>CM037830.1:23261115-24461115 GCA_021234535.1 Stichopus chloronotus
TCAAACTGCTATTTGTGATATGATCAAGTGTTTGCGATCGACACAGACTGTGTGTGGCAGCAAACATAGTCGACTGAAGCTAGAACAAAATGAGCCGACCGAAGGGACTGAGCTATATTGCTCTACATAGGCTATGCCTATACCTCCATCTCAAAACTGTTGACAACAGGCGTGACATGATGAAGAAAGTTGCTTCTTACTGATTTCTATTAAAAAGGTAATGGATCCGGTTACCTTTGATTGCAGTCTTATTGAAGCCATAGGAATACAGCTGACTAGGTTGGTTGTGACAAAAGTCTAAGCCAGCTTTCATGTACCAAAGGCAGATCCTGCTACTAGTTCCTCCTTGTAAAACACAATCAAGCGGTCTCCTCACCACTATATACCTTTGGAAGAAAAATGCGAGTGATAAGTCAATAAATAACCACAAACAGGTTGCTACAGAAATTGAGCAGCCTTGTGTGACATTTTTATTTCCTGAGTCCCTTTGATCACCAGTTATTCTTATATCCTGTCTGCAGTTCAAAACCAGATTTAAAAAAAAAACAAAACATGTAAGGTATTTAACAGTGTGTTTTTCTAGGGTAGGGGTGACCAACCTTTTGAATCAAGGGGCCACACTGCCATCTTTGGAATTCATTGGGAGACCAAACACTGGTATACAAACCCACCCTCTGCTATCTAAGCTTCTCTTTACGCCATCTCCTAGTTAGTAGTAGGGGTAGGAGCAAACATTTGCTAATAAACTAGTCATCACAATTTTACACGGTTATTGTCTTTAACAATTCCTCTCCCCCCCCCCCCCCGGCCAAATTTGTTTATTTTCCTTTTTTCTCCAATGTTTGTTTTTGTTTAAAAGGGACTTTGGGGACTGCACGATGCCTTCTTTCACTAAACGGTATTTGGCTCGTCAGACACAGGTTTGCCACCCCTGCCGCAAGGGGTCATTTGACCATGATGGCGTGAAAAACATCTTTGGCTGATTTCTGATATGTGACATACTCACTGGAATAATCCTCCGATCAAACCATGACACATTCTGGGAGGACGGATTAAGCCCCATATGGCACAAATTGTTTAATAGATGGGGTAACTTTTGTAATAGATGGGGTTAGTTCTGTCATAGATGGGGTTAGTTCTGTCATAGATGGGGTTCCTTTTGTAACAGATTGGGTTACTTCTGAATAGATGGGGTTGCTTCTATAATAGATGGGGTTACTTCTGTAATGGATGGGGTTAACCCTGTAAAAAAGCTGTATACAGACCATTAGTTATCATTGTTTGATACATGCCCAGTGATAAAGGTTCCTCAATTCCTTAAGCCCACCAATTTATAAATCGAGTCTTATGCTTCTATCAGTGTAATTATCAGACATTGTTGGCAATAAGTGAATGTTACGTGCAAAGACTCCATAAGGGTTCTTCAAAGACAATAAAGCCAAGGTGCCCTGACAGACTGTTCATCACCCTCTCCAGATCGAAAATTCCTTAAGGTGATCCTGTCTTTACACCCGGATGCTTCTGTCGCATACTGTAAATTCATGATGAACCCTCTGTTGAGGGGCGATAGAAAAAAAAAGGCCACAGAGGAGTTGCAACTGTTTATAAACATGAAAAAACATGTCCTAAAAATGACCAAACTTTACAACCAATACTGTACACTTAGTTACTCCTCAGAATGACGTTCAACATCCAAACAGAGTATCGGCTTATCCGTGCCGCAGGTGCAGGTTACTCAACCTGCATAATACTCCTTCTCGTCCTGTCGATCACAAAAACAATCGCTGAGGACCCAACGAGTCGAACGAAACAACTCACACCAGAGTCGTCCAGCTGTTGCATGATCCTTTGAAAAAACAGACGAAGACTGACTTCTGTACTTCAGTCTGTGAATCAGATGCACATACTGTCCTGTACAAAGATGAAAACATGCATTTTAAATTTTTGAATTGTAAAGTTTGAGGGTCAGGAATTCTGAAGACTCTTCCAGGATCCTATACAATGTTGGTCCTGGATGAATTAACGCTGGCGAGATTCACCTACTTGTTTTTTCGACAAGTGACCACAGGGTGATCCCCATCCATACAAACCCAACCTGCTCCCAGCTAGGACCGTCATTTTACAGGCCCATCCAATAGATGTGGGTGTATAAGGCGGCCTCAGGCCACTTTCCCAGAGGCTGTAAGGTGGTGGTCGACTTGCCCACCTCAGCACCCAAGCTTCTGGCCTGTCGAAAGTCTCAGACAATCTTGGACAAAATTGTTCGGACACTTTGTCGTAAGTTGTAAATATACTAAAATTTAGGTGAGAGGATGACGTGAAACCCAGCAACCCTTTCCAATGTTGTGCTTCAGGAGTGCATGTACACATTGAACAGTGATCCTATAGTCAATATTGAAAGGGGGAACAGGGTGTCCCAAGGTATTTTGTCCAAGATTGCAGCTGAAGTGGACGAGCCAGGAATCCGCCAACAGGAACCTAAATTATAAGCAAACTTACAGTACCTCTAAGTTCTTATGCATAAAAGCTTAAGTTCTTGCAGAATCAATCAAAGCAACTTATAGAATTCCTTAGAAATGAGTTACATTGTACACTAACAAGTGAATGTAATTCCACACAATTTGAGCAGAAAGAATACATTGATGGACAATATAGGTCTAGTCATGACGAGCAGACTCACCCATGGAAAGACTGTCCTCTTACAAGCCACTACAAGGATTGATAGGATTGATAATTTCTACTTGATAGTATTTTCAATTGCTGCGATCAGTGCCCCTGGGCACTACATGTATAGTACCTGATTAAATAGACCAACCACCACATATTTGTGGGCACATTCGCACCAATGGACAGAATTACACTTCCTCCCATTCAGAGCAAATCTCTGCATGTACATTCAAGATATTTTAGTTTAGTACTCAGTCACTTACAAACAAACTTGGGCACCAATGGAGACACTATTACAAACTCTGGTGGTTTTAACATCTCCCCTGCTTTTGACCAGGGGACTCAGGTAGTACGTTCTTTGTGGAAGGGGGGGGGATGGGGTGGATGACGACCATTAGGTTTGCGAGAGAGACCACGGGTAGATCTGTAAGTCACCCAGCTGCATTCTGATTGTCTAAGATTCTTTTGTTGCAAAGAAAAATGATGCAAAAATTCATACTGTACTATAAGTCTATTTAGTCATAAGTATGGCACAATAATTGAGGGAGAGTTTATCTCCATAGAAGATATAGAATTTACATGTAAACAGATTGGTCTGAGATGCAGTGGCAGCCAATGAGTCATGCTGCTGTGGTACATTTTCAGGGCCATTCAGCAATAAACTCTGCATAAACTTGTGGGTATTTATATTACATGTCAGTCACATCTACCGTGAGCACTAACGATGCAATAATCATACCTTCAGTTTAAGTTGAAAAGGACTTCATTCCCACAGGAAATTCTATGCACATGAAAGACGATATACTGACAAGTTCATCGGAAGGGTAGCAGCATTTTGCTGAATATTATGTCAGACAGAGATTTCTGATACAGTTTTGTGTGAAGATACATGTGAAGACTTCTTACACTAACCTTGCTCTTCTTACTTCCCTGAAGAAAGAAATGTGAGCTCTTCTTAAAATGAAAAGCGCCCTTCTGGGTACCATCTGTAATGTATTGAAAACATTTTGGAGGGGCCCATTGTTAGTTGCATTGGTAAACTAACAGTTATCATCACATTACTGGACAAGCGAGCCGAAAATCTGTTTCATGATAAACATTAAATAAACACATGAGGGTACAGGAATATTTATACTTACACAATCGATAACATACCAGAAAAGTGTCTGCACGTACATAGTCCTTTCTGACAGCTATAATCTGTTGACATGACTGCTCCTCCAGTCATCCTACTTCTCCTTATCAAGATTTTTTCTTTCACAAGACTTTGGTACTCTTGATGGCTTCCCCAGTCAGTCATACGTAGTGATGTTTGCAAGCTACATTCATTGCAATTACCGTTAACATCAGCTGTAGCAATGACGGCTCGGTCATGGAGGGTAGCATTTGGTATAGGCATGAACATCATTGGCTTATCTGGAAACCTGGCTAAATGAACACGGTGGGGCACGTGGGACAGGGTTCATATGCTCATGCAGGGGCAGGATTTATGTCGATATAGTTGGTTCATCTGACTGTGATGCAGGTGGGATAATATCAGTCGATACGTGGGAGCCCTGTTAAGCAAAGGATATTGCCAGTCGACTTTGCATTCCGTGTCATCATGTTCCACATCATCATGAGTGCAAAACTACATGTGCTCTAGAATGACATTAATAGTCACATACTGTATTGATCCATATGGGGGAATATATGCCAAGGCATTTGTTATATAAGTCAGATGGGGGGGGGGGGAGGGAGGGAGGGAGTGGCCAGTTCTTGCATTGACACCATGAAAGACAATTTACATTATTGATACAGGAATTATCAAGGTGGATATTAAAGATGGCAGTCCTAAAATGGAGATCATGGGATGATGCAGTAAGTTTTACTGGATGTTAGACATGTATGTGGCATTTCTGCTGAATATATTAAAAGATTTCTGGTATCTGACCCTGGATTGCACGGAAGCAACGGTAGTGAAATAAGCTGGTTCAAGACTGGGTCGCACACGTCTGTCTTTCTCGTAAAATCTCTTGTGGACCTGCAGATTAACTTGTACCGTTTCCTCCCTGCTCGAGCATCTGCGATACACATCTAGAAGAGGCCATTCCGAAGTTGCACATGCAGTGAAACCCTGAATTACGATCCATTGGGAATGTCAGTGTTTACTGGTCTGTTAATGTTTTTTTTTAAGATATAACTTTGCAAAGATTGATAGAAATGCAAATCCAGTGATGTGGAGTGTTGCACAGTGTCAGTATTTCTTTTGTTAAGCCTATAGTTACAGGGTTTCACATTGGTAAGTGATATCAATATTGTTAAAGAAGACAACAAATACTTCCCAAGCAAAACTGTAAGTGCATCAAATTCTCAATTGCCCTTAAAACAAAGGCTAAGTAAGCAGAGAATAACATAAAGCATATCATTGAAGACCCTCCCTGAATGTCCCAAAACTGCATATTTGGCTTATGTCTATTCATGATACAATTCTGAAACAGAAAATTGTTTGTAAAATGGTCAACGTTTTGTGGATTTTGATGGAAACTGGCCATTTCCAACACTTTTAATGATTAATTTCGTTCAGTACTCCAAAAGTTGTTTTTCATGTCACTTGTACTTTACTTCAGCTGCTTATGAGAGGGTTCGATGCAAAGATCTTTAAGCTAACTTCTTCCTAAAATCCACACTTCAATATTTTTCATGAAAAATAGTTTATCCTGGACAAATCACAAACTTATTGCTTTCAGGTTGTAAACATATCTAGACAAATCCAGCATATTTTGCGATCCACCTAGAAAATTTATTGTAAGTTTTTGGTATCATGTTCCAGAAACTCAATTTGCATTTTTGGTTAATGCCCCAACAGATTATGCAGCTGTCTGAAGGACATACCTTGTCTAAGATCTCTGTTGTCCTTGGATGTCTCAAATGTTGGGATTATACCACATAAATAAGATAAACTATTATAGATATATATATATATATATATATAAAACATTTATCTTATTTATGTTGTTTACGTTTTTGGCTGCTCCACACTTTTTCACCCTACAGTAAATTAGACTACAGGAGCAGAAGCCACCTAAACAGCAAACATTTTTGCAAATTAAAAGGTCTCTTAACTGAAAGTTTTTTTTTAAGTGTATGGAAAAATGTTACCATATGTTGAGTGTTCTCCGTATAAACTAAAGATGTTTTCAGTCAAAATTTTTTAGCAGTTGTAAGCAAATTTATACCAAAATCCCCAAAACTTACTGGTTTGGGAATTCGCTAGCGATGTACTCGCCTCATATAACCTATGCATTACCGTATTGACCATGGTCTAGCATCTGGCAATTTTGTGTGTGAGTGCGTGTGTGTATCTGGTCACCGCCCTTCCGAAGGCTGGCAATTGCATAGGTTATATGAGGTGAGGGAGTACGCGCTGTGAATTGGGTGGTTCTGCCCTATTTGGTGGAAAACTGAACAGAATGCTCTAGCTGCAGAACTTCCCTCTGTACATGCACATGCTTATGGATAGAAGTCAAAATCAACAAGGACCCATCATGACAAATGTAAGAATAACGATAATTGCAATGAAAAACTCAGTGAGCACTGTGCATTGATTGACCTTAATATAATACCAACAATGGGTAAGGTGCACCACAGCTAATTCATTCCATATACTTTATTAGACAGTTAAAGGGAAATAGGGCGTTTAGAATACACCAACATGGCATCCTAAAGAAAAAGCTTTAATCATTATTAAACCATTCGGTCTCAACAAACGTCTGCCAAAGCTTCATCTCCCCAAAACATGCATGTGATGAGTAACGGAAGATGCATCATTTGAATTTTGAAAAGTAAATTTGGGTGAACAAATTAGTGCTGAGCAACAAATAACTGAGTTTCTATCTGTGTGAAACTTATTTCTTGAAAAAAAAAAAAACTACTGTCCCTCCTTATTTTGAATAATCCATCATTCTGCATCCACAAACATTGGTTTTAAAAATATGGATGTTTTTCTGTAAAACAAACGCCCTATTTCCCTTTGAATTACACTTTTTAAAACCTGCAGGAACAATCCTTGCATTTGGGTTTACTGGGTGGTGATGCACCACTGAAAGGTCCACTAATAGCTAGAGGTGAAAGTGGCATTTTCAGCATATAATCTCCCTATAGCAACAACAGCGGAAAGCTGCAAATGCGGTAATGAAGGGAATTCAGGTAACTTGGAGAAACTTCGAGCTACTGTAGTTTCAAATCAAGTCAGATTGCAATTTCTTTTAAAATTACCCTTTTCAAGTTTTTTTCCATTGATTTTGTAATATTTACCAATTTACTAACTCCTGGCTGTTAATGAACACACACCACAAGCAGGCTCGTTAATGTGGAATAAGAGGTCACAAAGGGTAGGGCACTGTTCAAGGTACCTCTTTGCAAGTCAAATGGTGGTCACAACCTAGCCAATCAGAGTGGACAAGAAAACTTTTTGGAAAGGTTGTCTCAGCCATCGTGTTCTGATAAAACAATTGAAGCAAAAAGGGCCTTTTTTGAGAGCTAAACCATACTGAATGAATAATGCTAGCCAACAATCACAGCCCCCCCCTCAATCCCTGCTCAAAAGTAATAGAAAGATGAAAAGAAATTCCCAGTCAAGCATTGTAATCAATTCTGCTCTACATGTCAAAGATGGTAATAAACCTGTCAGAATATTTCCATCTAAAAGCCTTTTGGTGTCATAAAAATTTATTTTTGGTAGGTAGTAAACCTGACAAATGTGCAACTGGTGAAATGCTAGGTACTTTTTTGCGCACACTGATAATCTGTACCAAATTGCTTGAGAAATTGCAATAAAAGCTCGTTCGTGTTTGAAAAGTATTATCCAACATATTGAACGTGAACTTGGACATTTTAGCTGGATATTATATACCAGCTTATCAAAGTTTCAGACAAAAGCCATATGGCCTTTTTATAGCACAACAAAACTGTCAAAAATTATCCAAAGAAAATCTACCAGTAACATATGAGATGTATGTTCGTTTCGAACAACCTCATTCAATACAGATGCTTCGGCAGAACTTCACGTGACAACGATAAGACCCTGTCATCAGGTTCAGGCACAGTCCAAGTCAATTTTGATGGGCATATGGTGCCAAATGGACCGAGCCATGCAGGACATCTCCATGGATCACCTCAAGATGCCTGTCTTTCTCCTTCCAATTTGCATTGCCTGATCGTTGGCTTTTAAAAATTTTCCTGGTGCTTTGAACTTTTTTTTCAACAATCAAACAAGAACCCTTGCACAGAAAGACCGCTGGACAATTAGTCTGCACAGCGGACAGAATCAAGGAGTTCAGGAGATGCAGGAAAGGCCTAAGCATGATACCAGTAAGGGCAATAACATTTTGAGCGATAGTCGAACTGCAATTGCCTAAGCTTCTGCAGAACTTTAGATGTTCACAAACAAAGACCCTGTCACCTGGTTCTTCAATTGCCTCATAGTGCACAACCAAGTCAATGATGGGCCAAACATGGCCACATGGACCGAGCCGTTAGCATTTACATGGATCACTTCAAGATGCCTGTCTTCATCCTTATAATTATCATAGCCTCACTATATATGGCCAATTTCTAAAAAAATTACCCTGGTGCATTGGAAACCACCATACAGAAAAGGCTGCCCAGCAGACAGAATCAAAGAGGTCAGGAGATGCCAGAAGGGCCTAACGTAAAGTCATGAGTAAAGGGCAATGATACTTTGAAAGAAAAAAGCTTGAATAGTAGTCAAATAATTTCTCATTTTAGTTTTTTAATTAAAATCAATCATTTCAGTGTGCACTACAATTGCCTTATCATAAGCTTCCATTCTAGTATGTAGAAAATACACAGCGGCCCATTCTCAGTCTTTACACATGTTAGTCTTGAACTTGGAAGTCATTACATAATCAAATTCACATATTCTTCTTCATTCGTATACAATGGCATCTTAATATTCTGTTCGATTGTGAAATGAAGAGCATCCATAATTCACTGCCTTAGATAAATTACATTTTAATGATTTTGAAAGAAATGCTACCATGAAGTTTTTTTTTTTTTTTGAGTATCTGAGCAAAAGGACCTTCATCGGTACATTAAAAGCATGAAAAATAATTTTGCAACAAATCACTACTTGTAGAACTTAGAAACAATACAAAGAAACAAAGAAAGGATGTATTATACGTTTCTCTGAAGATATTATAAAAAAACCGGGCACTTCCTACCAGCTAATAGAGAAAAAAAATGATTTTGGTTGAACCACTATGTTGATGTCCTTTAAATTGTGGTTTGTTTTTGTGAATTTTTTTTTATGCCATAAGCAGAAACTATAGTGCGATGTAAATCTAAGACAAGTTTCCTTCCTTGAACTAGTTCTAACATTTATGTGTATGGGATAAAATGTTTTGAAAATAATAAGATGTAAGAAGGAACCATGCTTCCAACACAATTTGTCACAAAGTACTAAACTTTACACATTAAGGCTTACGGTAAGACTCGTGCAGCCAGATAAATAAACGAACGCCATGCCATATGGTGTAGCCTGTTGTACCGTAACATTGGAAATTGCGTCAACAAGTCTGGAAGAGGTCTAAATGAGAAATTATCTTGGATCGTAGCCTACGAGAGTAATTAACTACACAAAACAGTCAGCTCCACCTCGCTGCTCTACGTACGTCACACAATTCTCTTTAAATCTTGCAAAGGTTAACTTTACATGTAATTATGCACTTGTGTATCCAATTACACATGTCGCAAGCCGCTGTCAGCACATATTTCATCTGTACGTCAGGGCGCACAATAATTCTTTTTAAAGCAATACCTACATACATGGCAGATGTTTTCGGACATCAATCGATGATTCCTGCATCTTTTAATTCTTTAATTGATATTCGGAACCCTCTGTTTTTTTTTCTCTTTTTGTTTCAGTGCAAGTCCCTGCTGCGACTCGGCTGTGTAAACCTGAATCGGAAGTCCTGATTTCCTACTGCAATTGCAGAGGACACGTCATGCTTGCAAAAAAGAAAAAAAAAATGAGTTAAACAGAAGAAGTAAATAATGTTACTTCATGTCACATGATGGAAAATAGTCTTGAAACATCTGTGAGTCAACTATCGTGCACAGAAATAAGCATAATTCTTCCCTTAACCATATCTTAGTTTCTTTCTTGTTGGCATACATCTACATTAATTGGCATATACTGAAGGGTTTACGGGTCATTTTGAAACCTTAGCAAACTCTCTTACAGTATCTCTATTGAATCTGAGCCCAAATCAGCCCAGAACAACCCCATTTTTTGTTCCTCAGACTGCCATAACTTCGCCATTTGTGGAGCGATTTCCTTTGTCTCCACGTCATGTACAAGAGCAAAGTGCTTTCTTCATGATCATTAACCTTTTACCTTGACTTAAATTCCCCAAAACTTACTGCAAAAACTTCACTGGCAGACCAAAAGGCTGGCAATTACGGAACGGCTGTGACCAGATACACACGCACACGCACACACACACACACACACAAATTGCCAGATGCTAGACCATGGTCAATACGGTAATGCATAGGTTATATGAGGTGAGGGAGTACGTGCTGTGAATTCATAAATTTATGTTTGTAATAATGACTCTGGAAATACTGAATACCACACTCCTCCCACTCTCCTGAATTTTCTGCCACCTTCCTTCTTTCCCACACCTATCTGGCACTGTGGAGTCACCTCACAACATTTGTGCCAACTGCATACAAAGACTTTGGAATTCCCTTTCCAATGATGTAAAAGTCGTTTTGGTTGGTTGTAAAAAAAAAAAACACTCTAATTTTAAAGGAGCAATGGTTGTTACTGTACTAAAGTGACAATTTTCATGTTCAAATATCTGGAAGAAAAGTGCATAGTTCTCTTTCAGATTTTATGACAGGTGATCTTTCCCAGTACTTTCTTTCCCCTGAAACATTGACGAAGAACAAAGGCAGATGACCAACACTACTCCTATTCCAGCTTTAAGGACAGTTAAAGGACACTTTGTCGAGCAAATACACATTGAACTCTCTAAGGCCATTTGAGCACCATTTGATGTCACAGTATTGAAACTTCATGCCATGAAGTTAACACTAAATGCAAAGATAAGTCCTCAGGAAAAGGACAAAATCCATCCCAGATCACGCATCTATGAGCAACTGACCCAGTGTGACAGTATCAGTATTAAAGGAAAACCAATAAAAACGAATATATCCGAAAAAAGTTTATATATCTTTATGACAGCATTGACCTTCAGGTGTACACTTACCATCACTTGGATCGTTTAAATTAAGACGCACCATTTAAACCAGAATGCACAAATGCATCGTGGTTTTGATGATCTGATTATGAGCATTTTTTTTCTGAGTCTGACATTATAGCACAGTATGTTTCAGAGGTGACCTATACTTTACATCAAATATGAGATCTGTACAGGCTTCCCTTCTTGAGATCCTGTCGAAAAGGTTCTCACAATTTGACCCTTGCTGACATCGAATGACCTTTGACCTTCATTAAAGACCAACTGTCTCTTGAACTCAATGAAATACAACAACATACTGAATGTGACATCTGTCAAAGCTTCCATTCTTGAAATATGATGTTTACAAGAATGTGACCCTGTTGACCTTGGCTGACGTTTGACCATCACCAAAAACAATGGAATTCTTGCATACTCAATGAGATACACCAACATTCTAAATGGAGATCTGCCCAAGTTTTTCTTTTTGAGATATTGTGTTTACAATATTTTTACAACTTGACCCCTGTTGACCTAAAATGACCTTTGACCTCCACTAAAGTCAAATGTAATCTTCTACTAAACGTAGTACACTTACAAGACAGTTGTCCAAGCTTCCCTTTGTGAGATATAGTGTTTACAAGGTTTTCACAATTTGACCCTTCTTGACCTCAAATGACCTTTGACTTCCACTAGAATCGAAAGAGGCACTGTACCTAATGTGGCACACCAAAATACCACATATGGCATTTTTCTAAGTGTCTATTCTTGTGATAAAGTGTTAACAAGGTTTTCACAATTTGTCCCCTGTTGACCTCAAATGACCTTTGATTCCAACCAAAGTCAACAGAGATCTTATGCTCAATGTGGTTCATCAACAGACCACATATGACATTTTGTTCAAGCCTCTCTTCTTGAGATATCGTGTTTAGATGGTTTTCACAATTTGACCCGTTGACCTCAAATGACCTTCGACCACAACCACAAATGATAGGGTTCTTGTATCCAATGGGGTACACCTATGTACTACGTAGGAGATCTGTCCAAGCTTCCTTCGTTGAGATATGTTTACAAGGTAGACATCACAAATACACATACGCACACCCACACATATACACTGTTGCGTGATTACAAAGGTTACGATTTCATGGAAACCAAAAATTCAAAGAAGTCTGGCATCTGCTGTATCACCACTTATTCAAATTACCATGGCAACAGTGCCGTTGCGCAAATCTCATCACACGCACTCGTGGAGTTATAAGCTCACATTTGTGCAAAATTCCTTTGCTTTACGAAAATGCAGCTGTTCAAAATAATGCCGGCCCCAGATCTCATTATCTTTGATTTTTTGCTTCTCGGGTGAACTCATATATTTACTTCTGATCAACAGCTTCCATTCATCAAAGAACTCATGAGTTAAATGCTTCCTTCCATCAATATATTTCTTCTGATACTGTTTCTTTAAAGATCTGAGAGGACACCTCCCCACATCACCAATTACGAGAAACCATTAGTCATGGAAATGTAACAAAAATATTCTCCTATCGTCGTTAATGGGTGTATTTTGTTATTGCACAATTTCTGTTCACTGTTATGTAACCGAACAGAGGAGAAATGGTAAAAAAAAAATGCAAATGAACCGCTCACCCACTTCAATGAACACGTTTATCCTGATGTTTCTGAAAACTATGTTTTGAACATTTCATCAAGAATGTGCGTGATGTAGGTCATACGAAACAAGCATTGTTTCAAAGACAGCTTCAATTTGAAAACCCACTTTATCACATGTAAAGACCAAGGGCTTTGTTACTCCCTACGAAAAAAAAAAAACCTTTTGTTGACAATATAAGAGGGATCTTAAATGGAAAATATTTTCACTACATCTCTGATGTAAATTCCCACTTTTATGATGTGTGTAGACCAACAATAAACGAGCTAGCTTACTCTTATATTCCCTACAAAGAAGCACTCTCTCGTTATAGGACTAATCCAGCTTCAATTTCTGAATATTCCATAGACAATACACAGAGGATCTTAAAGGAAGAATGTGTTTTCACTGCAGACACTGATTCAAACCACATACCAATCCTTCATCTTGTTCATAACTTAACTTTTTTGCTGTTTGGGGGAAAGACCACTCTGGTCAAAAGAGGCTTGCCAGTTGTCTCAAGGTTACACAAGCGTACCTGTGTGTTTTCTTGAAATTCGACACCACTGAGTGAAATGGGGTTCATTAAGCTTAGACTGTGCTCAAAATGTGATGGTATTGAAATATTCCTTTCCAGATCGTATGTCCAGGTTATGAAGAATTACAAAGGATGTCCGACCACTTTTGTGTGGTGTGGCATCACAGATTTCCCACAGTGCAATGTCACTTCACTTCAGTGAAATTAATTCTTTACAAATCTGGAAACTTCCAAGTACATCTTCTCAACCACAAGGAGAAAAAAATACATATATTAGTACATCATTGTGATAATATCACCAGGACACTATGTCACAGTGGTGACAACATTGCAATGTATAGAAATTAACGTGACAATATTTCAATGTGACATCACAACAGTGTCACAATATACCCATTTACAATGTCACAGCATGTACATCTTTTTTTTCAATTCATCAGCATCCATCATAGCAATGTTACATTACATTGACCTATTTACCAGAAATCATCTTGTGATGACAGCAGTGAGGGTGTATAGTAAGGTGACAACTATACAAATGTGACTGCCTTGATACGTGTTGCAATTCTGTAATGTGACAGTATAGCAGTAAGTTACAACCCATAGAAACCTAGTTAATTCTTCAATTTCCTTTTTCTTTCTTGCCAGAGTTTGTCAGCATTCTGATTAAGTCCAGGTAAACACTCAGTGTTTTGAGGCAAAGATTATTCCATTCAGCGAATGAAACCACAAGGTTTACGGTAACCTGTCACAAATCTTTCGAATCGAATTTTGCAGCGGGAAAATATTTGGCTGATTTGCAGAAGGAGGAGAGGATTATCGTGCCAAAACGAAAGATTTTATCTTTCGCAGAAGAAAAAAGAATGGCTCCAGGCATGCATCAAACTTCTTTCATTCACCTTTAATTTCTTTTCTTTTTTGTGCCTGTCGAGTTCGATTGACGGAAAACATTAAAACGCGACGGTGCAGCGATGAACCAAAGGCGAGAATAACTATGTAAACATGTAGACAACATGGTAATCACACTGCTTGCTTTTCGTCGGCATTAAAACTAATGAATGTATCATTGCGTTTAAGCCCACGGCAGCTGCAAACCAAAACAGAGCAGCTTCTCTGGGAACGAACAGAGACAGGCCATGTCACGTACACCTCACACGGTCTCAGGAGCATGCCTCCGAAGAATTGTTACGATGCATGTGTGGACGATCGAAAATTAAAAGTTCTAGACTTTAATGGTAGCAGGATGTATTCTGACCTACAGGCAGTGAATTCTTTTTTGGGGTGGTGGGGTGAGGAAGAGATATTAAGGCAGTGGGTGGTTAGGACAGTTGGGGAGGATAGAAGGAAAGCATAATTTATTTTTCGTAGATCTGTGTCTACATTTAAGACTGTGCATAACCCCGACCAACTTAATCATGGAAAAAAGTTCCACGTTCTTCTGACATATAAATTTTAGGAAATTTTCACGTCCACAAAAGCAGACCAAAGAGATAACGTCATGTTAACATCCGACCAACACTTTCGGCAGGAGAAATACAGTGCATGGGTATAGCCCACGAACCAATTGTGACTGACTTTTGGTGATCGTGTCAAGAGGTGCTATGATTATGAATGGAGGCCCTACTGACAGTATAGTTAAATCCAGAGACTTTGGTTACTCCCATCCAGCATTGATCCATCTGCCAATAAAGCTCCAGTTACATCCGAACAACTTTTCGCAATGCATTTGGCTACGGTATATCGCCTCTTTAAGACACGAAGAGCGCCTCTCACAGCTGCCCCATTCACGCTACTCAGCTGAAGTACAGTGGCCTATATCTATTACTATATACATATAGCATTCACCATTTTGTTTTCAGAAATCCTATGACTTAATTTGTCATCCGGAGATGCGCTGAAACCTCAGAGCAGAGCCCCTGAACCTCATCAGATCATGTCCTCAACTGAGTCGAACACCCGAATTCGTAAAAATTTATTTTCACTCTTTGCACTAAATTATATATTGTGAACAATAATATACTAATCTTGAGAATTAATTTTCAACCAAAGATAAGTTAAAACGCAGAGTTTCTGGGGGTTTCTTCTCCTAAAACCATTACTGGGGCTTGCTCCTAGACCTACCAGGGGCCCCTAGATGGGCCCCTTGACCCGCTCGCTATGAGCAAATTTATTGCCCACACCAAGAGTTTCTTTTTCCCTTCCATTTGCCCCTTCCCCACCTTCTAAAATCCTGGCACTACCACTGGTTTTTTGGATATGGTCTTACAAAATAATGATCTGTTCACATACGCTAAAAGCCTCATATACGAAGCACTTCAATTCCACCTGCCGTTATTCCTCTCCTTGTGAACAAGGGAGAATAGGTAAATACATTCTGCTATGGTATTCATGATTTGAAATGACTCTCATCTTTTGTAGTGTTGTCCTAGTGATTAAAAGCCAATTTTAAGTCGATGGTCGCAGCCATGAGTTGACCAGAAATCACAATCGGTGGGTCAACAACATGTTTCCCGAAAATTGGCAGAAAAAACTGTATTTTTAGAAGAAAATTATTTTGTGCAATTGAACTTTTGCTGCAAATTGCATTAAACTACCTGGCCAGGGGCAGGGGAACAATGGACCAAGCAAAACAATGTTTTGGGGGTGTCACTAATGAAAAAGGTGGGGAAGGTGATTCTCGTACATCCGTTCCAATCAAAAGTGGTGCTCGGCTTTGTCTTCCCACAATTCTACTTTAGCACCACTTTAGTTTCCCCCCCCCCAGAATACCCTTCCCTGTTTAAACCTGTGTGTGGGTCTTGGGGCTAAGCAACAATGCAGGAGGGTGGGCATTAATGAAAGTTGATGTGCAATTAAGATAAATTGCGTTGTCTCAAACCATTTTTCACTTTTCTTTTTCTTTCATTAATTTAGTATAAATTGCGGACACGAGATCTCTACCTCAAGGCTGGTTACATGTCCCTCGACACAACCGGTAATGCTATTTCTGTCCATCTGTGTGACGCTTGTAAAGCCAAAATTTCTCTTTCACCCTGCGCGCCGAACGATTGTGGCACCCTGCTCACATATTCCCGGATGTGCCCTTTTCATGTTGGGCACATACCTCTGAAATGATCCTAGATTCACCCCTGGCAACAGAAACAGTGACAAAACAAAAAGTTCTCATATGACCAGTGGATTCGATGAGGACTGGATTGTGGTCACAGAGAGTACCGTTAAGTCAGAATTGAGATGGCTGCCTCAACTACCATGAGAGACTACAGCATTAAATTTGGGTGACCCATCTGCTACTATATCATCGACTAATTTTTGAATGGCACATGCAGGCACTTCCATGGGGGTCAACAGGACAGCAGCTCCTCTTGAGGAAAGGGAAGAAAAGGACAAACTGATAACAAATTGAAGAAGCAGGGAAAGGGAGAGAAAAAGCCAACAAAGCTGGCACAGGCCTCTTTGTAGTTGAGAAGGTAAATTTCTATCAGGCCACTCTGAAAAAGTCTTATACGTGTAGCATTAAACACCTATAAAGGCACTTTTACGAAGGCACCACATCTAGAAATCTACACGCGGAACTACCACCTCTAGCTGAGGTGACGGCACACTGTTTATTCTGTTAAACATCATTACTACGCTGGAAGGTAATACAAAATGAGAATAGGTCAACATATTCCAGGTATTGAAAATGCCTTCATGCCCTAAGCGAACATCAGCAGCGCAGCCTGCATAGCTCACATGCGAAGAGGTGTTCTCCAACAGATTCTGTCCGGAATTTCTTGATGACATGAATTTGAGGTTTCTTTCCATAAAGTTAATGCACATACTCTGCAAAAAACATCAGCTCAATCAGCTTCAAACAGTCAGGCTTTATGGAATCTCATTCACCTGTAAGACACGATCTTTGCGAGGGGGCAAAACATCTAAAAAAAAAAACAGCATCAATCACCATGGCAACGCAGAGCACGTCACTGCGTGGATAATGTCCCCCGCAAAAAAAGACTACATCATGAGAGGCACTCAACTAATCTTACAATGACTGAATCTCTCTTTTTTCAAAGTGAAGGAAAAAAAAAAAACCCACAAATCTTATCCATTTCTCTGAAAACTTGTAGAAATTCACCAAAGGTAGCAATTAGGTATTAATAAAAACCAAGGGTGAGACGTGAAGCATACAACACATATTTCAGAGAACCATTTCTTTCACTAGTGATGCTCAAATCCATCCGATTAGAGAAAAGCAAGAAACAAAAGTTAAAGCTGAAAAAATTTTTCGTACTCCTCAAATATGATATGAGAAATATTCAGAAATTTGAATGTAAAAAAAGTCAATTTTTGTTTTCTGGTGAATATTAAAACGTAAATAAAAAAAATAGAGAGAGAGAGGAATTACCACAACCTCTGGATACCTAAACATCAAAACGTGCCATTTCAATTAAACTGCTCTCTTTTTTTCCCTTCTGCTGCTTTTCTCTACTGTGTCAAAGCTACAAACCAATGACAATTTTATGGCAATAATTGCCTGGTTAATATTGCAGCATGCAGTCATGCAATGTATCAGGTGAAAGAGGTCCACGCAGACAGGGAATTAAGTCGGTGATTGAATAGACGATTTTCACCACATCTGTTCGGGAGGTTGACGAATGTGAGGTACTGGAGACTAGAAGATCTAAAATTTTGCTGCTGTTCTTGTTACATCTTGAAAGTTTGCTCTGTATTTCTCTTGCCTGTTCCTACTGTGGTGGGGAGAAGTAATGCTTTTGGTCAAAGGTCATTCTTGGTTACTACCTGCAGAGTTGGGGCAAACATTGATGACCCCTGACCAAAAAAATTTCTTTATTCATGCCAGGGACAGGCGTAAATACACGTACTCATGAATATTCCCTATGGGATGTCAACATAACAAAAATTCAAAAAGTTATGTTTTTTTTTTCTCCCTCCTAGGGCACTTTTTCAGAATTTCTCATTGGCAAATTATTCATTACCACGAACCTGTTACAAAGATATGCTTAAATACTCAGTTTAAATGAAGAAAGTCCAAACAATTGTGTTTGAGATGTTTGTTACAACTTGTATCCTCGTTTAATGTAGTTCTTTCTTTGTTACCTCTTTCAGATGAGAGAAGTAGCAATATGGCAGTGAAAGGAGCAAGAACACGGAGTCCAGTTATCATGATCCATTTTCGTCCACGCAATTTTGTTTCACAAGTACACTTCGTATATGCTTGAAAGTGCCGATCACATACAAAGCGACACGTCTCCATTAAAATCGGGTATATCATGAGATATTCTTTTTTTTTGAAGGAACTATAGCTTTGATACAAATCTGTTTTTAATCTAGTTATAGCTAAATGAAGCAGTGCATGTTTGAAGGTTGGGTGACATGAAAATTACATTTCAGAGTACTGGGTGTACTAATCACCGAAAACATTGAAACTATAGCCACAATCTTCATCAAAGTCGATTGCAAATACCTCTCACCTGTATGATACATAATCATTGGCTACATATGCAACTTTGTTACATCAAAGAGATGAACTCATGTGATATGTCTCATGTTGTCCTTTGGTTACTTAACCTTTATTTTAAAACATCTTCTTCACACCAACATGAATGTTGCAGACTATTCATGAACTTGGGGCCAGGCTTGTTCAGCCTGTTCAAAGATTCCATATAATTCCGGCATTTCAGCAAATGTTACTCCACATATCGAGGTGCACTGTGACGTAAATCATCTCCATTTCGACAGTTTAGCACCTTCAACGAGAAAATGTTCTAATGGGGGATCATATCCGTTGTTTTCATTGTAATGCCACCCACAGGCTTTAATATTGACATCCTAGGATTCTCTCACCGGCCACTCGTGTTTTCGACGTTTGTGCAAAAGCTCTACAAGCTGTGTCCAACTTCTGTCTACAACCCTTCAAGGAGGGACACTAGAGTGACATACTGAACACACGAACTTCCTCCGGGTTCTGTGGCACACTCTTGGCATACATCTGAGTCGCAGCGGCCGCAGCAGATTGGGAACGACACCTTGGTGAAATTTGCTCCGTAATTGGGCACAGCAAGTTGGTATCGTTTCTTGCTAACTTTCACAACAGTTTACCCTACCTTTTTTCTAAACTGATTGATCTTTTGTTTTTAAGTAGGATTTCCCTATTTTTAGCAATTTTTGTGTCTGAGAGTGCATCGACTTTCCGTTTAGCCGGGGTATTCTTCGGCCAAGAGCCGTGACTGTCGGGGAGAGGAGAGCAGATCAGGCAAAGGAAGCGCACCCATTTGAGTGGATTGTAGCTTGGGGGAACAACATCCAGATAACTGGAATATGTCTGACAGGAAGAGGGGGGGAGGGGAAAAAAAAACAAAGCTATCTTTAGTAAAACTTGGCATAACATCAAAAGGAAATTGGCATGACACCAACATCTTACCCATAAGGAAATAAAATGACAAAAATCATGCGACAGAAGTGGATCAAATACAGGACTCCAGAGACTTTATGCTGTGAGGAGGAGAAATGGCTCCAAATAAGGAAAAATAATTAAAAATAAAGGTAAGGTCCATTTTTCAACTTTTCCTTGATTAGAAATCCTGGCACTCTACTTCCACGTCACATAGGTGTATCTACCCTTGGTGCTACTACAGAGAGAGAAGGTTGGTTCCCCATTCAAGATGGGTCAATTCCCCTTCCACCGATGGCTTCCCCCACTTATGAGGTTAGGGAAAAGGTGATATTGAGAAGGAGATGAGAATGTAAAGATAAGCACCTTTGGGAAAGCGTTAGGGATGACAGGGGAAGGTACTGGGAAGGAAACAGAACAGAGTTGGCAGTTGAGTTTTGAATAAAAGCAATTCTACTTTCAAACATCTGGGGGCAAATGGCACCGAATGAAAAGATGTGGAAAGTACCTCCAACAAAATTCTAACAAAACCTTAAAATATCAATTTAAATATCAAAAGATAATTTGTGCAAAAGCTTAATTGTGGCACTTTCCAAACTCCACCAATAGTGTATCAAGAGTGATGTCCACAATCAATGCATATAGCAGCTGAATGTAGCTGACTTCAGAATCAGTGTACATGATTAGCCGAATTCAATATTGAAACAAAGTGTCCTGCAAAATCTGCGAACAAAACTCACTCTGTGCCCAGATTTGTCCATGTGCATTAGAAATGATTAACGACGCAAGCACATTATTAAATTTTTTGAGACCATTTGCACAATTTGGCTGCGATATTATTTAACGTCATGTACAGACAATCCGCCGACAGATTGACGGTGCTTAACGCAGATCCTACGAGCACATCGAAGATATACACCTTGGTGGAGATGTCATGCGCTCGTATGTAAAACATGTTCATCAATTGTTTATGCAAATAAGTAGCTATGAAAAGTAATGTTATTCATACAGTATGTGTATGGCAGTAATCTGTCACGTAAAGGTTATAAGATCAAGATGGGATGTTGCCATTGAGAAAACGTTTCTTTCATTAATGTCTGGCACAACTTAATCGTGATAAGGATTTCCTTGCATATTGGGAATCTTTTCTAATCAATTCAATTATTTAAACTGGTCCATAATTTGCATCCAGCAGCGGATTTGGCTTCGGAATTGATAATTTCCACGAATCAGAACTATAGGCTCTGCAAAATGGTCTGGAGAGGGAAGGGGTTTGGGGGAGAATATGTCAAGATGACAACAATAAATGAATGTGTGAAAGTGCATTGAACATGAAAACACATTTTGGATTATTGGTCAAAGTTAATCGATGAAAATGATAATAAGTGCCAAGCATCAAACAAAATCCATCAAATATTGACCGTTTCATAACTACACTTGTGTCTCACCTATTGCATCGGGCATGAATAAGCATAAGCCAAACATGCAAATATGTGACATCAATGAATTAGGGACTCAAACGATACGCCTTATGCGATCCTTTGTTTACTTATCTTTATTTCAAGGACAATTCAGTTTTTATGACCTGAGGGGTTCCTTGTAAGCATGTCTAGTCTTCTTTATAAATATCGATATCACATGCCATTATGAACGCCAGACATTAAGTGACGATACTTTTACTAGTTTTTGCATCAGGGTTACCTGGGTATCCATGCTCCTGGCCTGCAATGTCAGGACGCAGTTCTGAAATAACCACCAAGAGCCAAAGTTTAACCAACGCATGCTGTATGTGTGACAAAATACAGACATATATATCTGATGAAAAACCATTTCACTGTCATAAAAATAAGATACATGGTCTCATATTAATGCACATAGCAAAAACATCTCAACTTTGATCACAATGAACTCGAAGCATGAGGGAAATTAAATTTTCGGGTATGGACTTTGTGTACATGGAGCTGGTGCAAACACCATACGGTAGGCCTAACAAAAAAATACTGACACTGTGCAACACTGAGAACACATCGCTGTCTTTCTGAATTTTCATCAAACTTTGAAGAGCTGTATCACAGTAATTATACATACAAACACAATTCCAATGGATGTTCATTCAGGGTTTCGCTGTGCAAACTTCTGAAGGAAGCCAGTACTCTAGGCTTGTCTTTCAGTTTGAACTGAACTTCGTTACGGGCGGGGAGGGGAGCGAGAAAGGGAGGAATTATGGTTGCATTAAGTTACAAGGCCTTTATTGCCTGTGACAATAACTGTGTTTTTTACAGTTACATATTCAGCTTTTTGTTACGTCTTCACTTTTGTTACTTGATTCTTTACCTCCTTGGTTTCTATCATTACCTTGCACCTGTTTGTGCTCCCTGCTGATGTCACCAAAGAGAATGTGATCAGAATCCACGGAACACGGTGGCGTGGAGGCTTTCCTGCCGTTTTTCATACCTTGCATCATCAAGCAGATGGCAGGGTGATTTTGAGCCAGAGCTATGTGCCGCATCTGTCTCGACATGAAGACATCTCCGTATCTCAAATTTCAAAAATCTTAGAGAAGAACACATGAGATTTCCATCTCCCTCCAGAAATGTGACAACTGAACCAAAAACATGAATTGTTACAGAGCTATCGGTAAAGCCTCTAAGTGCAGGTAAGTTCAGAGAAAATCCTGGAATTACACTGATCATTATTAGTGTCCCCACCTGGCCTATAGAAGTGGGCCTCCTATCCCTACGGCTAGTATGTTATTGACATGTTTCTGGGGGAACAGCTCAAAGAGACTTGAAACATCTATGACCTGAATTTTAGAAGTCTTGCAGTCTACGGAGTTTGAATCTGTAGAAAATGAAACTTCAGTTTCACTGGAGGGCAGTGAGAAAAAAAGGAGTACACAGTCGAGAGCTAAAAAGGAACTTAACCAAAAGAACAGCATTCTTTCAGGATATATTTGCCTCTTGTTTCTGTTCTTAATCCTGCGGGAGGCCAGTTCGCAAGCTGTTGCAGATGATATCGAGTCTTGAGACCGGTGATGAACACATGTTGTTCAAGAACACAGCAGCTACTTGTGGTTCCAGGTGGCAAACTGTTCATTTTCATTTAATGGGGAATTCCAGACAGGGAACATGTCTTCTGACTTACTTATGACATTTCAAACAATTTTATTTACATTCTCCTTGTTTCGAAATGACCCGATGGGCAACACGATATGTTCAAACTTTCCAGCCAACAGAGTTTCTATTTAACACTATGCATTTGCAGGAAGAGTGCATACACTTTGTACATAGTGTTAGAAAACTGATCACTTTTCGTAACTTTTCCATGACTTTTCTCCAGGACCAAATAAAGAATTTCCATGACCTCTGTCGGACATCATTAAGTTCTAAACCATACAAAAGCAAACGCCAAATCAATATTAGGTGAAGATAACAATAAATTTTGGTATTACGACTGAGGAGACATTTTGACCTCAGGTGTGAAAAAGGGACAACGTAAATTACTGCAAATTTCCAGGACTTCACATTTTCACAAATTCCAAAAATTTTCCAGAGTTTAAAATGATTTTCCAAATTTGACTTTGACTATGACTTTTCCCAGTATTTCCATGACTGCTCACTGGGACAACCCTGTGTTTCATAGCAACACCACAGCCTGTGGTGAGAATATGATTCTGAAAAAAACTCCACACCAAAAGGTTTAACATGTGGACACTAAACACCAAGTGGTGTTTTGAACAGTTGAATATACCGGTGTGTCTTCTCCACATTTAAACTGCAGTGACCAGTAAAAAAAACTTGGTCATAAAGTCATCTCCTACCAATTAACACATAAAGGCCAACTGTCTCAAAGGTACGCCGGGATCTGACACTTTGAACAAAACGAATGGCCAAGGCGACAGATCTTTGTATCTCCATATGTTCTAACAGTGTCATTGCAAGATCTATGCATACATATACTGCCAGCTAGTAGAACATTCAGCCACAAAGAGTAATGTAGAGGCCATGTATGCAGGCTAATTTGTCAGTACTAAGTTGTCAGTACTCTATCACAAAACAGTGAACACAAGCTTACTGAAAATTTTGAACCTGGTATGTACTTTAGTGGCAATATCATAATCTCTGATTCCATCTACCCCTGGCAGATATTTCGTATGGATGAAATATTAGCGGGTTCACAATTTGGAAGCCACATGAAAGCCCAGCTGTGATTCAATTTCATGCAAGCTTCCAAGTGGTTGGGAAACAATGCCTGCTCTGGTCCTACTTGGAAAAAGTTGAATTTTCTCTCAAATTATTTGAAATCAAAGCCCAAAAACTTTCCTGTTGGCATTTGAGTGAGTGGTGTATAGTGTTTTTGGCTTATTCGCACAGCAATGTTTGTTCGACATCTGCTAATTGAAATGGATTAACTGCTGATTCAAACACTGATTGGATTACGGCAAAACTGCTCATCAATTTTGCTATTCAACCATTTTGATTTTTTGCTTAACGCTATCACAGCTTCATTCTACAAACCACCCCTTAAACAGGCATGCAGGATCCTGATTTTTCTCAATTTTTCTTTCCTAAAGGCTGAGGGTCAAGACATCAGATAATGCTTAAAGCATCGACAAAGGCAGTTTGGAACTTCCACGAAAATTACATCAACAGTGAACGTCCCCTTTGAGGACAATTTGGACTGCAAATTCTAAAGGCTGAATAGGGTTGCAATCGTAAGTGAAAGGTTCATTTAATCTGTATAATAACTTAATTCTCTTGCAAGTTGAGAACATTTCAGGCATTGCCCAGTGACTACAAGGTTGCATCAGGTATACTGCTGCTGAGCAAAATGCTGTAACACTGGTTCTCACTTTAAGGGTGTGCAAACCCATGACACCAGTAGACAGACTTCAAAACTGCACTGGGTTGCCCAAAAATGGCCACGATTACTGCAACGTGCCCGTGCCACACACAGAACACTACACATTATATTCTTTGCTGCTACACTTTTGAAACTATAATTTTGCTTCAGATTCCAGGTACCACTTGTGAAACCATTTACCATTTACAATGTCTCAATAAAGGGAGGTAAGAAATGATTTGGAGGGACACTTGTGGAATGCTGGATGATGAGTTTGTCTCATCATAGAATGATGGCCAGTTCTCTTTAACGTCAGCAGCAGGCCAAATCGTTGAGCGTGGACAGTGATTGATGAGAGAAGTGATGAGAAAAGAAAAACATGTCTAAACACTGATATCAAAGTGCGTACTTGTTATTAATCTATTAATCATTCAGTTACGTTTTGAACTCTTTATTGTCTTGCATGAATTTCACTTTCCTTTGCTTGCATTTCTAGTCCTGTAGTCGATCTAGGTGTTTATTCCTGCCCCGCCTGAATGATATCGACACATGCACCCACGTGTGCGAGAGCCTACTCGATGCTCGATGACAATGGCACCCACACCTCCAGTCACGCGGGATTACGACTTCTCTTGCAGATACGGCTGGGGGATGAGAGGCATTTGTTTAATATCTCCGACTGCCTGGCATGGGCCTTGAGAGACATGCGATCCTGTGACATCAAACGACATTCATGTCATAGATTAAGGCTAGACAAAAAAATTTTTGCCTTCCAGATCAATTTATCAATGATAAAGGAATGGGACTACAATATGCAGTTGTGACGCAAAGGAAAAGCACCGCTCTGACGTTCAAGTTGGACTTTCGAACTAAGACGACTCTGCTGGCGTGGGCAAAATTTGGAATTATGCTTTCGCTGAGATGAATCCTTTGAAGGTATTACAGTGGACCGTAAAATGATTGGTTTGTAAATCGACTTCAAATGTCAGGGTTGTGGGTTGCAACTCTGTGATTCTATCTCAGATAAACCATGAGCAGTCACCCTGCAGTATGATTAAGGGAAACTATACCTTAACGTCGCTTCTGAGAATGTAGCTTTCACTCATCCCCAGAGACCAGTTGTATAAAGTCAATCATGTGTAAAATCTGTGGTGAAAATACTGAAGGGAGAGATCTAATCAGAAAATTGGGCTCCATTCTTTAGAAACCGACTCTGTCGTTTACACTAATCTATCCTGTTCGTTTTTACAAACTCGCCTTAAATTTTGGTTCTGTGAAGTTTACTTTACGTGGCAGCTGGTCAAAAGCTGGAACACATCCAACAGCACCAAAATTTGCAGTGACCAAGAAAGCCTACCGGTGGACCTTTTCATTATCCAAATATGTTGGTGTATCTGAACAGAGCAAATCAGAAGTAAAAAAATGAAAAAAAATATTTCTATCAATATGCTGTATTTTTTCATACGTATGATGTTCAATTTAACCAAATATGAAATCGTTTTCACTTGGTTGTAAGGTTATTAAGTTTTAATTTGCTTGCCACCATGACATGGCCAGATTTACATTTGGGGAGATACTGAGCACAATCAAATTTGGGGGCACCTTGCTGTAATTCTCTACGCAACTACAGGGGCATAACTTGCCAAAAGGGAGCAAAGGATGTGGTCACTTCCACCCCCACCTGCCCAGTCGAAATTTCACTTGACAAATTTCCCTTTTTATATGTACTTTCAAAGTCTATAAATAAAAAATGAGTACACTACACTACCAAAAACATACAACAATATCATTTTGTGGAGGAACCCTGGGCACATGCCCCACTGGCTTGTGCTTAAATGCAGCCCTACACAAGCTTCAACAAGCAGTGTAGTGACGTCAAGAATACAAGTTTGTGCTGCTTCCTCCTATTGTAGCTTGCTTGGGCACCCATTCTTTTAGAAGTATAAAATATTTACCATGAACCACCATTGTTGGGCCATTATTCGACGATCAAATTTGGTCAGGAAATGGTCATGAAAAGTAATGGAAAAATCATGAAATTTTATTTTCCTTTGCTGCAGAAACCCTCTGTGGAGCAAGTCAAATGGGTGACTGTTCAGGAGGATAAATTCCTATGGTAGAGTATACGTCAGCTTCAGGGACAATTTACAGAAGAATTCAAAGAGCGTATAACATGAAGCAGATCTGAGAACGGCAATCGAACTGAAAAGTGCTGATCAACCTATGGACTGAGAACGGAAATTCTGCAGACCACATTGTTAAGCTGAAAACTTGGAGAACACTGAAGTATTTTCACAGAGAGCAGCACTGATTTGAATGGTACCTGAAATTAATCCACTACCCTGCCAAAGTCAAATTTACCAATTCTGAGAATCCATTGGAAATGCACGGCATTTTTCAAGTCTTTTAGCAAAACACAGCCATAAAAAAAAGGCCAGGCTCAAAAATCACAAGTGTCCCTAATACAGCAATTTGTTTTACCACACATTATGACCATTGTAGAAAATCAAAGCATTTTTTAGCGTTCATTACAGGTAGTGTTTCTATTGATTTCTAAAAATAGAAAATGGGTAAATTTTTCTTAATACCCATCCAAAACGTTGACTGTATCGTAAACACAGCTGGCATTTCCACAGTATTGTTCATCACATTTGTGTTGAGGGATCCTCCTTGTGCAACACAAACACCCACCTACACCTATACGCTTTCATAGGACTACCGATTTTCCAAGAGAAAAAAAGGAAAATTCCGTTTTCAACTTTTTGCTGTGCAAAGTAGCCGAAGTTTAGCAATCTGGCACAGTCTGTTCACACAGCTGTTTTGTCATTATTCACTCTATGAAAGAACTGGGTAGTAATTTTGGATCCTGGTAATGAAACACTGTGCGGGTACCCAGGTACCTGTGAAAACACTAATTACTAAATGCAAACATGATTCTTTATGTTTCCCAAAAACTCCTCGGTTTGGGGATTCGCTGGCGACGTACTCACCTCACATAACCTATGCATTACCGAAGAGTGGTGACCAGATACACACATGCAATTGCCAGATGCTAGACCATGGTCAATATGGTAATGTATAGGTTATATGTGGTGAGGGAGTACGCACAGTAAATTATAAGGTCTCTGGCAAAGAAAATACATGCATGATCATTTGTTTTGCAATGCAACTCTCTGATACGTTTGTTGAATATTTCCCTCACTATACATCTGGTGGACGGATATGAGGTGAAGAAATGTAGCAAGATACCACTGATGGCAAAGTGGTAACTACCATTCACTAAGCTATCACCATCTGATTATCACCATCATTATCTAGTTGCCATCATCATCATCGTCATTATCATCATCGTCATCATCATCATCCACATCTGATCCTCACAATCCAATCTTCACTGACTATCACTCTCACTATCCATACCTCACCATTTGATCATAGGAATCTCAGCACCTCAGTCCAATTCTCACTGGGTTATCATCACTGTCTAGTCCCCCCCCCCCTTTTCCAGTCCTCACCTGCCTCATTCTCATTGCCTTATACCCACTGGTCAATCCTCACTATCTATTCCTCACTATTCAGAGCTCACAATCCAATCCTCACGATCCTAACTATCACATCGTCCATGTCCAATTCTCGGTACGTGTTCCTCACTGCAGCTTTATCATCAATGTCAGGTCCATTAAGTCCTTGGGGCCTAATCCTCATTCTCCAGTACCCACTGCACGATGACAGTAGCCAGGATACGGTCCCACTATTCAGTCATCACATCTCCAATCATCACTATCCGATCGCTGTCTAATCTTCACTGTCTAAGCATCCATGTCCAATCTTCAATACGCGATCCTCACTGATTTATCATACATGCCCAATCCTCACCATTCAGTTGATCATCACGCCTAATCGTCATTTTCCAGTACCCACTTCACGATCCCCACTATACAATCCCACCGTCCGATCATTGTTCGATCTTCACTATCTAAGCATCCATGTTGTTGCTCTCCAATCCTCACTATTCACCTGTTCAGGCCTAATCCTCAATTCTTCAGTGCCCTCTGTACAATCCCCACTATCTTATCATCAAGTGCTATCCAATCTGCACTGGTCCGACTACCACCACCAAACTCTCACCTTTTGATCCTATCTGACCGTCGCTACTTCGGATGGATCACGACACACGATGCAGTACATCACAGGGACAAGCTAATATTGGACACTGACGTTGCCTGCAATCTAAAAGTGCCTCTGCTGCAAAAGTGGTTACGTCAGTTTACTGCCCTGGCTCAGTTCAGACATCACTGCAAGAGTTGAGATCATTTGTGGTGACAACAGAGTTAATATGTCAGCAGATTTATTTGCAGGCAATTCCAAAAATCCGCGTTCGGATTTCTCTTGCATTCACAGCCCAACTTTAATTGAAGATGCAAATTTCTCAACTTTTGCTGAGGTGCATATTCTAGAAAACAGGACTGATGACCAGAATGCAATTTGCTAATGGTTGGCCTTTTTCTTTTTCCTCAAATAATGAAATGGAGATTAAGTCTGGCCCCCCGAGTTGGCACTCACTTCATTTTCTCTTCACATTTCGGCATATCTGTGGTAACAACTTCGAGCCAGTTTTCATGATTAAACGCGGGGATGAATATGCAAATAACGTCGTCATTGGTTGTTTGCAGAGGCCTATGTCGATCACCAGAAAAACGAACAAAAAGACGATGCGAGAATATAAAAGTGGCAAGGAGAGGAATTCTTGATCCTTTTTATTTCTCAACATTCGAAGGACGAGCAGATGTCATGTGACATTCATCCATTTGCTTTTACAAATTATTTTTTCCAGCTCACAGAGTTAACATTACTCTTTTTCAATTGTCACAAAATTATTTGTTAAAAAGATTCGCATTAATCTGTATTGGGATTATTGAAGGGTTCAGATACAGTCACCGTGACTGACACGACCGGTCGCAGAGTAAAAATCATACGTATCATAGAACCTGTGCACTTAAATCACATGGGACCGTATGGATCGCATGGGAACATTTTTGGGCAAGATGCGATACCAATGTCTGAGTATTCAAAACAACATGCTGGAAAAGATCTATTGATCCCATATGTTGAGTCTGAAGAGGGTCCAAAATGAACTTGCTTAAAAAAGAGAAATTGAAAGTTGCTTACACCAGAGAATTTTCGTTTGCCATTATGTGAATTTCTTCTTCTAGGAAGTTGATGCTACAGGTGCATGATGACGTTTGGGCCGAGAATGAGTCGAGCCTTGCACGTGTGTACGTGAAATACGTGTCACAAAAGTCACCACATGTAACCGTGTGAGGGATATTGCACTAAACAAAAAAATATTGGCTAAAGGTTGAAATGCTTGCCTGCTGTTTGTGGTAACTGCCACAGGAAGGTATTCTCTTTTAATTTTAGATAAAATTCTGCTGTAGATCAAAAAGTGTGCGATAAAAATTCATTAAGGTTGAGTGAACTGGAATCTATGAATAAATCACTTGATGCAATAGGTGATTTTGCTATTCAAGAGATACACTATTATGTCTGATAAGATCCTGATTAATATAGACGGTACCATCAGTGGTGTGTGATAATGATCTGAAAAATTCCCAAATAATTCACTTACACAGGTAACTACTGAATAATTACCTGCCGGAAAAGTTTCCTATTCCCATAAGCTGACTGGCATGGTCAAAAAAATAGTCAGCCCCTTGCACCAGTAATTGGTGAAGTACCGACAACCCACACACTCCCACCCACACCCCCCTGTAGTGGAGCTATGTGTGCTGCTTTGAACAGCTTCAGTGGTATTTAAATCAAAACCATGGCAAGTAATTTATGTAATCAGGAAACTTTCCTGGCTATTGCATCTTACAAGTGATGCCAATAGGTAATTTCTTCTTAGTAAATAAATTTAAAAAAAAAAAAACTCTCCAATCAAAAAATTTGTCTCTTTAGGTACTCAGCTGGAATATGAGTTGTACTGGCAATCGCCCAGTCTCGCCCAGTCACCTTTGTTCTTTGTCACTATTTCAGAGGAGGAGAATGTAGCGGAAATGATCACCTGTCACAAAATCTGAAAGAGAACTATGCACTCAACTTCCAGATATTTCAGTATGAAAATTGCCTGGACATTTTTGTTGGCCCTACAAAATTCAAACTTTCTAAGAAAGCATAGCAGTCAATCACTGTTACTTGAAATCAAACAGACCAATGGGAATAAAAATGAATATAAATGTTTGCAAAAAATGGGGCTTCAACAATATTTTTTTGTAGTGGCCATGACACATTCCAGAGAATTTGATTTCACTGACAAATATTCAACTCATATTCCAGCTTTAAAGTCATGATTTAATTTAATGTCTTTTCAAAGTGTAAATAAAGTCAACATGTATAAATCCAATGCATGACACCCAAATCTGCTTGTTTCTTGCATTGTAGTTCTTAGAAAAAAAGGGTAAAATGCACCACGAGGGTAAAGCTATGGCCAACATAAGGTGACATGTGAGATGTAAAATTACTGCGTTAGAATGACTTGTTATCTGGACAAAATTTTGCAGATTGTCGAGTTACCAACCTACGCTAATATGTCCACATCTCGAAAAAATTTTGCAAATTGTCAAGACACCAAGTTACGACTTGTTATCTTAAAAACATTTTGAAAATTGTCCAGTTGTTGAATTACACTAAGTCTGAGGGAATTTTGACTTAGCACAAGGCGGTAACTCGACAATTTGCAAAATGTTGACAAATCAAAGTTATTCTGAGACGATAACTTTACATCTCGCATGTCCCTTCATGTCCGCCGTACAAAGCAAATACCTTTAATCATTGTTGAAGCATTCAGTCTCACTAATGAACATCAGCAATATAGCGCACCTCCCCAAAATGTTATATGTACGATGAGTTATATAAGATGGATCATAACGAATTTTTGAAAGGTTGGGTGAACAAAGTATTCTCGACCAACATATAATTGAATTTCTATCTGTGAGAAACTTATTCCTTAAAAAGAAGACTACTGTCTTGCCTCATTTTGAATAATCTATCCTACTGTGTCCATTAATATCGGTTTTAAAAACATATTTTTTTTTTGGTAAAAAAAAAACCCACAGTATTTCAACTTTAAAGATCATTTCAGAAGAGGATCCAGGTATTGAAAACGATCTAATGCCTAAATGGCAGCATTCAACTCCCTGATCCTGAAACAGCCGTTCCCAACCCCCAGTTCCCTCACTCTATCCATCCCTGTACTTTTTTCCTATGAACCATAAACTGATTGTTGACAATCGTCACCCACAAGATCCTTCGAAGAGAATTAGTGGAACAAACCATGAGACTAAATTTCGCTCGCATTCGTATTTAGTCACCAACCTCCAACATCATTTATCTGTTTCTTCAAGGTTCTTCTTTGATTTCTTTTCCGTGGTAAAAAGCTTTCAAGGTGAGATCAAATTTTACCTTAGCTGCTTTGCTCAGCTCTGCACTTCTTTCGGTCTAGACTATTCTCCGTAGTTCTTTCAGTCTCATGTTCGTCGGACTTTTGTCCATCCCTTCCCGATTTGACATCCCTGAAAGAAAAATCAGAGATGAGGCAATGACGTTAAAAAACAACAACAGAAAAAAAAAATGTACAAAAAGCAGCCAATCTAGCAGAATTAAAAAGTGTCTGAGAGAAAAATCCAGCTGTGATACTGTAAAATGGCCAGCTGAGATGACATTTTCTGTTTACATCTATGAGTACAGGTGGGATAAGTCCTGATAGGCTGCATCAAATGTATACATTGAGTGATATGACATTTGTCCACTCATTTTACTGATTATTCTTATTTGTGATCGTTCTCATGTGCCTGGTATATGAAGGCTATGGGTGTCACCTCCTATTACTGTTTTCTTTCATGAAACAAAAATGGTGTCGTTTGGCTCCCGTACAACGAAGTAAAAATTATGAGTCACTTCTCAAAATAAAAACAAAAACAAATAGATCCTGCTCCAATTAAACTTTATCATCTGTGTGCTCCTTAGACGCTTTTGTTCTGCTTTCTGTATTTCTCCTTCAAATAATTCTTGTAATGAGTTTATTGAAGGGGTAATTATATAAAGACCCACAAATGCTCAGAGGATCTCTGATTTTGACATCTCTCTCGACTGTTCGAGGCGGCTAGGCCACATGCATTTTCGTGGCTCGAACCCGTCCCAGTTCCCAAACGTTTTTGCACGAACCGGCGTGCGGGCAGCAACGAAAGAGAAAGGAGGTAAAAGAGCACCAAATCTTTCAGGAAAAATAATCAGTGCCAAGATAAGGACTTCTGCTGCGGTGGATTAATGATAGGTGAAGTATCCTTTTCAGATATTTATCTTTGGGTGACATCGTAATGTCACGTTTCCACACACAGCCAAGATGATCAAGCTCTCGATGCTCATGCGGGAGAAGACCACGCACCATTAACTAAACAAGGACATCCATACATCTCTATTCGAGTTGTTCTACATTATTTTCAGCATTAATTATATTTAGCCGATATCCGACGGAGAAAAATCTCTATGATTGCGACTTCCGTGAATCTCTTGCGGACTTTTGAGATGGGGATACCAATAGCAACAAAACATTTCATTTTTACTATTAATATCATGACTGCAATCTTGTAACCCGAGTAGGGCACTGGGGTGCATGGATGAATTAGCTTGATAGGATTGTGAGGGGAAAAGATACATGAGTCAGTTACAAACTTTTCTCCTTAGTCAAATCCCTTCTGGAGTTTAATAACACTTGAGAATTAAGCAAATGAAAGCACAAGTATCTGGATATTTCAATCCTGGGAGCATCATTTCCAAGGAAAAGTTTAAGCAATCAGGACAGTACGTTTTTAATTTCGTAACTTTACTGCAAAGCGGCAATGAACCTTAGATGCACCTCCTTGGAAGAACGGACAGCTTGTTTAATCTACCTGAGCTTCTTGCTTGAGCAACTGCACTTTGAATGCAGTTCAAAATAAAATTTTACACAAAAACTACTAAATCAGGAACTCTGTCCAGCCAGGGAGTTGCTACTGAGGAGAGGATTGAACAGAACATTTGATTACAACAATAGTACCTTAAGACTCGCCAAATTGAGTAAAGATAAGTTGTGTCATTAGCTCAAAGATATTTCATTCCTTTAATCACAGATTCCAGTACAATACCATTCACCTAGCAATGTCATTAAGTTGACTAATCCTTAAACAATTAGCTAGCTCATAACAATACTTTGAAACTAGGTTCACGCCGACCTTTTTCAGAGCAGGTGGTACAAAACTGGAAACGAATGTTTGACTGACCTAAATGGTCTGACTTAAAAGGGAGAAATGGTATGCAAATAAGTGGAAGAAGTAGAAGTTTATTTTTTTGACAAGCTAAAAAGGAGTTTTCCAGAACTTTCCCTGAAATAGCCAATTACGAATCCTTTCTCATGTTTTGATGTACAACCACAGTGGCATATTGTTATACCCATCATCGAGCATCGAAAGAACAAATTATCATATGTTTCCCAGACGACTGGCAATGTTGATGCAGTGGCAAACACTTCCAAGTCTAACTGTGACTGCAGCAGACGACAACTGTCACATTGTATTTAATACTTTCTAATCTGGTACAAGCCCTAAAGAAATGACAAGAATGACACATGAGACAAGATTACTGTGTGACCTAGCTTGGTCGCACAAACCCCATTTCAAAGTGATATATCTCCTTCTCAGCGGCAACTCCCTGGTCCAACATAATGGTATCCAGCTATATTAAGGCTATGTTTCCATTAGCCTTTCAATGTTTAGTATGAGAAGTCACCTGTATAAGGAGAATAGGCGGCTATGAGATCCAATGCTTTACATAGTTTGCAGATATATGCTGTCCTTGCTTGAGCCACAAACAAGCAGCGTTGTTAGACTTACGAGTAGAAGATATCAGAGCAGCCAAAGGGTTGGCATGTACTTCTCAGAGATGACAGAAAAAGCACAGATTATCAAAACTTTCACTTATGTGCGTGGTCCACTCTCATTATAGGACAAGCTCAAATTTAAGCTGTTTTTTTTTAGGGTTTTGGGGGCTTTTTGTCAAAACCACTACTGGAAGCCACTTTTTCACAATTAATAGAGAATGCATGTTCAAGGTCCATTTAAATGAACAGAAGAGTATGTTGTCTTGCTCACCACTTTATATCATCTTAAAAAAAAAAAAAAAAAAAAACACCACATGCATCATATCATACCACATCCAGCGTACATAACCGTACTGAATACTACTGACAGCCACACACTTTAAAACCCTAAATCAACAAAACCATGTTTGGCTGAGTCCAATCAGGCGACAACATATAGGCATATTAAACATGGTGCCTGTGAAAAGATTGCTAAGCCTCATGACCGACCACATTTTCTATTCAGTAAAATATCCCTGTCTGCAATTGCAACAGGAAATGCAAGGTTTTCAAAATGACAGAAGGTTGGTCCAGAATAGAGGTCACATTTAGAAGAAGATTCTCAAGATGGTGATACCAAAAAGGCATATCAACCATCCAAGGACATAAGAACACAAGGTGTGTTATGTCCATGTTTCCTTCAACAATGTAATTAGCCATCTTCAGAAGATGAGCATCTTGGCACTGAATTCAGGTCAGTGCCAGGTGCATACAAGTTTCTCGTTTTTGACATATATGCCATCTCTGATGAGTCGTGGAGTCGTTTCACACTGTGCTTGCTCTTGCATGACAACAATGTTTGAGAGATGTCGCGATTATCCTAAATTGCAGATATTACACTCATGTATGAAATGCCTCGTCCATCCCACAGGTATCGTTCGCTCTTTGGTCTTTATGGCTAATGTTCAACTCCATCGCACCAAATGGCGGTGGCTTGATTGCAAGGTCCTTGTAAACCTGTCTGATCAAGACTATTTGTTGATAATTTAGAATATTTAGTATGTTCGAGCGATGAATCCAGCGGCAAAAGGGCCAGGGAACTTTGAAAAAAAAGTCACAGGTAATTTAAGAGCCATGCAGCACACAGAGGGAGTCACCCAAAGGCAACGTTTACAGTAGCGCAGAGGTATGAGCAACTTAAAGCAAAACAGCGACATCAAACTTGGGAAAGGAAATGAAAGTGAGGTAGTTGCAAAGTTAAGGCCACAGGCACTGAACTGTAACTGTGTGTATTCATTTCTGTTGGGAGTTTTCTGATTTCCAGCATGTATGGTCCCAGGGAGAAAGGAATTAAGTAATCCCTTACAATTCACCAACAACTGATGCTCTGAGGTCCGACTATTGAAGATGACCGCAGATCTGTCTAAATGTGGTCTGCCTAATAATGTCCTCATTCAAAACAATTTCCTGGAAAAAGAAGTCCTTCAATGAGTCCACCCAGCTGGAGAGAGCTAAAACATTTCTCGCCAAACTTTCTGTAGCATCCAACCACTTCTCCAACAACTCTTTTCCTTCTTGCAATGGAAGATTCTCAATTCTTGCAGGATCAAGATAAAGGTAAGAATGACTTAAACCCCAAAACTTTCCTTGAATGACAGAAATGTACGCTTTAAAGTTGGTTGACTATTTCTTCAAGAATGGGATTCAAAGTTAAGGGACATCCAAAGAACAGTTATCCAGAATTTCAGCTGAGAGTTCAATTTCTACCAAAAATAGATGATCTTTGGGAGAAGCACTTTTGGGAGAAAGTGCATATTTATTGGCTCAATGAAGAGGAAGACTGCTTGAGGAAGTACTGTACATTTTAGGTTACACAAAGGTTTACACAAAGGTTTAACACGGTGTATGGGAAAAACATGTAATTGTCCCATCAACATTTGCAACAGTGCAAACTTTAGTGCTCTCTGAAAGTAGCGACAACACTGTGACACTTTCTTTTGTGTGCCACATCCTCAAAACAAAAATGGTATCACCCTTTTTCTCTTGTTGCTACGGTTTTGCCGAGTGTAAAAACAAAAGAAAAATACTAGTTACAGCAAAATAACTTGTACAGCTATGAAAGCAAGCCATCTCTGTTACTGATGGTGTGATTCCAACATGTGGATGTCTTGGCCTAAATCAAACACTGACTATATAAAGGGGATTACACAGCAAATGGAAAAATTAAATCTAGATCATGCTATCCTCCAGAATGTGAAAATGGACTTGAAATCTTAAGTGCTGGTTAGAGACAAAGCACTCCCACATCCTGCGGTGACGACACTTTCCATTACGCTAACAATAACAACCAAAGAATAAAAGAAAAAGAAATGAGAAGAGCAGATTTAATGGAAAATAAAAAAAATGTGAAAGCATATGTTTGGTCTATCTCAAAAAATTTGAAGTTGAGAAGGATGAGGAAAATTGAAATTTTTTTTGGCACACAGAATAATTTAATATGAAAATTTTCTTTCAATTGTGATCAAATTTCCATCTTTCGTATGTCAATCTCGATTTCTTCCATGCGCACATTTCTTGAAATGTGCTCGGGTTGCTATGTATGATCGCATGTGCCTTAAAGGAGCACGATGAGAAAGGACGATGCATACCCAGGAGTCTTCGCCGTTGTGTGCACCAGCTTTCTTCCCCTTCCCCCCACCAATTTATCGGACGCTGTAATTTGAGGTGAAGGGAGGTGGAAAGGCAATAAAATCAGAATTTGCAATCTCATAAATTTGCTGAAAGTATTTTACAATCTATTTGGCCGAGGTTCTCACCCTGAAGTCAATCGCTTTCCAGATGTCGACCAAGGGCAGTTTAGCCTTTCAGAGGTTCCAATAAAGTCCAATATTGACTTTGAGGCTTGGCAAAAAAAAAAGAGTGAATTACAGCAAAACTTTTGGAACCCCAGCGTAGAATTTCACTGTTGGCAAATCATCAAGGATGATAGAAATGACTGTTTTAATTTTGCTAAACATCGTATGCATGGATGATTTATCTGGAAATCCATAATTGATACCAAGAAATGGTTGTGCACTGAAGAACTACTCAATCACACACTTTGTTCTTGAGATGGAATGGTCTTCCAACCACGGATCTAGATGCAGCTTACATTGGGAAGAAAATTTCAGGAACTGGATCAGACACCACTAGTATACTATAGCAGGAATTGAGATTCTGACACCAATCTCATTTTAGACGAGGATCACTTACAGCCTCTGGTGGTGTCTCTCTCGAATTTCACGATGCCACTTTAAAGAGTAAACTGATGGCCTTCTCCATTCCCCACTGAAGCCACTCAAGTGAAGCAAAATGGAAACTTTAGGAGTGAAAACGTTGCCATGGTTACCATCAAAAACTTAACTTTTATGCATATCTGCCCAGCCAGATGCCTGGCAATGGCTGCAAAGACTACTCAGACATTGACCCTGTTGCACGGGCTCAATGGCGACGCCATCTTCACGAGGAGAAAAAAAAAGAGAAATCAAACTATTAAGAAGTGGATGACAAAAAGAAGCACAAACTAATTACTCATCCATCCATTCATCTAAACTGGCAACTGCTTTTTAAATGAAATGAGTCACTTCTGATTTCTCCTACACTGCAAACATTTGAGACAAGTGATTACCATCTTGCTGCATGGCATGTTCATGTTAACTTAATTGTATTATATGTAATAACTATTTTAAGTGGCAAAATATTTGCATCAGTTATGTTTTTACTCAGGTCGTCCATTCTTCGTTACCATTTACATTACAAAGAGAGTAGAATGTCAAACAACTGCATGAGATACTACCCGGGTACTTCAGCGGTTCAACTGTGCTGTTGTCGACCTAGTTTCTTGCGTTTCACCAGGAGATACAGTAGTAGCCATCTAAATCTTGCGGAAATGACTTCATGCACTCGGGTAAGACATCCGGTGATAAAGCCATTTAGTGTTAGTGACGACCCATGAGAGGTTCAATTTAAACTGTGTCACGTTAAGTCAAGTGCTCTTTCAAGCAGGAGGGGTGCCCAAACTTTTTTGATCCAAGATCTCCTTTTTCCAGTAGTTAACCACCTGAGACCTGCCATCTCAGTGAACACCAGATGGAGTTGAACAAGAACGATATCCGAAAATCAAAAAACATACGAGACCTCCACACTCCTAGCACATAGGATGGCAGAATGGGAAGGAGGTGCTAGTCCGGTATTAGACCAGAGGGTGCCAAGGGCGGTGTTAAAGGTTACCAGTACTCTTAGCACGGTAGATGGGAGTGCAGTTGTTGTGTTGAGACAGGTAAGTGAGGAGTTAAGTAAATAATAACAAAACACACTGTCATACAGTTACTCATAAAAAAAAAGGAAAGAAGCTACATTTGAATTTTTGTTCCTACCCCCCTTGCGGTCTACTTGAGATCAGTCTGGTTAAAACAAATAATGACTGTAAAAGACGACATGGATTAGCATACAGATTAGTACCATGACTGAGATTAGATAAGATTATGTAAAGAGTAGTATTGTATGTTGATAATTATAACCACATTGATTAACAATATTAATCAAGCAGTTCATTATGTGGGGGCGAGCCATTAAGTGCGACAACACTAATTTGACATATTACTCACAGATTAGAGTTTCAACATATGAGTGATGTTACCTACCGATAAGAATAAATAGTTTGAGTATTGCTATAAACAGATAGGCAAGTTACCACATGAGTCGGTTTTATCATGCGCAGTTACACCGTTACGACGAAGTGGTGTACTGCAGCTGAAACTGTAGACGAACGCGACGTTATGTTCACACTGTCATTATTACAAAAGTACAGACAAAATCAAGCGCGACATGGACAAATATAATCAGGTACTGTTAAGTAATTAGAAAGAGGAGGTGACTTGTAAGATGTGACAATTAAATCCCAGTAGTATTACGTAGCTATATTAAATATGCAGGGATGTAAAAAGACTGATTAGTTTTTGTGTAAACACAGATCAGACTGCAATTATACCCTGGGATGAAGCCATGCAGTCCCACACATTTGGAATGAAAGCAGATGCACAGACAGAGTTAGTAAAGGTGACTTTCAAATGAAAGCATACTGTAGAAGTTACTTGTGGAAAAAGTCGTCAACCTGGGGAAACGATAACTAGTCACTGATGACATGTTAGTACCTGATGCCATATCACTAAGTACGACAAAGAAGAATTGAAGTGACTCAGAGTACAGATACTTACTCTCATAGTTATCGAAAATGCAGGGTTGTAAAGTCAGCCAAACAGATTGGATCTGAGCGAACAAAGATATCAGACTGACGACTTGGGGATGAATCCATGTACTCCCACGTGATACAGTTAGGAGTAGATTCATAGACAGAGTAAGGAGAGGCAACTTTCAAATGTGACAAACAATGGTAACTTGTAGGAAAAAGTCCTCAACTTGGAGAACAAGAACTAGGCCTACATGAACACTGTGGTAAAGATGATATCTGACACCATACCACCAAGCACAATGAAGACGAATGGATGTGATTATGAGTACCAGATACTAGCTGCAATCTAAAAATGTATAATCACAGAACTAATTCACATATCAGTAGACATGTAACCATCTGCATTTAAAATATTTAATGAGAGTAGATGAAACTGGATCTGCTAAATACCAAGAAAGGTACAGCTACAGTTTATGAATTACAGTAACTGAAGTTGTAAGGAAGTCACTAAGTTATGAACACACTGGCACAGGACTGAGTGCAAAAAACTAAAAACCACGAACAAAAGTTGGTATAAATCAGGCTTTTAAATCCTGAGGAAAACTGGAAATTCATGAATACAAAATGAGCTTTTCACAGTGAAAAAGGATTGCTTAAAACTCAGTAACTCGTTGTGAAGAGTGATTTCTTTAATTTATGCAAGACTACCGAATGCATTCTTTACGTGCATGACCACCGAATCACTCGGATTTGCAAACAGAGAAAAATATTATCTTCTGGCAAGAGGCCACTCAGCTATATATTCCTGAATACCTCAGAATAAGCCACCAAAGCTGATTTGACGCAAAAAATTGCTGTTCAGAGTTATATAGTAACTTCAGGAAATAAATTCAATTTTTTGATAAATGTGTTTTGGGTTCCTTTTCAACAAGGACTTGTGACAGAGACTTCGAATACACTGTCTATGTGCAGTATTCCGTTGCACAAATTTTTAATCCAATAAATGCCCTATGTCTGTTAATAAGCCCCTGCCGCCTTTGATTTTTTTTTTTTTTTAACATTGCATGTAGTGAAATTGCGAATTTCTGAGAGAATAGTGTGCAATCAAAATGCGGTAGTCCTAACTTACTGGAACAAAATGTCATCAAGTCACTATAAATATATCCTACTGCAAAAGGACGATGTTTTTGCAAAGTTTTTGCTGCTTGTGAATCACACTATTTACCCCTGCGTAAGCTTCAGTAAATGCTGACATTAAGGTAAAAAGATTTCTTGTCCGTACAATGTCCCCCTTGATGAAAAGCATGCCAACGGGGTGAACATTAGAGTAAATACAGTAAAGATGTACTGTACATGCCTGCAACCGGTGAACATCAGGAGTGTAGTGACTGGTTTGAAAGTTAGGAACTTTGACAACAAACGCAACTGCCCCTTGACAGCGAAATGAAAAGCTGTGTTTTCTGTCTAATGAAGAAAGTGAATAAAACACTCCTATGCCAAAAGTTTGGCGGCAGAGTCAGTCGATACTCATGTCATATCTATGGACGCATGTTTACAGCTCATTTCGGAGGAAACCTGCACATGCAGGGTACTGCTGGGTATCCTCATTTCAATGTTGTGAATAAAATGCGCAACTTAGCGGAATATTGAGGAAGCTTTCCCCAGGGTAGTAACTTTGGGGGAACTGCCATATGCAGCTCTACAGAGAGGCCAATGCCAGCTATGCACTCCCTTAAAATTGTTAGTCAGTGCAACATGTTGAAAAGTACAGGACAACTACTTGTGGGATTGAGCGGCATTCCTACTGCAGCTGCTGCAAAATAGTATGTGGAAAAACACCACCACCGCATGCACCACAGGTAATTACCGTAACGACGGTTCGTGGGTGTCGAGACTTGGTTCATGTAAATGTCTTATGTATCATATGAGCAAAATGTGGACATTGTCAAAACATAATGCTGTAGACATGACTGATAGGAGATCGAAAGTGCAGCTGAACTACACACACCAACCTACATATTCAAATCCATACGACAATATGGACAAAAAGATGGCAAATTCAACGATGCGTCTCGTCGCGGTATGCATCTGCCTGCACTCAGATGGAATAGTAAAAATGCCACAGAGTGATCACAGCGAGATCTGGCACACATTCATAGGGGGTGATGTAAACGAATTTATGGAAAAGAGCATGATGGCTCAATGTGCTGATATCACATGCTGGAATATTATGGCTATATCTGATTCAGAGACAGTTACTCCAGGGTTGTTTGCTCAAAAATAATCTGATGTGTGAACATTTCAAGATAATTCACTAAGGTTTATCATTAGAAGTGTAAAATATGGGAAGGGGGCAACCCTTAACTGCACTTTTCAAAGAATGGACCTCAGAGAATAAAAGTGCTCATAGGAGCAATGTCACACTGAAATGGTTGATAGTTCATGGTTACTGTTCTTTCCTACACATGTACATTTTCGGCCTTCCTTCTATCCCTATGGGCTAAATATTTTCCGAAGACACCGTCGTTCAGACACTGGCTGGTTGGTCCATGCTTGTTTTACAACTGTGCGTGATTGATCAAATGAGATTCAAATCCAGTCAAAGAGATGATGTGGTCGACAGCTTAGCAATAGTCGGTACTTTGTCTGGTCTTACGAGGAAAAAGGGCTTAAATGAGGATGCCACCATAATTAATTTGTAGTATTATGTGTCTGTAATCTTGCATAAACACAATTAAGGGTATTAACGTGTAGGACACCTCAAAACATGGGCATCCTGACACCAAGGTGTCACTATTATAAGGTAAGTTCATCAAATTATGAGTCTATTAAAGAAGTAAACCACCCCCCCCAAAAAAAAAACAAACAAAGTGTGCCATAGAAATTTGTTGACACCTCCTTGACAACGAATCGTTTTGCTTTTTAATTATTCCACAGCTTCAGTTTACAAAACCTGTCGTCACAACTAACGAAAATGTCCACTATATCCCAGTCATGTTTAATTGGGTTTGATTATTATGCTTTGTCAGGTGGTGAAAGCAGTATGTGAGGCCATCACTCAAGTATGTAAACTTCAAACAGCCTGGTAGATTTTGGAAAGTTACAAACAGAATTTATTGACAGATTTAACAGCAGAAGTATCACAAAGTGGATTGCATCAGTTGATGTCCCTGTAAGTACTTAAAGGGTAGCAAATCATACCTAACACATTCAGGTGTTACTTATGTAAGAGGCATCCTTAAGATGAGGTCAATGAGCTCCTGCATGGACATGGACCCATATGTACAGAATTTGCTGGGCATCTATCACTGTGGAAAATTGAGTGCTCTTATATATTTTTTTTCAAAAGTACGATGTATACGATTTGAGGAACAGGGTGAGAACACAGCGACAAGTGGATAGTGAAAGACCTGCACCCTGGGTAAGACTGTGAATAAAGACGATCTCAGTCGGTATCTCTGGATGTGGGTGATACGTCCTCGTAGTTCATGTTACAAGGGTCATACCACACAGAAGGATAGGAAAGACTGGAGCCCAGACTCACTGACACAGCTGCAATCTCGGACAAAATTGTTGGGACACTTTGTCATAAGTTGTAAACATAATACTTAATTTTAGGTGAGAGGATAATATGAGACCTCGTGCCCCTTTCCAATGTTGCGCTATAGGAGTGAATGTGCACTTTGAACAGTGAACCTATAGCCAACATTGAAAGGGGGAGCAGGCTTTCCCAAGGTATTTTGTCCAAGATTGTCTGAGTTTTTGGAAGCAATTTTGTAGCGAACTGTTTAAGGAAACTTCCATGTTTTTGGACTAGGTGCATCACAAAAATTACTTATTGAGGCCTATGGGTCTGAGGATTTTCAAATGAAAGTATTCTGAATTTCGACTATGAACAAAGAAGTTTAAGTTTGTACTTGGGAGTTTAAGTGCATATACATTTTGTTGAAAACAAGTGATCATGAATGAACAGACTTCATAGATTTCATGGTTTTGTATGCGGACAATAATGATTGCGTTTAGAAATAACATTGATGGGCAGCTGTTGTATTGTGTTGCGTTGCGTTTCAACCCGATTGTCACTCCACTTGTAGAATGATGGTAGGACACCCAGTTATAAGATATCATGAAATAGCTCCACATTCTACTACAATACATAAAAGTCAGAGCTGTTAGTGCAGCATCATATTAAAATAATGGTAGAATGTTAGTGAAGGCCGGTTTTTTACATTTTTTCCAGCTAATTTGACATTTGTGACTACAATTTTTACAGTACATGAAAGGTTGCTAAGATATCTAATCTTCAGGCTTATAATCTACATGATTTTCCTACAGTTAGCTTCAATTTTTCTGTCAAAGAACATGGGTTTCATTAATCTATACTGTCGGATGATGTTGTAAGGTCTAAGTCAGCTCGGTTGAGAAGGCCGGAGTTCGATTCACGGCATGACCAGAGTGTTTTTCACTGCTCAATTTTTCACTCATAAATTCAAATGTCTGTAAACTTTTCCACAATGCCTGTCTGTCATTTTTATTCATTCATAAATAACACAAGGTAAAATACATTATATAATGATGCTCTTTCAACAAGGTATAATGTACTCTGAAGTCCATTGAAATTGCTTAAAATGATTAACATATTATGGTGCACCATGTACAGTACAATAGAATGGGTATCATAATGTCTCTGGTGTATATATGAACAAACATCATGTATCTATTTGATTTCAATTTTTTAGTTTCTCTTGCATAATGACAGCACACTTTTTTTCACTAAGATTAACCTGCAAGTCGAGCATAATAGTCATTATGTGTATTAACTTTAATACCAGACACCACGTCATCACTGTAAACAGTTTAAATAAATAACATATACATCTGTCTTCTTAAGCTGACTACCAACTTTTTGGTGGTTTTTTTTTGGTTTCTTTTTTGGGGGCTTTGGTTCTTTGGTGCCTGTTTCAATATCAGAAACTGAGCCGAAAATATGTCATTTCCTAAAGTAGTTTCCTGGTTGACAAGATGCATTGGACTTATGATGTTACCTCCTCAAGGACTGGATTTTATTTAGCACATGTGGTGCAAAGCGCTACATGGACTTGACTTAGTCCTCCCTTTACTCCCTAATAACATTGACAACATTCCCACAAAAATATTATTACAGTAAACCAACTTCAGTATTGGCCCCAAGCATGCTGACTATGCACTGCTGATGTTTCTTGTTGCAAGGAATGTTCCCCCCCCCCATTTAGCCTTTTAACTCATTTCAAATTGAACCTTTTTCTGGTTCCCGTGCGTGTTTCTGGCCGGTCAAATTCTCAGATAATCTTTGACAAAATTGTTGGGACATTTTGTCGTAAGTTGTCAATATAATACTAAATTTTAGGTGGGAGGATACCACGAAACTCTGTGCCCGTTTCCAAAGTTGCACTATAGGAGTGAATGTACACTTTGACCAGGGATCCTATAGCCAACATTGAAAGGGGGAGCGGGCGGTCCCAAGGTATTTTGTCCAAGATTGTAGCTGTGACTGCATGGAGCTGTCCTATGACAGCTGAACAATAGTGACTAGCCTGACCGATCTGAGCAAACCCACTGGTAGATATACAAATGTGCTTTGCCGTGGTTATGGTACTCCCCATGGCATCACACCAGCTACTTTGTGAGCACTATTTCAAATCCACGCCCTAGTTCTTTTATCCTTCTCTGTGCCCAGGTTATACTCATAACAGAATAAGGACACCATTCTGGCCGACACCCAACTCGTTTTATGTCATGGATTTTAACAAATCTCCTTTATCAACCCTTTCAAAGCCAGTGTCCATCACTTGGAAACCACCCTTTTCAGCTAAACTACGTGAAGAGAAACATTGAAATTTTTAAGTAATTGTGCATATGTGGCTGTGAATGAAAACTTTTTAAGATACATCATATTACGAAAGTGGCTGAGAAAGATTAAACGTTTGGAATGTCGTGCCAAATGTTTTACAATACTACATTCCTCGACAAATTTTTCTAACATGTTTGCAGGTTCATACAGCATGATTGTGCTCTTTAGAGAGATATCTTGCAAAATAATTCTGACATTTGACTATACTCTACCCAGCAAAATGATTTTACTTGTACCTTTTAAAGTCCCTGGATGCCTTCAACGACAAAAAATACATATCAAGAATGACAAAGGATTACATTTTAACCATTATCAACGGAGATATCTGGTTCATTTTCTTAGCCTCACTGAAAATCCCAGAGATAAACAAAAAGACAAAATAATGGCATAAATGAATTGATCTGCTTTATTGTCTAACTGCCATATGAATGCTTGCTCATTTCTGTTTTGTACATATTTTTGTTCTCTTTATTAGTTTTTCTCTCCTGTTTTATTCCTTTACACTTTCGGTTGGTGTACCATTCATTGCGCCTGCATCTATTCTCCGCGCAATACTTTATCCCGGCAATCATCAATAAAACAAGAAAAGAAAAAAGCACAGCCAGAAGTCACGACTTATAAATCAACTTATGCATTGAACATGACAACAGCCCGACAGGTTTGTAATTCATCAAAAAGCATACCTCATCACGAGGTAAATAAAATGATTTAAAGCGACCTATTTGAATCTTGTTCCCAGAAACTTGGTCATTTTTTTATTTTTTTCATAGAAACCCAATTAAACTGGTCAGTAGAATGTTAACGTGTTGAAGACTTTGCACCTTGGACCCAGTTACCCAAACTCCGTAGTTGGTGGGTACCCAGGCAACCGAAAATGTAACTTCCATTGGCTATGCGTTCGCAGTAAAGCCGTAATTCGACATTTTGCTCTGCACGTTACTATAAACCATTGAATCTTTGACATGAGGTGCTCTTAGTTAGGGAAAAAGGCAACATTTTAATGTTTTTGTCACACGCAAAATGTTCATGATTGAAAGTTTGTATCTGGATAGCACATTCAGAGCCAGACCCCGACATCGTCAATCGGAGACCTTCTGCAGAGCCTGATGTATTGTGAGATCTCCTTCAGTCCTACCAATGAGAGATCTGCGTGGTTATGACACGAAAAAAAAAATATTACTCTCTTCGGCTGGCAACCAATTAACAACTCAATTAATGTATTCCTTTTAACGGCAGTAATAAGGTAATGAACACTGGCTCGTCTGCAGTCGTGTTTGCGTGATTCATTTTCTGTAAGAATATTCATTACTTCATTTTTTTCTCATTCTACGGCATATCAGGCAGCCTGTTCTTCTCAAACATGAAAGAAATTCAGATTGCTGGAACTGCAATTTACTGCTTGCTGTAAAGCAGGGTTGGCCAACCTTTTTCACACAAAGGTTGGCCAGATGGTCACATTTGAACTTCATGGCAGGCAGCACAGGTAACAAATTAAAAGCCTGCCCTCTATTATCCTTTTTAATACTATGTGTCTACATAAAAAACGAAAGTACAAAACAAATTTCAAGGCATGGAAATGTTTAAAGAGTATGGCACTGGAACTGCAAGGAGGAAACATTAAGATAAATGTAAGCAAACATCTACAGCAAAAAATGAGAAAACGTTATATTGGGATATGTAGTAAGTGCAACATTTGACAATAACATATTAGATATCACATACATTTATGTGTATAATATCATTATTACTTTTCCACTTTTCCCTACTACTTTCCTGTTCTCTTTAACTGCTATTTCCGTTCAAAAGTCGGGCTCAGGGGATGAACGATGCCCCTCCGCCGGAAGTAGTTGGCCTATTATCCCAGCTGTAAATGGAAGCACTGTAGGTACCAACCTGCCTAGGTGACTACCTCTCTAGATAACCTTATTGTCACCTCCACGTGACAAAACAAAGGCCCACTTACTTCCATATGACTAAAGAACAGTAAAAATTCATGACTTGATTTCTAATAGCAGACTGTCTTAATTTGAATCAAAGGAGTAATTACTCAGAACCCTAACCAAGTTTTACAGACAATGTGATTCATAAACATCAGTTGGCATCATCAGTTACAAACATATTTGATCATAAAGCTCCGTTCCACATTTCTCCCACAAATAACACCAGAACTGCTCCATGTTTAAGCATTTCTTTCGTAACTGACCGTCCAGTCGGCATCGTCAGTGGATTAAACAAAAAGAAAGAGATTTGAAAAATGTCTCTTGAAATGACATTTTTTGATCACTTTGAGTCACCTTACCCAAGAATCTTGAGGCCAAAAAAAAAGGAAAAGAGTATCAGTCCTGATAATTGCAGCTCTCTCACCAAACTGAGATCTCCGTTTTTTTCTTTCTCATTTTCTCCGTCTTTCAGATGCCGAATCATCCCCACTTACAAAGAAAAGTGTGAAAAACCAGGAGAAATTACCAGACCTTTCCCTATGTAGTAAATTTGACGTGGAACTTTCACAGAACTATTTTTAGTTCACAAGAGCTTTCAGATAAAGGACTCCCCAAAACGTTATTTTTTCACCCTTCATGTCCACTTTACTCGCTATCGTACAAACGTTTTGAGACAATTTATGGATCTGTCAATCATGTGTTTTCACTTTATATGCACACTGTGATGAGGTACAATGCCCACAAACTTTTTAATAATAAGCCCTGACTCTTGCTTTGACTCGGTAGTTGCAATCAAGAGGACAATTTAAAGTGAGGACAATTTTAGAGCAGTTTAAAGGGTTTTGTCACTTTGTCCTATAAGCTCTCAGAATTTCTGAGTCACAAAGTTGACCATTACATCAGCTTTCAATTGGTGACCTTTCCAGGTGCCAAGAAACTCTCATTCCAATGCCTGAAAGATGTTAAAATAAACCTTAAACAGTGTTTGATTGTCTGGTTGACCTTGACAACACAAATTTCTTCATTGTCATACCAAATTTCTTCATTGTCATACCAAATTTCTTCATTGTTATATGACATCAGCGCTGCTGTGCAAGTACTAGATTCTAAACAACTGCTGGAGCACCTCTTCAAGACTAAATGACTGCTGGAGGGCCAGATGATAAAACCTAAAAAAAAGTGACCTCAGTAAGGACCACAAGGGTGACCCTGAGAGGCTACAATACTGAAAAAAAAACTAGAGCTCCAATGGTACAGAGGCTCCTACCTGAACACCCTGAGGGTACCACTTACATATCAGTATTATGTATGTCATATCATAATCATAGGAACCACCAGAAGTATCGTCACATTGAATCACAAACATCGCATGTACAGGAGAACCTGTAGGATTGCATAATTTGCAGAATATCATAAACTAGAGCACAAACAGCACAGAAGTTGGATCTTTGTCAATAAATTTGCGATACATTCAATGGGCAAACCAAATTACGATGCTTATAATTGCATCACCATTCAAGTTTGACATCTAATGATTCTGATACTGTCATTTTTGTACATTTTCTACCTGGTTTGTACTAGCTACATGGGCATATGAATTGGTGCAAATGTGGAAAAATGGTTGCAAATTTTCCCAAACCATATGAAATCCTTAACTACTAGCTCAATAGTGTTCATTTGCATGTTTCACATGGGGACTATGTGAGCTTGACCATTTACCTGTCAGTAGAACCCTAATAGGAAGCTTGACACAAAGTCGACAGCTTTGAGAAGACTAACTGAATAACTGAAAGTGTCCCTTTAAAGTCTGGACCTAGACTAGATTAAGTTTCAGATAGGACACAGTCTGGCCCATTGCCCCATTAATACATTATCATTCATGCACAACAGGGATATTTGAAATGTTGTATGACATTTAAAGGGGCACCTTTAAAGTGAGAGGATAGAACTTTTGCAGGATTTCACAAAATGGGTCATACGGCCCCACACAGACCACTAAATTACAAATTCATGTGCACCCTAAGAAAGATCACTAACAGGGTATCCCTATGACAAACCATCAACATTGTACAAGAGAATCTGTGAAAGAAGAAGCATCTTTCATAATTTCATAAAATGGGCCATAGGGCCCATGTGGGGCCTTGGACAAAAAATCACTGAACACCACAAAGGTACCATTAACAGAGTATCATTGTGACAAACCATCAACACAGCACAAGAGAATCTAGGAGGAGAAGCATTTTCCAGAATTTCATAAAATGGACCATAGGGCCCACATGGGACCTCAGACCAAAATTTTTGAACACCCCACATGGTCCACCATCTGTGAAAGATGGTGTCCAAGTTTCATGCAAACACATGAAAGCATGACGGAGAAAAGCATTTTGCACAATTGTGAAGAGATTGACAGATAGGTAGACAAACAGACAGACATATAGACAGATAGATGTACTGTAGTTACAGAACTCATGACCCTCTGAAATGCCAAGGGTTTTACAAGAATGCATACATGGTCTTGCCCTTGAGAAGTTGATGACTGGGTGGACTGAAGCTGCAACATGCAGAAACTTTTGATGGAAGGTGTTTTGCAAAATGGGGAATTCAGTCAGGAGAACGGCCCTCTCTGACATTAATTTCAAGGAAATGTAAGAGGATAATTGTCAGAACCTGCACCACAACAGAGAATTAACTCTTCAGACGACATTACCAGTGGTATATCCAAACTCATTCTGTGCAAGTGGAAGACTGCACGTGCCACCAGCTGGCAATCTTAAAAGGAGATTTTACCTTCCAATGCACACTTCCTTGCAAGTTTCATAAAAGCAATGGCAATCTTTATGAGGCGGGGGGAGGAGGGGGGAGAGAGCGACAAATGTTGCATTCATCACCCAGTGAAAGACAACATGTTACCAACATCAAATCTGACTCTGAATGAGAATTCAGACTGTCTCTCAGAATTGTGATGCATCGTACGGAAAGACTTTTAGTGACCAAATACAGTGAATACTTAAGACTGAAGATGTGTGCACACAGCAACTGTAGCACATACAGTAGACCACACATTTGGTTATCAGATGGGTGAAATATTTCATCTAACTTACAAAAATAAGTTCAATTCTATACTTCTGTCAATTGGGATGTTCACCATGCACCAGTAAATGTGCACAGGGCACCCAAAGAAGAACTGTATGAAATCTGCGAAGTCAAGAGTGTAGGGGGAAATTCCTAAAAAATTGCAAAAATGCTTTGAAAAAAAAGTATGTTGGAAGCAAACCATTACTACGATAAGTGCAATAACTCGATCAGGAAACATCCCCAACAGGTTAGCCATGTGCTAATGCTTAAACCTTTTCTCATTGCTATGACGTTCAAACAGACGAAAGCCATAGAGCATATTAATGTCGGCTTCAAATTCATAAATTACATAATTACATGAAATCATATCGCGGTAGACGGAATATCCACTTTTCCATTCCTACTATAAATGTCCTCCTGCAAACATACCTCACCTAATTGATCTTCTGTCTATCCGGAAGATAATTAGCCCTGTCACTTTCTAAATTTCTGGGCACTCAAACACCCCATAATGGTTCTCACGAAGCCAAGGGCTGAGCATTGCATCTTCAGAAATTTTAACAGGGTGGCAAAGCGTCTAGGGTTTGCTTTTTGTATTTCTTTCTTCCTCTTTCTTAATCAGTATGAGTTTGGGGCTCTCTCTTTCTGCTCCCTTTGGTACGTGTGTTGCTGAAACAGTTTGCAAATTTCACGTCTACTCGATCAGCTTTTACTATCCCATCTACATGGGGATCTTACCATCTCTTCCCAGATGTACAAAACCAAAAGAAAGAAAAAAAAAAGGACAAAAAAGGGAGCAACAGGACAAACAGCCACTACAGAGAAATTTTATCAGTGTTACGCTTTAGCTCCCCTTTTCCATATTTTTGATACCTAGCTAGGGCCCTATAATGGATTGACCAAAAAAAAAAAAAAGCTGACAAAAAAAAAAAGGGAGAAAGAAACACACACAGGCTTCACAGGGAAGACAGTTAATGGAATAAATTTTCCAATTCCCATCATTTTTTAAACTGCCTGCAGTTGCCATGACGACTCTTACGTCATGCATTACTCAGAGAAATTATTCAGTGAGCAGAGTTCTCACTTTCCGAGGCAAGTCCTGAAAAGCGAAAGCTGTAATGCATATCTGATCAATCAATCAATCATCCGACAAACTCATTTTAAAGCCAACAAACTCATTTTACGGCTTTGGGGGCTTTTGGAATAAAACTACTTTAGTTGCAATTATGGTTATGAACTTTCTCCGCTCTACCTCTGCAGTATTGTCATTCTTCCCTGTCTACTTGAGAAATCATCTCCCCCATTGTGGTTCTCCTCTTCATTCTTTAGCAAAGATTTTTTTCTCTTTTTTTTTTTTTTTGCGGGGGATTGATGTCCACATTTATGGAGACTTCTTTGCAAATGCCTATCAGTGTAATAAAAGAGTGGTTTATCAACGACTAGCTTTTGCTACAAACGAGTGGCTGTTGGCATAGAGACAAAGAGTGAGAGAGCGTGTGTGTCTAACATGAAAGAATGTGAAAGAAAGTGACAGAAAAAAAAAAAAAATCATTTTTACCACGTGAGCAATTGACCGACAGGACTAATGAAAAAGACACACATGTTGGCTTATTGTGATGTAGGTCAACATAGTAACCCTATTCTCTTCAAGAGAGGCGTAGGATTACAATGAGGTTAAACAACCTTGCAGGTACGGTACAGAACCCTTTCAAGTTTTGTTACAGCCTATTAACAAAGTTTCAATTCTATAAAATTTCGCAATTTATATATTATAGACAGTGAAAGGAGGAACAAGCACAGGTGAATGAACATTTACTATGGTCTACCATGGGGTACACAGATGATGAATAAAATCATTTCAAGCAACAAATCTTTGACATTCCTTTGCCCCCGCCCCGCCCTGCCACCTCTGAGTCACTCATCTCTTTTCTTATGTTTTTGTTCTCTGCAAATAATTTCCCTAATAGTCAGGGGAGCCATGCACCATATCCTAGAGGGCACTGCAGTATTAAATGTCTTAAAAGAATTGCACACTCCAACCTGTATCGCTGGAACATGGGGTGTGGAAATTTGCTTGCAACACTGACTCGACTGCAAGTCCGTAACAGCCATCTTGCAAAACCTGATCAGATCTGGATCGCCAAACTAAAATCGATAACAGAAATATACTTCACTCTTAACCGTGCGCTGCAGCCTTGAGTTGTCGGGATCATGATCTTACATTACTCGATGTATTGCTTGTATAATACAGAGGCCTCAGGTCCACGCGAGTTGTCTGAACAGGACCAACTTTTGTCCAAGCTATGGAGCTATGTAACATAGGTCCCTCTAGCCAATTACACCTCACATATTGCACACTCTGTACTGGAGGATCAGGTACCCTGACAGCTTCAGTTGTTCAATTGGCTGAAAGCTGCACGTTCTCTGCGTGGTGGTAAACTTGTTTGCAGTAAGATACCTGTACTTATCAAAAAGTAGGTACTTGAAACTACAGACAACAAACATGAAACACTGAAGTCAGCTTGCCGTCACAATTTAAATCACCCGCTATCTTTAAACTTGGAATGCCTCTCCATCTGCCAGATTTCTCAAAGCACACTTTCCACAAGGGTTCCTTGCTTGGTCTACTTGTTCAGAAAAATAGCTTATTACACTCATGTGAGCATTTTGTCTTGAATCACTGAAGTCATATTTTTGGCAAAAGAAATAGACACAGCTGCCCCTGTCAGTATCATAATCATCTCACCATTTAAAGTGGTAAGATAATTATGATTCTCATGAAAGGGGCAGCTACATCTTTCATATTCTGACTGAGAAAAGGAGACTTCTCACGTCCACTACATAGTGGAATGCCCTACGGTTCAGACTTTCCTCATCACACCATTCCATCATATTTTCATAAATCCATGCAAAAAAAAATGTGGCTATATATAAATTGAGCCTCTGGAAATGACATTGTCTTTGCAAGAAACTGGATGACTTAAAAAACCAACCTAAGAACGGTGTACCGTGCCTTTGGTGTGATGTCAGCTTGACCAGACACACAAGTGTTATGCACAGGCTGATAAGAAACCTAAAGTATTAAAAGAATATTCCAGACAATACTTGAAAATATTCTCATAAAATGCATAACCATACGAAGCTACCGAAGCTCTCAAACTGATCTGAGTCTTCATGTAGAGAATACAAATCCGTTTGAAACGGCCAAAACTTTTGAATAGGCCGACTGAGCCCATGACCTGGAGGTTGGTCAGAAACAGGAGCGAACAAAATACTGTGCGACTTGAGGCTGTCTCGAACATCACCTATTGTAGAATGCCTTTCGCTTTCAAAAATTCAGTGGACCAGGTGATGCTTTATGGGAAAATGTCTTGTTTGATCGTCCCTGAATATCCTCCACTGGTGACTGGGAATGGTCTGGACTATTGTTATAAAGGCAGTCTGGCAACTGCAGCTTTGGGAGGTGTTCATTAATCCCTTACACAAGACATGAAAAAACCCACAAAAAAAAAAAAAAAAAACAGAATGCACAAATGCATTGTGGTTCTGATGATTTCATTATGAGATTTCTTTTTCATGAATCTGACATATTGCACAATGCAAGTAAGTGTAATATGCTTAATTATTGTAACATTACAGTAATTTATCATATCACTAATTGAGATGTACAATGACATCTGCTGACCTATTAGGTCACCTAATGCTGACCTATATCTCCTGACACTAGAGATCCAAGAGTTTCCCAACATACGAAATAACAAATCTGTGCAAGCTTCCCCTCTTGAGATGTCATATTTACCAGGTTATCTTGACTTGACCACTGTTGACCTCAAATGACCTTTGACCTCCAAAGAAACAATAGGCTCATTTGTACTCAGTAAGGTACCTCTCCACACCATAAGGCGTCTACAAGCACCCTTGCTTGAGACGTTGTGTTTGCAAGGTTTTCACTATTTGACCCCTGCTGACCCCAAACAACCTTTGACCTCTACCAATCGCAATAGACTTCTTGCACTCAATGAGGTACACCCACATACCAAATATGAGATCTGTACCAGCTTAACTTCTTAAGATATCGCTTAAAAGGTTTCACTTTTTGACCCCAAATGTTGACCCCAAATGACCTTTGACCTTTACCAAAAACAATAGACTTCTTGTTCTCAATAAGATACACCCAGACATTAAATGTGAGATCTGTACAAGCTTTCCTTCTTGAGAGAATATCACCGTTTGACCCCTGCTGATCACAAATGACTTCTGACCTCCACCACAAACGATAGCCTTTCACTCAATAAGACACACTTATATATGAAATATTAGAGCTGTACATGCTTACCTTCTTGATTCATTGTGCTTACAAGGTTTTCAATTTTTGACACCTACTGACCCCCAAATGACCTTTAACTGTCACCAAAAAGGATAGTCTTCTTGCTTGCAATATGGTACACTCACACACTAAATTTGAACCTCTGCAAGTTTCCCACCATCATGTTGACAAGGTTTGTACTATTTGATTCTTGTTAACCGCAAATGAACTTTGACCTCCACCAAAAACAATGGGCTTCTTGCACTTAATAAGGTTCTGTCACACAACTAAATATGAGATCTGTTCAAGCTTCCCTTCTTGAGATACCATGTTTACAAGATTTTCACTATTTGACCGCTGTTGACCCCAACCAACCTTTGACCTCTTCCAAAAAACAACAGAGTTCTTGCACTCAATAAGGTAAAGGGACATGCCATATGAGACCCGTACAAACTTCCCTTCTTGCGATACAATGTTTACAAGGTAGTTGTCACAAACATACACACACATACACGTGCACATACATCCACCCCCATATGATTACAAAGGTTACAATTTCAGCAAAAACAAAAGGCAAAATGAAATACATTTCCAGTTTGAGAGAGGGATGAGGATGGAGGTCCAGTGGTAACTTAATTGCTTTTGAACATCAGACGACTGTCATTGCAAAGCATTTCACGAGATTTTTTTCCTAGTTGGAGGGCATCAACATCACTGTACATAACATATATCATCAAGTAGTTTGAATTTTAAAAAAAATGTCTATACTTCCACCAGAATGGTTGAATGTGGCAGTGAGATCCACGTAATTCGGTAGAGTAGGTATTAATCCGTACTATCGTGCCAGGAAATTGTGTCTACCTGAACACTTGCCGACATGTACAGCTGTATAGCTGCAAAGAGTTTATCATAATAAACTGTCTGTCAAAAGGTAGTCTTTATCAGTTTTATCTTCCTCTCTCTCTCTCTCTCTACAGCTGTATGTGAGCCAAAATAATTATCATAACTCTAAAATAAAGGAATTCCTTTGAATGCTACACAAAAGGAGTCATTTTGCTAATATTTGTGTAAAACAAAGGATACTACACCCAATTGTCTTGGAATACCAAATCCTTACTTGACAGACAAGTGTCGGCGGCTTGAACGCAGTCTGTGCTGGGTCATAGGTCGGAAGTGCACTCGGATGGAAATAGTTTTCTGAGTCTGGCAGCTTCCTCTGCCATCTCCTCTTCCGTCCTCCACCTCATCTTTTCTGAACCATCAAAGTTGACGTGGTTGTGGGCTTCAAGCTGTGCAGAGAAATAAAAAAGACACAGCTGATACATGATTGTACAAGTGGTTGAACGAAACTCAAACTGAACAATTAAAGCACAATCTATCAATTCAATGGAGAGGGAAATGGTTGGGGGTATTACAGGGGATGGGGTTGGGCTGATGGCATCATGGAAAAGTTCTGAAATGGCATCATGAGATATTGTAAACATTTTGGCCTCGGCTTAAAATTATGGGAAAGAAATAATGGGTCTTAATTCAAAGCTAATAATGACGTAACATGAAAATACTAAATGCACACTGTATCTCCACAACTTTGACAAAATGCAGGGTCACAATTTACAAAAGTATACCACTGATTGAGCTTCAAAATCAACTGAAAGTACTGCAGTGAGATCAGGGATCCTCAAAGGACTTTGAATGACTCAACACTCCCAGATCTTGTAATGCCCCTACCTATATCAAATCACACCACATATTTACGTGCATTCCAACCTACATTAACAGTAATATTTATAATGCAGGTATTTGAACTATTGCATTAAAAAAAAAGGGGAGAAACCAATCAGCTTTCTAGCCCATTCTAATATCTGTGCTTTCATTACTTTGTTTGCTCATGATGTATTTATTTCCTTTCATGCATCAATTTTCTTAATTACATCTATACATCACCCCATTTCTAATACCACTAATTGGAACATAAATATGGTACAGAGATTCTCAAACTTAATGTGGATAGAGCTTATACTTGTCACGTTCTCAGTCAATACAATTCCATAGCTGCTTGAACATCGTGAACAACTTCACAAGGAAAGGTGTTATTTGCTTTCAAATTTATGGAAAACAAAATTTACAAAGAACACTATGTAACTTTGAATAAAAACATATGACTAATCATGTGACAATTACCGCATGAGTCTTTATCGGCAGAGGTGAAATTGTTGTTCAAGAAACTACCTGAATTATTGCAACAATTAATGTTTACTGCGTTATAATTGCACCATCACAGTTATTACCAGCGTCAAGTTGATCCACTGATTTGAGTGAAAGATGCTTTAACATAAAATTCATGATTCACCCTTTTCACATACAGGCTGTGAAACGAGAATTTGTCAATAACCAATTTACATGATGCATTTCAAATTTGTCAGTTTTCTGGTTTTTAATTTTGTTGCAAGTAGTGCGCTGTGACTTTTTTTCCCCCTGTATCAGCAAGTCATCATGGATATTAAATGGAGGAATTGTCTCTGAATCACTAGAGATTCCTCTCAATTATAATTATCAAACTTCCTTTCATGTGATGTGCAGCTACATCATGCTGCTGGTGATCTGCCTACGATTATTTTTTTAACACTTGATGAGTCGATCAATCTACCTTGGTTACTGGTGCTGGTGTGTTTATCTGCCGAAGATCTATCTACCTATGATTTTGATACTCTTATGGCAATCTACCTGACTTTTTGATACTGGTGTGTCAATCTCCTAACAAGATTTAGATACTGGGGTGAAGATCTGCATATGATTGTGACACTGGTGTGTCCATCTACTGACAATTTTTATATTAGTGTGTTGATCCACTGAAGATTAATCTATCTATGACTTTCATACTGGCATATCAATTTAACTAACATTTTATACTCTAATGAGTCAATCAGCAGAGGATTAAATGTGTGGATTACGCTATGATTGTGATACTGGTATGTCAATCTACCTAAAATTTTGAAATTGGTGTGTTGATCTACTAAAGATCACTATGTCTACAAGTTTGACACTGGCGTATCAATTTATCTAACAATTTAATATTCATCTGTCAATCAACCTAAGATTTAGATACTGGCGTGCTGACCTACCTATAATTGTGATACTGGTGTGTCCCTCTACCTAAGGTTTAACATTGGTGTGTTGATCTACAACTGATCTATTGACAGACGACTTTGTTATTGTTGTGCCAATCTACCTACCATTTTGATACTGACGTGTCCATACAGCTAAGATTTTGATACCTGTTTGTCAATTACTTTGTCAATTTCTAAACTTTCATAACATTGGACCTAATCTACCCAGGATTTTGTAGCCATGAGCCAATACAACAATTTTGATACTCGTTTGTATGTGTGTCAATCTACTAAAAATTTGATACTGTTAGGTCACTCTATACCTATCCTTTAGATACTGGTGCACTAATCTACCGAAGAGGTTGATACTGCAGTGTTAATCTACCTATATGAATTTGATAATATTGTGAAGAGCTACTGTATATACAGTGTATAAAGGTTAGTACATGTTTGGATATAATGCTAAGATTTGTGAAGGAAAGTAAACACTGCACAGGTTCCTCTCAACAGGACCTCCTGGGAGATTTCCATCCTAGTCTGAGAGGACAAGAGACCAAAACTTAAGATTCCTGCTTTTCATACAGTAACTGTATAAGGACTATGTCAATTAATCTGTACGGTTTTGCAGTTAAGTGTTACTCCCATGTTTTCATTTCTCCATTATTCTTCACAGAGCTTGGCATTTAAACAAAAAACATGAAACATCTGCATATCCCATATGCTTGGTCACCTAAGCCAGCCACAATGTTAGAAAACTATAAATTTGCATCAAATTTTCAACAATGAACATTTCCCTGAAGTCGTCATGCTCTCCCCTCATTATCTCAGACAGTGCAATGGGACACACTAGGATGACTGCATGTTTCTGTAGAGATTGTCGCTGGAGAGTAGCATTCAGTAAATATATATATCGATACACAGAGATCTAGCCTTGACCAGAGGTGACGACATTTCCAAATGAAGTACATAGATCTGGTGCCGTCTGCAGATGTTAATTCTAACTGCTTCATACGAATAAACAAGTAACAGTACTAGATCCAGTATGCCGCAACACATATCCTTGGATATTGCAACCTGTCAAATTTCCACAGCTAGGTCACCATTTGGGCCAATCTTTTTGCTCTTAAGCTAGATTTGCTGTTTTCACCAGATATGCAGACATTTTTTCCAAATATAGTAATCCTGCTTTAAGTGCAAAGCCTCAATGCAGGCATTATTAAAAGCTCTAAATTTACAGCTTGTAATAACACCGGAATGGCGGCTGTGCCCATATGGCCGGATTATTATTGCAACGCCACTACTTTTCTGGACTGGAATGTAGGTGAAGAAACAGCAAGTGCATCATACATTTGAAATGATAGCAAACTCTGCCTTCTCCCCAAAAGAAATTAACATCAAATGGGCCAATACTAAAGTCTATCTACTTTAGTCTTCAGTCTGTCATAAATCTACCAATGATAAGAAATTTCAGTTGACCTATTGTAATAGTTACAAGAGTACAGTATTCCGTCCGATACATTAAAAATTGCGAATTAACTTGTACGTGTTTGACTGCAACTTACTAGTTTCCGGCTCCAGTCAGAAACAATGGATTTAAGTAGCGAGATTCGTTCATGGGGAATACAAAAGCCGTGGAAACTTTCCCTTCGGTAAGAATCTTTTCAATTGGTTAGAAGGAAAAAAAAAAAAAAACAACTTTCAAGAATCAAACAGTTCATACTGTTTACAAAAGTACATATCAAGCTTATCCATCACAGCGTCCAAATTAAATCTTTCATGGACAAACCTGCACAGGTACAGTGCTGTAAAAGGGAACATCAAACCAAGGGAACATCAAATCTTGGGTACATTGAACCTCAAAAACATTGACATGTAAAACCCTGTAAAACCAAACAGCGAGGAGAAACTCAGGCATGAATTTATCATGCTCATAGAATGAGGGTGACTGCATGAGTCAACGTTTTTTTGTTGGCAGATGATTGCAACTACCCTTGAAGAACACGAAAGGTACATTCCTGCTTGTTTTTCCCCACATCAAATGAGAGATGGGGAGCATTTGTAAAAGGTACGTATTCATGTGAAATCGTCATTTTTTTATCCAAATCTACCTAAACTTGTACTGATGACAACTATCTATAGTACACCTTCCACCAACGAGAAGTCTGTTCATTCCTCCAAATTAGTGGAATACTAAAATACGTTAAGGCCATCCATTTACTGGAGAAATTTACTAAATCAAATGTACTTGGGTGTGGGATATAACCCTTTCACAGTCTCAAAAAAAAAAAAAAAAGTGCAGAAAAAAGCCACTCTGATGGATACTGAGTCCGGTGATTTAATTATCGATTTAGAATATTGACGATTATGCATCATTTCTTGGATTTTCTGACATGCCAATTCTGCAAGGAATCTCTTTGTAACGCCACTTGATTATCCTGATTTCAAAAGAACAAAGTTGAGTTCAAGTGCACGAGAAAAGGAGAGCAGACATATTTCACACGACTGTAAAGTGCAACAACTCTGGTTTTTGCAAAACTTGTTTGATTCTCCTGATGTTCATCAGCTTTTGAAAGGTTAACTCTTGAGAAGGGAGGGTCGAGGAGATAGAAGAAAGGGTGTTTATGACATTCATATGTGTAATTAATATTATCTCATTCTTTCAGCCCTCTTCACTGTCCAACCATTTAGGTCATTCCAACATGATTGCTAGAGACCATTCTGTGTGTCCACAGTATTTATGCATCCATTAAACTTTAGGCTTTTCAAGAGACTCTGCAATACATTGCTCTATTACTTATGCGAAAATGGCTACAACACAAGTGGCTCAGATGGGTGCTGAGAGAGGCCATGTAAGAAATGATCATGCAGTATTAAGTTATGGACAGCAACTTTCCAAAATTTTTGCAAAGACATGTCTGTTCAACTAACTGAAAACACAAGTTTTTCTACACATCGTAAAAGTTATGCCCCACCAAATGGGGCAAATTGGGCAGAACCGCTTCATATTTTCGCGACAGTTGTGTGCCCTTTGTCTTGCCTTTGTGACCATTTTACAACACAGATCCCTTTCTCTTAAATGCTACATTTTGCCATCCAAGAAAGCAATTTCAAGTGCACTCAGCCCAAACACGACGCAAAATTTATGCAAGCACAATGTAGGTGTCGACAAAAGTAAACAACGTAAAAACATATCCACATGAGATGCCATGCATGTGAGATAACATCTAAATAGACATAAATATGAAGACATCAATGTTGGAATCAGGCAAGATTTAAGATAAATCTGTGTCAAAACAGACACTTTGGGCCAAACTACTTCACTCTCTCTTTATCGTGATTTTTAGACCTAAACACCGTCGATATCAGCCCACTGAGATTGCATGGTGCACCCCCAGGTCATGCTTCTCATGTTCTGTCTTTCATAGACTTTTATCGCCCCTTTTACAACCCTTTTATAACGCTGGAAACATTATACGTTATCCGATCCGCATTTCTTTGACAACGTCTGAAAAATACTTGAATGATATGCAGAATGATGTGCGTACCTGGAAACACATTTCAAAACATGGTAAGTTCTTTTTGAATGATAAAATTTAAGGTCAATATTACATGTACGACTTTACCACTTTTTCTACTTGCAGGCTGTTAGTAGAGTCACAGCATGCCTGCAATTAATCAGAAAAAAAACTTTTCATGATTTGTAGGCAAATCTGCGGTTATTTGCATTTCGTGGCACCTTGGATCGACAGGAATCGTGCTCATGAAAGTCAAACATTGAGCAATCCAACAGCAAACACACCTACTGTTTCTCAAGACACTTCCCATCTACATTGTCTTTAGTTTTAATGATTACTTTAGTGAAACCAGCAAGTCTGAGTTAAACAGAATTTTATCACCCCATCACTCTTGTCTCCAGCCATTTTAAAGGAGGATAGAGAGGGTATTACATTCCATTTTTTTTTTTAATTTTAACTATATCTGAAATTTTTGCTTCATGTTATTAAGAGTCTGCTAAAATGTTGCAACCTTCACTAGAAATTTCCTGCGTATCATATGATTTTTCATATCAGGCTTTTATCTCATTTATTCTGATGAATTTTTGGACGCTTCCTAAAATGAGCAAATTAAAACTGATTCTTGCGAATTCCTTTAAGATTGTCAGGAGCTGGAAAGTCCTGTTCCACGATGCACTGCTGACAACTCAATGGTGGGGGTACTCAAGAGTGACATACCTACCCCTTGCTGTGGGGCATACATTTAGCCTTGCTCTAATTCTAGCACTGTACCCTCTAAGGTCTAGCCCACCCTCGTTTGCCTTTGCTCATGTTGTCGCAACGTGTCTTTACTGTCCTCACTGTTTTTGCCTCTTGCAAAAGTGCCAGAGGTACTGTGTATTCTTGTGTAGTAAGAAAAATGGACAATTAAAGCAAGATTCAGTTTTACATCTTCTCCAACCAAACCTTTTCCCCAACTGTCCTTTCTAATTTTTCAACATTTTGTTTTAAGATAGACCATTATACGGGGACTGAAGTACTGAACCTGGCATTGTGACACTTAAAAGTTTTCATATGGTTTGTACTTTATTTGACTCCAAAATATAAAAGCTTATAAATCATTTTGTCTGCTCAGTTTGATCATTTTGATATAAAGCTTGCATTATCCCAAAACCCCTCTAATTTGGCTAATGTACAATTGACCTCACTTACCTGTCTCAGCAATAACAAATGCTTTCTCATCTACTGCACCAATGGTACTAGTGACCTCTAACACCAATATTACCACCGTCTGATCTAATACCAAACTAGTGCCTCATTCTGATTCTGCCATCCTGATGGCAATGTTTCCTTACTAAGATCATGCTTCCACGTATGATTCCCAAGCGATCAAACACACATTGGCATAGGGGAAAATTTTTGTTTGAGGGGCGAGGAAACTTTGCCCAAAAAGGGAAATGTTTAAATTCCATCTCTATGGTGAGTTCATTGTAACGATGTCCTTAAAAAAACCTATTCTCACATTTGAGTGAGTAATTAAGTAATTAAGGGATAGATATCTTAATTAAGTTCCTATCTTCTTAGAATTAACCAGTCCAGTTGCTTATTTTTTTATTCACACTATGTGTCCGAAAAACGGTAGATTTTTCCCAAACTAAGGTGGAATAACCCCCTCCCATTGCTCCCGCTCCGATATTCCTATGTCTGTGTATAAAAAGTAAATGATGAATAGGCAAGTACTCAAGTCTGTAATTGCTCATGTAATTATACTGTGTATACTATGCATGAATATTGCAAGGTGTTATAAGTTGATAGGATGCAGTGATTTATATTCAAGAAGGTATGGGATTCTTTCATCATTACTGCCCTAACAAGTCATTAATGTTCGACAAGAACGAAGGTGAATACAAATGACAGACATCTTTCATTTAATCTGATGTGATGGTAGAAAAGCTAACACTCTTAAAGGCCAACTGATGATGCACCCACAAAAGAGCTGGTTTTACTCAGAAGTTGTAGAGTGAAACCCTGAAGGACAACTTGATGGAACCGTGTTTATGTCTGTAAAAGTTTTTGAGATGGTGTCTCAAAGTTTGATGAAAATGCAATCCATGCCGAGGAGTAGTACAGAGTTTCAGTATTTCTTTTGCAAGGCAGTCATATATATATATATATCTTAATTACTTAATTTACATTGGTAAGTGATATTAATATTTTTAAAGAAGACAATGCATGCTTTCAAAATAAACGTTGGTGCATATGAAGTTCCCCATTGTCCTTGAAATAATTAGGTTAGCACAACAAAGTTTTACATACTTAATATCATGGGAGTTCCTTGACATAGCAAATTTGCCCATCTGGCTCATGTCTATTAATGATGCAACTGAAAAACTGAGATCTGTTGGTAAAGTGGTCACTGTTCGATGGATTTTTCTTTTTTAATATAGTGGCTATTCTCTATGTTTATAATGATTAAATTCATCAATAAAGTAAAACCCTGTTTATTCCAACATGTCAGGACCAGACATCATTTGAATTATGGAAAAGTTTGGATAAACAGAGTTTCATATATATATATCATTAATTTGAAATGCCAAGTGTAGCACGAACTGTTTACTGAAGTGTAATTAACTATTGATATGTTATCTCCATGCCATTTCTTTCATTTTGTGATAAAAAACAAATATTTGTTGAAGATTCAAACTCTTTTGTGAGTGTGTTTGTGTTGTTTTTTTTTTTAAAGAATGAACTTACGAGGAAGATGATTTGGTTGAGGTGCAGGCAATGATCTTGATAGCATCCCTTTGCTCAGCATAAGAATAACAGATACCCAACCATTATACACACATGATCCAGATGTCATGAACCACCAACAGTACGAAATGCTAGTAGAGCTACCTGCCATAAATAATTCAGGGGAGGGGGAAGAGGGCTAGTTATAGAATCGACTTTACTGTTTGAAGCCTTGGCTTCTCGAAATGGAATCAGGGGCCATGGAAAAACAAGGAATGCTGCGCAGTTTCCTGAACAGAAATTACAACTTCACAACACAAAGGCATTGTTGTGCGTCATTCACTGAATCTTCACTCTCGCTTAAACGTCACATGTTTATAAAATCTGACTGACAAGGTGGTTTCAGATAAATGGTGTTTCTGCACTGTACTCCAAAAATGTGTTTTTCATGTTGCATACACTTTGAAGACTGTGGCCAATGTGAAACTAGCAGAGAACAGAGAGATCGGAGGGATATTCACATGGTTACATTATTTTTTTCTTTTGATAGATACAAAACTGACTATTGTCTCAGGTGGGTAATACTCTCCCTCCCTCCATTATCATCATCATCATCATCATCATCATCATCATCATCATCATCATCATCATCATCATCATCATCATCATCATCATCATCATAATCAAAAGTAACATAAGAATGGAGATCAAAACAAATGATGCAGATACAAAGTAGAGTTCTTCATCACCATCAGTAAACATTTGTATTAACAGCTCTGAAATTCCTCAATCCTCCATCGACGACAACCGTTTTTTAAACTGGAAGATATGTATCTCATATGCAGCCTGACAATTACTAGAGGGCACTTTTGTGGATTTAAAATGATGAATTTGCATTACTACACTTTTTCATCATAGCCTACAAGCCGACACCGGTGGGTGAGATTGTCTTCCAATAGTCATTCACCTAGCCTTATTCGAGGATGGGTTGATTTTGAATAGGATCCACAAAACAGGAACGCTCTCCTGAGTGATGAGAAATACAGATACAAGGACTAATTACAAGTTTTAATGGAAGGATTGAAATAAACTTTTTTTTGACAGCTTCTGCAGAAATTTCCATTTCACAAATGCCTCAAGCACTGAAAAGTTAACCAGTTATTCATCATCTTTGCTTTCTAGCATTTATCGCATTTGGGTGCATACGTCACATGCCACACACGATAATGCACGACTGCAGTGCAACTTAAAGGCCTGCAGTGGCTAAAATTATAGGAAAGGATGTACTCATCACACCCCTCTGAAAGGATCCTCAGAACGAAAATAGACCCAAGTCTTCACAAAGGTCGATATTTTGGCTGGATATTTGAAAAGATTTGCAAAGATGCAGAAGCAACAGCTGCACTGCTAACCAGGGCTGTAGTTTCAGGCCTCAGGTGGCCCCCAGGCCTCTGTACATATAGTGTTTATACAAGCCTCTGTCCAAGTCTGGCCTCGGCTTCCGTCTGCCGGGACTTGACAACGCTGCTGCTACCAGCAGAAAGGCTGACAAATTTGGCAGTTTTGGGAGGACTGTGACCAGACACACACACACACAACTGCCAGATCACAGTCAATGCTGTAAATGCATCTGAGCTGAGGGGAGTATGCCGTGTGAATTTGACATACAAAGTCTCAGGTTCTTCACGCTGGTTCTGACACTTACTGACCTGCTTTAAAGAGAGAATTGCCAGACCAATGGCTGGCATGCGATTCAGTGAAAATTTCACAGAAATGTATGAAAATTCATATAAAAATGATTGCACCATTGGCCATTTCAGCATATTCTACCAGCCAAAAAAGAAAAGGCTCAAAATGGGATGGAGTGGGATGTGGGCATTCCCTTCCCAATAGACCCCTTACAGGATGGTGTTCCAGTACACAGACAAAGCACTACTGCTGCAACTCTTTAACTGGAACCCTGGCCTACACTGACATTTTATGTTTAGACACCTTGAGAGGACATTGTCGTAGAGCAATAGATTGTTAAGTCAAGAATGACAAAATAATGTTTTGCAATTGGTTAATGTGGTCAGCATGTCAAATCCTATGGGTGAACCAAGAAGGCAACTATAACGGTAGAATGGAACCTCTATGGAGCCAAGTATATAGAAGACTATTGTATGTGAGTGGCACTGAGGATTTGCTGTTTGACGAATAGCGACTATATTGACCCCAAACTTGGTACCCGAACCCCAAAAACGTAAACAGCAACGGTATGATGCCTCTCATTCTTTTCCCTACTTAGCACACACTTAAAATTACACAGAGGACAACATGGTTCACTATCATGAAAGAAGTTTTACGTGAAAGAATCAGTTTACACAGAGCCAAGCAGCAGGACATACAGGCTAAGCCGTAATGTCTGTGAAGGTCATTTTTCTGTCCACAACAGGTCAGTTGAATATAGAAACTGTTCTTTGATATACTGTAAATGCGCAACTGGAATCAAAACTTAATGCTGACCCACAGTAGGTATAGTACGTGCAAGAGAAATCAAAAAGAAAACACGTGATACTCCATTTGTACTTGGATATTAATTATTCCCCTATGGACCAACAGCAAACGGTTGCCAATTAGTGCCCTGGTGGGGCAAAGTACAGTATGAAAGCAATTTTATTGATTGAGCCTCCCTGACATCTGCCCCATCTCTCTATATGAAATCTCTTGCAGACAGAGACAGAGCTCCACCAGATGGTCATCACGGACGAAGTTCATGAATTATCGACTGGTCATAAACAAAACTCTTTGCAATTGCTACAAGGTTTTAGAGTAATGAAAAAAAAAAAATAGTGCAGTTCACTGATGGAAGATTTTATGCCACCGCTCATTACTCGATATTCCATACTGCATACTGCTATCTTTAATAAAAAGGATGGAAGACTTTGCTTGAATTATTCTCCTCGGATGGACTGCTATATTCATTTGGACACTTTACAGGAAGAGCTGGGGCACATGTGATGGTTATCTTCCCATGTGAATTAATATCAACTCTTACAGAGACATTCTCCATGTAAAAGCAACAACAAGGGCACAATATGGAAAGGTTGAACTGATCAAGTACATGCAAACAATGGCATCGGTGGATGTGAGATAAGAAAAGGAATAAGGGAAGGCTTGTAAATCTAACCACCGGTTCCGTCCCAGTGTGGGGAACAGCCCAACCTCCCCATCTGTAATTAACGAGCACAAACCCATATGGTTGAGTGCATACAAGGGCAATTACCCTTTTGAGAGTAAAAGGGGAGTACTGCATTCAAAATGCACTGACATCAGGTCAGTATGCAGCTTCTTGAAGGAGTTTGATTTTACCACATGTGGAACGTATGACAAGAAAAATAAAACTCATTATATATGTTACTAATGTAGGCCTATAATCATTAGCTGAGTGGAACTTCAGAGCTTGTTGGGGGGTTCATCTGAATGCTCTTACCCCCCCCCCCAGATAAGGGCCTGCACATGTTAGACAAAAATCTCTTAAACCATTCAATCTCACCAACAAACACCAGCAATAGCTCCATCCCCCCAAAATATTACACGTAAGTGGGTTATGGAAGAAGCATTATTCAAATTTTGGAGAGTGAACTTGAGGGGTGGAAAACTACTAAAGTAACAAACTGAATTTCTATCTGTGACAAACTCATTTCTTTCACAATAGAAGGCTGCCATACTGCCATATGTGTCCATAAGTTTGGATTTTAGAAATACAATATTCTTTTTTCTTTCTTTTTTTAAACAAACACACCATTTTTCTTCAATGAGAAAAGTCTCTCTGTGCATCCAAGTTACACTAAAATACTCTAAGTGACATCCTAGTAATGCCGTTCAGGTTGCCAGCTAGATCTGCTTGCTTGCACTTGGTCTGACATTGATGTGCAAACAATTTTTCAAATTTTAGCTCCATGACAATTTATATAGATGAGATCTGCTAAAGCCATTTAACATCAAGAACAATTCTCACACAGGTCTAAATATATATATATATATCACACATGATATATACAAGAAATGGAACTTTGGCCATTGATTCATAGGCCAGATGCTTCACAGAGACTTGGAAATTTCATCATGCCTGATGGTTATTCGATATTAACAAGTTGGCAACTGACCAAAAAGTATTCAAATTTCATAGTTGTTTTGAGGAGTTGGATATGGATACACAACACTGAATAACTGCAACTTTACAGCTATTGAGCAATTCTAACATTTCAAAGTGAAACAAAAGTGTAACTGTCCCTGGTGGGGACAGTGTGTTTCTTCTGAGAATAATGTTGCATCATGCCAGTGTTTTTTCAGCAAATTCAATAAGCATAACCACAACAATTTTCTCCATAGGAATGATAAATGGAAAATGTATGCTTAGTTAAGAAGCACTCATTTGCAATTTCAAAAATAACAGAAGATACGAGGCATTTATAGATTAGAGTGCAATAAATTAAGGGGAGACAAGTGCAGTGTGTAAAAAATTATTGAACATTGTTAAGTCTTGCTGCAATGTATAGGATAGATCTCACAGGTACAATTTTTGACGTTCTATTTCCTTTTTTTTTTTTACCATGAAGCTGACCTTTTTTCCTTTAAAAGACCGCAGTGATGAATTCCTACTAAAATTCCTTTTTGTAAACACATATTTATGCTTGTTGAAAACTCATTGACTTGAATCACTCAAGACTTCAAACACAATGAACAGACACACAGATATGCAAGCAATCAGACAGACATTTAGACAAATGCATCAATGCAGACTTACTACAGCTTTTTAAGGCAAAATATTCTTATTTCCTCTTTTTTAAGAGAGTGCCAGGAAAAAAAATACATGGCATTTTACAATACAATTTTGAGTTATTAACCTAGTGGCACAACCAGCTGCTTTAACACGGCAGCATGGTATTGACCCCGCTCAAGCTCAAAGTTGATCTTTCAAGGAATTTCATTCGTGAAAGACGTGTCTCTGACAAGATCAGCATACGGTACAATTTTTTTCCATCACGAAACACGTCCAAACCGACATAGTGTGAGAAGTGAAATATAAGCACTAATTACATGTGACACAATACAATTAAGCACAATAACTCCCAATTAACTCCAAAGCCCTCCCATGAAATTGAAAGCGGGGTGACTGACAGTGACACAGTTATCTGCTTTCGGTTGAGAGGAGGACGGACAAGAAGAGGAAGAAGCTGAGATGAGTTGCAGAGACAACAGTCGAAAGATATTAAACAGGTAGCACGGAAGAGGATTCACAACTGCATTCTAGAACTCAAATTGACAGATCGGCATTAAGCTGAAAATGGTCTAAAGGCACGACTGTTGAAACCGGTGAGTGCCTGCCAAACACCGTTTACACATTTGGCAAAAAAAGAAAGAAACAAAAGCACGGTTATGTGTCCAATACTCCAATTGTCATTCTCTGTTTATGGTATCAAAATGAAAACGACATGAAGGATATAAGATCCGACTGAGTGCTCTCGAAATATCATGCGGCTTTACATTATCTTTGCCATGTATCCGAATCCAACGCAGTCTGTTAAAATGGCAGAATTAAGAAACGACTCGACGATCATGGCTCTATAAACTGAACAGTCAACTGTCAATTTGCTATTTTCAATGTGAGTGCATGGGGTAACCCAGCTAGATTATGGATGATTATGCAACCGAATCATGTCGGTGCACGTCCGCACTTCTTTTTATCATAAGTGAACGATGATTGAATTTCCGGAATGACCTTTTAACAATTTGTGGTCCCTTTCGCCAAGTGATGACTATTCCGCCATCCACTCCCCCATTCAAAACATTCCATCGACAGTGACACGATGAAAGCGCACACGTACCTGTCGACTCTTGCAGTTTTCCCGGGAGAATCCGGGTCTTTTTACCATTCTCACACGCTGGAACAGGACTCACAGGATTTTCAGCCTACATCAAACAGTCGTTTGTATGCCCAAGTATACATTTAATTTCAAACCTCCTGGTTTTTCTCCAAATCTCCTGATTTTCAGGCTAGAATTTTCTAAACCTCCCTATTTTTGAGCACGACAGGTTGACAGGTCTGTGTACATCACATTCTGCCAATAAACACTTGGGGGAGGGTCGATATGTCAAGTGTTCAGTTGTTTAAATCAGGGTTCCTGCACTTTCTAGAAAATCAATTTTCATGACTTTTTCAATACCCAATAAAGAATTTTGATGACCCTCCACCTGATTTCTTACATAGTTTCCCCAAAACTTCGTGGTTTGGGAATTCGCTGGCGATGTACTCACCTCATACAACTTATGCACTTCCGTATTGACCATGGTCTAGCAATTTTGTGTGCGTGTGCGTGTGTGTGTGCGTGTATGGCCACCACCTTTCCATAATTGCCAGTCTTTTGGTATGCGCTGTGAATTTCAAGTTTAACAGCAAAAGCCATTGATGCAATAAGGGCAGAACAGGATAACAAATTTTAATATTATGAGTGCAAATGCATTTTCAAATTACGAGTGAAAGAGAAACAAAGTCACTTTGTGAAAATTTCCTGGACTTTTCCAAGATTTCACACAATTTCCCTGAATTACAAAACCTTTCCGGGCGTGGTAATACTTTCTCCAAATTTTCATGATTCTTCCAGGTTTTCCATGACTGCATTAACCCTCTAGTGAACCAAAGAGAAATGGTGCACTGACCTCTAGTAAACCACACAACTACTGTCTGCTTGTGTATTGCAAACTTTAGTGATTTATGGAAATACTGTACATCATCTCCCCTCCCCCCCCGGTCATGTTTTCCAGGAACCTGGATCCAACTGTACTGAATCTGTTTATATAGGCCACTGACAGAGTCACAAGGATTTATGGCAAATGCAAAGGACTATCTGTTAGCATTTTGTCCAACCCTGCATTTACACCTCTTTCTGAGCATCCAATGGTTTGTGTTTTTCATACATTTTGTCTCCTTCTTGTGTTTTCCACTTTCCATTTCTACTGTATTGTGTTCACATATTTCTTTCATTTCCTTCTGACACAGACGTGTAATTTCCTCTATCTGATGAATCGTCTTTTGGTTTAACAGAAAAAAAAAAGGAACAGTTCAAATTTGGCACAAAACACTTTTCTGAAATTAAAGTATGTTTTAATTGCTCCCTGTGAAATGAGATCCAGCACACCGAACCTGCCACATGACACGATCGGAGGAAAAGCTCATTCCAGTTTCGAGTTTCACGAAATCCCTGCGGGAATATGCAACAATTAATATGCAAATCTCAAAGAAATGTTACTTAGAGAACATGGGCAGGTTTTGCCGTGAGTGATCCAAGGAGAAATGCAATAATTCATCAGATTACTACAATTTAGTCAAAGAGGAGTTAATACTAACTTTAAAAGTTCATTAAGTATGTGGATGAACCAAGATTGGAGAGTCTGCTTCCGTGTGTCGGTGCAAAAAAGGATTGTCACATAACTTTGACAGACACATGCTGAGAAGAGATGACTGCTAGTACAGCGCCACCGATAAATATTAATGTAATTAACTTCAGGGGAATTAGTTCACGGCGTGACATCATACGCAAGTAATCAAAAACCAATCACCTAATACTGCATGTATGACTTTCATAGAAAAATTTGCCAATCAGAGCTGCTGGGGTAGATATTAGCAGTGTTCCCATTTGAGTGAGCAAAGGGGATCTTGATCTGCGACTGTAGATCAAATTCTAATGGGAAAGTTGATCAGCAACATTCACTCAAGATCCACCAATTTCGATTCACCAATTTTGATCCACCCACTGTGCTGGGTCAAAGTTTGCACTGTGAACACAGCCTGTGGATCAAGAAATGGAGGATCTGTGTGGCAGCGTAGGCACAGTGTGTGACAAAACGTCGAGTAGACTTGCAAATATTGCATGGTGACCCAGTTTGTGCATTGTGGCCATATGGCACTTGGATCTACCTCGCTCACTCATGATACGGACATGGCTCTGGATCATGTACTTCAATGTCAACCTAACAGATATTAGAAAATGACATATAATCAGCATCCTATGTGGAGCTTTAAATCTCATCCATTTTTGCAGCCATATGTGCAGAATACCTCCCATATCTGCCACACCGGCCTGGATGCATCCGCTCTGTTTGTCGATACTCACAGAACATGTTTCAGCGGGTTTTCAAGAGTAAAAGAACCTTTTTGAAGATACAATGGCGATTCACCCCGAACCCTCATATCGGGTCACACTCTGTCCTATATTTCGGATTTCGATATCGTCATCACGTAACGATTCATCGGCAGCTGGTTATTTCTGTACGGCCCTGCAGATCACGTGATGATCCTATTCCCTTTTATATTGAGCACAGACTGGTTCAGCAAACTTGCAGTTTACACAGCCAGTCAGTTCATCAGCAGGCAAACGCACTTTCCTCCTCGCCTGTGACACAAGTTCCACAAATTCCCACCTGTGGAACAAAAGGCAGGTGTTCTAAATTTCAAGTATTGGAAGACGACATCGAGCGAGCGGCGGTTCGACCTCAGAAGACTCAGGGGGTGACTCTGACCTGGTTCACGAGCACTGTCCCCCCTTAGGAGAAATCGGCAAATCGTGCGTCCTTTTCGTACAGAGAAGGGTGGAATGTTTGCAGCTGCAAGAAGCAAATTTGGGACCAGGAAACATCAAACTGGATCATGCAATATTTCCCCCATGCAGTAGTTAACATGATCCAGTTGTATTTAAAGACTGACTCACTTCTCTCACATAGAGGAACAGCACGAGGCTCAGGACACTTAAATTCGGTTGATTATGGCATGGTGACACACATGACAAGATCTCAGATGACCAATAATGGAAAAAATTTCTCGAAAAGGAAAACCTTGGCCCTGTTTTCCTTGATTCTACCTAACTTTTCACTGACGATTTTCATCTTAATTAGTGAGTTGAACCCTCTGTCTGAAAATGTGGAGGAAAAACAAACACGCTACTTTGCAAACTTTGAAGCGGCCAAGAGTTAGAACAAGTGCAAACACTGCACAGTGCTGGTGTTTCTACCCAAACAAAACTGTGTTGACATCTTTCAGTGGTACGACCCCCCCTCAAGAAAGTTCTCTGATGCAAACTGTTTTATGCAAATGCAAATTTAGTTAAACTGTGCAGACAGAAGTTACAAAGAGCGATCACAGCATGATGGCAAAACAGGAATTTTTATCTATCTGCATCAAAAAAGATGGTTAAGTTTTTTTCCTTTTGACTAGCATCCTACGATGTGTACCCTATTCAGATCAGACAATGGGAAAACCCCTTAGGATGAATCTGCTGCAGGTGTCCACAGGTGAAGACCAAATGCATCACTTTCATTAAAAAACTGACAAATGTCAACAAATCAGGAATGTGCTGAACATGTTCCATAATAACTTCATTGACTTTTCACTCGACAGAATATTCCAGATATGGGATGCTGCTGAACTAGGCCAATACCCAAAGTAAGAGATACATATACCACATGTAGATGATACCCAACCTATCCTCAAATCTTTCTCTCTTCATTGTGAACCACAACATGTGAGAGAAACAGTATACTCACTGCAGTCAATCGTCTCAACTTCTCGAGATAGGAGGACTTTCTTTAAACTGAAATTTCCCTACCTCTCTACTGTATAAGACATCTGAATATACAGTATTATCCTTTGCCTGTCTCCCGTAGCAACTGATTAAACCTTCCAGACTATAAGTGAAAGCCCCTCCCCCACCCACACACTCTCTACAGCATGAACAACAAAAACTCCTTGTGAGTACAGCAAATTTCTGCTCCTGCACGTTGGGAGATAAATATCCAACATAATTGCACATTCACTACTTGCGCACCGTTCAGCCTGTGACGGCCTTTAAGGGTGTGACAAATTCAGATAGTTACTCAATCAAAAGGTATTATGGACGAGCAAACAGTTGGTGATAAGGACAGAAGCAAGACAGCAATTAAGAGGCTGGCTGCCAAAACTATTTACAACCAAACACCTCTGATATGAGCAAAATGGCAAAGTTAAACACTTGGTTACATTTATTGCCAAACGAGGAAATGCTCTATAGGTGGTGATTCCTTTGCGGATAACGAGACTTTGATCGGAGATAATTGCGGGTTAAGGCAACGGCGACCAAATGCGCCAGCTGTGTATCAATCATTCAGCCTGCATTCACCTGCTATTGACTTGCTAGCTAATATTAGGTCAGAGCAATTTACATCTCATCTCCAAACAATGAAATTTCTACCGCTGAAGCCTCCCATTTTAATGGGACTAATTGCTCTGTTTGCAGTTTTATGTTTGACAGAAACAAGAAAGGAAAAGTTGGAAGAGAATGCATTGTGCAATGCTGAAATGAAAGTGACTACTAAGAGTCCAGACCATCACAAGCAAAAACGCGTAGTACTTCTGAAAAAAAGAAACTGTGATGACATCCGTGGTAGGTGACACGAGAGACTCCGCATCTTAAAGAAATGTATCACCATGACAACCGAAAGTCCCGATGTATTTTTAGTATCTCTTCCCTGGAAATTTAAAGGTTTTTTTTTCTTACATGGCAAATGAAGCATCATCCTCCTGTTTTCACACTCCCGATCGAGAGTCGATTCTTTAATAATGAATGCCCGCGTGCACGGAGATGCCGCATCCTGACAGCAGATGAGGCAATTCCCTCCGTCAAATGTAGCTGATGAAGAATCCCAGACGAAAAGCTATTAAGTAAGCATGTAACACGCAGGCTTTTTAGTAGTATTTGCATATTTTTTATTATGTTTAACGAATAAAAAGTAGGATAGGTAAATACATGGAATTGCTTTTTCTGAACGATTTCATTTCTTGTCTGGAGGAACATTGTATCGAGTTACGTCTCTATGAGTCTTTCGTCACTCACGGTAGCGATGCAGATGATTAAAGCAGTTTGACGGAATAATACACGATGAATCCTGTATGTTACCCATGCCGTATGTTAAAGAGGTCTGCATTTGCATTGAAACAGTAGCTGGGCACATATTTGTGAGAAGACAAGTTTAAAGCACACATGAAGTTAAAAGGAATTCACAAACAAAAGTGAAAAAAAAACCTTTCACAGTCCCTGAATGACTGCTTATAAAGTGAGAAATAGTGAACATTAAGCGAACAGTAATGAACATATAATTGCAACATACAATGAAAAAAAAGCAAGAAAAATAAAGTTGGGCTACGACCCTACAACGTGCATAAATATCGCAAAAAGTGATTTCTAAAAAAGGAACGAGCAAAGCTATCTCCACATTCTGCTCATACAAATTTCAAGCAATTAAGTTAAATTTAGCTCAAACACTTCATTTACTTTCTACAATTACTGGCACTTGTGCAGCTAATTAACTCTGATACAATTTATAAAAAAGAAAAAAAACCAAGACAACATAAGCAGCTCAACATATATGGTCATGGTCAAAACTTACATACCGGTATCACATTCTTCTTTTAACGTCAGACTTCAGTGCCCTTTAAATCACTGCAGAGGTTCAGAATTGTTTGTAATAGACACAAGTCACACTCTAGGAGGTCACACTCGATTTTATTTGATTTTAAGAATTTTATTAACACTCAAACAGATCTGAAATCCTGTCTTTGTTCTGTTCTCTTTTTTTTTCATTCTTTCATTTTTCATTCTTTGTAGCACTGCTTTCGTTGAATACAAACTAGATACGCTACGCTCTATTGTGATGCACAATCAACAAAACATAACACGGAGGATGATCACTGCAGTGGTCAGGATGTAAATGTGACCATGAAGTTCATTGCAAACTGGAGTTCGTCGGAGAGTGACAGATACGTCCTAACTTTATAACAGTCAGACAGCCCAAGTGACATATTTGATTGTAACTGACTGTCTGACAGACTGACCGTTAGGCAGTCCGGCTATAGTAGTCGACAGATTCATTCTGACTTCATAATGGTAGCTCCGGTGATAGATGCCTTGTACTGTAACTTTATCATAGGAGGGATCCGCAGGATACATTAAAGCTGGAATATGAGTTGAAAATCTGTCAGCAAAAGCCAAATTCCGCACAATATGCCATAGTCACAACAAAAAATTATTGTTTAAGCCCCATTGTTGCATACATGAATATTCAAATCCATTCCATTGGTCCGTTTGATTTTAAGTAACGATGATTAGTAACGATACGTAATGATGACTGCTATACCGTCTTGTGGAGTCCGAATTTTGTAGGGCCACCAAAAATGTCAAGACAATGTTCATATTCAAACATCTGGAAGATGAGTGCTCTTGACACCAAAGAAAGTTTCCCATGTTCCAAAGCACAGTTTCCCATGCAATTGTTGTGGGGAGACAGGTAAGTGAAGAAGTGAAGTAAATTTCCCATGCTTGAAGTTTGGTTTCAGAATATTGTGTGGAATGAATGCCTACCCTTAAGTACCAGAATCTGTAAAGTCAGTTTGGATGAGGAGATTCAACTCTTTGTCTGACCACGTTATTTTTCACCTTTCAATTTGTCTTTTGTAGTTTCAAATAAATTTATATATTTATCGATAAAAACTCTAACAACAAATTTAAATAAAAATGCACGTAAATACTGTAATGTACTCTACCACAAGTTTCTTAAACTGAATAACATACGGTAGTGCAGCCATGTATTTGATCACTGTGTACGGTACACTAAGAGTAAAGTATCACAAAAGGTGGCCTGCTACAGCTTCAGCTACAAGGAAGAGGGGGCAGTTGATCTTGAATAAAGATGGCAAGTGATTAAAACATGATTCCAACAAACCTAAGAGCACTTTTTATTATGGTAACAATCATCATTTCACCCAATAGGTGAGGATCCATGGAGACTTTGATATCTGCTCATGAAGAATCCACCACCACGATCACAATGCCCTAAATAATCTAAGACGTACCTGAGGTGACGTGAAACTTATCCCACTCTGCATGAATTTAATCTGAGTAGGAGCTATGAGTCACCAACAAATAATCTAGCTTCAAGTATTAAAAATTTGGCAAATTTACTGTTGACGTGAGATGCCACTTGGAAGTGTAAGTCATCGACGTTTATCTGGTTGACTAATGAGCTAAACAGTAATCAAAAATAACAAATCACCGTTTCTATCGATGCGCAACGATCACAGAAATGGCTTACAACACTTGTCCCATCGCCATCGACGATGATGGCGACACCTTTCCTTCCTCCTCTTCCAGACATTCTTCCCAGCAATTTATCATCACCACTTTGACATTTCCTGTAAACAAAATGGTTTCTTAGAGCATAATGAGTACCCCAAATTTTTGTGGGTGTCTGCGGTTCACCCTTCCCTCCTACCTTCCCCTCACATGCCGATATGATACGGCACTTCTCCTGATAACGGTCTCCACTTTTGATACCGCTCTCCGGGCCCCACGAGTTAAGTGGATCACTCAGGACACGATTATTTCGCATTAGTGGGAAGGTATGCCCCAGAAACAAATAAACAAGCCACGATGCATCAGAGAGGACCGAAAAACTTTTGACGAAACATTCAGCACTCTACAGCAGCATGAAGGAATGCAGACGAGATGGGTTAGACATGATTGTCATTCATATCCTGGTAAGGCTATACATGAAGCTTGGAAAAAATGTTTCACTTGACATGGTTGATAAAGAAGAAACGATCGTACTTATCAAACTTTAAAATGCTACTGGGAATATTTGTTTAAGTATTTATATACAAACACGCATGCACCACCCACACAGGGAAGTTAGCACCGATGGCGGGCCACTTCAGTTCAGCAAGGATTGTAATTCTTACAATGAGACCTTTGACCCTAATTGACAGAAGGCATCTCTCGACTGCATGCAAGCTTCAATCAAGTTTAATGAGGTGTGAACTGTATTTTCAGTCTAGCTTTCCAAAAACACTTTTTGTCAAGATTGTTGGTTGTTACTAAATGTTGGATTTTAATCATATCCTCCTTCAAAAACTCAGTCCAGCTTGGGAGATTGCCAACATTTCCTTCCAAACAAAAAAAAAAGAAAAAAAAGGAAGAAACACAATATACCTCAACTGCTTAAAGGTGATAAATGATGCAAAATTTCAGAATTCAATATCAATTAAAGCACTAAATATTTTCTGACTTGTGCACTTTTTTCTTTGTTTTTTTGCACCTTTTACTTTGGCATAAACTCATGCCATATTTTAATAGTCAGCAAAAAACAGGCAAAATTAGAATGGTGCACACAGGAACACACTTGATATTCTGGCATGTATGCAAACCCTGCATGAATACACGGAACCATTAGCAAAGTGGAATTAGCTGCATTTAATGAGGCACACAGCACTAAATGTGAAGCCACTTGGTTCAACACTAAGTGTGAAGCCACTTGGTTCAGCACTTAATGTGAAGCCAATTGGTTCACTGAAAAATGAGAGGAAAATGCCTTCTACGGAAGGTAACATCCACCACGATGATTGACGCCAGCAGTGAATGACTCTGAAATTTTAGCAGGTCAAAAATGGTTTCAACCTGAACATACATGCAGACAAATTTCACAAAGATTTCGTCTTACTCTGTCGACAGATAGCCCACGATTAGGCCGTAATTAATGGTGATGAAATTTTCCTCCAAAGATCTGCTTGAACAATATTTGAAATCTTTAGAAGATGAAAACAATGACCTCATACTGGCATCTCTAAAAGTCTCATATTCCCTTGGAGACGTGCCTGGACTCCACGCTATTCACCTGGCCCCGGTTTATAGACGTGTATCAAATGGTTCTCATCTCTTTCAGTTTTATACCTCTAACCTTGCTCAAAATTTGTGGACATAAGCAATAAGTTTGAAATGCTTATCCATGAAGTCGTATGATTAGATGATTATCAGTCACCGCAAAAAGAGACGAGCTGACCAAGTTTTGTTTTGAAACATAATCTTGTGGACATACCAAAAGATGTGATACAATTTTTGTTTTTAATAAGCTCCACAATCTCCAAATCATTGTCAATCATTTGGGAAAGATAATCGAGGCTGACGCTAAAAAATCTGATGCCTTCTTTTGATATTTACGGGAGACATCCAATGAAGGCGGCAAATGTCGACATAAGCACGCCAGACTCAGAGTTCCATCACACGTCTAGAACTTCAAAAATTATCAGCTCTTGGCAGACATGGTACGTCATGGCATTAGCCCAGTGCATAAATACAGCCATTGTACGAGACGACTATGCATAACTACTGGGTGGGCAATAAAAAATGTCAAGTCATGCATACCTGTTAGCCCCTTCGTAAACTAGAATAGAAAAAGTTCAGAAGATTGGACAGTCTCATAAATGGGCAATGGTCATTATATAGTATTACATGAATCTAACATACCATAGCAAGAAAGACTGTCTTCATTTTAATCTTCTCCTGTCGGCACTCTTTGGCCGCAAAACAATGCCGAGTCAACTAGAAATGAGGTACATGCTACAGTGCCATTGCTATTGCCAAGGGTAAAAATTTTTCAACAGCAAGTAATTCAACTTTCCTAAACTCTCTCCGTCACCAATTAGCAACTCCAAACCATACTGGTATTTCATATCAGTCCAACACACTTGCTGCTGTACGCAGTTTCCCCTGCACTGTTTTTCGCTTCTCTCATGCTACGTTTATGCCCATTTTTTACAATCGCCACTTAATTTCACGAGCTGGAAATCTTTCCTAAAAAGTCTTTGTACTGTGCAAAAAATCAAGGGAACCGTAGATCTGACGGGGGACTCCGAGGTTATATTGAACATTTCATTTGCATCTATGCGGGTGGCTGTGGCCATAAACAATTGATGAACAATTGGTGTCTACCCATTAATTGCTGATCTTCTAAAGTTTAAGGCCACTGTTGCGCTGGCCTGAGCACCAGGGGTCGAAAAAGGAATAAAGCAGGCACCAGGAACTACCGCTTGCATATATCAACCTCGCCACCATAAATGCATCCAACTTCGTTAAATATTGCTCCACTGTCTGTTGATGTCTCTGAGAGTTCTCGTGACATCGTGGAAATTTGTGTTGAGATTTTGGTACAACACAACAACCAGGAATTACATAGTTGATCTCATCTGACCTGTTAAACAACCTTGCAACTATTACCAGATCATGGACCAACCCTTGATAATGTCAGAAATGACCAAATGACTCCCATACACGAGCAATGGGCAAACGTAGGTGTTTCTCTCTGGTTTTTAACACAGCGTGAAAGAAAACCAGAGAGACTTTCATCCATGTGGTCGTGACCGTTCGTCAGATAGCTACGGCAAAAAGGCAAACATGACTGCACCCGCACTGTCCATCCAGGCATCATACACAGACCTAATACATATGTGAAACCACCAGCCAACAAACAACTGTGTTCAAAAACAAATTTCTGAAAGTCAGTCATTGTCATGCACATGACTCAAGCCATATGGCCTGAATTCAGGCACTGCATTCCTCCCTGATTTGGTATACAGAATAATTCATGATTAGGGACTTAATTGGGTACATATACTGCACTGCGAGGTGCAATGCATGTTCACGGACGCTACCACAAACTTTGTCACAAGCAGATGAAACCTGATGCCCACCTCTTGGGAGACATGGTTCACGAGGACAAGATGGCAGGTGAGCCAAAATCCACTCTCCCTGAGAGGACACTGACGTCATCTCTCTTGAATACATACTCACAAGTCTGTTCTCTTCAACAGCATGGACAAACTATAAGTTACAGGATCCTAAGACACTTTTGAAAACCTTCAGGGATACCCTGTATTTCACTTGGAGATAGCTGGCAAAACCAACAATTATGCATTGCATCTTTCAGGGTATGGCAACTGCCAGATCCATCCACGGGTCTCCGCCAGCTGTGGTCGTCATGCTCTGACACAATAAATTGTCAACTGAAGTAGACTGCGAGCATGTTCATCCACACTTTGTACATGACGGCATGGTGTGCTCATTTGTTCCGGTTAAACAATCCTGCAGAAAGTTTTGATGATACCAAACTAATGTCACGTCTCTTGAGAGGGTGAGATGCAAAACGAAAGTTGTGTCCTTGACAAGCCGTCTCGGCCAGGTGCATCTGGCTCTTACACGAAGTGTTGAGCGACATGTTGAGAATGTTACACAACGACAAGGATCCCACACTTTGATCTGCACACTGTAGTCTGCATGTATGCACAAGAATCATGTACTTAAGAGATGATCAGTGAGGTTCCCAGACAATCCTGCCCTCTTAGAAAGTTCCCCCCCCCTGACAATTCCCCTCTTTCCTCAACGCTAGCCCTTTTCTCGAAGGATTCGGTGGGTCGGTTGTCTGAGGGGAAATTCACCAGGCTGGGAATTATTAGGGTGGAGATTGTCCGCAGGAGGTCTTCTGAGGGGGAATCTAAAAGAGTTTATTGGCCACGAGAAAATTGTGCGGGTGGGATTTGTCCAGTCACGCTCAGCACAACAATTTTCTTGCAATGAATGTGACTTGCACCTCAAGTATAACAATAAATTTTCTTTAAAAAAAGTTCTTTACTGATCCTTAATTCTAATGATCCAACTAAGAAAATTGGTTTTACTGCATGTGCATGAATCCTGCAAATTTACACTGACTTAACCACCTGTGGCATTATGACAGTATAAATGGGGTTGTCACAATTGTGAGCAAAGAACATGAACATGAATATATGGCTGGAGTAAGTCAAAATTAATGGGAGCATGAAACAGAAGTCACATCTCAGAAAAATTACATAACACCAGTGAAAAAAAATACAAATATCCTCAAATTGTGAAAAAAAAAAATATAAGCTGAAGCAGACATGTAGGCTGACTGCAGTTTTATTTTGGACATTTTAGCATATCATTGGGATAACTTTCAGCGTAAATACCATTGATCAAAGTATTAATTCTAGCATAACTGAGGTACATCTTAAGCATGCCATGGGTACATTTTTCAATACTACTAATACATTTTAGCACATGTAACATGGGTACAATATTTAATGTAAATAACTAGGTTTGAAGTTTGAGCCAGTTACAATTCATTCCTCATTGAACAAAAGAAGACTTTTTCATTCATGCTCAATGACAGTTATGATTTAAAGGTACATCAATAACCTATTTGCAGCAAATCTTCCCTAAATTTGAAAAACAAATCTTGACAATGAAACGCAACATGTGACTTTGACATATGACCTAACATGACTTCACTTTCTTAAAGGGAAATATGGTGTTTAGAATATACCAACAAGGTATACAAAGAAAAATAGCTTAATCATTGTTAAACCATTCAGTCTCATCAATAAACATCTGCCAAAGCTTCGTCTCCTCAAAACACCATGCATGTAATACGTAACGGAAGATGCATCATTTGAATTTTGAAAAGTTTGGGTGAAAAACTTATTGTTAAGCAACAAATATGTGAATTTCTATCTATGCGAAACTTATTTCTGGAAAAGGAGGCTTTGGTCATTTCTTATTGTGAATTATCTATCATTCGATGTCCATAAACATTGGTTTTAAAGATATGGTTGTTATCTGTCAAACAAATGCCTTATTTCCCTTTAATTCTGAAAAAAAATGGTACATTTTTGCTCCTAAATTATGAATCTAAAGTTCGTTCTCTTACCCACTGTGTCAACAATTCTTTTTTTTTTCATCCAAAATTTGTGCAGTCCTACAGCTTTCTATACCCACAATGCATTTGAGCCTTTATCCCAGAAGACACTATATCACAACATACTTTATACCTTAACATTATGCAATTAACATTAATATAGCTCACTGAATAGACTACACATTATACACAGCATAGGTTGATAGGGAGAACAGAAGAAAAAGGGAATGGAGAATAAAAGGGAATGCAAAACTAGGCCATGTTTACTAACAAAATCTTGTTCTGTCATGAATGGTTCAACAAACTGTACATGAGAACTAACAAGCATGCATTGTCCATCTACATCAATCCTCCTAAAGTACATGTGACATGAAAAACATATCTAGAGCAGTGTTGACCGTAATGATGACGAAAAAATTTTGAAAATAACCACAATTTTTATGAAAATCCATTGAACAATAACCATTTCTACAATTGCATCATCAATAAATATCATGTAGGCCAAATATACAAATTTGTGACATCCAGGAACTTACTGTACCTGATATGCCTTTAATACTTACCCTTTGTTTACTTTAAGTAATACCCTTTATTTTAAGGACAATTGAGAAGTGGGTAAGTCTAGAGGGGTTTACTTTGGAAGTTTAATATTGTCTTCTTCTTACTAATATGAAGCACAGTAATTAGTTTTTTATATGTAGAGGCCAAATCAAAAGGAGTACTGACACTGTCAAACACTCTATATTAGTCCCTTTTGCATTTTCAAACTTTGAAAAGTGATATCTCAAAATGGTTATACTGTAGACATGAACACACTTCTAACTGACTAACACTCACGGTTTCATTGTGCAACTTCTAAAATGAAGCTACAGTAGAACTTTCCTAGATGCATGTCACTTGGTCTTAAACATGGATCTCTTCACTGCCTATATATGGGAGCCTTCAGATGACAGGAGAGATAAGTAGATTGGTTTTACCCCACCTTCTAGTTACTGCAAGCCTATACACACCGATAGTGCATGCACACTATGGTCTGCCAAATTGAGCCAGATTTCGATATCAAAGAAATGTATGTCTTCCGGTGCGGTCAGTAGGTACATGACAAAACATTCATTGGTCTATTAGATAATGTTACACAATTTCACAGAATCTGTCAGGAGAACAATGCAAATCCTTGGGCTGAGACAGTACGTGAGAGAAACAAGAATTGTGATGGGGAGCAAGTTGATGACAAATCATTGACGGACTTGACAGGTCTCCCTCCAATAACAGATAACAACCACAATTGAAGTACCAACTGCGATTAACAATATGTAAAGTAAATGCCATTGTTGTACCATCAGGTTTAATACTGACAAGGAAGGTTCTCTGTGTTGCTAGGAGGCTACACTATTGTGAAATTAATATTAAAGGCCACAATACGGCAACAACATGCCACAACAGCATCGATCCTTGATTTCTATCACTATCTCATCCTTAGACATGTCATATTATGGAATGAGATACTGTAGTCGCTTGATGGTTCGATGGTATTATGGTTCTCTCAGTTGTCACAGCAACAGTTGTCATGGTAACATTTTGTGTGGTTGTTTTCGTTTTTTTTTTTATACATAGGGAGTCTAACCTGGTATGCTACCTTCTGTGGCTGTGAATACAACCTCACAGGTAAAAGCCAAAACCCTGTGTTGGGATGTGTGTGCGCATGCATACATGTGTCTGCATCATGTGTACATGGAAGAAAATTCTAATTTCAAAAGTTTGCGCTCACAACTCCTCCAAGATTGCATGCAATGCCAATGATGGCATGCAATACCAATGATGGTCGAATTTGTTAGATGGCCCAGAGGATGTGTCTACTGTCGAAATTTTAGGTCAAAGCTTAGGGATCTGAGGTCAAATTAGTGAAACCCTCAGTTCTACTGTATTTCTTAACTAAAAACAAAAAACCTACAAACACATCACGAATACACAAAAGTTTGTCTAAAAATCACATTTAAATGCATTTTGAGTTCAACGCTCAAGGTCAGAGGTCAAACTTGATCCATGAAAAATTAGTCCGCAACTCATCCTAGAGACAGCAGTGTTGACGGACAGTCAGATTTTGTAGATAGGTGACTCATGGTCTGAAGCTGTGTCTCCCATGAAAATTAAGGATGAAAGATCAGAGGTCATACTGTAGGTTAAACCTCAAATCAGCGCAGTTTTTGAAAAAAGTAAGTCACGACTCTCCTCCAGACAGTAAGTCAAATAAATTTCAAACTTGGTTGGTAGACACCTAAGTATTAGATATAGTGTACGTTCCAGATCGACAACACCATAGGTCAAAGGTCGAGGCTATTATAGTGCATAATACAGTATGGTAGGTTCTGGTGGTACAAGCCGGTGTCAACATAACGTATTACGTTTCTGCTAGCATTCTCTGCAATATTTCTTAGAATTTCAAACTATGCAACCACATTTTGGGCTGAGCGATTATGTTTTAACAACAATGTAATATCCATCCATCCCATGCTTTGGTATACCCTCACACAGCATGTTTTTACAGTCGGATACACTAGACAAGGACTTGACATGTTCACAGTATGTATTGGCAGGGAGAAAAAGGAATCATGCACATGATCTTGATGTGCTTCTTAAACTACAGTATTGCAAAAGAAACCCACAGTGGCTGCATGCTGATCTGAGCAATAAAGGAACTCTGTACGGGAATCCTTGACGTGCGGGAGACTTCTACACATGCAAACACAAACAATCAAGAAAATTGCCCACTTGTGCGTCCTTAACATTCACGGCCAAGTGCACCTTTCATCTAGACTGCGGAGGACATGCAAATTAGGCATGACCTTATTAGCATGTGTGTGAAAGGGCAAATGATGAAATAGGCAACTCTGTGTATTGCCTTCTTGTTTTGCTTTTATTCTTATAGCTGGACCTATAATTTGAGACTAATTTAAGGTTGTTAGTTTCAAGATATAGTTGAAAGAAACTGACGTTCAACTGCTGTGATTAATATTTCCCATTACTTACAACTGATATTCCAAAAGTATGGTTCAATTGTAAGACAATGTGATTTTCTAAATTTATGTTCAATTTTTCTGGTGAATAATTTAAAATCTATGAGAAAAATTGTACAGAGAAGGCTATGTCCCTGTGGATATCATATAGTGCTTTCCAATCTGTAGGTACCAGCTATTCAAAGATTGTCTCAAAATATGACTTTTCGTGTTTGGTACCAATTACATTGTAAATAATTGTAACCTGCAGTTATTTAACATTTTAAAGACGCAACCATCGATTGACTCCGCCTCTGTCGTGAGCGTACGATAATCACTACATTACTTTTAATTTTTTACTTTTCCTCATGTTTTGCTAAGAGCTTTTGACCCCTACCATGACTACATGAACTGTCACAACTGTTAACATTCCTTCTGTGCCACCGCTCCCACTTTTTGAATCTCCCTAGATGTCCACTTCAGGTAGTTAGTTTCTCTCAGATAAAAGCAACGTACACCTCTCTTTCCTCGTCGACAAAATTACATGGACATTCATCATCTCCGTTTTTATCATGCATCTTGTCATGAATGTGACAAACTCAACAGACAGACCGAATTTTTAACCGTTCAATGGTTCTGCTGGCCATTAGAGTGATCTTCGCAGTAAATTAAGCAGGATCTTAGTGATCGAGTCGAGAAAATATTTAGGTAAAGCAGCCAAGCCTACCAAGAATAATAAAACAGGAATTATGAAAATCATTGACTCAGGGAGAGTTGTTCCCATCAGGCACAACTGTTCCATGATCTCAATACGTTTATGCACATTTTAAATGCTGCTTTGCTATTAAAGCACCGAGCTAGCACATTTTGGGAGCGGGCATACACTTGGCATCCAGTCATTATAAAAAAAATGCAAATGCAGTCTTTGGGGTGGACTGTCTTGGCCCCAAATTTGGCATGTTATTAACACAATAAAATTGCTTTTTTCCTTCTTCTTAGTAGCCTATTGATCTGACTTGCCAAATGGATGATACATTCCAAAACTTACGTGTGGTGATGATTACAGTATATTGCAACCAGTCATGACTCAAGTCACCGACTTTCGAAAGAAAAATGACTCCAGGAATTGTGTATGATTTTCCTCATAGAAATAGTGCGGTGACTGGAGTCACCAACTCGCCCAAAGTCATATTTATGTCAGATTCTAGAGATGATGTTTTTACTTCCACTGTAGATCAGTTACATACCTTTTCGAAACATTTTCCACGAATCTCAAACAGTGTGTGGTTTAGTCTGGTGTACATTTTGGCAGCAATACATGTATGAGGTTCAACTGGGTTTTTACACATGTAGACACAAACCAGAAAGACAAAGGACTTTGTGGATTCTTTGCCAATATCTCATTCATTTTTTTTTTATACCCACACGAATCACTTACAAACAACAGCAACCAGAGAAGGGAAGGCTGCATATCAAAATGGAAAACCAAATGCAAGAATGACAACCACATTCTGTATCACTTTAATGTGGGTTTGAACTTTGATGTTACCAAGTGCTGAAATGAATGAGTAATGTCAATCACTCAGCATAAATTGTTGACAATTTCGGTCAAGAAGGACTGTGGTCAAGGAAGGATTGTGGTTGTCCAAAGCTGTAAACAAACAACAAGTGCAACATTACACAGTACAACCATTTACATCTCTACTCAGTTGAAGGTATACCTTGTAGCAATGAGAGAGCTAGTGCTGATGATTTCATGGAATGATTCTCCATAATTAATTGCATCAGGCCCTACCTGCAGGACCAACTAAAGGTCCACATTATTTTGGGAGGTGTTATTCACATTTACCATCGAAGTGTAGTGCCAACATCCGTTGGCACAGATGGTACCAAGAAATGTTTGCCAAAAAGCCTCCCAGATTGCAGGAAATGGCAAGTCTTGTGCCTTGGTAAAGGCATCCAGACATTCTTTATCTTGAGAACTTGTGCTCACCCTTCCAAAGAGAAAGTTGACCAGCAAACGTTTCGGGAGGTTCAAGCTCCGTTAACACCATAGAAGTGCCCTTAAGCCATACATGTGTATTTTGAATGACTGCCCTTTGGAGGTGAGATGTGTCAACGCCTATACCACACGGTACCACACTGCAGTCTCCCATGATGCTGATTTAGTATATATTGCAGCTGTACATTCCATGACATTGAGAACAATTGCACAATTCTGCATTTCATGCCGACCACCTGCCATGTGTCACGGCGATGGGTACGAGTAAGGTGAATTCACCTTTATTAGTTTCACTGTACAAGCCATCATATTTCAAACAAGCATCTGTGTGTGTTGCATGAAGTATAAAACAATCATAAAAGAAAAGTGTGCAACGCTGTCTTAAGTGCTGCTGTATCGTTCACTAGCAAAAATTTAGCCCCTCCCTGAAAAGAAATTATGGTCTGCAGCACGGGATGGGGGGAGGATAAACGCCTAAAAAGGCAACTACTCTTGAAGTGGTTTCGAATCAATAAGCCCCTCTTTCTCAAAAAGGAATGGTATCTAGAGATTTGGGGGGATAAATACACATCCATCAAACCCCCTCCAGGTACGTCCACTCTGGTGTGTATTCAGCTTTTCACTTAGCTGTAGCTGTATATTACAATATATTCAGGCACAAGCATAATGTTTGTGTGTTATTTGTTATCCTAGTCATACATTTGCAGACATAACGCAGCGTCACCATCAACTGAGAGTCAGAGAAGTAGCGAGGCAGCACATCTCTGAGGTCGGCAAAGTTCTTTGCGAAGCCTAATAAAGAGGCCAACAAATTTTTTGCTCAAGAGAGCACTTTCCACCCTCAAGGCCACACTTCTCCTCAACCCTCATCTCAATATTACTCCTTTCAGATGCAATGACTAAATGACTTTACTTTTAAGGCTGATGCTGTTGGCCCCGAATGATAAACTTAGACCTAGTGAAAAAAAAATTTTAAAGTAATTTCCTTATACATCTTTAATTTTCAAATTGTTTGTCATGCAGGCACTGAAGAGAAACAAACACAAAACAAAAAAAAACAAAAATGAGAAAATGCACATGAGAACTAGCAACTTTTGTGGCCAAAGTAGCAACGTATCGTGGCACACAGAAATGGTCTTAGAATCTTGATCACAAGATTGCTACATAATATTATACCACAACTTCAAATCTGAGGCACAAACAGCTAGAAATCTACAGTTTTGTGGTTACCGAAAAAAAAAGAGCAACACCAGCTAGACCTGATTCCATGATCTGTAACGTTGTCCCTCCTCTAGCTTATAGCTTCTTGTACCTAAATGTATGATGTGTGTCACTCAGAACTTCAGGGTATGCACGTTCTGTGGAACCCTCCCACAGATGGAAGGACGGCAAACGTCCACTAAAAAGGGCACTCCAAAAAAATCTCATTGCATATAAAATAAGGGCACTTTTCATTACAAAGGGCACCAAACTATCTAGAAATTTGATGGGGAGATACGTTCTACTCCAGAAGCACCAGACATCATAACTCTTTCACGCCATGACAGACTTCTCCCTTTCCACTTTCAGTCACCGAGAGGTGCTAGCAAGACAGATATCAGAGTATTTCTGTATTAAAAAAAAAAGGGGGGATGAAAAACTATTCCTTGCATGTTCATGGCAGAAATCTTCGCACACTTGACTGAATCAACTTTAAGATAATCAGGGACAACGACAAGAACACGAGAAAGGATGATGGTGCCTCCACTTCAATAGACAGGGGGACAATTTCTCTTCCCCCCTCCCTCCTGGTGGTGACTTATGCCAACCATTAGGACAAGGTATTCATTATATTCAAATTAATGCAGGCTGGCTTAGCATGAGCTAAGTTGTTAAATGGAGTAGAACAATCTATGAACAATCTGTTCAAATTATACATTTGAGCAGGTCTAGATGCTGCTACATCTCTCCTTTCTTGTTCCTGAAGATCAATACATCTTAGTGGGGAAAAAAAAATGTGGGAAAAGTACTCTCTGAGAGAAGAGCACAATTTCATGTTATAAAAGTGAGTGGGCCTGATGCAGAGGCCTAAAGAGTTATTCCTGACAAATCTGATATTTTGTTCTATCTTGGCGCATGAGTAAGATGGTCCTCAGTAAAATTTACCGAATGCGAGCTTCCTCTGATCCAGAATGCTCCTTCAAATTCTTAATAGATCTGATTGATTGTGATCCTAGATGAACTCTGCTTCAACTCATAATTTTTTAAACTGTGTCAAACGAGGAGGCACCCTGATATTTTCAAGACGATCAAAATTCCCTCTGATTTCCATTAAGAGTTTGACAAAAGTCCTGAAAATGTTTGCAAAATACAGCACGATAGCAACAAGGGCTCCGTCGAAAGATTTTCCACCTGGAACCGCAGTACTGTCGGCTGGAATATGCTGATCTGTAAACTGGTATGACCTCTGTATTTTTCGACAACTCAAACCACAGCAACATGCATGAAAGACCATAAAGACTTTACTTTCCCCTTTTCTGTACACAAGAAGAAGATGCAGGTCATTTGTGATGCAAGAAATCAGTGGCCAAGATTTCTTTTCAACTTTGAGGGTATGGGTAAATTATTTAAACAGAAATCCTAAAATTGTGCATGCAAACCCAGGGTGAAGCCTGAGGCCCATAATGGGTGCTGTCCAAGGGTCCACCTTAGGGCCCTGGGTGGGGTCTAGTGGTAGCTTTCCAGTTGAGGTCTAGGGGGCCATGGAAGGCCCCAGGTTTCAATGTCTGAGAAACCCAGGGAAAATTTTTTTACAGGATAAATTTCAGAGGTACAGGTAAATTGTTCTTGAGTATTGGTAAAATTATACATTTCGGGAAAGGCATTTTAATTACCAACTTATTTGCAACTTCATGCCTTCAAAATAATGCAAAAGTACACACAGTGAATGAATTACATAAATTTTCAACAGATTGAAAAAGCAGTAGAAAAAGCTACATGAAATAAAGATGGGGGGGGGGTTGAGTGCCGGGCAGGGCTACCTAAGCGGAATGCCATCATCAGTTGACACTGAGCAAACAGGAAAATGTTTGGCTCTTCAAGACTCCCCTGCCCCCGACGACCGGAAAAGTCACATCCCAGTTTTCTACTTTGCATGTACCCAGCCTTGAATTGGAGATCGCATATCTGTAAGTTCTCAATTGAGGTGAGAAAAAAATTAATCTATGAAAGATGGGAATGCAAATCAAACATAAGAATCATGCCTACTCTTTCACTTATTCCTAGAGCAATTGGCAAATACTGGGCAAAAGGGAGGGTCTGAACAAACCGTTAGCCCCTCACTTTTTTAGAAAGCCTCCCCCCGGTTCTGCTGCACCTGTGAAAAAGTCCAACATCAGAACTATGCGGTAATATGGCTTAGTCCAATGTTATCCTCAGAACCTCAATCAACTTGGAATCAATCATAAAAATGTCTGCAACCACGGAAATATGCCTAGAGATTAAGCAGAGATATTAAGAATTTCTTACGGAAATAATGCAGCACCTATGGTCGCAGGAGTCACTTACACTCAGTTGTGTGCTTCATTGCTTTAGGTTGACGGTACAGGCTCAGTATAAAGGCTATGCAATAATAGGGTCTAGTTACAAAATGCCTTTACTGATACGTGGCTATCCATAATTGGTTAGAAATTAATCATCTATGGTTCCTCAGTCTGAAGCACTGGGGTGTGATTAAAATTTTCCAAAAATAATCTCCAAAATTCCTAAGAAATGCTTCAAGGGATGCCCCCTGAAAATTCCCCTAACCCTCTCCTTGACCCCAACCCTTTTTCCCTAAAGGAATTCAGGGAGAATTCTCCAAGGGGGAATTATCCAGGGGGGAATTATTTGCTTGAGAATTTCCCAGGGGAGTTTGTTTGAGGGAAAATTTTCCTGGGGATACTGTCCAGGGGAAATTGGCTAGATAAGAGTTGTCTGGTCAAGGTTTTCATTGGTTTATTTGTGGTATCATGGGCCTTGGTTTTTTGAGAGAAAGGAGGACATGTTATGTGACATGACATATTATACATGGGTATGTTCATCCCCCAATATTTGCAAAGTGTTTCTGAAATGAAAGATGATGCCTAGTTCAATTACAATTCTTGTATCTTTTCAAACCATTTGGTATATTGCTGTCTTTCCTACGTCAATTTCGAGTTTCCCCATTATTGCAAAATTGCAGACATGAGATCCCTATTTAAAGGCTGTGTGGGGTAGGCCTACATCTACAATCTTGGACAAAATTGTTGGGACATTTGTCGTATGCTTGCAAATATAATACTGAATTTTAGGTGAGAGGATAACATGAAACCCCACGCCCCTTCCCAATGTTGCGCTATAGAAGTGAATGTACCCTTTGAACAGCAATACTATAGCCAACATTGAACGGGGGCGCGGGGTGTGACAAGGTATTTTGTCCAAGATTGTCTAAGTTTTTTGGGAGCAATTTTGGAGCGAAATTTCGAAAGAAAATTGAACATTTTTGGACAAGGTGCATCATAAAAATTAGTTTTCGGTGCCTATGGGTCTGGGGATTTTCAAATGAAAGTATTCTGAATTTCAACTATGAACATAACAAGTTTAATTTTAATTTTGGGGGTTTATTTGTATATGTTTTGTTGGAAAGGAGTGATCATGAATGAATAGATCGTTTCATGGTTTTGTATGCGGACAGAAATAGTTGCGTTTAGAAATAACATTGATGGGCAGCTGTTGCATTGCATTGCAACAAGAGTGTTACTGCAATTGTAGAATGCTGGTAGGAATCCCAGTTATAATATATTCTGAAGTAGCTCCACGTTCTACCAAAATGCGTAAAGTCAGAACTGTAGATTCAGCTTAATATTAAAATAAATGGTAGAACGTTAGTAAAGGCTGGTTTTTTACCTTTTCCGCAGCTAAATCAAGATTTGTGACTGCAATTTTTACATTGCATGAAGCTGGTAACATATGTAATCTTCAGTCTTGTAATCTACGCAATTTTTCCACGGGTTGCTTAAATTTTCCCGTCAAAACATTTGGTAGAACGTGGGTTTCATTAACCTATACTGTCGGACGCTGTTGTTAGGTCTAAGTCAGCTTGGATGGGGAGGCCGGGGTTCGATTCACGGAATGACCATAGGGTTTTTCACTGCTCAATTACCCATTTATAAACTCAAATGTCTGTCAACTTCTCATTTTTCATTCATTCATATACAGCATAAGGTAATATGTATATGTATATTAATATAATGATATAGCTCTAACAACAAATATGTACTCTGAAGTCCGTTGAAACTGCTTCAAATGACTGCCATATTACAGTGCACCATGTACGGTACAATAGAATGGGTGCCACAATGTCACTGTTATGTGAATATGAGCAAACGTCACATTTATTAAATTTGCATTTTAGAGGTTTATTTTGTATAGTGATAGTACACTTTTTTACCCAGATTAACCTGCGAGTCAGTCCTAATAGACATTAAGTGTAGTTACTTTAATACCAGATACCACGTCATCACTGTGAACAATTTGAATAAATAAGACATATACATCGATATTCTTCAACGGACCACTCACATGTTATTTTTTGGGGGGTATTTTTTTGTTTTTGTTTTTTTTTCTTCGTTACCTGTCTCAATATCAGAGTTTGAGCCGAAAGTACGTCAGTTGTATCATACAAAATGTTTTAAAGTAGTTTCATGGTCGACAAGATGCATTGGAGTTATAATGTTACCTCCCCAATGACTACATTGTATGTAGCACATTTAGTGCAAATACATCAATTTGACTGACTTATTCCTCCCCTTACTCCGTAATAACATTGACAACATTCACACAATAATGTTATTACAGTAAACCAACTTCAATATAGGCCCCAAACATCCCGAACATGCACTGCTGACGTTTCTTGTTGCAAGGAATATCACCCCCCATTTTGCCGTTTAACTTGTTTCAAATTGACGATTTTTCCTGTGAACCGCGCATGCTTCTAACCCCTCGAAATTCTCAGACAATCTTGGACAAAATTGTTGGGACACTTTGTCGTATGTTGCAAATATAATACTGAATTTTAGGTGAGAGGATAACATGAAACCCCGCGCCCCTTCCCAATGTTGCGCTATAGAAGTGAATGTACCCTTTGAACAGCAATACTATAGCCAACATTGAACAGGGGCACGGGGTGTCCCAAGGTATTTTGTCCAAGATTGTAGCTTTAATGCAACACCTGGGAAGTGCAGTTTTCGGCCATCTGGCCAAAGTCAGAAATTTTCTTGTATGATCCACGCTAACCGATGGTGGCTCTCCCCTTAGATAGTCCTGCAGACATCCCACCAAAAATACATTTGTTGTTCCCCCGTGCTTAGCTCACAGCACTTTTAGGAGAGGAAGTTTTAGGCAAGACGTTTCCCCACCCCCCTGCCACTCTCAATAACAAATTGATGCCCATGTGTGGTATGTATAATTATAAGCCTAAACAGGGGCCCCGGCCTTTTCTGTCTTAACTTCTCTGACTCATGTATAACGATGTATCTTGGTTATCATGACTACACTGCATTCAGCTATGACCATGTCTACACTGCTCTTCAGTATGAAAAACATATCATTTTGAACAAACTAAATGGAAAATTTACAACTTTGATCAACTGAAACATATTTACAATTTCCACAACACGTCTGTACCTCAAAAATGATGGTCATGACCAGTTCAAGAGTTCAAGTGCCCACAGAGAACGACCCTAAATTTGTCAGCACTTTATAATATCCCATCATAAAATTTACGAACATGTGGATGATTGAACGATCTGGCAACCATAATGCCACGCTGAAGCAAACAGAAGAGACTTGCGGTGTCCTTTTTCTCGTCTGGCATTTATTCAAGTTACAGAGGTAACATTTCCTTGTTGCTAAGTGACCGTGATGAGAAAATTCAACCATCACCCAAAATGCAGTCAACATTGTGACAACTTATATAAATGAAATATATTTCTTCAAAACAAAAAAACAAACAAACAAAAAAACATAGACCGTAAAAGGAGAGGAGTGAGGGGAGGTAAATTCCTTGTGACATCTTGTCACATTCTCTTAAACACTAAAAAATGGGTTCCTGAAGAAAGAGACAATAGGATCTTAAAACTGATCCAAGAAAGATGAAAATAAAATCTAGAATATGATTCTCCCTTGAAAATGATTGATGTCCTTCTGTGTCTACCTTTTCCACAATCATCAAAAGACACCTGATCGCGGTGGTATCAGTTTTTGTAATATCCTCTAGTGCTGATGATTCCACACCCAAACAGAGATTTCTTTTTTTTTCCAGGTTGAGTTTAGTCAACCACAAAATATCTGTGGTGCTTTATGAACCGCAGAAATTGCTTCAACATTTGCACCTCAAGCAACAATTGGTTCGGATTCCGCCTGCCAATTCTAACATTGTTTCGAGTTTGAGGCATGTCGGAGTCTGGAGACCATTTCGAATAGGATTTAGGCAAACCTGCGACATCGAAAGTTACAAAAAAGCCTGACTTATCTTGACCATGATGCCTGAAACTATGCAATTAATTTTGGTTTTTTTTTTCTTTTTTCCCTCCCCCCTAGAACAACAAAACAAACTGAAATAGATCACAAAACAGCTACAGTAGTTAAACTGACACAAAGGAACTTGCTGCAACAGGGCACTTTATGTAAAGTTTTTACTTCTAATTATTTTGGTTGCTGTTTAGGCAACCATGGATATATGCAACCCTTCAATAGGCATCAAAGTAGTTGTGCTTTGTTGCAGTTGTTGTTGTTTTTCCAAAAGTTCAAAGCAACATCATCAGACCGAAATGTTGACGAGTACAGGTAATCACAACTTTTCAGCGATACCACGGTTGTCTGTCCAAGGTATAACTAAAATGTGGGTTTAAAGACCTTTCCAAACTGAAGTTGCACATCTGAAGGTTAATATGTCATTTATTCAAATATTATGACAATTCATACTGTTTTCTCTCAAATATTCCAGTTCAAGGTTGAGGCATGAAGTGAATTGGTTGTAGGAAGGAGAACCTCTGAGCAGTGAGCTTCAGCTGTTTGGGGATAATGTGCATCATACCATAAATACCAACAAAAGTGAAAATTATGTGTACATCACCAACTTGTTTCAGTCTCTGATTTTACATATTTACAAATTTGTATTCAAGCTTTTCATCTCAGGTGCAAAGAAAATGATGTAAAATTACGTGTGCGACCGCCTCCCTCTTACAAACATATAACAATAAGTTGTGTCAAAAATTCAAATATAAAACAAAAACAAAAGCTCACAACACCTCACACATGTTATGTAGTCCAGTCCTATCAAGAATGTGTTGATCCCATTCCCATTAACTGCACCTTCATTGTACAGAAAAATTCAAAACTGCTCAAAAAAAGAGTCCAACATCTTATCCATTTAGTACTATACTGCTACATAAGTTTTGGATCTGTTTTGGGTCGGAAACGAATCAGCAATTTGGGACACGTCACTAATAGCTCCTAGATCAGGAATTTGAGTGAGGATTTAATCTGGAATATAATCAGGAAATTTAAGGTTCGAATCTGGTCAGCTTGAAATCGGGAATTACTCGGGAAATTAATCAGGACAGAGTATGAATTCAGTCTGAAATGAGTTTGAAAGTCAATTACAGCTTTAATTCAGATTTACTTTGACCACTTTCATACCTATTGCATACACTAATCAGATTTCAGATCAATTTCTGAGGCATCTTGAACACAAAGAATATGCTTCACTGCTAAAGGTGCATTTACAGATTTAGTTACAAAAGGATTCCACAGATTCAGCCCACCATCTGCAAATATAATACAGCAGTGACTAAGTAAACTATCATCACCTATTTCATTTCGAATTGTTTGCCTCATAAGCATGCTGTTCACACGCCCCACACCATGGGTTTCTTAACAAGGGCACAAAGTTCAACGCGCTCTATGCACACGCTGCTTTTCTCACCTTAAGTCGTGGAACCCTATGTTAGTAAAACTTTGGAATTCGGTCTAAAAGATTTTTCGATACATTCTGCTAACAACAGTTCTGGTTTCACTTGATATTGTAAAGCTGTGCAGGTGGCATCAGCCTCCCGAAGAATCAATGTTTTTCACACGCTGATCTGTGCGGACCACTTTTAGACAACACAAAATGGTTTCAAAATGGTGAGGAAAACCCAGAGGGCATGATGATCATGAGCTTTGGCAGTTTGACAAAGAGTCATCATCGGCTGTTTTGGTAAAGGTGAATCAAAAGTATTGAGCAATAAATATTAATATTCATGTTAAGGGCTAAGAATTGGGTGATTCCATTTGCAGGGAAGGATATGAAACAACTTGTTTACTCCGTGAACCATACATAACAAAAGAGAGTGCGCGAACTGTACTTGCACACAAGCATAGTCCGTGCCCTCAGCCAGCTGAACAGTGGCGAGATGGCCCACGACCGTCAGTTCTGCATAAGTACTCATTACAAAGCCTAAATTGAGACATCTGTATGAAAACAAATCATTATGCTAACCTCAAATTAACTTTCAATTTCCAAGAGCGCGACTTCTCTTTACTTGCATATCAGTTACATAAAAAGTGGCCTGCATCAGTCAGTCACATTTCCACATCACAACTGTCACCGACATGTCGTGGCATGCCGACTGCAAATGTACTTTGTCGCGATCAGTACTCTGTGTGGGTGACTCCTTTAAAAGATGGAAGCAAATTACTACTTTCTACGTGCCACAGGCTCTTTTAACCTGTTAATCTAGGTCTTTACAAATTATAACTCATTATTAATGATCCCTTCACAAAACAAGACTAACAAACACTCTGTGAATTGTCACACCCTGCACTGGTATACATTTCCAAGATCGCACAGTGTCACACGTGCTGACTATCCCATGCCATGTAAACGTTAACGGCACACTGTAACACACACACACCAGGTCAATAAATTTATTATTTTTCAACGGGGTATGCCTCGAACGGAGTGTTGCACGTCTGTTCTTCCAATTATCCTCTGCAGTCAGTCAATGCCTTAAAACCTGATTTTCTCGCTAAATTTTGCAGTAAAACTAGGATCAATGAGCGACCTTTGGGTCTGACGCTGTTTACCGAGAAAACACATTTAGCAGATCACCTGACAGTGTCGATCAGGGTTTGGATCCAATCAATGTTTTTGTCCTGCTTAATATTCTCCATTACTCTGAAAGTAGAAAAACAGAACTTTCAATGGCAAAATGCTGGGGAGGATGAAACTTTCGTATCCTCAAACAAACAGCTCAGCCAAATTTGATTCGTTTCCAGGAAACTGTCAGCTTTATGACAAATCAACAGCCTGTCAAATAAAAAAAAAGAAAAATTTCTGGCTTTTTGTTGATGCAACAACAAAATATGACGACGAAACTGTCAACTGTGCGACAGCGTGGGTCCTTTCGACAAAATGACAAAGCCATAAAATGGTCAGCTTCAAAACTGCAAGTTTCAAGAATTGCTTCCGTTTTCCACGTTGCTTTGCCACTTTACACTTTGCAAATCTGTGGTGCCATCCCAGCAAAGCAGAGCTACAAAAAGAACCACAAAAACCAGACAATGAACGAGCTGTCAGAGAAATTGCAGTCAGATCTCAGTTTTTGGGAGAGGCAGGGCAGCGAGAGAAAGAAAGGAGGGGGGAGTACCAGACATCCCAAGAGAATGGCTATGTTAATACTGGTCACTGCCATGAATTATAAATAACAGCATTGACGGATTTGGGACAAACCTCTTTTCAATGCTGCATTTTGATTAGAAGTAGACCAAAATACGAAATGCATGAGGTGGAGAATGCACACGAGAGAAAACTTTCTTTATCACAGTACTGTAGCTAAGGTTTAACTGAAGGTTGATAGATCCTTTAAGTTTTCTGTTGAAATGTACAGCATGGATGAAACGGACTCATGAACAGGAGAGAATGGATGCAATGATGGCTTTAAGATGATACATCTTGAACAGATCTTCAGCATATATCAATGGCTTTAGTTGAATGTGTCTTGGTTTCCTTTGACTAAAACTCGTTGCCACTCATTCATTTACAGATTAACATCTAACATTTATAATAATCTGACGCAGGTGGTCAAGGTATGAATGGGAGCTACGAAGGACAAAGCGAAGGGGGAGGGAGGAAGGGAAGGACAAGGAAAGGACAACGAAAAAGAAAAGGTGGGCAGGCGACTGGGAGGGAAAGATAAGAGGACAGGACAAGCGTTGGAAACAGAAACCACTCTTAAAAACAATCTTTAATATCGTCAGTATCAAAGATTTAGCTTCTGTACTGCACCAAGTATGAGTGGTGTGACTTTGATACCTTTAAAGAGGCTCATTGAGTTGTTTCGTGAAATTCACTCAATTTTTCTAAACAGGTCAAGTTTCCTTCACATACTAATGACAAACAGTCAAACTAAAAGGATCCCAAAGTTTTACATACGCTGGAACGTTAATGAGTGAGTAACCAACGATTAAATTTGGTTTTTGAAACTGTGACCAGACATTTTCACATTAGTACATTCACATGCACACAATCAGAGCAAGTAACGGTCAAAAATTCGAAAAAATTGACAGTTTTCATATAACTATTGGATGTGAAACTTGATTAATTATGCTAATTGTGAGTATTGTCGTGTGTTTGTATACTTCAAAATCACCGCAATCTTTACCGATATCAACTCAATGAGCCTCTTTAAGACCAGCCATAGCTAGAATCTGGCCTAAAAGCTCTACAGTTTTTAAACTATAGTCTGCACTGCCCCACACTGTACGTGTCCAAATATTTGCTTCCCAAACACGTAGCAACAGCATTGCATCTGTGACAGATTGGATGTGCATCTTGAACTATGGTACAGGTCCAATTGCTTTCATCACTGTGGCAAGTTTTCTGCATCACCCAAAAACTAATTTGAGTAAAATCCAGAAACCACAGGGAAACTCATGGAAAACATGTTTTTCCTTGACAAAAGTAAAAAAGATGGAAAATAATAAAATGGAATGGAAGGGGGAAAGTAAATATGGTAAAAAATATAAGCAAATTGCTGATTGTTGAAGAGTGTACGGAGCTCTGATTTGGTAACTAAGTATATTTGATCTTGATTTGTGGAATGTGATTTGCAATCCATGAATGTGAATAGAGAATTGAAATTACATCACTGAAAATCCCAGATATTTGTACACAACCATGCAGGGAAAATCATGGGAAGTGGCCTTTTTAAGACACTGGAAACTTGCCATTCCACAGTAGAGCAATAAGAAATCAGCGATATGCATCGACAGGGAACCCTTGACAGAATATTTTGGGGCCAGTACAGCAGAAATATAAAGACTTCTCCTGGAATTTTTTAAAAACTGGCTGACCTATGGTAGCGCTGCGTCAGAGACAGCAGCCCTAATAGTTGTTTTGTAACTTTCCACAAATGAAAACAGTGTCGAGATTCAAGGTGCTCATTGCCTGCAAAGACTAATCAATAACAAAGATAACGCTCGGCATGTGAAACTAGCTGACAGTAAATGACCATGTGGACAGTGCCTGAGGGTGCAATTCGACATTTTCTTTATTAAGGGGAAAACTTCCCGACAAGAATTTCATTTCTTCGTATTCCCCACAGAGTAGGGCACCGTACCTGCACAAGCATTCGTCAATAACACCGCCCGGTCACGGAACCTTATCCTGTAATGGCAGGCAACACTTTACCGCCTTTTCTTGTTTCGAGATTCCAAATTCCAGTTCAGGTTACGTGGCTAATAGCTTTCTACTACCTTGGGAAACCGTCTGTCAAATATGCCAACACTAATTGCAATTGACACCAACCTGTATTGAGAAAAGAAAAGTTGTTTACCATTCATGTCTTAACCTTTCCCATGTGGAGCAGAGGATGAACAGAGCACATCCTAGCGACTCAGCTTCACCTTCTTACTGCGTCCAGTGGGAAGTGACCCTCCCACGACACCCGCGGCTCACTGAATTGTCAAACAGTAGGCAGATCAAACACACACAGACTTTGGTTGCTGAAAGTGAAAGTTTGATGACTGTCCGTACTTTTTATCTTTTTCTTTGCTGTGAGTTGGGGGATTATAGATGGGAATGAACACCAAGACGGAAAGATCATCAGGGTTGAAATGCAAACTAAAACTACAAATTTGTGAAGACATGACAGATACTTCAGAGTTATCGAACAAGTGCAGGAGTCTTCATGTTAAGAGCACCTGTAAGAATGTACAGTTGCAACGTGAAGGAAGATTACAGGGAACTATTAGGCAAATGTAAGAGTTTTAGAAAAATACCTTTTGGGAGGATGGGGGGGGGGGGAGAACAGAGATGAAGAGGGATTTTAATGAAGGAAAGATAATGATTGCTGAGAATCCCCAGTTTGGTATGCAAACATGTAAACAAAAGCCATGACAGCGATACTTGCTGGTTGCAGTGTGTGCAGGCATGAGGGCCTCAATTTTTCTCTGTTTTAATCATCTGGCACAAAAGCTGTCTCGTCTTGACTTTCTCCCTCCTGGAAATCTGTCTGTGGCACCTATGTCATTCATGATTATATTGCAAAGGTGAAAAAGTATCACTCTGGGTCACTCACTTAAACATACGTCTAACAAAGATACATCTGTGGAAGATTAATCCTATGAACAAAGTTTCACCCAGAAAATCTCCAACCCCATTCAGAGAGACAAAGAATATACAAAAGCAACAAAAACAAAGAGAAAACAGGCCCAAAACCATACATAAATAGGAAAAGAAACAAGATATTAAGATACATAGGAAGTTCCAGAAAGAAAAATACAGAGGCTCTCTGATTTCATGATCAACCTCAGGCTGGAATAAAAATATCCAACCTCAACAATTCCAGCTGTTGTGGGAAACTTGCAACTTGTGATCCCCTGACTGAGTGAGGTTACAAATCCAACACAGAAATTGAACTGGTGGCAAAAGATGACATCATGTGACCTACACTGAAGTCACAAATATACTCTAGGGAAAGTGACATCATGTGACCTACACTGAAGTCACAAATATACTGTGGGGAAAATGACATCATGTGACCGACACTGAAGTCACAAATATACTGTGGGGGAGAATGACATCATGTGACTGACACTGAAGTTACAAATATATTGTGGGGAAAATGACATCATGTGACCTACACTGAAGTCACAAATACACTCTAGGGAAAATGACATCACGTGGCCTACGTGTTGATTGTTCTTTCCATCGTTCTGTGTGCCTGAGGATGGTGTTGATTGTTTTGTCCATTGTTTTGTGTGACTGTGCACGGTGTTAATTGTTCTGTCCATTGTTCTGCATGTCTTTGAACAGTGTTGATTCTATCAATTGTTCTGTGTGGCTGTGAGTGATGTTGATTTTTCTTTCCTGCCTATGAACAGCTTTGATTGTTCTTTCCATTGCTCTGCTTGCCTGTACACTAAGTTAAACGTTTTTTTTTTCCATTCTTCTGCTGAAAACTACAAATAAAGTAAAATACTAACTTATACAGTCAAATGCATGGACTTGAGTATCTAAGGGAGGTGCTCTAGTCCATGGCCTGATGCACTCCTGATGCAACCCCCTCCCCGGACAGTATGATACATTTTTTATTTTGTTCCTGGAAGCTTCCCCAACATGAAAAAGGAATGCCACCATCACCAAATTGGGATGGTCCCCCTTTTTATAATGGCAGGCGTGCAACCCTATTTCAACAGTTTTGCCTATATCTCAGCATCTCAAATAGATAAAGACAAGATTTTGGTCTCTACACACATGTTTGTAAGGGTGAGCAATCCAATGGTGACACTCCTATCTCTGTGACTTAGGGCACCAAAGTCTACCCGTCTTTGCACTAGTCTACTGTTTTTAGCAGCAGTCTACCCTGCTACCTTAAGCCTTTTCTACTGTATGAAAAATTTCTCCCATATATTCGACATTTTCATAATTAAAGTTGAACATCAGCTCTAGCCTAGGCCTAGGTAAAGTCATGACTCAGGAGGTAAAAAAACAGTCGTAGATAATCAAAATGGTGTTAATATGCCCCCCCCCCCATGTTGATGTCACAATCCCTTGACTCTGTTTATTCTACAGACAGGTAGAAATAAGCCCTCCAATGGATGTCACACTGTCAGATTCCCATTATTCCACAGAGAAGTGCAAATATGGCCACCATGGATGTCACATCCCACCTTACTCTGATTACTCCACAGATCGGTGGGATAATCAACTCCCTCCCATTGGATGTCACATCCCCATACAGTTCACTTATTGCACATATCGGTGCGAAAATAGCTCCCAATGAATGCCAAAACCCATTGAACTGCAGCTACTCCACAGACCAGTGCGAATATGCCCCCTTCCCTCCAATGGATGTCACAACTCTCGACTCCATTTATTCCACAGGCTGGTGGGAATTTGCCCCCAAAAGATGTCACACCCAGTTGGAATCCCGTTACTCCACAGACTGGTGAGAATATCGCCAGCGATGGATCTCACAACCCATTCAACTCCAGCTATTTCACAGACCAGTGAGAACCTGCCCCCAACTGAAAGAAACGTTCTTCCAATGTATGCCACAACCCCTGAGACTCCGCTTACTCCAGAGACCGGTAAGCATATCCCCCTAAGGGCGGGAAACCAATTCGATTCTATTCATTCCACAGACCCATGTAAATATCACAGATGTCACAATGCTCTTGACTCCGCTTATTTCACACCCTGGTGTAAATTCGCACCAGAAAGAAGGACCCACCCCTTTTGAATTCGGTTATTCCACAGACTGGTGCAAATATACCCCTCAATGTATGTCACTACCCATCGATTCCGTCATTCCGCAGACGAGCTTGATGTTAATGCTGAATGGTTGTGGATGCATTAAAGGCTGGGATATGGCAGTGTGCTCAAATATATAAAGGCCTATTCAGCAGTATCCACACTTCCAAAACTCAAAAAAAAGAGAAAAGCCTTTCTATAACAACATGGTGTCATATTTAATAAAATTTTCAACCTCTACAACAAATCCATCTTTTCCATTGCCCACTTTGTTTCACGCCCCAAAGGTCTGATTATAAGTGATGTGCAGGTTTTGTTGTTCTCTTGTGCATGTCTCCACAAACTTCCGAAAACAAACCTTCTTGATTCTAACCGACTAATTTACATGCAGAGTGTTGTTCACGTTCTACGTGACTGATCTAAATATGGCCAAATTTCCATCCAAGATGCAAAAAATTTTAATATCCCAGGAGAGAGAGGGAAGCGACACAACATCTATAAGCTGCAGGTACAGTGGGTCAGAAAATGAAGGAAACAAGATATTTGCAGTGAAGTCGACACTTTTATACAATCTGGTCTCGAAGGCAGACTGCGCAATGCATGAAGCATTAGCATTTGTAAACAACCAGTCCATAGTCTACTCAAATGTACAAACATGCTCCAATTTCCTGCATGACACATGTTGTCAAAACACACTTGCAAAGCATCACATGCAAAGCATCGTCATTATTAAAATGTGAGACTTCGATGCTTTGGCCGAGGTTTCCTGAAATAATCTTTTTCATCGGTAATTAGAATCATGGCCGCTCTGTCCCTACCCTCATTGCCAGGCTGCAATATGTGTTTAAAGATCTCTCCACCAGGATTTTTTTTTTCCCCCACAAAGGCTTGCAATTATCAAACACTTTAGCAAGATCACACCTCAGCCTGGGACGACGCTGATCGGCGTGGAGGCAGTCCCGTTGGGAATGCTGTAAATATTGCTAGCTGATCAATACGTTATGTAATCGACAATTACGACAGCTACTTTATAAATTGCCGCATGAGAGATGGGGGGAAACACATTTTATTAACTCCCATCGGAGTCGTTCCCCAACCTCCTGTGTTTGCCAATGTTGCGACAAAAAGAGCCATTGAATTTCTTTTTTGTTCTGGCTGATGGTCTGCACAGCCGGTAATGACTATAGCACCTGTGACTAATTTACAGCCAAGGTCAATTTTCATGTGTGTGATTGCAATTGTATTCCTCCGCTCCCTCCCTCTCTCTAAATCTTTCTGCAAATTGGATTTGGTTGGCATTGTAGCAGAAATGACAGAGCACTGTGTACATTAAATGCGTTGCCAAAATCTGGGCGCATGCGGACACGACAGGATCGACAAATTACGTGCACGACTGTCCGATGTGACCGAGGGTGAGTGAGTGGGGAGGAATTTTAAGCTTGGGTAAATTTTCTTCAAAGGGGAGAGATGCGGTGGTTTTAACAGGAAATTTGGAATTCCATCGCTAAGCTTGAGATAAGTAGGCTACGTACATAAATGCAGAGTGTTAGATGTACCAACAGTTGAAACTGATTCATCTGATCGAACTTTCTTCTCCTATCCATAAAGACTACCATCAAATTCCAAACCTATCACCCCCCTCCCTTCCCCCTTGTGGTTGTAGTCATGTGTGCTGCTCATCAAGTGAACCACAACACTTTTGATTAATCCCTCATTATGATGGGGCTCATGAAGGCAAATGAGTTCAGCTTAACAGTATGTGATGTAATACACTGTTTTAAACTGGTTCAAATTCTAAGTGAAAGACTTGGAACAACTCTGAAAATTGGCAGATCGTAGCAACAGGAGCCATGTATTTCAAAGAAAGTTTCTACCAAATCTAAACATAAGTTCAGCGAAGCCTTCATCCTGCTATGTTCCCATTTCTTTCTCTTGGTTTTCTCCATGGGTATGGCTAACCCATCAAAAGGTCTGATTAACAAACACAGTTACATTCACACATTCAACGGTAAAAAAAGTCAAGTTAAAGTGAGATAGGTCTCCCCCCCACATACCTCCCCCAAGTGTCAAGAAAGATAAACCAGTTCTCTTAACCCAAATACTGCCACGGCGAAAAGTAAAAGAAATTTATGATGTAAATTTGATAAGAGGGAAGATGTCAGCTTCAGAAAACTGATAAATAGGTGAACAAAACCAAAGGCACAGAGAGAATGGCAGAAGATGTTTACGTCAAACGTATTAACTTCTAAAGAGAAATTGGTACGAGGATTAAGAAGGGCTGGCAGAGACAGATAAGCAACATTGTGTCCTACGAGTTCTGGTTTTTCACTATTCTGACACAAATTGTCACAAGATGTGTTTTACCTTCAGTCTGATAGCAATTCAATAAAGCGTAAACTTTCATAACAGCACATTATTCACAAACCACCCACGCTAGACATTTCATCGTTGACATTGCCTAACTCACAAAGTTTGTGCAAATTTTTGTCTTGATATAAATGTCATGCCTTCGGGTAAACAAAATTCAAATGATTCGATGCCACAGGGCCAGGGAACACGAACCTTTTATCGCAGGTTTGCACTCAATCAGGCTCTTCCTACTCCATGTACTGTTTAACCAGGTACTTTGGATACATTACATGCAAGTACAGGTCAGAGAAAAAAGACTCTCAAAAGGAGGAAGACAAATCTTTCTGAATATACCGTGTCTGTTCACCCTCTTAGTTTAAAATGGGGAATAGTTTTATCTGTGGTGTCCCTTTTAAAGAAAAAAAATAATAAAATAATTCTTTAACACACACATCAATTACATCTTTTGACATTCACCATCACTGTGGTTAAAACTTCCATCAATTCACATGTCAAGCCTTCTAAAGTTCTTGCATTGACATACCCCAAATCTCAACTCATCAATTCTTTCTCTTCAAGAAAGAACACAGTCACTAGAAAGGTAATTTGGATTTCTTTACAAGTATAACACCCAAAGAGAGTTGGATGGTGACACCATTAATAAAATGGTACAGTCTTATGACACCATTAACAAAATGGTACAGTCAATATTTGCCACACTCATGAATTGCAAAAATGCAAATATCTGGAGAGAATATGTCCCACATGTTTACCTGCAAGTTTTTTATCAATTAGGGCATCTACATCTATTTAGCGAGAAAAGGACAAACATTAGCTATTGTTTGTAACTGGATTACGCTGGTGGTGTTTGATGTCGGCTGGCATAATCGACCCCCCCAAAAAAAAAAATACACCATGGCCAACAACTGGACTTTGACAGGAGAAAAACACACCTCTGCATTGTAGAAACTATGGTGCACATGCCAGATCCAAAATCTGGACAAAATATTATGAGAGTGGTTTTAAAACACAGCATATGGATGGCAAGTACTCCCTCTGTCTTCGATTTCATCTTTCTTCATCTAAAAAAGTTCACAGTTTGAATACGAGGCACATGCAAACTGCACAGAGAGAAAAAAAAAATGTTGTTGGGGACTGTGCACTAGGTATTGGGATGCAAACTGCTTGGCATTTCTTGCAAGATCGAGCGTTAAACATCACAAGGTCAGTCATTCCCTTAGCTTTCCCACGACATTTCAGCTGTCGTTGATTATCAGTTTGCCATGCAACAACTGAAAGCTAGTTTCCCCTTCTTACACCCTTCCTCTTTCTCATTGCTCATATTCAAATCAGATTTGTACACACTTCACTGTACTTTCAGGAATGTTTCTTGGTGATGAGATTATCACCAGCGATACACATTGATCACCACTTTCTATTAGCAACGTGTAGTTTCTACTAGCCAAGAACCTCCTAAATGCAGTTCTGCTGAAATCAAATTGAGACTGCAGCTTGAAGATGACTTGCTAAACTTGAGGCCAGACTGAAAAAAGAAAAAAATATTTGCTTCCAAGTGACTGCCAGCATAGAGAAAGAAAGACAAGAAAAATGAAAAGGAGAAGTATTTTATCCTTTTTAAACATTTTTCTTCTGAGGTAGGATGAAAAATAATTCACACAGAAACACAGACGAAGAGAATTATTCCTTTGCACCAATTGAGTGAGGTACAAAAATGATGGGGCTATTGAAGATTTGGCCTGAGTGTAAGGACTACCAGTGACACACACAGCGTTCATGAGAATTTTATAAAGCTCGTACTAAACTGTGGATCAAATAAGTATCCACCCACTAAAACGAGCATGCAGCAGTGATTGCAAAATGTTACAAACATCAAAGTCATTTCAAGAACAACATTTGGAGGGAAAAAGAGTGGGAAAGGGGGAAGAGACACTTCAATTTGAAAAACACGAAACTTTAACTGGTGTCAGTTAACAGATGTCAGTTACATCATTTCATTGCCTGAGAGATATACAGGGTGTGGTGTGGTTGCAACACTTGACCTTAAATCCATTCATGCTTGGTAAGAGTCCTTGACTCCTATTGGCCCATTACAGTCAGGTGTCTGTGCATTATCTACTGGATGATGCACAGTCAACTCTAGAGTAAAATAACCGGTGGATGAATGCATTCAAAACATAGATCGACAGTGTTTTGTTGTCTGCTGTCTTACACAAAACAATGGTGGTGCTTTGTCTATCGGACACAAACATTGACATGTTGTCAATCATTTGGATATCAAATCATTTTCAATGAAAATGTGATTATTTACAAACCCCAATTTTTTGTCTAGTTTTTGCCTTTTCATCACAATCTCATGCTGTATGAATGAACGAGGTTTATCGACACGATCGATCGATAATGCATGATCGAGGGTTAATGCAAGCGATGCAAGAAAGAGCTTGCATTCACTCGGATCGTACATTCTTCATCAGTTAATGCACAGTGGAGTGTCGATTAACTTTTCATCAACGAATTCACCTTAGTCAGTACATTGCATTGTGGGATAACTGCTACAACACATAGACACAACCACGTAAATATATTTTCAACTCTCTACTATCTTGACTGTTTTAAAAAGAAAACATTACAGTGATTCAAGAGGTGTGACCTTAATTTCAAGACAGTTTCAAGTAAATCTACAACAAACCCAATCTAACTTTTTCATCTGTGTCAAACTTCAAGGTTAAATGTTATGAACAAGATATTGGTGAGGGGTTTGAAATGCATGCAGTGACAAATTACCCTCTCATTTAAGAACCCCTGACAATTCGACGGGGAAATATTTCTTCACTTTCTAACTCTACTCCATACCTTTTAGACTTTGATGGATTGTCGAAGCTGAATGCAAGCGACAAGACTCAAATGTTAAACATTTCCAGAAGAACTCTCGACAATATTCACTTACTTCATCATAAATGTCATCATTCTGGAAAAAGTCCCCCGGTCGTCGTGGTACAACGTGGACGTGAACGTGCTGACAAAGAACAGGAGGAAGCAATTTTTTTAGTATTACAAGAACTGCGAGCACAAACGCACTAAACAACACAATACTGATGAGTTTCTATCTCAAATTAAACATATTTCAATCACAAAGTACCAAATTCTGTCACAGCAGTGTTCTGGTTATTTTTATGGTGCCCACAGGGACTAACTTGAAACAGGTTCTTCCTGTAATTTCCATGTCCTTTACGCACTGACTGTAACATAAACGTTACAGTGAAAGATTGCAATTGCATAAAATCAAAGTAAATTGAATTTAATGACAGTGGAAAGGTCAGCATTCGTTTAACTTGGATGCACAGGAATGAGTTTCAAATGATGAAGGTGGGGAGTGGTTTGAGCGACCGCTCGACGCTGAAGAAAAAAAAAAACGAAATCACCGTGAATGTCGCGCATCTTGTGCTGATATGAAACCGATTTGTCTGAGGGTCTAGGAATCTGAGCTGATCTGCTGTCATGCACTTCAAAATGGACCACACTGCATCACTGTGTTGATCAGTATGAAGATATGTGATGAAAATGTGTACGTTCATGTAAAATGCTAACTTGTCACCAACTTGAAGGTTAGTGGAGTTTCATATTTTTGTCAGGTGGTATAATATGCATGTTTGCATAAAAGAGAAGGAAAGTGAAGCATGTGTTTTGTAATCAGTATTTCGGGGGGACACCTCATATTGTTGACCTTTGCTCCCCATGGAAGACATCAGAGTCTCAGGTGCTTGGCCAACTTTTTAAACTCCTGAAACATGCTCTTCAATTCTACAAACCTTCAAATGCAAATATTTCTGCACTTTCTCCACTCCCCCCCTCAAAAAAAAAAAACTAGAACATACTGACCTATTATGTCTTCCTTGGATATAATTCCCAGAGCTATGGGATTGATTGTAGGACCTACAGCACCTTTCACAAAGGAACTGCAGTAAAGAGTGTGTATCCTAGACACCACAGATTTTAAATCCAGCCTGGTACTGACCCAATAGCCGTTTTCTTATTCGAGTGAGCACGGTTGAAGTTTAATCCAGAGTCGTGTCCACATCTGAGTGAGTGTTGTAGATCAATGTGTTTCACAAACAAATGTACACACATGAATGGTCACCACTGCACTGTCTACAATTACAAATGTTACCTGTTTTATACTGCACAAACACCAACTGCACACATGCATTGCATGCACAGTTCAATATTTGCAACTGCACACTTTCCCCTTACACACAGCGTATGCGTATGTATGTTATATATACATATCGCACATACAGAGATTAGCCTAGCACAATCTTTTCCATTGCACCAAGGAGTTGTTATAAGAAATCCTGGTTGCATGAAGACCATAAGTTTTAACTTACAAACTTTTAGCAGTAGAATATCAATTATTGAATACTTTCATTAATATAAACATAAACATTGCTTTGTTAGCAAGTTTTGCTAAATCCTTGTATCTCAGTTGAGAACTTTCCTACTACATTGGCAGTTAGCAAATGCATTGCTGATTCAAAAACTGACATTCTTCCTTCAGGTGGATGAAGAAACCAGTTCAACATAGGCCTGGCCCACTTTTACTTGTCCTATTAGCCTAAGTTTTCAACTAACACTGCAGTAACCGATGTAAACAATTGTTTTAACTTCTTGCAATAAGCTGTCATTCAGTGGTCTTACTTATCAGTAACAGAAAAGATAAAAAGCAGAAAGAAATCAGAGCGGAACATACGAAAAATACGTAAATGACCAATTTCCAATTAATTTTCAGAAAAACAGTTGTCAGTTTTTACATAAGCACAGCTAGCTAGTGCACCATGTAAGTAGTATATTTGTTTTGTACCCGCGTTTGCTACCGGAAAGCAGATGAACGCCGGAAAGAAATAAACCAGAGACCCGGAGTCACCTGATCTACCGACTGTGTTCACATTACAAACTTTGATCCGCCGGTCGATTCGATCTACCCCGATGGGTGTATCAAAATCGGTGGATCTTGAGTGAGTGTTGTCGAAAAGCAGTTGTCGGAAAGCAGATGAATGCCGGAAAGAAATAAACCAGAGACCCGGAGTCACCTGATCTACCGACTGTGTTCACATTACAAACTTTGATCCGCCGGTCGATTCGACCTACCCCGATGGGTGTATCAAAATCGGTGGATCTTGAGTGAGTGTTGTCGATCTGCATTCACATTAGAGTTTGATCTACTACTGTTCATCAAGATCCACCGCGCTTAGTCGAAAGTGAACACAGGCTAATGATCCTGTCTCCCGTGGACAGGTCATGAATGCTGAAATTGTCATTTCAGTCTCCACTACTACTGATATGACTTTCTGAAATGTAAGATTATAAAACTGGAGTAAATTTTGTAGCTCCTGGCTCAGTATGAGTGCATGTTCGGGAAGGAGAGAGGGCCAAGTGAGATGGAGGACTGACTATCTCCTTGTCCAAACATTTTTGGATAGTCGCAGAGCAGTCTCTAATAAGGTGCAAACTTACGGCAATAGGTCATTTCATTGTAAACATGAAGTGACCTCCAGCGAAAAGTGGATCTGACGACATTGCAATGACATTTGTAAACCTGGCAAATCTGCCTCTCTGGTGTCAACTTTGAAACTTTTCTGACATTCCACATTGTCACTTGATAATGTTTCAGGGGTCATGTCAAAGCTCTTTGCATCAAGCTGCTTCAATTTTGACACAGTGAACCCACAGTCATCTCAGGAATGTTGCAGAAGTACCAATGTAATTAAGAACAAGAGAATTCCCTAGCAACCTTATCTATGAACAGCCCCGAGGACAGAGACCTGTTACATTCAAGCCTACAACAATAGCATGACTGGTCAGCATTAACAAAGTTAGTTCAGGGCTTCCATGAGATTGCTGAAATATGTGGAATGCATGCAGTTGGCTAATTCCACGAAAGTTGAGATTCAACACACTGTCATGTTTGTTTTGGTTGGTTGGTCCAAGGCTATGGTTAATTGGTATTTGCTGTGGAGGGACAACACTCAGGCTTGATCCCTAGCTGCCATCAAAGGTATGCTTCTGGAACTGAGTTCCTCCAGTTCCTCACCTTGGGATGACTTTCTTCCACCAACTGGGGTTGCCCCATTGACAAGATCCTGCCAATGTTGCTTCAAAGGGCTAAGTCCGAAGTGGCAAGCATTATCTTAGTATAGCGTTAACTGTTAGGGTCAACAGCTGTTAGCAGGACTTGTGCAATTTACAATTTTTGCTTCAGAAACGCCAAAATGTCATAGCAACCGTCAGTTTATCAGTTGCTCCTCATCGGAAGAAATATGCACTCAAACGAAGAGAGGATATGAAGACTCTGAGAATATTCTAAAACTCAATGCTGCTGACACAGAAGATCTTGCTTGCTAAAATTTGACTGTTCCAGACCTGTCGACTCTCCCCCATTCCACGAGGAATCTGCTGTTTTTATCCAGATCTCCTGGCCTCCCAGTTTCATATTCTATCCTTCCGGTTTCTGACATTTCTGAAAATAGCCAAAACGTTCACCCTCGGGATTACTTAAGCAATTGGTCGTAAATAAACACATACAGTGTACTCACAACTGACACACTGTAGTGAAACCACATCTAGTACAAGGCACAGTACTTAACACCAATTAGCAGGCTGCTTGATTAGTTTGTATGCGCATCACTGCTGCACATGCATACAGTGCGGGGTGCGTGAAAGCGCAAAGGAACTTGGGGAGAAAAAAAAAAGGAACTTGCACTGTGCATGTGATTCACAAGTCATGCACAAGTTGAGGGCAAAGCGAGCCTGAGTTTTGACAGAAAATTTAAGTTGTCCTCCACTTCCCACATTTGGTTGTCCGAAATGTATGTTGGTTGTTTGAATGGAAAACGAAGTGACAAGTAAAAACATGAGGCTAAATTTTTGCAGTAATATTACTGTTTCTATGAATTATTGTAAGTACACACAACAGTATCACTACAGATGACTCCTCCATATCATTCAGACTGGCAATCTAGCATTCTGTAGTAAAATGTCCTTTTTGGGGGGCATACAAAACGGATAATTTTTATCTGTCAAATGAAGGCCAATACCGACAAGCAATTACCACTTGTCAAACTTTGCTTTCGAAAGCTGGTAGGACAACCACGACCAGGAGGAGTGGATTTGGTTGTCAGAAGTTATTTTTACTTATGTCGGACGATCGGATAACATTAAATTTTTGGTCCTGCAAAGAAAGCTGCTGTGGCCTAAAAGGAGAAGCATTGATTGAATGAATCTCTCACCATGTTGCATGAGTAGGCTTCTTGTTTTAAAATAGTATTCATATCATTTCAGTGGAAAATTACTGACCTTCTAATATCTCCCACTTATTTTCTTTCTGAAAAGTATAGGTCTCCCTTTTTTCTTTTTTTTTCCAGTGAGGTTGACAAGTCTGCTGTTTGAAGTTGGCTCTAACCTCAACATTTCTTATTTTCCCCTTCATTGTATTTTACCCCTACTTAATCCTGTTTACTTTCTTTGGTTTTTCTGTTGTTTTTTTATCTTCACTGCTGTAATCATTTCAATTTATACTTGTGTAGAAGATCTATGCATTCTGTTTCATTGTCTTGCATCATAAATGCACATTTTAATTATTATCATAAAGCCCGGGTCCCACCAGCGCGATTCAATACGCAATTCAACTTTCAACTAAATTAGTGCAAATTGAGTTGATCATAAAAGTTGTTCAGAATAAAATAGCATCATAATTTTTCTTAATCCTGGATTTCTTGAAAATGAAGAATAGATTTCGTAGTTCATGTTATGCGGCCATTAATGTAAACGGCAATTCAAGTTGTACAAATTTAGTTTGAAAGTTGAATCGCGTGTTGAATCACGCGCTATTGTGACCCGGGCTTAAGATGTATATACACGTAGGTATTAAAGTATCACCTTCACTGTCTGTCCTGCATCAGGGCCGTCCTGCAGGGCGATGGATAGTGAGCTGGCTTTGAAATATTCTTCCAGGTTCTTGGATATCGTTTGCGCCGTATGGAAGAGGTCCGACACTTCTTCCTGCGTTAGTCCTGCAAACCTTTCCACCAGCCTCAGAGGCGAAATTAAGACGTCTGCAGTGTTTTCAATCGGCAGAGAATGTTAAGGATGAGTCAAAGGACATTTCATTTGTTAAATCAAATTTATCAGTCACGAGAGAAATTTCAAAACTTAGTGAAATTTTTTCTCTTTCGTCGTGAAAACCCGTATCTCAATACCATGCTCTGTTTAGAAGTATGATGACTTGCAAACAATTTATTCTTTTACAGTGGGTGGGGTTAATGCATTATAGGAAATTTGTGATGTCACAAAATTCAACCTACTTGAAAATCCTCTGTATTTCTTTACTACTTTAGACTGCTCTACTGTCTCATTAAAGAAACATGACATAACTCTAAAAGTTGTCACCTCTATTTTCACAAACTAAACATTCAATAAACATGACCTTATTTTTCACTAATGTCAAATTTTAAGGTTAGATATGCACATCAATTTTGAAGAACTACATAGACATAGTATCACACATATCATTTCGTAAGAATGCAACAGGAAATCGGTCTTGACCTGAGCAGACTTTCTTCAAACAGCATTACCTTGGGATGCGAACAATACAGTGGAATGGGCTTTGAAGTACCTTCGTGCAAAGATATGATCTTTCCTTCATTCATTTTTACTAGTAATCCTCGACTACTTTTGGTCCACTGGAGTTCAGATGACTATCCGTTATCCTCTGACACACCTCGCAGTACAAGGATAACGCTTTTGGTTACTCAGGGTTGGTGCTGTCACTAAAAATCTGGTTATTTAGTACCAACAGAATTTGAAGAAATAAAGGCAAAAGTGGGCTTCGGATATCACAAGGAATCACTTCTGGCATAGCAAGAGGCTGAACATAAAAAAGACAATGTCCTGGTCAAACAAAAGTTCCTCTGGGGTTTGTTTCATCAGTCACAAGTTGGAGAAGTTACATTAAGGTGGATACAAGATGAGTATCCCACTGGTAGGCCTTCTCCTCTTAACCCTTTATCAGCACTCCTAGGAATATTATAATACTTGCAGGGTAAAAGGTAATTTTACTGTGCCGTAACACTGTAATGGTATAAGGTCTGGGGTTGTAGCAATACTGATTTTGCCTCAACAATGAATTTTCCATCACAGGTTCAGACAATGTACATACTCTAGCTTAACACAGTAAATCAACTGTTTTGCTACTTAATGTCAGTGAGTATGATTAAGTGCAGGTCACTGGCTATTTTGAGTTCAAACATCCTGATCTTTGTCATCTCCGTGCATAGAAAAGAGACTTTCCCACCACTTTAGGTTTTGGAACAAAACCCCTCATGGAGTGCTACGTTTGGCAGCTAATACAGCTTAAGCATGCTATGGAATGAGAGGCAATTTTATCAATAACTTAACCAGGTGCTATCAATCAATGGTGGCCAGTTTCCCAACAAAAACTGCTGACTTTGCTTATTGATTAAGGAGTACGTAGGAATATGCCAATAGCCGAACTTTTTAACAAATGAAAAGGGTTTAAGCTTGTCCAGGGTATCTTACCACAGTTGCAACTCTCACTAAGTATTCACAATTTATGAGAAGGATCCAGAGTTACACACTAGGGATGGTTCTAGGGATGGCTCTAAGGATGGTTCTAGGGATGGCTCTAACTCTAAGGATGGTTCTAGGGATGGCTCTAAGGATGGTTCTAGGGATGGTTCTAGGGATTGTTCTAGGGATGGCTCTAAGGATGGTTCTAGGGATGGCTCTAACTCTAAGGATGGTTCTAGGGATGGCTCTAAGGATGGTTCTAGGGATGGTTCTAGGGATTGTTCTAGGGATGGCTCTAAGGATGGTTCTAGGGATTGTTCTAGGGATGGCTCTAACTCTAAGGATGGTTCTAGGGATGGCTCTAAGGATGGTTCTAGGGATGGTTCAAGGGATGGTGCTAGGGAGGGTTCTTGGGATGGTTCTAGGGATGGTTCTAGGGATGGTTCTGGGGATGGCTCTAAGGATGGTTCTAGGGATGGTTCTAGGGATTGTTCTAGGGATGGCTCTAACTCTAAGGATGTTTCTAGGGATAGCTCTAAGGATGGTTCTAGGGATGGCTCTAAGGATGGTTCTAGGGATGGCTCTAAGGATGGTTCTAAGGATGGCTCTAACTCTAAGGATGGTTCTAGGGATGGCTCTAAGGATGGTTCTAGGGATTGTTCTAGGGATGGCTCTAAGGATGGTTCTAGGGAAGGCTCTAACTCTAAGGATGGTTCTAGGGATGGCTCTAAGGATGGTTCTAGGGATGGTTCTAGGGATGGTTCAAGATATGGTTCTAGGGATGGTTCTAGGATGATTCTGGCAGTTGAGCCTTGGCAATGAGGCTTTGGAGGACTGAGCCTCGAATTATGGTATAAGACTGAGATTGTGAAGATTTGGTAATTTCATCAAAAAGATAATCCTTTCAAATTTGATTCTTGTTCTGTTTGTGAAACACATCAACGATGTTTTAAGTTCAAGATTGAGAAGAATTGTTAAGTTACTGCAAAGATGATTCTTTGGAGTTTGATTCCTATTCTGTTTATGGAAGCTATCAACTCTCTCTCTTTGAACTGCTCTCTGGGTGATCGTTAATAAACAAGGTGATCTCTCCTCAAGGTTGTCTTCTGATTTTTTAGTGTGCTTCTATGACAAAAACACACTACATACAATTCACACTTAAAAACCTTCCAGACATAATACAAAACACCTTTGGACTGCTATGAGTTAAACATATAGCATATGATATGCTTCATTAAACCAAGTTCACACAGATTCATAAAATAAATGTTTTGTTATTAGTTGGCATGGCTCTATAATATGATGAATTTTATTTCAAATTTAGACCATGAAATTCTCCTCCAATGCTCCATCACATGTGCTGCCCATGAACTGGGAATGTGCTGGTAAGCAAGAAAGTTATAGTCCTAGTAGATATGATTTCTAAACAGTTAATGCACATCTCTGTGGTAAGCAATGTGTTGGAAATTGTATTGCTCATTCTTTCAAAGCCAGTCACACTTTCCCCCATATTTACTTGTTATTTGGAACTGACAGTAGCATTGACAGGGCCGTTTGCAATCATTTAAGTTGTATGGAAAATATTACATACCACTGATCACCATTGCCTGAATTTTATTTCAACCATGTTCGGGCATGTAGAAAAGTTGGTCATTTGATTTCAATGGACTTCCTCAACTGAGTTCACAAAGTTACATGCATTTCAAACTTGCAAAGTTCCCAATAATTCCTGTATAAACATTTATTCATTAATCCATGCATGTGTGCATGCATGCATGCATGCATGTATGCTTCAAATAAAAAAATTGTTCTTGCCAAGTCACACAACATGAAGACAAGCAAGTGGTAAACTCTGAAAATATCATCTTTTTACTTTCTAAAGATGTTGATGAATATGTGGATTTTCAAATGACGATTTTTAACCATGCTTACTTCCTTCTCAATGAATGGATCACAAAGAAAAAAAATACTAAATGAACATCAGTCTGCAAAGGATACGTCCAGGGACCACAGGCTTTCGATTCACAAAGGCAAAAGAAAGATTAGACTTGAAGAAGACTGCTGATGATTTGATAAGATGTTGCCCAAATCTGTATGTTGCCATGGTTACATCTTTATTGCTGTCTGCACACATTTAATTGTTTTATTTTTGCCTGAAAAAGGAACAAGATGGTGGTGACTGGTGACTGTTTGACTTGATGCATTAAGAACTTGTGCCTGTTAATTAAAATCTGTAACGTCTCAGTCAGCATAATGTTGGTAGGAAAGATAATGGACAATATGCATTTTTCTAAGTAATAAAGACATTTACAGTATATACAAAATACATAAAAAATTTGTATTAAACAAATTGTATAAATAATTAATTTATCACAAAAACACATCAAGTGAACACATTCAAAAGTGATTGACCTTGCTTTTCTATGTACATTTTGTACCATCAGCTCAACAGACTGTAACTATCAAAGAAAGTCCTTGAATGATTACCCTTTATGGTACAATGCTATGTTCTAAAAGACAGCAGGTAAAATTTTCACTCAAGCATTCACTTTACACAAAATACTGTCATCACCAACATCAATATATTCCACATGTATTTGCGATTCTTATGTCATTACTGTAGGTCACAACAACTTTTTATTTCTCTAGAGAGAAGGATCACTAGAGAAAAGATTTTAAGGCCAATTATTCAACATCAAATCTCAGTGAAAAGTCAAATTTTAATTTTTCTACCAGCTATTAAACGTTATTTAAAATGAGTGGACAAAGAGTCAAATTACAGTGGTGATGTCGACTTGGTAAATTTGTCACATAAAGAACAACACAATTCAATAGTTCCTTTTCTTTCTTTTCTTTTCATTCTTAGAAATTGATGTAATTATATATGTAGTTACCATTTGGTGTGAACTTACAGTACCACATTAGCAGGAATTGCTAACTTATGAGATAGATGCAATATTTACTTTTATGTTTTGTAAAGTCTTCAAAATTGCATTGACCAACTTTTGCGATGGTATATGACCATCATGACCAACACGACCTAAATATACATTTGGCTGATTCTTATTTTGAGAATGATGTGGTGACTGGTTCTAGAGTTCGAACGAGTTCTAATTTTGAACTCTCTACCAACTGGATGACTGTACCATAGAGTATGCACGCAAATGATTCTACCATGACAACCACTGAAAAGGTCAGTTCCACTATTAAAAATTGGTGCACCACCGACCGTTTTTGACCACATATGACTCCTATGATCATGAGTATTGACTTAAAACAATCAAAGAGATACAACCTTTAACAATTCACTTCTTCTTAACCACAACAAGGTAGTTTGAAGCCAAAATACTGAAAAATTCAAATTCATCAAGCTTCATTACCCTTAAGTCTTAGCCTTCGTGAATTGGAATGTTTTTAGATTGGATTATGTGTTCAAACATAAAAGCCCTATACCTTGTGCAGAACTGAAAGGTAATCAAATAATTTATCTGAAAGTGTGTCTCTTGCGTTGTTAGTCCCTACTCTGTTGTTAGTCCGTGTGCTCCAGGTTCTTACTCTTTTGAGCGAACCAACTGACATGGCCAAAAACGCACTTCTGTAGCAAACACTGGAGGCTGGCTGAGTGTTGAGAAGTAACAATCAGCCAATCCAGTTCAATGAAGAGATCAGTTATTGTTACTCCTAAACTCTAAACTCATTGCTGTCTTTGCCTGTTACCTGATAAGATTTAAAGGAGGATTGGGAGTTGTAAAATACATAGTACATAACTTTTTGCTCTTTCCTTCTCCAAATCCAGTAGAAGCATATTTATTTGACAGATTTGTGGTAAAAATGATCTGCAAATGACAAATTTTGTCACAGAGAGCCCTAGGAGAAAATAAAAATGGATTAATTGTTCAATTTTTCTTATGTTGTGGCCCGCCGCAAGATAATATTCATGACTATGTGTTTTATGAATCTCTTCAACTCTGCAGGAGGAATGCTGTTGATTGAAGGCCATCAATGTCTACCTGCAGAGCCCGGGTAAACATTTATGACCTTAGGCAAAACAAAATTCCATGTTCAAGCTAGGGGAGTCATAAAAGACATACTCATGAATATTATCTTGCAGGCCACAACATAAGGAAAATTAAAATATTAATGTTTTTTGTCTCTACTGGGGTGTTCTCTAAAAAATTTGTCACTGGCAGATTAATTTTCATCACAAATCTGTTAAGTATGTATGCTTCTACTTGAGTTGGAGAATGAAAGTGCAACAGTTATGCGAGCTGCATTTTACAACTCCCTATTCTCCTTCAAGAGATGTATCATGATTTTCTTGAACAACTATATCTACTAACCATTACTTCAGGGTGAAGTCTGAAATTTATGCCTGGAATAAGTGTCGGCTTATAATTAAGGGAAAGACCATGGAAACAATTACTGTAAGTTAATTGTTGCCTTTATTTGACTAAATACAAGTAATCTTTCCCACCAAGCTTATATCCATCAACTTTAGCAGAAAAGGGTACCAAATGCAGCTCTAAAATGAGCTTCTAAAATCTCAATGCCCTAGAGCAGGCCCTGGACCCTGGCAGAAGGGACTTTGCAGCTTGTCCTGGGTCACTTTTGTACATCTCACTCCCAGCCTCCCACTCACCACAGGATCTCTAGGATAGTGGCCATGATCCCAATACAATCAGCCTAACCGCCGAGGCTAAGTTTACTGGGATAGCCCAGACGTTGATGAGGTTAAGTTGCAATCCTGGTGTCCAAGATGCCTAAATTCTCCACAGGATAAGCAAAATTTGGTACAAGGTCGTCCTTGCAACTCAAACCAAATTTAGGTTAGGGCCTAGTGCTCAAATCAAATTAAGAGTTAACTTCCAATATCTGAAACTTGAGATGAAATGTGGTGATAAATTGCTAACAACAGTCAGTAACACTATATTGCAAGTGTGTCATTGGTACATCGTACACCAACCTAGAAAATTATAAGTGGATTGCCTGGCGTTACGGGATTAGGTTAGGGGATCGGGTTAGGTGTCATGATTCAGCGTTAGGTGATAGGGTTAGGGGATAGATACTTATTTATAATATATGAACACTGTTACATGACTAGGTTGGATTAGGCCTATGAGTATTGCATGCAATTTCCAACACCCAACCACCACATTCGCTCTCGTAGTATTGTGGGTTATGCATAACTTATGATGTGACTGTTATCTTGACATTATAGATTTGAATCCCCTTCAAACCTATTTCTCTCTCAGGAATAAACTTCTATCACTTCTTCCACAGGTTTAACTGTATGTTTTTTCATTTCACAGAAAATCCATAACTTAAAAAGTCTAAGGAGAGAAAAAAAACTATAAAAAGATAAAAAAGAAAAAAGAAGAAAAGATAAGAAATAGACACTGTACTAACTCTGTAATATCTAGTTGTCTGATACCTTGTCCAATTGGTACAGATTCTAAATTAGTACCTACACTAGCTGTAAGAAATGCAGGAGGAAAACTAAATTTTGAAAAGGTCAACCTCACTTTGTACCTTTTGGTACGAATTTAGAATCAGTGACCGGAAGTGACGTCAAGAAGGTAACAGAGAACTAAAAGAGTTGGTATATCATCTATGTTCTGTCTTTTCTCATTTTTTTTTTTGAGTTTTTTTTTCTTTTCTTGGTATTTCAAAGTTATGAATTTTCTTTGAGGGCCTACTGTAAGACCTATGGAAGAAGTGTTAGAAGTTTATTAGTGAAAGAGAATGAGGATGTAGAAGGCTTCGAACCTAGGACATGAAGGTAAAAGTTACATTAAAAGTCTTACCCCTTACCCACTATGCTACGACTCGTACGAGAGCGAATCTGGTGGTTCGGGGTTCGAAAATGCATGCAATACACATAGGCCTATTCCAACCTAGTCATGTAACAATATTTATATATTCATGAAGTATAAATAAGTATCTATCCCCTGACCCTGAATCATGACACCTAACCCAATCCCCTAACCCGGTCCTCTAACCCTGTTTACTACTGCAAAGCCACATGATCCATTTATCATTCAGTCTATTTTTAACAGCACGAAACCCATTCAACATACAGTAGCGGCGTAGGTAAGCCGATTCCACTGCACTGAATATGTACAATAGCCAGTGACAGTACGTGTCACTTCCAGGCACTGTTTCTAAATTAGAGTCCACGTTTTTTGTCCCTAGGAAAACTGCAACATGTAAATTTTAAAACTTCAACACTGCGTACTGTGTGCTAGTATGACTGCTAGTGCTAGTAATTTAGTAAGTACTACTGCTAGCTCAACTTGGTCTACGTACAGAACTGCTGTGGACTATTGTGCAGTGCAATAGCCCTACAGGCCTGTTAACGCTAGCCTAGTTACGGCAGCATATTTTTGCAAATACAAATCATATAATGGAACGCATACTTCTCTGCAGCACAAGTGATCGTAATGTCAATCTGACTGAAAAAGCAGGCTAACCAGGTAGCAAGTAGCCTTGGTAACAGCTAGGAGTAGGACTAAGGATAAGCTAAGAGAGTAAGACGAAGCGAGATGTCCTGCAGACGAAAAGTTTTCAATTATAGTCTGTATGACCGTTTTGTAAGTAAAATGCCATTCCAGATTTGCTAGCGCTAGCAGTACAATGCTTTTCAATTCAGTGCAGACATGCCACAGTTCTCGCGCAAACGCTGAGTCTGGTCAACTGTACGTAAAAATGTCACCACGTTTTTCGTAACAGCAAGTACCAAATTTTACCACTCGAGACCGTTTCGCGTCTTCACAACAGTCTCCTTATTAACAACTGTGATTCAAGATAGAAAAGAGTAGAAAATGGTAACTTACTTCTGTTGACGTCCTGTTATATCAGTGTTAAGTGTTATTTGATGACCTTTAGGTTCCCTACATATGCATTTACTGTAAGTTTAATACTAGCCTAGGCTATGCCCTGTAATAATTAATATAATAATATTAATTTAGGCCATAGCCTGACGTTAGAATTGCATTGTAGTGGATGGAGGGTCGTATTTTCGTGCAGTTAGGCTAGCCTACAAGGTGACATAGGTGTGGGCTGAATGCTGTATGTGCCCACTTCACGAAAGTATGGGACGCACGAAAATATGGAAACGCACTATACTATACTACTTGGGGAATTTCGTTGGTTCCTGTGAAATATTGCCTTATTTTTACTTAGGCAAGGCCAACTTACTGGCCTGATGAGTGGTATTAAATGCTAGACAAACCCCCATCAGGTTAGGGTCTAGCCTAGGCCATTTTGTAAGCTACTTAAAGTTACGGTTGTTTATCCTTATCATCATTATCGCCATCATTCCAAGACGTTGTTGGCCATAGGCCATTTCGTCGAAAAGAAATTTGAAGCTAAAATCGGCTCTGTAATCAAAATAGAGATCCCTAATCCGCCAGACTTTGTTGAAGTTTGACTTAAATCCGTTCAGAGATGGTGCATTTACGACATACGCTGGTAACGAGTTCCAAACGCCAATATTATGCTGTGCAAAGAATCTCTGCCTAACATTCTTACTACAACGAGGCTTCTGAATTTTAAACTGGTGACCTCTTGTATTGAAATCAACTGCTCTCTGGACAAGCTGATTATTGGTAACCAAACCCCCATTAAAATAATTATAGATGTAGATCATGTCGCCTCTTAGTCTCCTATAAGTAAGACAAGGCAAGTTCAGCTTGCGTAACCTATCAGAATAGCTAAGGTGTCTAAAACCAGGAATCAGTCTGGTCGCATGTCTCTGTACAGATTCAGTGTTGTCAATATCCTTCAAAAGAAATGGTTACCAAGCAGGAATGTCGTACTCAATAATGGGATGCTCCATGGATTCATATAACAAAAGTAAAGAGTTCCTATCCAGAAAACGAAAAGTTCTTCTGATGATACCCAAAACACCATTGGCCTTGGCAACAACACCACCAATATGATCACGAAAAACAAGCTCATCATCGACCAGTATACCAAGATCTCTTTGACAAGAAATTACCTCAAGACTATGACTAACACCTGTACGTCCTTCATAGAGTTAACGTAATTAAGGGCAGAACCGCCCAACCTCAGAACATGACATTTGTCAGGATGGAAGCTAAGTTGCCAAGTCACAGACCAATCAAAAGCCTTGTCAATAGCTGACTAACAGGTCACAATCATTCACATAATCAATTTCTTTTTAGAGTTTAGTGTCATCAGCAAATATTTTTATACTGCACTGAGGAATAACATCCGGTAAGTCATTGATATAGACCAAAAACAGAGTGGGGCCCAAAACACTGCCTTGCGGTATACCACTAGTGATATCTGCCCAGCCAGAAAACAGCCCTCGACACAAACACGTTGCTTGCGATCAGAAAGGAAGGACTTAATCCACTCAGACAAAGCACCTTTAATACCATAAATACGTAACTTAAGCAGTAATCTCTCGTGGGGGACTTTATCAAAAGCTTTCATGAAATCAGTATAAAATACATCAACATTGCGGTTGACATCTAGTGACCTAGTCCAATCGTCAAAAGTGTCAATGAGCCTCGAAACACATGATCTGCCTGTAACAAAACCTTACTGTTCAGAGGTAAGGAAATTATTACGAACCATGTGCTGAAATATAATATCTTTCACAAAAGATTCGCAAATCTTACAGACAACAGAGGTCAAACTGACCGGCCGATAGTTGGAAGGATCGGAATGTTTACCTTTCTTGAACAGGGGATTAACGTTCCCTAATTTCCAATCGGAAGGTAGAAAAGCAGTCCTAAAAGACTTGTTGAAAATCACTTCCAAAGCCTCAGAGATAACATGGCGAGTTTCAAACAAGACCCGAGGATGAAGCCCATCAGGGCCGGGAGAGTTGGAAATATTCAGAGTAGTCAATTTCTTCAAAATGCTATTCTTATGGATTACAATATCAGAGACCGAGGCATACCCAGACTTATCCTCAATTACTGGCATCGAACTCAGATCTTCATTCGTGAAGACACCACTGAAAAACTGGTTAAGAACATCAGCTTTACCGACAGCATCATCGACAAGCTCCCCAGTGTCAGGACTTACTAATGCCCGAACAGGGCATCTCACAGAAGGTTTACTTTTGACATAACACCAAAACACCTTGGGATTGGCCTTAACTTCTGTAGCAGTCTTCTGTTCAAAGTTACGAATAGCTTTTCTAGTATACCACCTAACTTGGTTTCTCAGTTGTGCATAATTAATATAATCACACTGGGACTTAGATCTGAAGAACTGTCTCCAGGCCTTTTGCTTCTCCTTTCTAATTGTATCACTAGTCATCCAGGCAGGTTTTTTGGCATGGTCTTGTTACAACAACGAAAAACAGGAACAAATAGGTTCACAGCCTCAACAATCGTAGACTTAAAAATGTATCGCTGTTATTTGATGGCCTCATAGGGTCGGTACACAGGCATCCTCCACGTACTCCTAGGCTATGCGCAGTAAAATAAATGGCATAGCCTACAGTAGATATACCAGTTCTGAGGTGTTACAGTTCTGCAGTGATTTACCAGCCTCTGTTCAAAAACTGAATGCACGAATATGATCACTAACCCTTTGGCATATATAACTTAAATTACTTGCAGTACTTTACTACGAAAAGTTTCACTCACAATTAAAATTGCAGCGAATCCAAAACTAAGAAACTTTGTGATCAACTGCTATGACAGTAAGTTACATAGTGTAAGCATGTCGTTTCTTCAACTCTTTTATGGTCCTATCAGCTTCAACGTTATAAAAGTTTGATATGCCCGTGTAAAGTTGAATGTGTAATTTCCACCATCAAATAACTGCTTTATCCACCGATATTCCTGAACATGATATTTTGGCCTTCAAAAACTGCAAAGCTTCTTCTGCATTCTGCGTAGACACCTGCATCAGCTGTGCATAAGTTAAGCTAGCACTGAGTGTGTTGAGCCAAAATCTATGGAACACCAAAAGGGTAACTTTGTAATGATAACCACTTTTTGATGAAGACAAAGCATGGGACTCTCTGCACAGGAACTTGAAGCCAACAGCTAATTTGGCCAATAATTTGACTTACCTACCACCACATCTAAATATCACAACATTGGACAGGCTAAGGGTATATCCCTAAGTTTCATTCTTGCTGCACCCTACATAATAAATAAATTGGGCTGCCAAACTAGATAATGGAGTTATGTTCATACTTAACAATTTCAATGGCTTAGGTTGAGAGAAACTTTTCTGGAATGTTGAAATTGGCCAGTTCCAATCAGATCCTTAATGATACCTTGCTGGGATGCATTAACACTAAATGTTGATGTCACAAACAGTTCATCCTTCCCTCAATGTCATAACTTACTTTTGCTTTTTGTTTTGCTCTGCTTGTATGATCATTATTTTTACATTTTTCATGAAAGCTTTTTTTTTTGGGGGGAAAGCTTTTTTTTGGGGGGAGGGATGGGAGTGGGGTAAATCAGCCTCAGCTCATGGAATTTAAAAAAAAAGGTTTCAGTAAAAGATAAATTCATCATGCTTGTCTTGTCACCATTTGATTAGTCCTCACTCTTCACAATATGAAGTTTTATTATTATCAACTGCACCATCATCACATATATTACTTTGCATCATTATCATCATCATCATCATCATCATCATCATCATCATCATCATCATCATCATCATCATCATCATCATCATCATCAACTTTGTATAATCGTTTTACCACTTTTCATCAACAAGCTTCCCCTTTGAGGTTCCATAAAGTTACTCCTCAAATAAAAATGTACAGAAATGGCACAGACACTGACCAGAGCTCATACAAGTGTTCTTATGAAATACGTTTAAATTCAGGTGATACCATTTCTTTAAGGCTTTTTTGTACCTTAAAGTCACATCAAACAGTCACATGCATTGGAAAAGACTGACTCCCTGTTAACAACTTGTGGGCCAAAATTTTTACTTTTATATAACTTTCTTTCTTTTCTCTAGAGTTCGTCATCTGGTAATAACAGCTTTGCATAGGTATGATGTATGTGTGGGTGGGATGTGTAGCTAGAAATATTCAAGTGATTTGAGAAAATACTCAAAACATATATGGGGAAAAAAGGGAAAGAACTAGTGGTACAGTTAGGACAGTGGTACAGTGTCGTCAAAAAGGATACCACAAGTGTAAGATTGCTCTGCCTTTGGCTCTAGAGATTATTTTCCAACCTGAACATGGCAATATAAATGATAAGGATGCAATGCAATGTTTTTCCAGATGCCAAGTATCATATATACATATCACACTAAATCAGAGGACCTACTGTATTTATTTATGTGAAAGACCTAGGTAGTGCATCCAATTCCTCTTACAGTATCTGAATATCTTTTGACATGTACCAAGAGGTATAGTTGCTGTATTCTGAAACATTAGAGCCTATTCCTAGCTTTCAATCTTGACCTCGCCTACTAAAGAAAGGGCCATGGGATTCGGTAACACTCTGGTTTTTAGAAAACATATCACTAGCCAGATCAGACTGATAAAGAGGCTGGTACTGTAATATACAGTAGTTAATAATCTCAAAAGCTGTAAATTGTCATTTTTTTTTTGGCAAATATTATAGAACTGTAACTGTTAACAGGAACTTACATTGGGAAACTTTCGAATACAGCACATTGAAAAGGCATACACATCAGGATCTTTTATTCATCTTGGGGTAGGATTGCTTAACATCATTGTAAAATATGTGGGGACTGTCTAAGCTGGCTACCCTTACTGTCCATAGGTTGGATGCTAGGCTGTGTGTCAGTTCATTTCTACCATTATTAAAGAATATCAGAGATATGAAAATACATATGCAATACATATATTATTCGATTATAACTTATGTTAGAAATCAAGGCATACAATAAGCACTGATGGGTGGGGGAGTCAGAAATATGCAAAATGTTTTCAAGTCTGGCCCCTCTAAAGGAGTGATGTGATTGCATTACTTACCTTTGACATATCTTGTGCAGTTGAGCATCGTCATATCTCATACTGGGCTTTCTTCACTTGCAGATATTTCTTTAAAGGCTACTGTTTATACATCTAACATATTTTGAGCGACAACTCAAGGCATTGAATAACTCAAAGTACACCACTACACTGACTCACTATGGTTCCCTTTATTCTTTACATTTATAAGAATAGTGAATAGCTTTATACAATGCATTGAAGTTCAAGAACAGGAATAAAATACAAATAAAATGATTTCATAAAAAAAAGCAATTGATCATTTCCCTTCACTGTGATTTGCTTGTTTCTTGATCACATTCTGCAATAAAATATAATTTATATGCAAAATTTTGCACCCCAAGGCATTTTGAAGGACTAATAATTCTACATGTAACAATGCACAGTGTTAATGCCTTACCTGTCAATCTGAGGTATGCCTCTTCTCTGAGACAGTCTTCTTAGTAAAAATATCTCTGTGACCCAAGTCATCTGCTATATACTGGGTTATGAATTTTTACACACACTATGATGTATATACTCACGTGCCCCCTGCCTGACATTAACGTTGGTTCACAAAACTTCACAGAGTGACTCCAACTTCAGGGTAGACAATGTTGCCAACGGTGAAGCCACCCTTTCATTCCCAGGGGTTACTAGACATTTAACAGTGATGGGGTGAATATTCCGTAACGGAGGCCAACATCCTGCAGTTTAGTTCCCTATAACAATCTAGGCTCTAGCCAAGGCTTAACTGCTACTATAATTCATGCCTACAAAGTAAACTTTGACAGATGCAACTGAAAATGCTATATATTTACCATTTCATCCTTGGGTTGACTGGGTAACTGGCCCCACCCACGCTATATCATTATTTCTCCAAACCGGTACATACACAAAACGTTGTAGGCCTCCTGTAGATTGACCATCATTTACCTTAACTGCAAAACATAATGTAGCACTCATCAAAATAATTATCAAAATCTGCTTGCATATCATTACACTACACAATAATCTCAAACAAATTTGACATGGTTAGTCAAAAGTTTGTTGAAAACAAAACAGTGAAATGTCATTTTTGTCTGCACAGAACTGAGCTAATTATGCACATTTGGTAATTTGCCCACTTCAAGTTCGTTCAAATTAACATCTTAACCACAAGGGAAAGAAGAAATCCAAATCTAGCACCAAAGAGCAGACAAATTTTTCTGCTCAACATTTGAAATGGTTCCGGTAATATTTTATTTTGTCAGTGATAGGCGATCTTTTATCTCGCCTACGCAGAAACCGTACACCTACTTTAGGTTTGTACTGTAGTTGATAGAGGGTGGTACTTTCGAACAGCTAGGTTAGGCTAAAATAGGTGTAGGCTTAATGCTGTATGTGCCTACACTACGAAAGTGCAGGGTGCATGAAAATATGGGAATGCACTGTACTACATGAGAAATGTCTGTGGTTCCATATAATGTCTCATTTTATTTAGGCTAGCCCAACTTACTGGCCTAATGTTAGGGTAGACAAACACCCGGCAGGTTAGGCCTAGACCTTTTGGTGAGCTACTTAAAGTTATGATTGTTAATGTAATAGGCCTAAGGCCCTAGCCAGTGATGATGAGTTGTTCAGGTGTCACTCCTGTGAGTGTGATACGTGGGGTGCACGTCATTCCCCATATGTGCTTCCCACCATAGAGAATTTTGTCAGTCCATTAGAGGAAACAGATCTTTCCGCCATGTAACTCATTTTATCAAAGCCAACCCACCCACCCCCTTCTACACCCCTCCCCCACTTTCAGACCTGGCATTGTCCCTAAACCTAATACTCTTATACACATGGGGACACCAAAGTAAGCTGACTTCACTGCAATATTGAAAACAGAAATTGTCTGAATTTCCAGATGCAATTTTTTTTCATAAGCGGTTTCAATTATCCAGCAATGTAGTATTCAAAAATCAGAAAAAGTTTCTTTTGTTCAACTTGAATATGCCTGCAATTCTTTCAAGAGTTTGAACTCTGTGGAGTACTGCATTGTCAACATGTGTAAAGCGAAACACTAGCTAGCTTGTGCACAATGTGGTACACACATGATTGTGGTTCACAATTGCTGGGTTATTGTAGTCACACACTCTTGGCAATATGAGTGTTTGGTTGTATTCAGACTAATAAGAGACCACAGTGGTGCTTATTTACCTGTTGATATCTGCTGGTAGCCTACAGTAACTTCCCCTTGTACAATCCCATCATGCGTTGTGGATGCTACATGATCCATGATAAGGTCTGCGGAAAATATTTAGGCTTTAATAAGCCAATGATGCCAATCCATATACTTTTCATAGGTACCACCTGAGGAATATAGACCCAGATTACAAAATGTTTTGCCTTTTCCATAAAACTTAACGTTAACTAGTAGGTTTATAATATTTCCATTGTCACTTCAATAGGCCCTTTGTCCAACTTTAATAACAATAAATACTAGATGTCATCAATCTAACCTGGCTCAGAAAAAAAATCTTAAATGGATGCTCACAAGTTTTAGAATCCACTGTTCTACGAAAAACTGGTGATTTACAACCATATTACCATTTATATATCATATCACCTTGCAATCTCCTGTACCTAAGACAAGACAAATTCAAAATGCATAACCTGTGAGGATTTTAAAAATGTCTCCTTAAGATCAGGGACGAGTTTGGATTCACTTCTTTGAATCTAGACACAATGGATATCTTTCCAGAGGGAGGGAGAGTCAGCAGGAACAGCATACGCTGATATTGACCAGCATGACTAGTTAACATGGCAAAAGCTGTGGGACATAGACACAACAGAAAGAGAGGAAGTTTCTAGTATTAGATGTCAGAAAGTGTTCAGAGTTTGCAAAATTAGTCATCATATTGGAGGATATATTCTACTTAATTCAGGTTTCTTGGAACAGAAGGGAAAAGAAATCGGAATTGGGAATTGGAAAACCAGATTCACTTGTGTTTGAAACCAAAAACAGTGGCTTTTTGTATACTCAAAACTCTATCATTCAGCTATTGCAGGATGGTCACCATTGGCAAGGCAGAGAGAGCCTGATGATTATGGTCTTATGTGGTTGTGGTGTATTCTGCAGGGTTGACAAACATAGTTAGACATATGGCATTTGTGTGCGCTTATTTGTAGTTCTTGATGCCAAATGGCCGTTTCATCTTCTTACACGTTTTGTCATATTTGGCTAGGAGTTGTGTTGCATAATTTAGGAGTTTCAAACATATCTACTGATGTTGACTGATATATTGGATTGAGAGCGCTCAAATCAGAATACACTTATACTAGAATAGGTTTTTATTAGCTGGTTGCAAATTTTATGCAATGAATGAGACTTATGAGAGTATACATGTATCTAAAGTGTGTGACAGTAAGTTAAACATTTCCCCTATCCTATTTCATTATAAAGTTACGTCGTCAAGCCAGACTCAGGAGGGAATACTTGTATCGGAAATCCTTAGAAGAGCAGGAGAGAGCCACTGCAGAGAGGAAGAAACAGCTCAAAGAGGCACTAGATGGTTGGTAACTTTGCTGAGACATTTTTGTTTGTGGAATCTCTGTTTTGAAGACATTACAATGTAATTTTTAGTTCAATTATTTGTTAGTGTATTTGAAAACTGTAGATAAACTCTGTTGCCAACATTCCTGCTGTTCATGGACAACTACTTGTAGTCCATCTTTCTTCAAATACAAATCTGATGATCTCTAAGCGTCATGTGATTCATCTGAAGGAGCAGTTTGACCAGTGATTCCCAACCTTTTGAACTCCCTGTAATGATTGTAAATGCTATCTCCTGGTATCCCTTTGCCTACCATACAATAATTGTAAATAAATGTATTTTACAATGGAGTTGGGTGGCGGTATAACCCAATTTTGTGTCTAACTAGTTCTATATAGGACTGTTCTCCCCACGTTATCCTAGAAATGTTTCCCCCATGCACATTTAATTATTATGTACTGTAGCTTTACCTTTTGTAAATTGTCTTAAAGGCTTCACAGGTACAGCCTGTGGTGCTTGCTTGTACCCACTAGGGGTGATAATGTAATACCCCTGGTTGGGAACCAGTGGGTTAGACAAATGGGATACAAAGACATTGAACATTTTGAAAAGAGGGAACGAACCTGTGAGCAGAGTATGAAAATAAACTGTGTCGTCTGCTAAGGGGTTAATGGAAAAACATGTGATGTTATCAAAGTGAATGAAGGTGGTATTTTGCTCATAGCAGAATCTTAGTCATAGGCTAAGTGAAAGGAGTCATGGAAACTACTGAAGTCACTTCAAATTCCTGAAAGTATATATACTGTAGATGATCACAGTGCAAAGTCAAATTGTGCAACCATGGTGCTGGTGCCCAGGGCGCCTACCGTTCTCAACTGACAACCAAACCAGTTGGAGTTTTTCTGCAAATGCAGAGTTTATGAGACTGTCCAACTCAGAATGATGATATTTGGTAATAATTTGGATTGTAAATGAACGATCCATGACCACTGTAGAGCAACCTTAGAAAGTGGAATGAACAGTACCGATTACATTTGCTTTTTTTCTTCCTTTGGTTTTTCTTTTTTTGAAAGGCAACTTTATCTTGGAAGGACAACCAAATTTTGAATGCTCCGTTTCTTAAATGTTCAACACTGTGAATTTATTTTTAACTATGTTCTTTCTTAATCATCTTTTCACAGAAAACAAGGAGATCCCCACTGCATTACAGAAGGAGGCTTTGAAACTACAGAAATCTTTAGCTTATGATGATGAGGGTGGAGAAGGTGAGTTCCGCGAAACATCAGAACTATTCATTTACAACTCTCTCCCGTATGGTTTTATGTTTTTCGGACTTTTAATTTGGTGTTTATGTCACTGTAAATATTAACGTGCCTATCGACAAAGTGAGTACTGTGTGATAGTGTATAAGTTTGTTCTGTACCCTCTTGATAAATCTTATTCAGAGCTGAACCACATAGACGACGAATACCGGTGGGCAGGAGTGGAGGATCCCAAGATCATGTTGACAACGTCCAGAGACCCTAGCTCAAAACTGAAGCAGTTTGCCAAGGTATGTCGGGTTTGTAGCTTGTGACTGACGTAGGGTGCAGTACCTGCGTGCTTGGTGCCATCATGATATTAGATCATTCCATTATGATTCGAGGTAGTGCCATTGTGATATTAAGTAGTGCCATTGTGATATTACTTTGTCTCATCATGATATGAGGTTGTGCCATAATGATATGAGGTGGTGCCATCATGATATCGGGTTGTGCCATCATGATATGATGTTGTGTTGTCATGATAGGATGTTGTTCCCTCATGATATGAATGAGCTGTTGCCATCATGATATTATGTTGTGTCATCATGTTATAAGGTTATTCCATCATGATATGAGGTCGCGCCATCACGATATGAGGTGTAATCTTTCAGCAATGGGTGTTGATTACACGTTCCTTACAAATTTGATGCAAGTGGTGGCATCAGATGCAAACAGATCGATTTTAAACCAAATGATTTATGTAATTCCAGGGTCATTGTAAAAGGAAGAACTCATTCAGTAGACAAGCAACTGACTTTTTTTCCTCTTTGATGTAGCAAAATGTGACAATAAGCGTTCATCATATCACATTTGAGTTAGTGTAACATGGATGGCAAGTTCAGAGAACTTCCTGCTATGTAATGAAGTCATGTTGCCATCTTTAAAATTTTGAGTGTTGCCATGTGTCTGTGTGTAACCATGGAAATGTGACTTATGTATCCTAACAGTGAACATTTTGACAAGTTACAGGCATTGGCATTGACGTAATTTCATGGAGTTGTGCTTAATACGTACCTCCTACACGCCATAGTCTCCTTGAAGGAATTCATGATCGATGATACACGTAGGCTTCCAGTCCATCCTCGTGCTTTTTCTGCATCTGCACGCAGGAGCTGAAGTTAACATTTCCCAATGCTCAGAGGCTAAACAGGGGTAACTATGACATCGATCAACTCTTGCAAGCCTGCAGGGCCAACGACGTCACAGACTTCATCATCGTCCATGAACACAGGGGTGTTCCAGGTCAGTCACCCATAAATCATTAATGATAGCATCAGTGTGCCTCATCAGGTAACCCTTTAATGTTGATGATTTCACATTAAATCAGTGAAACTTAGGTCCCAAATACATTGGCGTGCCGACTTATTCTAGCAAGTGAGAAAAAAAGCCTGGATCCTAAATAAAATGTTACATAACTGTAAAACAAGCAATATGCAAGAAAAGGGATTTTTTTCACATGTGAAATTAACTGTTCTCAAATCTCACATTAAATGAGTTTATTCTTCTGTTGATGTAGTTTTCCAGACGTAACTTTTCACAGCAGGGTAGTGATAAGAGAGGAAGCCATTTTTACTGAATAGGCAAAATCAAAGTAAGGTGAATTGCTGAGCAGAGGTTTTTTTGAACATGAAATCACTGGATTGTGTTGCCTTACTAAGCCAGAGGTTTTCACTTCTACGTTGTTTTGATAATGCACTCATAACATGCCCATGTGTACATTCATGCTAGTCTAGAGTTCATAATGTTCAGTCCAAAATGTGCATCCATTGAAACAGAGCAGTTAGAGCAGCAAGTGTGGAACACGGTCAATGAGAAATTTGAACTGCAGCAAAGAGAAAGTGGTTGATCCTTCCTCCTTCCTCAGTCAACATTTTTAGTTTCGATGAAAGAAACTTATGTGATCGTGGTGACGTGTGTATGTATGTGTGTGTGTGTTTGTGACACTAAGTTTGTGTGCACGATATCTCCAGATAGGAATGTTGGATGATGTTGATACTTGGTATGTAGGTTTGTCATATTGAGAGGAAGAACCCTATTGTTTTTGGTGGAGGTCAAAGGTCATCTGGGGTCACCAGAGGTCAAATAGTGAAAATCTTGTGTGGGTGATATCTGCAGTTAGCAATGATGGATGCTGTTGATACTTGATAGGTAGGTTTGTCATATTGAGAGGAAGAACCCTATTGTTTTTGGTGGAGGTCAAAGGTCATCTGGGGTCACCAGAGGTCAAATAGTGAAAATCTTGTGTGCGCAATATCTCCAGATAGGAATGTTAGGAATGTTGGATGCTGTTGATAGTTGGTTTGTAGGTTTGCCATATTGAGAGGAAGAACCATATTGTTTTTGGTAGAGGTCAAAGGTCATCAGGGGTCACCAGAGGTCAAATAGTGAAAATCTTGTGTGCACAATATCTCCAGATAGGAATGATGGATGCTGTTGATAGTTGGTTTGTTGGTTTGCCATATTGAGAGGAAGAATCCTATTGTTTTTGGTAGAGGTCAAAGGTCATCTGGGGTCAAATAGTGAAAATCTTGTGTGCACAATATCTCCAGATAGGAATGTTGGACGCTGTTGATAGTTGGTATGTAGGTTTGCCATATTGAGAGGAAGAACCCCATTGTTTTTGGTGGAGGTCAAAAGTCATCTGGGGTCACCAGAGGTCAAGTAGTGAAAATCTTGTGTGCACAATATCTCCAGATAGGAATGTTGGACGCTGTTGATAGTTAGCATGTAGATTTGCCATATTGAGAGGAAGAACCCCATTGTTTTTGGTGGAGGTCAAAAGTCATCTGGGGTCACCAGAGGTCAAGTAGTGAAAATCTTGTGTGCACAATATTTCCAGATAGGAATGTTGGATGCTGTTGATAGTTAGCATGTAGGTTTACCATATTGAGAGGAAGAACCCTATTGTTTTTGGTGGAGGTCAAAAGTCATCTGGGGTCAATAGAGGTCAAATAGTGAAAATTTCGTGCATGCAATATCTCCAGGTAGGATTCATCATTGGTGTGTAGGTTTCGCATATTGAGAGGAAATACCCTCTTGTTTTTTGCAGAGGTCAAAGGTCATCTGGGGTCACGAGAGGTCAAATCGTTAAAACCTTGTGCACATGATATCTCCAGATTGGAGTGATGGATACTCTTGTGCTAAATGCAAGGCATTTTAACATATGGTATGAAACCTCCTCCTCTTGAAATATGACAGGCACAAGGTTTCCAGTGTTTTCCCAGTGTTTCACCTCAGGTGATGACCTCAAATCTTTGCACCAAAAATAAATCCTTGATTCTTAGCATTAGAGTTATATTTGAGAAACAAGCTTAATAAAGAAACTGTAATGAGTACATCGAAACTACAATGCATTTTTGCAGTCTGGTTTTGTTGAGTAGCAAATATCCTTTCAGCACAAGGCTATAAATGAGTGACTCAAAAAGCAATAGCCAGTGGGCATGGTGGTATGAGGAAAATTTAGACTCTAACCATCTTAGTTATGAATGTGGTGTGCTGAACTTTTTGACAGATCTGGTATGTGATTTAATAAGCAATTGTGTATAAAGTAACAGAAGGTTGCTCAGGGTACTTTTCATCATTGTCTCACTTTTACAGGACTATTAGTAGCTTTTGTCACAGTTTACAAGTCTGCGGTACATTGCTCAGGGATGTGCCCATCCTTGGTGATGTCTGCTGTTGCTACTCCGCACTTGTGCGATTCACCCTGCACTCTTCCAGAAACCACCAAAAATAGAAGGCACTCTTTTTGTTTTTTCGACTCAGTAGAATACTTTTTCATGAATTTCTTGATTTGAATCTGGATCACCCAAAGTAGATGTGTTAAAATTATCTGGCACTCAGAATCAAAAGGCACACCCCTGATTGCTTCATTATGTTTGATGAGGTATTGCATTCACTGAAACATCATAAATAAACAGCAATTCTCACCTTGATGAAAGGAGAGTGTATCAATCCAAGCTGTGTGGTAGCCAGTGGGCCGTTGCCAAACTGTACACATCGCTTTGTTGTAGCAGTGCCAGTATTTGGCTGCCAGACTGGTTCATATGGTGACATGAAGGAATGATTGGTTTTCTGATAAGTGGTAGAAAGTAGCATTTGATTCATAATTCATTGTCATTCGGTGATGTTCCAGATTTCAGTACATTTTGTTTGTCAGATGTTTTTCCCACACTGATACACTTTTCATCAAATCTTTTTTGCCTCTTCTCCTGTTCAAGTTCTTTCATGGTATCTCTCCCCTGCAGACGGTTTGCAGATCTGCCACTTACCGTACGGACCGACGGCGTTCTTCACTCTGCTCAATCCAGTGATGAGACACGATATACCAAAGATCGGCAACATGTCAGAGGTCTACCCTCATCTAGTGTTCCATCAGTTCAATTCAAAGCTTGGTGAGCGGGTGAGTGTATGCTGGCTCTTAGGTGCAGACTTCATTTGTTGTCATTGGAATTATTCAGACTATGAGGTTTGACATTCAACGAATTACAACTTGGCAATATTAATGAAGTTGTGCGAATCAATTGATCACATCGATGATGAATAGTAGTTAATATTAGTGGGGTTGTACCTGATCATAGCAGTGGATCAAACCAATGGATCATATCAATGAGAGATATCAGTGGTCATTTACTGGGTGATATCTGATCATAAAGTGGATCAAACCAATGGATCGTGTCAGTGGGAAGTATCAGACAATACTTAGTGGGTCATGTATGAGGGTAACAGCAGTGGATCAGATCAATGACTCGTCAGTGGTTCAAAGCACTGGATCATACCAATGGGTTTTGTCAGTGGACGGTGGTGGATTATATATGTGGATCATATGAACAAATGATGTCAGTGAATCATTCAGTGGCTCAAACCTATGAGTCAGTCAGTTTAAGTAAAGTGATGTCAGTGTGCCATATCTGTAGATCACATCAGAGGATCATGCCCTCGTGTTAAATCTGAAGATCATAACAAAAGAATCAACAGCGGTTCAACACATTGGATCATTTCAGTGGGTCATATCAGTGGATTGAGGTTGTTTTCAAGATTGTGTCTTATCATTGGATCATATTGGTGGGTCCTATCATTGCGTCGCACAGGCATGGCGTACCAGGGATCTCACATCAACGGGTGGCACTTGCGGCCCATGTCATTGCAGCAGCTTCATTTCGAATGCCAGCAAGAACCTTTGGTAGGACGTGTCTAAGTTAGGCCAGTAACACCCTTCGCATCTTACGCCAGAATGGTCATTTTTTTTACACCTTACTGGTACATGTCTACGTCCAAATAATTTCGATGCACATGTGAGGGTACATTCCTCTGTTTGATACATACGCAGACAGATTTGGAACTTCAAATGAAAGTTGACAAGGTTATGCCGAACCTGGCGTTAGTGCAGACTTACTCTTTTTTTTTACTTAAATCCTTTCAATTAACGCTTTAAATTTCGAAACGTATGACCGAAAGTGATATTCTGGTGAAATAAATCCTGATCATCATAGATATCCAAAGGCTTTTTTTTTTGTTTTAAATGGAAACACTGGGTAGTAACCCATCAACTGAGAATTGAGTCAGGACAAAGAATGGCTTCCAGACAAGCAACCTTGAATTGGACTATTCAATTAGTCCTTGTAAACCTCTTTGCCCAGTGAAAGCAAACAGTGAATAGATATGATTAGCAAAGATCAGTAGAGTTACATAACACAAACCTTCAGAACTGACCTACGTTAAGTCAGTTGATTTTTTGATCCCATAATGTCTGAAGCACCTGCCCACAATTCCCTGTGATCAACTACAGTATCAACTCGAAGAGAAGTGATCGTAGTGTTATGTCATCTGGAAGTAACTCTCAGAGCATTCCTGTATTTTGTATTACAAACCTGCTGCACTGATGGAAGTTGGCAATCTCATGTATATTGCACTGCAACCAATAATTGGGGATTAAGCGGCCTCAGAGCAGGGGGAATCCCGAGGTGTCTTTGCTCAGGTTGTTACGTGATATCGATGAAGAATCCTTAAACTTATCTGATCAGTTCATGGAAAGACTGTTTTTGTAACTTATTGTGGAATGATTAAAGCTCTATCATAAGAGAGTCTGCCTACTATGATCAGTCAATGCGAGAGAAACTGTGCATGAATATGGGCAAGATTAAACGAGAACATTAGTCAAGAATAGCAACAAAAGAGCTTCTTCATTTCCCAAAGCCTTTTTTCTCCTTCCACCACCAGAAAAAAAAAAAAAAAAACAGTTTTGCAGACAAAAGAACAAAACAGCAATTGTCTAGTCTTTTGTTATGTTTTGTGGCTGAGGCAGTCATACCAATACGTTATGTCATTTTACCATCCCTTCGTTTGTATCTCCATCAGGTGAAGAATATCTTGAAGTATTTGTTTCCGGTGCCCAAGGAGGACAGTAAGAGAGTCATCACATTTGTGAATCAAGATGACGTCATATCTTTCAGGTTAGCATATAAAATGGAAGTTTCTCTTCACACGTACAATCACGGAGCAACAACGCATGCTCAGTAATTTCTGACTCTGTATGTCCGCTTTATGACAAATATTCAAGATGTGAAGGTACATAATTTCAGTGATTTAAGTGGTGCATAGTATAAAGTTCAAGCTGAATGAACAATGAACAGAAATGACAGGGGCACAAAGTGGAGGACACCTGACCGAAGCAAAGTTTGTCAATGGCCAAGCCACCGAAACAAAGAACTCCAGTTAAGAATGGTGCTGGTGAGAAAAATCATTTATCCAGCAAAGAAAATTATGTCTCCAAAAGACTTTTTCCTGTTATACACACAATATGACATGGTAAGCGGATTATCTTTCTCAAGGTAATGATGTGTCTCAAGGAGGCAGAAATGTATGCAAATGTCATGTGACAATTTGGCTGGAGTAGTCAACTTTTTGGTTGTTAACATTCCTACTGTTAATGTTCATTTACATTCCTTCTGAAGTTCAGGTGTCATTTAGCATGAGAGTATTAGAAATAAACATATTTGATGAATTCTTCAGGTTACAGGCAAGACATTAGCATACTGATGTTGAGTGAGAATCATACATATGGTATTGAGACTTTGTTCTCCAGTATCTCTACATGCATTAATTTCACAAATATTTAGATTTTTATTTATTCATATTTATTCATTGAAAATTGTTTTTTCCTTTCCTTTCATTACCATGCATTCAAAATGAACTTTTGGGTCAGGTTTTATTCTCTATTTTTTCATCATGGCAAAAGTAACATGTGTGACTTCATTTCAGATTGTGAGTGTCAAAGCAAACTACAACAAACCCTTCAAGGCAAGATATGCTGATATTGCTGGAATTTTCAAAAGTTCATCAAAGGGCTAGCTATACTTCTTACAGTTGTAAAAAAGCTACAAAAAATACTGTACATATCCTGCTTGAACCATTGCTGGTGTTAAAGCAGTAAACCTTCCCTGTAATATTTTGAAGGTCATTCCGACCGTCAGTCAAACCACGGTGCGAGACTCAAAAGTTGCACGTCGTTCGTTTTTACAAAATTAACCAAATTGAATAGTTTTGCATGGTATGTCAAATGGGATGGAAGGTGTTCAGATGTATCCGGTCAACCTGTTCTTTCTTATCAAGTGAGGTGTACTTTGCATTCTGGCATGGTCTTGAATTGCCATACTGTTGTGTAGAGTAATTCATCTCCTAGCGTGAAGTGAAATAACTTGTCACTGGACTGAGTTACAACGTAGAGAGAAAACAAGAATGTTGACATTGCAAGCAATAGCTATGTGACAATCACAGAGTTATTTGCTTTGTTACCTTACAGAAAGAGCAGAATATCCATCACATGAAATACGCAGTCGTACTTTTGTCTAGATCTACTGAACGTTTTTCATCGTCACTTTTCACTTTGCATTCTCTACTTTTGCAGACACCACACTTACAAGAAGACGGATCAGAAGAACGTAGAACTGACGGAGGTTGGCCCGAGGTTCGAAATGAAATGTGAGCATTCTGGTGCTTCCTTGTTTCTTCTGAATTGATGATCAGCATTTTACTCATTGTCTGTTATTTTTTTTTTATTTCAAATCTAAATAGTTTCCAATTTTGACAAGGAAATTTTCCTGACCACATGTTGGTATCTATGATTGGATACTGTCATAGGAGATACTTTTAATGGTTCCCAGACAATCCTCCCCCTCCACCTGGGCACTCCTCCCCCTCCCCTGGACAATCCTCCCCCTGGACAATCCTTCCCCTCCCCCTTTACAATTCCTGTGACAATTCCTTAACTCTTCCCTTCTCCTGAAGTGCTGTTTGGATTGGCTTCAGTCTGTTGATTGATGAAGTTGGGAACAATCCTGTGAGCATGCAACTATTCCTCTTGATTTAAAGTATTCACTCATTCCATCCCCAGTGTACGAGATCCGCCTCGGTACCATCGACCAAGCAGCGGCGGCGGACGTCGAGTGGGTTGCTCGACCGTACATGAACACCGCGAAGAAGAGAAAGTATCTCAGCACAGAATGACCTCATCGGTGAAATCAGCAGTGCATGGATGCAGCCCAGAGAACAGATCCAGGCAGGAAATGGAAGCAATTGTACATCAGAGCTTCATCAGTACGAAACATTGAGAAGAATGTGCTGACCACACTTTTTTGAGGAATTTCAACAACACGGGTCAAGCCGACTGAAGCTGGAGTATTATTTTGAGCTGAGGTACAGTGACTGGAAAGAAAGACATCTACGTTGGGATTCAACCAGAGGAAACTTGTGCTTGATGGTTGTGGACTATAAGTGGCATGTACCATCCAAGGAGCTTCGTTGCCGTGGTGATTTGTGCGCTTTTAACCAGGAAATCACTCTTGAGGTTGCTGTGACTCACATCAGCTCCTTGTTGAGGTAAAAAGTCCAAAGAATGTTTCAGTGTTTGAACATGGTGAGTTATGATAATGAAATATGATTCATAGAACTGATTGCAATGTTGCAGTGACCTGTTGGTGATAAAACTTTGACTGGCATAACATTACATAACCTTTGGCAAAATCTTTCAGTTACGGTTTTTCCTTGAAAGGTTCTCACTGAGTTGACATTGATGAGTTTGTGAGGATTTTGAAGGATGCAAGTATAACCACATGACGATGCTTATATTTTGCATAAGTAGTCAAGTTTCACATTCAGCAGTCATGAAAACTGTCAATAGTTTCCAGTTTTTTTACCCTGACTTGTGCTCGATGTGTGCATATGAATTCATACAAATATGGAAAGTGTCTGGTCACAAATTTTCAAAATCCAAAATGAGTCATCAGTTACTGAGTCATTAATGTTCCTTTGTGTGTGACACATGGGGGATCCTCTCAGCTCAACCATTTGTCATTAGCATGTGAAGGAAACTGGACAGTATTAGGAAAATTTATTGAATTTCACAAAACAACTCAGTGTACCTCTTTAATGTCAGTAGTTGAAGGTTTATAGCTCTCAGTCTAAACGTTAATTTAATTTGTTTGGAGGTATTTTTCTTTAACTTAAGAAAATCTGCTCATGCAAATTTCTCCTGTTGCTGTCCAATCAACCAGTTTTGTTTTTTTAATGGATAAACAAAATACACTGACATGTGGAGAGAGAACAAGTGAAAGTTTTGCTTAGTGTGCAACAATTACATCATGCAAGATTTTTCAAATTGTGTATCAGTTGAAAATCAAACCACATTTCAAGAGCTACTGACCATTCTTTACTGTAGGTAGGTGTGTGTGTGGGGGGAGGGGTGCAGGGATGTGATAAACTAAATTCAGAGCACCACTTTGGTAACCTGACTATGGTAACCAGACCAAAGTGTCAGGCATTGCAGGTTGCAGACAAACACTCTTACTGGGTTATCACCGGTTCCCTCGTGAAAGTGTGAAAGTACAGAGAGTTGTTGCATTGGATAGGGGAGGTCAAAATGTTTTCCTGTTTTGCTTATGTATGTATGAAAGGTTTCTTTGCTATAAAGCCCCCGGTTATTTGTGTAAAGATATACTTAAGCCATCAAAAATAAAGATTCAACGAAAACTGGACATGTGAACCTCATGACGATTAAGAAGCTTAATTCGCTGACAAACTCAGACAGGGGCTTTAAAATGGTGCAAGTACCTAGTCAAGCATATTTATGGATCATGTTTCGATTGTCCAGTTTTAATACGTGAGACTTTGGCATCGCAGGAATCTTCCCCTCATCACCCTCACAATTCCAATGTGTTCAACGAAAAATTGAAGCAGTTGTGAATAAAGTGATACTAAGTAAAACTCAAAGATTTTGGTCCAAATTATTTTTTTATTTTATGTCTCTGTCTATATTCACTTGCTATATCAATGAACTGTACAAGTAAATGTTATAATACAAAACCACTTTACATTCTAAGTACACCTCTTAAACAGGTGAGCAAGTGATTAATCACCTTGCATTTAATTTAGGAAAGAGAAAAGCAGCAACATTTCTTTGGCCTTGCTGGTTTTTCATCGTAATTCACCGAACAGTCCATTGGTTTGCAGCATCTATATCAGTAAATTCATAGCTAAAACATTCTGCATGTACATTAGTACCACATTTTTCTGCAAACTTTGCTAAAACCTTTGAGAAAGGAAACTCTAAATACAGTATGAAAGGAACAAAAACATATTTTCTTATGATTGGAAAGGGTATGTAAAAGCTGTCCAGACTCGTAGACAAGATGGGGGTCGGAGGGGTTGGAAAGGTGAAGTCCCCTAAAACTTATTTCCCCTCCTAGAAGTCCTTTGGGTGAAAAAAATGATTGATAGTAATTAAGTCACCTGCTGATGGGTTTGTCCTCTCTCAATATTGATCTAGGAAATGACTTGGCTACAGACCTGCCTTTAAGGTGCAAACAATTGCAAAAAACTTACTATCAGTCTAATTTCAACTATTAAATTTATTTGTAGCAGCAATCACTTCTTAGATGTTTGTTACATGGCTATTAAAATGTGAAATCCAGTGGAATCTTCATCTTCTTTTTTTTCGGCATTTCGAGCATTAGTGAACCTTGTCTAACAACAACCATAATATTACAAGAGTACATCTAATCTCTTTGCCGCCATCTGATCCGCCCCAAGTCTATAATGTACTTGACTGGACTGAACATTCATAAACCTAAAAAGTTTTTGAGGTGAACAGATAATTTGAAATACTGTCGGTCAAATATTCAACGAGTGACAACGACACTGTGCTATTGTGCCAACCATGTAGGGTAGCCTAACCTGTAAAGTAAATGACTCAGTTCTCCAACAATGTGTTTCACGCAAGAGATGACCGAACATGATTAAAGCTGTGCAGACAACTTTGTAGCCTAAAATCAAACTTTCCCGCCGCGACGAATCACGGTTTTGTTATCCGGAGGATTTCCTTGGCTACGGCACACTAAACAATTCTCTCCATTGACAAGGAGATTCATTTTTCTTTTACGCGTTTCACACTCTGAAGGATAAATGCAATTACAGAGCTTTGTTTCTGTTGATTATGGAACATACTGGTCAAAAATTCAGCCACATTTCACACGTAATCTTCACGTAATACATGCTCAATTGAACGAAACAAAGACATCTCCCTCATAACTATATACCTATCTTGATTTGCATGATAAGAGAGCTGGACATGTTCTCATACATCTATCGTTTGTTTTACTAATTTGTAAATTACCAAAAGAAATCTGATAATTACATCACGCAGTAAGCTATTGTTCAGCGAGGACCGGTGGCCTCAGTTTCAAGGATGTAAGATCTGTTTGTTTAAATAGGGAATTGCTATCCAAATAGCAACTCCCTGATTAACCAGCTTTCCAACTGGATTGCATAGTTGAGATACAGCTATGGTATTCACGATGTACATACATACCTTAGGATCTTTTCTTTTTGTCATGGAACACGCCTTACCCAAACTTAAACCTAACTTAATTACTGTCAAAAGTGGCTTTTGCCGAGTTCATTGGCTGAAAAAGAAAAGCTGTTGCTTTCAGATTCAGCGCACATGCCTTTTAAACTTTAAAAGAAAATATACAAACATCAGTTGCATTAAGATATAAAAAAAAATTCAAGGAAGTAGAAACTGCCGTTGACAACAAAGTACCCTGCAGTGTCAATTGCAGTGTAGTCTGACCTTTTTGGAAGATCAATGTAAAATTTAAACTTCTTTAATTTCTAATTTTACGTTTTAAGAATCTTCAAACTAACAGTATATTTATTACTTTTAATTTCGACAACAATCGAATTTGAGAATTACAATCATTAAAAAGTCAACAATTATGGTCCTTTGGACTTATCACAGTGGCAATCTGGCAGATTAGCTATGAAAAATCCTCTCAGAAAGCCATGAAATATCCCTCCAGAAAACCACCAAAATCCGTAACGCTGTGTGCAATGTCTACTTTGCTATTGCTACGTCTGTTAATTCATTCGCCAATGAAGAGTGATTTTTTTTTCCAGCGATGTGACTTGACTATTCGGTGATTTCAACTTTTGAACGCTTCCAATCAGTTTCCGCCTTGCTGACGCAACGTGAACGGGGCTTGAGTCGCGTAGCCGTTCCCATTCAGGATACCGTGGAAGGTGATAGGCCTTCTAAATTTACAGTCTGTAGCACAATAAGTTTCTGAGGCATGGCTAATATCATACAACTAAGCAAAAAGTTGTGTAGTGATAATGTTGACATGAGTGGAGTGACAACGACAGAGAGAAAAAAAAATGGACACCTGAACAAGGAATTAAACAGCCCCACTCCTAGGCCTTTATGCAGGCCGTTAGCCAGGCTATGGCACGAGGACCGTAACCCGCCCACCCCCTGTGCTATCCCCCACCCCCATGATAAAATTCCAAAATTTTCGCAACTACCAGCAACTTTTCCTTCCGTTACATTTTGCTTAGATTCACAGTCGTTTCATACTTGGTAGTTACGGAAAAGATTCCACAGTGAAGCTATTAACCTTTTGTGTGGCCATGATTCTCAAGAAACATGATATAACCATGGAGCTCACTGCGTAGTATCTAGTATGAAAGTGACGACAGACCCCGCTAGAATCTCCCTCCCCCCCCACAATGCAGAAAAATGCACTAGCGCCATCACTGGATATGGCCCTCCGTGAGGTGTTTGTGCCCTCCTGGTGAGTGATTCTGGCTACAGGCCTGCCTTTATGCATTCAAACCATTACTTACACGACTTCTAAACACGCAAGAATGATCTCCGACATTTTCACCTCGTTTTCAAAGGAATTTAGACTGGAGATATTTGTTATTATTTAATTTTCGAATAATAGTTACTTCGTTTTCGAAACATCCTTCCACCGTCAAGCGTTTCAGTCTCTCCATGCCGCGTGATTGTCATCCGTGTTCTTATTTGACAAACTTCAGGCTGTCGCGCCTCGCGGACAGACCGAATCTTTCATTCGTACTCTCTCTGTTGAAACAACTGGTCAACACTGCACCCTGTCTAGGTGAAATGGTCACGTTTAATGTTTTGTAGAGGATCAACGATTTCAAATGATTAGATCAACTGGATTCTAGCACGTAAAGTGGCACGTACTCCCTGTCGTGTAGCCTACACATCAATGAATGTGACGTTTAATAATAATGCACACTGTAAGCACTATGTTACCAAAACCTATTAGTACCATGCAAATTAAAAATGATAATTTTTTTACTGCAGTTTATCAATAACAAACTATTGATTTGCAATGACAAATTTTTAATTTGTCATTAAAAATTATTGATTTGATATTACACATTAATTTGTTACTACTAATTATTTTGTTACTACAAAGAATAATTTACTACAAATTATTAATTTGTTATCACAAATTACTGATTTGCCAAAACATGTTATCAATAGACCTATGTTATTACATATTACAATTTGTTACTACAACTAGTAACGTTTTTATTACAAGTTAATAATGTTATCACCAAGTAATAATTTGTTATTAAAATTATGAATTTGTTATCAGAAATTACAAATTTTTTATTAGTAATTATTTTGTTATCACAAAAATAACGTGCTACAAATTACTAATTGGTCATTACAAAATTACTATTTGTTAAAACAAATTATCAATTCGTTATTACATATTACTAATTTGTTATCACAAATTGGTAATTTGTTATCACTAATTGATAATTTGTTATCACAAATTAGTCATTTGTAATCACAAACTAAAACCCAGTATAGCACGGCGTTTGAGGGGAGGCTAGTAAACACCGGTACAATACATACCTAGCAGTTTTAATAACAACAATCATACGCGTTGCTGACTTCAAATGATTTAACTTTTTTTCAAAGCTTTTTGTCATCAACGCCAGTAAACGTTAAGGGAGAGAGACGTGAGCCATTGGGTTAACCAATCTTCTCCCAAGTTTTGCAGAGACTCGGAGACTTGATTTGATATGACTATCAGCGTCAGAAATACCTTCTATAAATGTGGAAACACAGCGTGTAGTCGTTTCTACACTACACGATGGAAACCAAATACGTCACGTCATTGAATAGAAGGGCAACTCCGACTGTGGTAACTGACAATCGGCGACCTGATGGGTGCATTATGCAGCATATTCTAGTAGAAGACATGTAGGCCTATGTTTCGAAACGTCTTAAGGTGGTAGTGTAATCATGCAGCTATTACAAACAGTTCCCTGCTATAACTGTAATACCCCGATAGATCTTGGAGGCGGATTCTTGGCAAAATCAAATGAAACGAATGATACAGACCAATCACATTAGCTCATGAACTAAGTAAAGGGCCGTTTTGTCCTTGTTTTTAATAAAAACAAAAAGGTCAATTAACGCTTCCACTTCCTTTTTCAATTGTCGGCACTTAAGCAGCAACACACTGAATATCAACATAAACATCACCTCCAATAATTATCTCTGATACCATTTACTAAAGTACATGTAGCTTTGATTCTGAATAAGTCCACAGCTCACAGTCAGCGCAGGCCCTTCTGAAGCCCCCACTCCCCTCCCCTTCCTGATAACAGCTATTTCTTTCAGATCCAGACCACTTATAAGATACAGCCATGCGCGTTTCAGAGGGTCATTTGAACGCTCATGGACGTTACGCATGGCATTGATGTTATCATTGGGATGCCCTAGGCCGTATTCGTCCATGAGTCTACACCATGACTCTACCAACACAGACTGGCATCATACACTGTAATGGCTACAAGGACGATAATCGTGATACCAAAACGACAGTCTCCCTCCCCCCACCTCTCCCTCCTGCTTTACTTCTCTGTATTTTATTTTATTCTTCTTCTGAAATAGCACAAGGCCTGTATACAGATCAGCCGTTACTGGCCCCTGATTTAGCACGTTAAACTCTCTAGGCATATTCATCGGTACATAGCTTTCTCTGACAGGGAACACTTCGCATCGAGGTGATTATATTAGGTGAAGGTGAAATACGCAAGGTGATTGACTGCACCGATAAGATGAAATGCGATCATGACGGTAATAATTGCAAACTCATCAATAATGGCCATAAGCAGACCTTTAACTCTGAGTTCATTTACGTAATCATTCTAGGGTTTACCATGGCCCCTAAGAACACTGGGGGATGCGATGACCGCAGCATAGAATGGTAGTATAGAGTACCTGGTGCGGTCTTTCCTACATAGGCAAGAATATCTTGATTATTGAAGCATCACTATAATTGATTAAAACGCAACAATCTTCTATGCTGGACGAATTTGATTTGTCCAAAGATACTGCGTAACCGTTCTCATAGTGACTATATTGTCCCTATGCAGCTGTTTAAATTCAAAACACTCATTCTACAAGTACAACCGAAATAGAAATGTGCATCTAGCTTACGTAGTGATTTTTTAATCATTTAAAGAAGAAACAAAATCAAACCTATGAAAAATGAAAGTACACGCGTACACAGAATAAAAAATAACTTTCTGAGACCATGAGAAAAACTTACTTCCAGCATGACCTCTGTATACATCCTCAACCGTAATGGATAAGCAGTAACATTCTTTTAGGAACTAATACGAAAACTCACGCGCGCCTTCTCTGCTCATTTCTATTTCGAAAACGAGGCAGACAGAGTATTTACGGAGGATGATTGGTTCCTTTTGTAATGTTACGATTTCCATCGAAAGTGACCCGAAGTGAACGAAGCAGTAGTTTTAGTTGTAATTGAGATGAAATGACTGTCTTTTCGTTTTCTCTTTTTCAGTGAAACTATTCTTTGAAATCTGGTTGGAGAGAGCTTCTTTTTTGTGTGTGTGTATCAGACTTTTTTGTGTGTGTGTATTAGATGTCTCGAACAGCCAATGTACCGAAACAAAGAAACACGTACATTAAGAACCGAATGGGGGTGTTGCAGCAAAAGACACCGATATGATTCCAGTTCTAATGGTTATCACATACACTATTTTTGGCCTGCAATGTGAAAGCCAACTGTAACATATCCCCTCGAAAAATACGCACAAGACTGGAGAGAAATATTGATCATCGTGTACGGGCATCTGAATGCCTATCCGTCCAGGCTATTGAGAAGTATGGGTCGTCCTGCCACAGTATGGCAGCCATGATCGTGTGGGCCTTGTAATTTTGTCAGACATCAACGCACAATGCGTGAACCTTTGGCGAAAACGTATAGGCCTAACACACATGGTAACGAACTCACTCGCTACTACAGTAGGCTCTCCCACTGTTTTAAATTATGACACAAGTCCTTGACCTTTGCACTGGTTCCGGGTCACGGTGAGACCGGTTTGTGTTCAACTTGTTCATGTCGGTGGCTTTAGTGTGACTGTTCTCCTGACCTGACACTGAGCTTTGACGGGTGCTCGTCCGTTTCTCTTGAATTCTTAACCTCGTCTCCTCGTCGACGTAACTTTCTAGTTCTTGGATGACCTCCGTTATTTCTTTCAGCTCCATCTCTAACTTACTGATCCTTTCGTCTTTGGCTTTGTCATCTTTCGCAAACCGTTTCAGCCTCAGCTGGAGGTCTTTCACTTTCTTCTCCCCTTCTTCCTTCTCCTCGAGAAGTTCCGCCACTTTCTCCTTCAGGAACTTTTCCGCATCCTGCGTTTGGGTCAATTCCCGTGCGAGGAAGTCGGCCTGTACCCTGTATCCGTCCCTCTGTTTCATTTTGTCCTGTTCGGTGCCCTCTCTGAGTTGCTGGATTTCATTTTCCAGACGTTTTATTTTCTCCGTCAGCTCGTCGTTATCTTCTTTCAGTCCATCCAACTGGAGTTCGGTTGCGTGATGTTTTGTGAGCAGTTCCTCGTAGCTTAAGGGCGCTTCAGGTACTTCTTCTTTCTCTTCCGCTTGAACTTTGACCTCATCGACATTTTCATCCGCTTCTCCATCTCGAGGGGGTTCTTCTCCCTCTGCAGATTTCGTCGAGTCGTGCTGCTCGAGCACCAGTTCTGATCGACTGATCTCGCCGGTGTCGATGGAAGCTGCGGTTGTCGTAGCTTCGTTGTCTGCAGAGTATCCGTCCTCCTGTTTAGACTCTTCTTCGACCTTTGACCCAGGCTCAGCGACCTTGGACAAAGTCGAAACTGTGTCGATGTTATCGACATTATCGACATTTTCTGATTGTAATTGCTCGTCTGCGCTTCCCTCTTTTGCATCGGCGGCATCTTCAGGTTTAGCGCCAGTGTCGTCTGTATCCTCGACACCGGAATCTTCAACTTTGTTTTCTTGATCATTCTCTTGATCTGGACCTGGCTCCTTCGATACTGCTTCACTTGTCTTCCCCGTTTCATCTGCAGCACTTTCAGGTGCAGGTCCATCAGTTACACTGCCGACGGATTGACCGGGAGCTGCCTCTTCATCTTCTTTCCCCTCACTTTCGGTCCGATTCTCTCCATCTCCTCCTTCTTCCTTTGCCCCCTCTCCATCATCCTTTGACTGACCATCGTCCTGGTGTGCTTCGTTTGGTTCACCCTCCCTGTCACTTTCTGTTTTATCGCCAAGGGTTTCGGCGTCCACGTTTTCCGACGTTTCGGTGGCATAGGCCTCCCCTTCCGGTGCTGCACTTCCGACCGTCACGTCCCCTGAAGTTTCACCTGCGACGTCACTTCCAGCGGATTTGGGTGTCGCGGAACCTTCAATTCGCTCCTCATTGGCGTCACCATCTTTCGATGTACTCTCAACGGTCGAAGGACCTGGCGACTCCTTATCGTTTGCGTTGTTATTCTCCTCCGAGTCCGGTGTAGGTCCCGCCGCAGTCGGGGCATCGTTCTCCATGTTCCGCGTCTGTGTCTTCGAAAACTCTGCCAAGACAAAAACATGCACGAAGAAAATTTAATACATGTGTATACACCCACGAGCGTAGCGATGAAAACTGTGTTGCTACGACAACGGCGAGCCCGCAGCGGGATACTGTACTTGTATTATCTTTCGATATCGTATCACGTTGCCAGGAGAGCGTACAGTATTCAAGGAAACTGAACGCTAGTTCGGGTCACGGGTATCAACCCAAGCATAACAATCTCAGTCATTGACAATAGTGAGTTTTCTTCAAAACATCTTTTCAAAATGCTACTTGCTTTGTACATGACGACGGGATTTTATTACGGTGCACAACTTGCAGCTTCGTGAAGCTGTGAACTTGAACCACATAGTTTCATAATTCGGTCACATGAGAGAGTGATAAACATCGCCTTCCATTATGCTGTGAGGACTTTAATTACTTTAATATGAGTTACATGTTCGAATCATAATCCAGTTTTTGACAACAATGAGACCTATGGGCATATGGAAGGGAAACGAAAAGGAACAAACATTATGGTTGCAGTGTGTTGTTTATATGGTTTACTGTTGCCACATGAGCACTTGGGTTCATCAGTCATTTCGCCCCTTGCAAGTTCCCCCGGTTATTTCGCCAAGAGCTAGGCCTAGAACATGAAATGTGAGGCCACTTACCAGACACAATCACACTTAACATAGTAGGTCAATGACACAAGATCAAATGAACATTTGAATTCTCTCCCACTTTTTTTCATATAATGCAACCATCAAGTTGGGGGCGAACTGGTCTGTACTTGGGGGCGAAGTGGTAGGTCTTCGAGGGCAAACTGAAAAAAAAAAAAACAGCTGGGGCGAACTGGTAACTCGGGGGCGGGCGAAACAACTGGTTACCGAGTACTGCAAATCTTCTTCCCTTTTGTGATCAATGGAGTCTCCTATATATTCTGAAGATTGTTCAAGAGAATGCACTAACTCAAGATCGTAAAAATATCAACCAGCTACAGTACGAGGTGTTTGTGTTGATCAAATCATCAACATCGTTTCACTGTCACCTATACAAATTTGATCTCCTGGAATTGAGTTTGATTTCATACCTCAACGTCTACCGTCAACACCGCATGCCCCTCCCGACCATTCAATTGACTAATGACTGATAACACGCAATGGGGGCAACGATTAATTTAGTTTCAAAATTAAAAATTTTAAGCAGTATACTGAACACAAGGTATTCTGCCGTGAGTGCTCTAGGCAAACAGCGCCTTCGGGTTCTTCAGTGTTTCTAAAACTTAACCAAATGGGAAGTGCAAACACACACACACACACACAACAGACGAATCGAACCTTGTTATTCGATTACGCAATATTCTAGTTAAGCCTTGTAATTTCTTCTGTTTTTAGGGGTAGCTTTAGCAACCTACCACCAAACCTTAACAACGCAATTATGTGAGTTTAAAGCAATCACGGAAACAAACGCAGGGAGTTGGGGAGATGGCACGAAGTTGTGCGAGGAAAATCAGTTAATTAGTAAATATTTGTTTTCGATATAATTCGATATCCCTGAAAACATTGTTTTGTTTAGTTGATTGGGGCGCATAACGTCCATAGGAAAACGAGTGACGTGTTTGTACTGCTGCATTGAATTGTCCGCTATTTTCATTAAACAATATACACGTCAGCTCTTTACCAGCATACAAGTAACGAGGGGGGGGGGGGGGAGTCAAAAGTGCGTCAAAGACTGGTCATTTGATCACCTCCATTAAACTGATGAGAACAGAAGGAATAAATATGGAACGAACGCATGTTAACAATGCAGGCGGACTCAGTTCCGAGTCAATTCATTTAATGTAGCTTGGTTAACCTCTTTCGTTTTCCTTACTAAGGGAGACAGTGCATCAACAAATTCAACCGCATGCACCGTGTATTACACATAGGCGAAACTATGCACACTCGAAGCAGATTGCCGAGACGCCAGAGAGTTCTTACCATGTTGTTTCATATCACTAAGGAATTGAAGAAAATAATTCTAATGATGGACGGACTAGTCTTTTACGCTCACGGTTAAGGGATGATGGGTTGGTGGGATAAATTCTTTACATATGCCTTCTCTGCTGCATGGTCTTTCTCCAATTAGGCAATAACCTTCATTCGTTGATGATGGAAAATTTTGACTATAGAAACTGAGTCCTTAATTGTCCTTCAGTTTCAGATTCACAAACACTGAGGGAAAACCAATGAAGCTGTTTCCTAAATGGTTCATCTGCATTTTTTTTTTCTCATTTTTGAATCAGATGACAGTTACTGGCATGTATCGTACCTTTTTGTCCCCCTTCACGAAACCAAAAAAAAAAATGTTGCAATGTACGGTATTATGCGCCTGCACGGTACCTACAGTGTAGGGATAAGCAGCCTTTCGGTACACTCACATACTCGCAATATGCCAGCTAATCTCATGAGATTTAAGGTATTAATGTAAGTTTATGTGATTTTCAGCCAAAGGTATTCCACTACTTATATCGCTGATCTGAAAAACCTCCACACTGTAACATAGCATCTGCAGCCAAACAATCATCTTACATGATTTAATGATTAATGGCCCATACGGTCCATTCTGAAGTGGGACCCACGAATACTACTAAACACTGCCAAAGTTTTTTTTACTACAGTAGCATCGTGCCTATGTTAGAAACCACATTGTAAAATACAACCTGCAGAAAAAAGTATTTTGGCTTATTTTGATTACATAAAATGACCATTATGGTCCATTTTTGGACCCCAAATCCTGAACACTTTGAAATAACACTATCATAATAATAATGTAGAAAACTTTACATTGTATCTTTAAAATCTGTATCAAAACGAGCATTATGTATGATTTCAGAAATAGCCAATTTGGAACATGTGGACCAAAACGTAGTGAACTACAGTAGGGTTCTCGATATAGAAAACCTGTAGTGAACAGCCCAACAGCGCCACTAACAGTGCACCACTGTGACATATCCTCAGTATAACAACATAAAATCTGTATGAAAAGAAGCATTTTCGCATGATTTTATACCATGGCCAATAAGGCTATTCGGGATATTATTAGACTCAAAAAATTGAACACCTAAAGGTTAACCTTCTATACCGTAGTACTAATTTGTCAAACCCGCCACATTGTAACATGTATACGATCTGCTGGCATGAAAAAAAGCCTTTTGAATGATTTACAGTAATAATTTTATGTCCATATGTACAGTATGGCCCATTCTGACACTGGACGTGCACAAATACTGGACACCACAAAGGTACCACTAGCATAGCGCTTATGTGATAAAACGTATGAAGGAGTACTCCCACGAATTTTTATGATTACATGCAATGGTCCATATGGCTCATTTTCGACCATGGTCCCCCAAATTTTGAACACCCCAAAGTTACTACCACTACCATAGTAGTGATGTGACAGACCTTCAACTTAGTAACATACAATCTGCAGAATTGAAACATTTTGTATGATTTCAAAATGTGGCCCATGGCCCATTTGGAACCTTGGACCCGAAAGTCATGAACGAGTCCACTACTATAATAGCAATGTGTCACAGCTTCAACTTAGTATCGTGAAAACTGAAGGACAAGAAGCATTCGTGAATTTTGGTTCATAAATTGGTCCATGTGGGACCTTGGATCCAAAAGTCCTGAACACACTGAAGGTATAATTACCATAGTAGTACTGTGGCACAACCTCAGCTTACCTGTAGTACTGTACTTAACAATATGTGGGAAGAACAGACACTGGCTTACTGGCAAATCGTGGTCCCTTTAGGCCCCCATGTGACCTTTGGCACCCAAACTTTGTACACCCCTGATGGCCCATAATCCAGGGATCATTGTCGGTATGTCCCCATATTTCAAGAAAATGTGAACTGCCGGAAAATGTTAGCCTAGAGTCATGTGTAATTCACATGGAATAGGTTATCTAAACTCAGATCTGACAAAATGGTGAAACCTGGTTGCAAAGAAGCCAACATTCACACTTGCCGTCTCTGCAAACTTTGTGACACTCAATCTAGTCTAGTTTGTATAAAAAAACTTAATCAGATAATTCAGTCTTCATTTGGAACCTTGTTTGCCTACGTAGTAGACTTTACTGCATATTCCTTGTCAGGTTTTTGGAAGCCTTCAAGGGATACTGTGCAAAACACACCCCGATCTGCTGGGTAGGATATCCTAGGCCCTATACGCTTTGGGAAAGGAAGCTGGAAGCTTCATGCAAAAACAACACCAACTGAAAACCCAAACATCAGACCATAGCTTCAAGTACAGTACTTATCCACACTGACGAATCCAAGTCCTTGGTTTCGGAGGGGGCCAATCTGTTTTTACAGTGATATGGGGAAGGTTCTATGAGGAGAAGTGGTAAAAATCGAAGTCCTTCACCTCAGATGTGATTTGATGTAACAAAAAGGTCCGATTTTAAGGGTTTTTTTTTTTTTTGTTAAAACTTTGTTTTCCTAAGTAAAACTTCAATAGCAATTTTTGGTGAAACTTTGGGTGGAATAATGGTCCCCATCCGTCCACCTTCACTACGCTTAGATCCGCCAGTCCTTGTACAGTGCATTCTTAAATCTTAAAACACTTTCAGTCAGTACTGCATCCCCCCGCTAAGTTACTATCTAAACATGGACCGACAGCCTACAGGTTAGAGAAGGGGATGTTCAGAGAGAGAGAGAGGGGAGACAATTAGAACACATAGAAAGTTATGACTATTCGCCCGAAAAAAAAAAGCGTGCGAAAAGGAATTAGCTGCACGAACGGCATTTTAGACATCAGCGATCGTTATTATGGTTACATTGATTTAGGCCGGGTTATCTATAGTATACGGGCTGGGGTTGTGCGAATAACGATTAACGAAGGCTATTCGCATGTGATTCGCCGGTTATTCGTGCGAATGGTGTTAACCGATAATTGTAAACTCGCCTTTAGCGGTTTACTCGTCTTTTTCTTGGCAACTTCACCTTCTCGAGTTCTCTCCAACGAGCCGTTGCTTTCATTTCCTTTTTTTACTCATTCATCGGTGCCCTCACTTAGGATAATGAAATACATGAGAGTGGCACCACTGCAAATCTGCAAAACGTAGAGCCTAATCATAATTAAATGCACGATTCATCAATAAAAAATAAATTAACGAAACTTAGTGGCAACATATATGCGGCTATACAGGTATCATGGCCGACGGGAATCCGAGCAATGTTGTTTACTTAGTGCTTACCACTCAAATGTTAACAGTTACACCAGTATTAACTGTATACGTAACTTTCAAGATTCATACAGTCACTCATAGTTCATAACGCATCCTCCAGCGTACATCATCAAGTGATGCCACATTGACTATACCGTCATATAGCAAGCTATTTGGGATTTGCAACATATAAACTCGGTTAATTTGCACAACATGTCTTGCTTAGTGACGTACCCCTACGTCTGTCTCACTCTCATAGCAGTACATACCCACATGTCCACTTAACTTTACGTCCTGGTGAAAACTTACCAAACTGTTTCTATTTTGGTTTTAATCCCGATATTTCCAAAAGTCCGATGCTTCTTCTCTTTTTGTTATCAACGTTCGTAACACCGGTGCGGTAATCCTCCTGGTGAATTCTGACCATCGACAGCAAAAGTTTTATGAGGAGGTGCAACCAGAAGTAACCCCACCACAATTAGTTACCAAATTAAAATATCTACTTCGAATACTGAAACAGAATGCTCCAGTATATAAGTCAATGGAGTTAACTACACCAAACAATGTTGGATTACGGACAGTCTCTTTTGTGTGTGTATACCATTCACTGTAGCAACACATGTCCAACGCAGCCGCCATCCTCGGGGGGTCAAAAGAGCGTGTCTGTATACATTTGTTGCCATGGGGACGTTGTTCCACAACGTTCCCTCGAAACGCAATTGGTGTTGTACAGGGACGGTCAGTGTATTCAACGAGGACTGGAAGAAAAGTGATCTGTAAACGACTATTTGGCCTATCTCTGGAAGTCAATGGGAGTGCTTTGGTAGCAAATAAACGGACATCACTCAGCCACTTGAAACTACAATGAACTAGTTGTGTAATTAGATGGCAACTGACATGACGCTTTTCTTTCCGAGGCTTTCAGTGTCGGTTTAAAATTTCTACATAAATCGTTCAGTTGACAGAGTGACAGCATGTCCTGAATGAGAGAAATTCAGTAGTATGGATGAATGATTAATTGTCAGACAATGTAGATCAAAATGTTTTGATCTACACTGTCTTGATTTTGACATTGTTTTGAAGAATATCACGTTAGAAGCATATATATGATCAAATTATGACGTTTTGGTATAAAGACTAAAGGCGGGTACACAGGTAATTTAAATTAAGGCGTAACAAGGAGTCCTAAAGGTTAATCTTAATATATCCGATTAAATCTCATATATGAATGGGTTTTTTTTTTTTTTCGAAAGAACACGTAGGCCTACAATGTTGTGGTGACTTCACCGAAATTGATATTTTGCAACTCCTGTCCTCACGAAAACATAGTAGTGGGCAGATGCACTCTACTAAAAATAAAAGAGTGAAATTCATTACAAAAAAAGAGTCTACTGAGGGACTACTCCTAGCATACTCCAAGTGAATTTCACTCAGAGTAGTGAGAAAACTCACTTCAAAAAGAGCGATATTTCACACACATGGACTGAAGTTTTGTTCTTTTTGGTATGAATTTTCACTCCACTCCTTATGAAATTCACTTTCTCTAGGAGTGGTCCCTCAGTTCACTATTTTTGGAGTGAATTTCACCCTTTAATTTTTAGCTTGTATGTGTAAATTTCACTCTTTTGTTTTGAGCGCGGTGCATGTTGGGAGAGGAGTTCTTGTGGTTTTGTAATGAACTTTGTGGACGTTACGAGTTGGCCTTAATCAAACCTCAACCTCCAGTGTATCATTACTGCTAAAATCAATTCGTGATATACTTAGCATTACACTTACAAAAGCGACTGTATAAGTGAGGGCGCTATAAGCAAGCTAAATATGCACTCTCTAAAATACATTTTCGCTGCAGTCACAAGTCTCAATTGTGAATACGACAAATCCGTCGATCAATCAAATTTACTTAGATGATTTGTCCTATTCACAATTTTAATTTTGCAGATTTTACTGTTTTTGGCTATAGATGTACTAAATCTATACGGTACCAAAACCAATAAAGTTTGGAATATAACGACAGGAATTCACCATCTGTTGTTTACGTTCCAAGTGTACAGTAGTTTTACCGACTTCAAAAGTCTAACCAGAGCGCTTTTATATAAAATGGAAAGAGTACACTTTGAAAGAAGGTTCACATCCCTAAGGTCACACCGCAATCTGTTCTTTGTATTGTTCTTGACGTTTTGAAAGACTTACACCGGATTAGGTAGATGAACACAATAAAGTATTTATCGTCTGCTACAGTTACCGAATTTCATTTTGATTTTCCCTATACTGCTGCATCATTGAAAGTCGTCATGGAACAAAATAACTTTTTCGGCCTTTCGACGCTCGTTGACGTGTATGACATGTTGGGTTGTATATCAATACATGAAAACTAAACTCCCATTTCTGGAAACTTAAGGAGAAAAACTTAAGGAAACTTCTCAGCTATTTGTAAAACTTTAGACGTTTGCCTAGTTAGCGTGCGATGACTGTAACTCGTTTGCATGTGATAATGGTCTGTAGGTACTCTGTTAAGTTCAATTAAATAGTTGCTTGATGTAGAATACCAACTGTGCTATAAGTGTTGGCTGTACAAACCTACGCAACAAAGCACTCCGAGGGAGCCTTTTGTTTAAGGATTAGCTGACTTATGTTACTAAGGTAAAATAGGTTGAACTGAAATCGAAGGAAGGAAAGAAATACTTAATACAAAAAAACGTGACATTAACGAATAAGGGAGTTATCAAATACTCCACAGAATTTCCAATGGGTTCTTCCTATACCCAACTGTATAATTCCAACTAGAGCACTGGCCCTGGAAGAGAATTACCCACAGTTATGTAATACAACATAATGCTTCTAGATTGACGCCTTTTGCAATGTCCGTGGAATTTTCCTAACCATGTATTAAGGTGACAGTTGTCATTGTTCTCCAATCATCCTCATCATCGTCGTCATCATCACGATCATCAGTATCATCTTCATCATTCTTGTGGTCATCTCCATCATCTTTATTTTTGTCATCGTTGTTACCATTATCATTTCCATCACCATCATCATCATCATGATCATCATCATCATCATAGTTCTTATCATGATCTTCATCTTCGTCATTATCGTCATCATCATAATTATCATCAGCCATCATGATCGTCATCATCATCTCCATCACCACCATCATCGACATAGTTCATAACATCATCTTCATCGTCGTCATCATCATCATCGTCATCATCAGTATCACCATCGTCATTATCACGATCCTCATTCTTATCGTCATCTTTAACATCGTCAGCTTCGTCACCAATCATCATCATCTTCAATATCGCCATCATCATCCTTTCCTATCATCACCTTCATCATCGTCATCAGTGCCATCATCGTCATCATCATTATTACTATCACAGTGAGACATCATCACTGTCTTTCGCCTAGTCTTCGTACTAAATTTGCAGATGACACTAATCTGTAATATTAATTGGTTTCATTAATATTGTAACTGCACTGACTGTACTGCACTTTTTGATGGCTTGGGGTATATTGAACAGGTCCAATAGGTTTCCCCCTGGGGTAACAGCCATTAACGTAATCGGAAGAAAAAGTCACAAAGGTATGAGGTATTTGTAGAAGTGTGAACATTTGAATCAAGGATTCTGTATCTTCGAAGGATATTGTGTCTTCGAATGGTACTTACAGGACCAAACTGGTCAACCACTGCATAGGCAATTATGTCAAGACAAAAGATCAATTTGATGATTGACAGCGAAATCTCAAAAAAAAAAAAAAAAAATCTCTTCGCGTAGGCAGACGATGAATATGGATAGCATGTAAACAAAAATTACCATAGCATCGCCAAGATCTAATGATTGTAGGCATATTTTGCTTGTACGTCATCGACATCACATATGAAGCGTCTATCCAGGGTTTTCAATAGGGGTGGGGAACTGGCCTGAGGGCGAAAGCCTTTTGGGCCCACTTTGGGCAGGACTATCTAAGCAGAGTTCCACCATCGCTTGGAGCACCTGAAAAATTTGGGCTTTACAAACCCCCGAGATGGTCGGAAATGGCACTTCCTGGGTGATCTGGGCTTCATGTACCCAACCTTGAAATAGGGCTTTCATGTCTGAAATTTATCAATTAAGACGCAAAACATCATTCTATTCAAAGCTGGTACTAATTTGGATTGCTATTATCTCTTATTGCTCTTATTTATGCTATCGTAATTTTCTGAAAAGTTCATTCAAGAGTCTTTACTTTCTAACGATAACAGGTTTCTCTTTTTGAGAAATTTTTAACTAGCAAATCTTGAACAAAACCTGGTGCATAATTTTGGATCCATTGCAGTCATTTTTTCTTAGAGAAATTATCGTCTCAGAAAAGCTATTCCAGGAATTTTTACCCTCATTACAGGTGTTTATTAGTTTGCTACAACCGTCTATAATTGCATGACAAAGTAGAACTCGTTCTTGTACCACATTGAAAAATATGCCATACAATAGTATCTTGATAGATGGGGAAGTATGAGAAGAGTAGTGATGGTTGGTCCAGATCTGTGAGAGGGTTGTAAGAGAAGGGTTGTCCCCACCCCAAACTTAGATGAAAGCTAATGCAATACTTGGCTTCATTTGAAGTCATAAAATGTGATAGATTGAAATGTGAAAAGTTCCAACTGGTATGTCATACTTTCTGACTCTAGACTGAAATATGAGCAGTTCATATGACATTCCAGATCTTATGAAAATTTGTTTCAATCACAAGGTAACCTCACTATCTGGTACAATATTTGGCATTTTTTTACTTCATTAAATGTGCTAGACTGAAATATGAAAAGTTCTAACTGGCTTTTTTGTATTTTCCGACTATCGTGGCTCTGACCTTTGTTTTGTTGATGGGGGGGGGGGACCTTCCCCAGTCGCAACGCCTGTGAGTGTATATCGACAATTAATTCAGACAGGTTCATAAAGAATTTTTACCTAGGTTCTCTCTTTGCTGGTAATTTGATTTGAACTTTTGTCGGTGTATCTGTGGGGAGGGAACGTGTGTCATTCCCTTCTCTTCTTTTGTTCAATGACACAACACGGCAAAGAAACCCAGTGCGTGCGCGCGTGGATGTTGGCATTTGGGATGTGTAGATGAGTCTAACCTTGGCACATGAACACCTAAACTGCAAGCATCACGCAGCCAGCAATTACATCAGTCACTCACCAAAACTGTGGGCGATATTTGTTACGATATCCCCCTACCATTCATAAAGTGAGCCAAAACATTTTTCTTCACGAAATGTGGCCGGGGGGGGGGGGGGGATTTGATTTATGTCCCCCTCCTAGAAAATATGGGACACGTATCCCCCTGTCCCCTAGGATTGTCGCCCATGTTCAGTACTTTACTGATCTATACCTCATTTCCTTCCAAATGGCAAAATTTAAGGTGAATATGCTTCACCTGAGAATTTAAAATGATCAGAGTTGTAGTGAAACGAGTCATTGACTCGGACTCGAGTCGACTCGAGTAGCCCTCTTTGATTAAAGACTCATTTCGGACTCTAGTCACTAGCATAAATGACTCGACTAGGACTCGAGTCAGCGACCGGATTGACTTGACTCGAAATTTAGTATTTAACTCGAGTTAAAAATTTCAGCTCGCCGCTCTCATTTCACTATTCGCTGTTTGCAACTTCAACGCCGCGCAACTCGTAAGGTAAATTATTCGAACCTTACGATCATGCATTGAAAGCACCTCGTAGTGTGGAACCGCATCGAATCCTTCATCTTAAGCGTAGTAAACAGAGTGAGCACAGTACACTAAACTTTCTGTACCATCCACTTTGGAAGTATTTCCATATTTTGGTGATTACACCAGAGCTAGGTTCTGTAAATGGTTCCTCCCACTTGATGTTAGCATCGGAAGACATAAGAATAATACGAGAGATAAGGAAGAAACCGAAAGCCTAAACCATCTCCACAACCTCATGTAGTAGTCTGAGTTACTCAATGACCCTTTTGAGTGGCTCTCTGAATTTAATTAATAATTTTGCTCTCTATGATTTATTCCACAGAGGTGATATACATGTCACTACTCAGGGAAGTCAATTAATAAAAATATGGGGCTTCGTTTATCGTTTGTTCCCTCCATAGCACACCGTCATCTGAAAGTAAATGTAAAACGTGCTGAGCTCACTATGAAAACAACTTCAAGGGCAAGAGCAGGCATTCTAAACTTTTTTAAAACAGTAGCTATAATTTTACCTTTTGCTCTCTGTCAAGTACTTTTCATTATATTTCAGGATAGAATATCGCATCCAAGGAAAGTAAGGGAGTTTCTCATAATTGTCACAATTTAGTGATAAAAATATTATCACATGATTCTTAAAAGTCGTTCATGAAATGTAGTTGACTTCTACACTAATTTAGATCTGAATGACTGCATTTTCCCTTTAAAAAATTTACTTTTGAAAGGAGGAAATTTCTGATTTCCTTAGAATAAATTTCTCAAAACACCAGTGTGGTCTTTTTCATGTTTTGACATGAAAGGTTTGTTTCATATGTTTATCCATGCACTGAAACTTGTTACTTGAATACTTTTGCGGTTGTCAACAGTACAGAATTTGTAAAACGTTATACCGTCAGATCAAACTGAGAACATGCATTTTTTTGATTAGCTGTTATGTATTAGGGGTTCACGACCATTAATGCACCCTATCAGAACTGTCTTTTCTTGGAGGGGAGGAGGTGGGATTAAAAAAGGTGTACCACCAATTTCTGGACAAACTTTGTTTGAAACAAATCACATCTTAGCAATCACTTAACCCATTTCAAAACCAGTCGGGTCTTTACTGTGCAAAGAAGGTTCAAACTTAACTACAGACATTACCATTAAGATATTCATGGTATGGTACGATTTTAAATTTTTCTCTATCAGGTAAGCCCACATCAATTCGAAATTTCGGTGCTTTGATACCCCGCGTTAACATTTTGCCAGTGGGTCACTGACTTCATTTTGTTGACTTGAAACTGACTTGATCAATGATAACTGCTGACTCGGAATGACTTGTCCAATTGTAAATGACTTGACTCGACTTGACTTGACTCTACAACTAGTGCTGACTCGACTTGACTCGATCTGTAATATGTGGATGACTCGACTTGTGACTCGAGCTCAAGTTGACTTGCTACATTAGGGAGCTTTCGATTGATACGTCCACTATAGTGGACTGCTACGATTGTTACGTCATTTTTTTAGCCTATGCACATGCGTCACGAGTCTCCCTCGATTCATCGAGGGAGACGACGTAGTCCCTATTTCTGCATTGTTTGCGTGTACCCTTACTTTGGCGATCACGACAGAGTAGGCTTAACCTGCTAAATGAAATCACGGTATTCTTGTTGGAATGTCCTTCCACCCGTCAGACATAAACATAATTAATGTTCTAAATCATGAATGGTATAAAAAAGATTACTAAACAAAGACTCGGTGATATTTACATGCAGGAGTGCATGGTGTGCAGAATAGAAATACTCAGTGCAAGAATTACCACATTTTCAAGGAGAATCTTCGGTTTGAAAAATATTTGATAACACTTCCCATGCTTCACAGGTTTAGCTTTTGTTTTGTAGACTGCTTGTTGTAGCAATACTAAAATTCCTACAGTCTCTGGGAGGTACGAGAATATTGTGTTTCACGGTTTTTGTGTTTCATCTGCACACTTTTGTGATCAAGCAAAAATATGAGTCGAATTCCATTATTTCTTTGAGTGTCAGTGGCATTCTCAGATACGACAGAAGTATCTTCCTCGTGACCTTACTTTTATATAGGAATCCTAACACTTTAAAAATGCAAACATATTTTTCAGACGAATAATAAAAGAAACCTTGCTAACTATTAGCTTATTTTGTGGTGAAATAATAAGGGTTTTTTTAAAAGTTGGTGCATGCCCACCTAAAATGGCTTAGTACAGTTCTTAGCACTATAACTTTTTAGCGGAAGTTTTTATGTTTATTGGTATATATTCGAATCTCTTCGAATTTACACCAGTATGTACTCCTAATTTCTGATTGATTGATTGAATCCCGTAGTTATTTGATTCAATACCGTACCACTATTAATTCGATTTACTACCGGTATGTATGTGAATCAATACCAGTATATATTCAAATTTTTACCAGCATATATCTCGCCTTTCTGATTTGTTGATTTCAACTGGTATAAATTCTAGTTAATACCGATAAATATTCGAATAAATACTGGGATAAAATAATGGTGTATTTGCCCATTGTGCACGAAAACATGTTAACGTTTAAAAAAAAAACATGTTAATGTTAACATGTTAATGTTTATGCACTGTCTACTTGGCGATAAGACGTCGACTTTAACGTCCTCTCAATTATTTTAGAATCATCTGAAAGTTTCAACGCGAACAAGGTAGCAAAAACCCGTCGAAGAGGCGTACGTATGTGCCTTTCCATTGCATTCTTTCTTCAACTGGCTAATTGCAGGTTATGTTCCAACTTTGTTGCACGAAAATAGGGGCCTCCACCCTACATGAAACGATGGGTGTAGAATGTCCATGCCAAACGATAGGGACGAGATGTGCAACTCCGTGGATTGCTTAGCTACTCGTATAGTTGTCACTGTAAAGCTCATCTGCTTATTTTTTTTTTATATCACACATTGTTCTCCTTTCTCTGTGCCGAATAAATGAATTAGGGCTCACGCCAAATCGTTACATTTTTTACGACCTATCTATCATGCTATGCATTCCAGGAACATAAAATAAGGAAATACATGTACCAGCACAAGACTGACAGCTATAAGAGCTTGCTTTGTATTGCTTTTAGTCCAATAGAAAGTACAGTATAACATATTTATGTACTGTACGTGCTATACGTACTGAGAAAATATGAACAAGGAAGTTCATGGTCATGCATTCACTTGACATTTTTTTTTATCTGGAAATGAATGACGTAAACATATTAAGGCCTACCATCAAATGTCCGATCATTCCTGTATTGTATTTCCATCCAATGAACTTCTTTCGGTTCTGTGGTTATTCCAATAACGGTCTTACTCACGCGTGCATGGAAATTTTCTTAGTTGTCTTGAACAATTTGAAATACAACTATTTGGTCGTTGCTACTCGCTGTTTTCATCTCTCTGTTTATTTTCTATATCTTCTCAAAGTAAAAGAAACTCTATTGAAACCTTAGACATTTGTGCTCTGTTGGGTCCATTTAATTTGATGAAAAGTTACACCTTTGCAGATATAGATGAAGATGACGTCATCCGTGAGATCATTCGCTAATTGTCCGTCCGTCATCTTCTGCATTGTCATGGTTTCATTGAACTTGGGGCTTTCGGAGGCAGCAAAATGCAAAAGAGGATGTCAGTGTTACCAGGCAGGTATCTCCGAGGAAAAATGGATACAATGCGACAACGGAAGACTGACCAAATTTCCCGGTCCTATCGCCCATTCTCGAGAAGTAGTTTCGATCAGGGACAATAAAATCAAGGCAGTTCCACCGAATCCGTTCGGGTATTTGTCCTCATCTCAGGTAGGATACGTGTACCTCGATGGCAACCGCATAGAGAAGATCGCTGATGGAGCCTTTTCGATTCCTAGGCATCTTCTAGTGGTTTCACTGATGGACAACAGATTAAAAAATATCCCGCCCGGAATTTTCATGGGAGCAGATAGTGTGGAAGAATTGTATCTGGACGATAATAACGTGGCAAAACTGAAGGCGGACGTCTTCGGAGATATGCGGCGGTTGAGGATTTTGAGTTTGTCCGGCAATAGTATAGACAACATCGAGACGAACGCCTTCAATGGATTAGATGAATTGAACGAATTGTATCTTACCGGCAACCGACTGGCTACATTGAGAGGTGGCGCCTTCGCGGGACTGAGAGATATTAAGAAAATTGATCTTCGTGATAATGCCCTGACTCAGATATTTGGAGCAGTCTTTCGATCGTTATTCCAATTGGAAGAGTTGATACTACAAAACAACGAACTCTCTGATGTTAAATCACAATGGTTTCGAGATCTGGAAAATCTTCGCATATTAGATTTGAGTCGAAACAAAATTGGGAGCTTCGTAAGTCAGGCCTTTGCATCCTTGATAAATTTAGAGAGTCTGGACTTATCTAACAACAATATCTCTGAGGTGGGCAGATCTAGATTTGACGGGCTGGGAAATCTCGCGACTTTAAATCTCGCAAACAATTTCGAATTACAAATAAAAAACGGGAGCTTCACAGAGATGCTCAATCTTCAGAGTTTAGATTTACGCAACGTCTCCTCCACTGTGAGTGCGGGTGTCCTGTACCGTCAAGGTAATACCACGAGACTTCTTCGAGTCAAGAAACTAATGCTGTCAGGTCTCAGTAGTTTCCCCGTGGATCTTCTTAACTTAGTCCCTAATGTCGAATCCCTCATTATCACAGACAGCAATATCACGACAATACCGGAAGGAGGTTTTGATAATAACATTTATCTAAAGGAAGTAAACGTAAACAACTGTGGTATAACAGTTTTTGAGAAAGGAGTACTTCATCCTTTGAGAAAATTAAAAATTTTAGACGTTTCCCAGAATAATTTATCGCAACTTCCCGACGATAGCTTGCTGCAAGACCATCGCGACGTGGTACTCTGTTTACATGGGAATCCTTGGAACTGCGATTGCTCCATCTCTTGGATAACCAAATGGTTCCGCCGTAGAGGAGGCAGATGGTGTAGAAACAGTCGACCCGTTTGTCAAAGTCCACCTAAGTTAGAAGGCCAGACAGTGTGGGAGATACCATACAAGAACTGTAACGTCACAGGTGTATAGTTATGCCGGGGAGGTGTTTTTAGCATTTACCTGGTTTTGCCACCACCACCGCAGTGTAGAAACAGTTGTTTTGGGCTGCGTTTACCCCCGGAGAGTGGAAGTCTTAAGTCTGTAATCAAGCACTATAGGCTAATATGATTTTTTTCGTCATGATTCGTGGGCGGACAAAAAAAGGCGATACCAATAGTCTCATCAGGATTATATCTCATCAGGATTATATCTCATCATGTTATCATTTTATCTCATTATATTTCATCTCATTTTAAGGATTACAAGGATATATGTATATTTTCGGGTGGGGGAGGGGGGTGGGGTGAACTCGTTATGTATCAGGCCCACCCCAGGTTTGCTAAGATTCTTGGATTGAACAGTTCCAAATGCTCAGCTTTTTATCAGTTCGTCGGACCCCCTGACCATTTTTGTTGTTGTTGTCTGTGCAGACGGTAAGGTGAAATACATCTATATCAAACATCTATATCAAAATCACGCAGTTTTCAGACAAGCTGGTTTAGTATGGCCCACCCGTTCTTTAATCATGTCAACTTGATAAAGGAACAAAAGTCAAAGGAAAGATGGAAGAACTGTTACTCCAAGTTATTAGTGCTGCTCAGTTCGATTAGTCAGTGTTATGGCCATTTATTCAAGTGTCTAGTACCATACCGTACCATACTGTTTGTACAATGTGTTCCAACGCGGGACGACTAATTAAGATGCAGCTTGTTAAATATAGTCGAATCCATATTTCATTCTTGTTAAGGTTGAATATGTTATAATCATCATCATTACACGTTCAACACCATTTCCTTCGCTTCCTTTTCACTTATACGGGTGCCATGAGTTTGCCGGCATTTTTATTTCCTCCTTTCTTTCCTCATTCCTTTACGTAGTATTCTGGAAGGAGATTCTGCACTAAGTTCATCGGCTCAAGCCACCAACAGTGACACTTAAATGGTAGCACACCTTACGCCCTTTGTGGTATTCAACCGAAACTAGAAGGTTCAGTAGTCACTGAGGCTTATCTGGGAGGTAGGGAACTACCTCATGGTTTACAAATGTCATCGGTAGAGACTACTGATTAGTGGTGAGAAGGGGAATGTGTGTGAGGGTGCAGGTGTACAGGTGTGTGTGTGTGTAAAGAAAGAAAAAGAAGTGTGTCACGAATCTTCTCCTAGACGGTGACCCTTAAACTTGGTGGATAGGTGCCTGGGTACGAGGTGAAGTGCACTACGTCATAGGTCAAAGGTCTCCTTACTTTAGGACATGATACCTGAGTGTGTTAGGTGCTGTGTAGTACATGGTGTTAATTCAAACTGACATATTTGCCACTATGAATGTGACTTTGGACGTCGATTGAAGGAAGGGGGGGGGGGGGAAAGGGACATGTCTTCTCCAATTTTTGAGAGGGAGTGACAATAACACACCCCCCCCCTCCACTTTTGTAACCTGAAATTAAAAAAACAGCATTTTTTTTTCTTTGGTGGAATTGTAAATTTGTTAACTTTGTTCTAAAAAATAAACAAAATTTAGCAGAAAGTGACAAGGACATGTTTCTGCAATCTGAGAGGTATTTTTTATTAGTTTTTCTTTCGCGACGCTACGAACTCTGTGTATAGGACGTATACAACCTTAACGGAGTTATTACTTACCCCATTTCAATGCTTTGATCAGAGTCTGCTTACACTATAGAGACAGAGGAACAGGGAGTCTCAGAGTCTTCTGCTTTAACTTACGTAATTTTGCTTTCTTTAGTGATAAAACTAAAACTTACACTGTAAGAATGTCTGTGAATGTTCCAAGAATAATACAAAGAAATATAAAAGGAATACAGAAATATTTCTTTCAAATATTTGCCAGAAATGTCTGTATTTCTTATTTATTTCCTCAGCCGCTCTCGTGCTCGTTACAGGTCATACGAATGCTAGCGGGAAACCAGATGATTTTCAATCGTGTCCGTGCGAAACTAAGCAAGGTCTTGCAACACTGCTGGGAGGGAGGAGGGAGTAACACCTCGGAACTTTAGCCAAGTACTGAAACAAAAATAAAAAAAAGAAGATGCATAATTCAATAGTATGACTTTTTATAAGATGTAACCTCAACCCATCTGATGCATTTTTTTCCATATATTGAATTTCATCGTGATTGAGAATTATCCCTATTTAAGAGATGGATACATGCAGCTTACAAAACACGGGAACTGCCGTTTCCGGCCATCTTGGGAGCTTGAAAAGCCCTAAAATTGTCTTCTACGCTCCGCGCAAACGATGGTGGCGTTCTGCTTAGATAGGAAGTGGAGCGTTCACCATCCCCATGTTGTTTTATGTTTCACGGACTTACGCCATGGCTTACGTCACTTTCGGAAAAAAAAAATAGGCCAGATGTTCCCTCCCCCATTTCAATATCAAATCGACACCCATGGATGTGACACGGTATTTCAAGCTATATATGCACCCATGTTTTGTGCTCAGTGATTATGTCTGGTAGCTATGTCATTTTCAGTGCGTTAGTAATAGACCCTCAACGAAATCGGAAGCTTAGTAACTGGGAGGAGGGCGTCAATTGACAAATAGCGTCATCAAATTGTCCTCTGCGTGGAGGGTCATGTGCTGCGGGAATGACTTGGTATGGTACACAGAGGTAGTATAATTGGTATGGTATAGGTATACTAGTTTCAAACAGTATAATGACTTGCATTGAACTGCAAAAAATAAAAATAATAAAAATAAAAACAAATGAATAAGTACGAATGTGCTGTTCGTACTACTCCATAGTTTTTGTAAGATGGTTATTACTATTAGGTAAAATTGTAGGTTTTTGTTTCGATGACATCGTAACCTTCTAAGTTTCTAGTAAGTGCATTTGTTATTTTCTAGAACACAGCTTTGGAAACTTGTTCTTTCACTATAGTACCACGAACTTTGCAGTCACTTTTGTCTTTGTGTAGGACTAACCTACAAGTTATTAAGGGGCCGTGACAGGGCAGACTACAAAACACTGTCGATCTACAGTTTTATTGTATTCATCCGCCGGTGATTTTAATCGAAAAGTGACGGTGCATTATCCATCGGATAATAAATGGTCACCTGACTGAAATGATACAATAAAAGTTGAAGATTTTGACCAAGTATGTACGAATTTTAGCGTACTGGACGTCAGTGAACATGTAACTGTTGTGTAATGGACAATGGACACCTGGTGCCAAAATAGAGAGACGCACAACGCATTGATATGTCGGTGAAGAGCCTCTATGTGATGGAACATGTACATAGTTACAGCTTACATTGTGTACGTTAGAACTAAACTTAAATGCGCGCGCAAAAAAGATCGAATCGCGCAAATTGAGCAACGCGTCGCTCTACTGAGAAAAGCCAACATATTGCTTACTACTTGACTTGCACATCGCTTCGCTGTGATTTCCTCATGAATTAGCTTAGGCTTTGTGTATCACGTCACAAAGGTATCCCTTAATAAATTTTCCCCCATCTCTAAGATTTGAAGGTTTTCACATTTGGTATCATAGACTACCATGCTAAAACGTGGAATAGGACCTTTCTTTTCCTTTGCGGTATTTCCAAAGTGCTCCCCTAATGACACATAGTCTCCTTCTAAGAGATTAAGAATATTCATTATAAGTTGCAATGCTGTCGACGACACTAAGACATAAAGGGTGTGTTTTCATCTCTCAGGGAACTTTCACGGTCGTGGGACTAATGTGATTCTGCGTAATCTCAAGAAGATCAGTCGAAATAACAGGAGAAGACCAACATCGGAAGATCATGTCCCTACCACCGGGGTAACTTTTCTTACTACTTTATTCCTCGTTGAACCTTAAATGGTATCCAAAAGCACCCGCCAATATCGACCAATTATGAAATTCCGACTGCGGGTAACGTAATAAATCATGCAAAATCTTCTCCACAAACAATAACTGGAGACTGATACTGATTACTGAAAATAAAAACAAAATATGAATCTAATCAATATAAAAAAATAAAAATCAAGAAGTACACCAAAAGAGAAAAAAAGTAGTCTGATAATGATGATGATGACCAAACCAATTTTTGAAACTGATTTTTGTCTCCTTTGAAAAAAAAAAAAAAAGGTTGCATTGATATTAGCTCCACTATTTTAATCCGGTTAGTGTGTTGTAAACTATGAAAAGCATTCTTTTTTTCTTTGTCTCTTTTTTATACTTTTAATTTGACAGGACCGTCATACCGACAAGATGTCTCCTCGATTCTCTCGGAACTGCCATTACTAAATATTGACCCAGGAGTGGGAGTGGGGATGGAGGTGGTTGGTTGGGGTGAGGGAGACGGAAATCGGGCCGTAGATTGACCCAACAGATTTTTCTTTTATTTTGGTAATGATTTCGAACGATTTCATGGTCATTAACTTATTGATTCCAAGTAGTTTAATATTGATATTAAAATTACTTGACTTTCGCTCTTACACCTACTGCAACTTACACGAATCCATCTTTTTTTTCTCGATAGCTGCCATTGAGGTTGTTGGAGTGATTAACAATATGATAACCGCTTTTAACGCATGTCGACGAATGACATTTGACCCCTTGACCCCTCGACGTTGCAAGAAACGTGTGTCGATAACTGGACTGGAAGTTATGGTTTACCAGCTTCTGTACTTTCATGGTTTGACCTTCGATTTCTCAGGTGGGTGTACCAATCGTTTCCTCTCCACAATCAGAAACAAAATTATTTAATTATCTACGTACATTGTAATCAATTTCTGACGTCAGAACTTTTACCCATTTGCCTTTGATATTCGGCAAGTATCATTTGTTTCATATCACAAACAGGCGCTTCCAAAGTTACTTTAATAATAGATGGCGGTAGACTTCAAAAGTGTTGTCAACTAATTCAAACAGCTGCATGTAAAGTTGCCAGGATACTGTACCAATCCATTTCTGCTTCTCTGACTTCCATTGACTACAGCAGAGTGGCGTATATAAACTAACCTGAACAGTTTCTGCATAGCGCCGTAGGCCTCGTACCAATGGTTAAACAAAGTTTATTTTGCTAAACAAAGAGAATGGAAAGAAATGAACCGTTTTCAACTAGAAACGAGGTATAGGGATGTGTCTGGGAAGATTTAATTACATATTCTGCGTATTTACCCTATTAGTGTTACTATTAGGATATTATCAGGATATATACATAATATATATGCCTATTCAATCTTCTTCGTAATGTAGTCTTATTGGTTTAAATATCCCTCCATTCAAGAAGATCCGTATTGCATTAATTCAAAAGTACGTCACCAGTGGAAGCAGTTGCGTATTCATGAAACGGTTTTATTCAGATTCGCTGGGAAATTTTTTCAGATTATTTAATGTCTCATCTGATTCTGATTATCTTTTCGACTGTCTTTTAATTAAAAAAAATGAATGTTTTCACACCTTGATCCATGCATTCAAAATGAAAACTGGCTACCTGTATCAGCATTAAGCAATGATTGGGCCTACGAAGCAAAGTGAGCATGCCACTTTTACTTACAACTAGAAATAGATAAATTACTCTCTCTCTGTCTATGCTAAATCGTCATCTTTGGGGCTCCAAAGCAGAGGGTTAGCAACAACATGAACGCGTTCATCACCTTGGTTATTGTGGGCTTAGTCTTTGATGACATCTTGATGTCATTGCGTTTCAATTTAGCAAACTGGAAGTCACTGAACATGAAACTGTTGTGCAATGAATAATGGACACCCGGCCTCAAAATAGAGAGGCGCACAGCGCAGTGACGTGTAGGTGAAGAACCTCTATGTGATAGAACATGTACATATTTACATCTTACGGTGTGTGTATCTATATTTCTATGGTTTGAACTAAAAAAAAAAAGAAACACGCGCGCAGAAAAAATCAAATAGCACAAATTAAGCAACGCGTCGCTCTACCAGCTCAATCTCGCGTGCAGAAAAGCCAGCAAAGTGCCTTTCTCCATAAAAGCCTAGTACTTAAGTAATAACGTAAATTGCGCATCGTGTCCTGTTGTCTCCTCATGAATTAGCTTAGGCTCTGTGTATTACGTCACAAAGGTATCCCTTACTTTTGTTTACAAATAAGTCCATTAGCTTAATGTACAATCACGTCATATCGATGTATTAAACGATCAAGCTGTATTTTATCTGCGAGAGGAATTTCAACTATGTTCCAGCTAATTTTGCTGTCATTACTTATAACTGTGTAACTTTCTTTACATTCTCTATGACGTTGTATTCCACGGACATTCGAGAAAGGCGAAATAAGGCCCGTAAGTAATTACTTTTCGGAATTAATTAAATTTTGAAGTTACACACCATAAGGCAGAAGGCAGTAACTGTTGATAAGTTTGTCATGCCCCAGTACTTTGTTTTTGTTGCTGTTTCGTCAAATTGGATTTACCCTGTTACACATTACAGAGACGTTATCTATGGTTCGTCCTGAAACAATTATGAGAAATTGTTAGGCCAACCGTGAAGAATAAATTGATTAACACTAAGTGACGGTCGCATTCATATCGATAAAATAATCTAAACAATAAAAGTAGCCGTTCACCAGACATTTTTTTTTTCGGTCCTTACAGGAAACGACTCCCGGAAGACTACTGAGAGGTTGGCAAAGAAGCTCATACGCCAGATTCGGCGAAGTAAGTACACGGTAACCTTTTCTCTGATCTCTGAAATTTGAATGTTGTCACATTTGATTTCATGGACTACCATGGTGAATGGTACGATAGAACCCTTTTTGCTTCTTTGTTAAAGGACGCGCGTATGGTACATGTTCTCCTTCTAAAAGTTTGTGACTATCCAGTGTAAGTTGCAATGCTGTCGGTGAGATTTAGACACCAAAGATGTTTTTTAACTTTTCAGGGAACATTCATCTTCGTGAGACTAAACTGACTCTGCGTATTCTCAAAATCAAAAACATCAGAGAGAACAGCATCAAAATATGACCTCCCTGTCACCATGGTAACTTGTTTTATTTTCGTTTAACCCATGTTGAAACTTTAAATGACTTAAAATGTCAGTACCAGCTACTCAATGAAATTCTGAGTAAGGGCAGTAAAACAAGACATCATGAAATATATTCAAGAAATGGTCATGAGACAGAAACAGTTGAATAAAAATAAAGACAAAATATCATAAATTGAATAAGTATAAAAATATATAAATTCATAAGAACACCAAAGACAAAAAATAGTCTGATTATGATGAACAAACTAATGTTTTCATCACTCAGTTGAAAATTCGTTGCAAGCAACATTGTTGTACTTGTAGGAAATTTCTCGTTTTATCATTTATATTTACTACAGATGTTGTGAACTTAAAAGAGCTCTTTTAAATATTTTTAATTGGTCAGGACCGTCACACCAACGAAAATGTTACTGCTGCCCTCTCCAAGTTATCAACCCCAAACATTGACCCTGGATTGACCTTGACCACGTGGGTATACAGTCTTCTTTGTACGCTTGAAAACATCGCATTTCAAATTTATCAACTATTTCGTTCTAGCATTTTAAGTTTCTTTCGGTAACCGTCAGGTTGCATCCACGGCACAGGAACTCCGATTTAAATTTGTGAAGTGTTGTTTATTTTGAACATTAGACCAATCCACTAATGAGATATAGAGTATCCTAAAGTACATGGATGATTTGAAACTCTATACCATGTAATAACTGTTATATCTAAGATGAACTGTTGATAAGCATTCTCTCTAAACTCGGATAAAATTTAAATCGGGTGGGTGAATGATTCTTCGATGTTTTGGTTTTCCGACATGGTTACGTAATACAAAGGGTGTAGCATTAATTACGCTTTAAATTGATTTTTCGTTGTTCATAATTGCTTTAATGATCCTTCTCTTGCTCACTGCGTATAATAACTCGTAGAGTTTTCATTTCAGCGATACACGGAAGAACGGAAAGTGAATTATCCCTAATAGCTTGCGTTCATTCGGTTTACCTGACCTGCGATTTGACTTCACTGGTGAGTGATTCCACATCATGCTTAACGTCAGTATACATGATACAGGTTGTGTTTTGTCAAGGGGGTTTTACAAGGAAACCCCCTTGGTTTTATAGCCAACTCTGTAGCAGTGGGAGGAGGGGGCGGGGAGGCTGTGGTCTCTTGACAAAGGTTTGTATAAGATTGGGGAGGGGCTCTTGGGGAAGAGGAGGGGCAGAAATTGAATCAATCGGATTAATTTCAAATTATCACTTTAAGTTTATTTTTACGCGGTGCAACTTTGCTCAAATAAACTCCTACACCAGTTTACACAAACCACTTTTCTCAGTAGCTTCCATTGAAGTTGCTCCGATGATATTAATGCTATGATTGCCGCTAAGTTCAGTGCTTGTCGAAAACCCTCTGACCACGTGACCTCTTGACGGAAATGTTCGCTGACAGCTATACTGGAAGTTATCGTTTATCAGCCTCAACACTTTCATGGTTTGACCCTCGATTTCTCAGGTGAATGTTCACATCGTTTTGTCTCTACAACCAGAAACAGCATTACTTGAATATCTACGGTCATCATCTGACGTCATACGTGTTGCCCATTAACGTCTGCCAGTATTATATGTTTCGTGTCACAAGTTGTTCCAAAGGTTACTTCATGACAGATGACCAGTAGACTTAATTAGTCATGTCAGTTTTTTTATGATTTTGAGGACATAAATTTCTTCAATTCAAACAGCTGCATTTGAAGTCGCTAGGATCCTGTGGACGATACAAGCACTTAGTTGCTAAAACGTCACTTCAAAAAACTTGAAAGCTATATGGTGAATCGCATTTGACGGTACGTAAACTATTACGTAATTTTGAAAGAGCAGCCTTTGGACCCGTTGACCTAGGGAAGGTTAACCTCCCTGGAAAATGAGAATTTAGTGAGAACCCTCCGACACTGCACTGTAATACAAACGGGTATTACCGATGATAAACTTACATCACTCGTGCTAAGGTTCATTCGTCATGTCTAACCTCATATATATGACTACTATTGCGTTGAACATTTAAAGAGCATATCTAAGAAGACATTTATGATTTTATTTCTTGTTTTCAAGCTGGAAAGGACAACAGACTGTATCAAGACGACATCTCCTGAGAACATCGTTGAGAAAGAAGATCAAGTCTCTTAGGGTATAAAATCTGCCGCCTTCTTTTCATTTTGGTGTTGGGATGCAGCATTTACGTTTAAACAAATAACAACGTTAACTAGAACTGCATTTGCCTACAAATACGCAGAATTGTAGTGCGTGGTAGGCTAAGTCCTTGTTCTTGGGAGTAATTAAGCCAGTCTCTGTGGATCCACTCCTCATAGGAGTTAGCATTTTTTTTTTTGGGGGGGGGGGGAAGCAGTGCCGTTTCCTGTCGACCCCTTTCCCAATCCACTCTTTTTTTATGTCACGCTGGACGAAACAAAAATTCCATTGGATCTCTCTCATAATGTTGTAAAGTTGCCGACGCTATCGTTGCTATATACCGTATGTCTTACAAGCCTGTACTGCTCTGAGTTTTAAAGAGCACTCTATTACTAGCTGTATAGATGTCAAACCTGACTTTCTGTTTCACCACTGAAATAGAACATGAGAGCAGTACATTATTCTGTCGAAGGACGTCATGTTGTAACCACTTAGAAGCAGTGAAGCAGCACACGATTCTGTGACATCGTATTTAAACAAAATGGCGCAGTATTGCACACCAATTTGAAAACAACATTGACACTCCACGTTTATCACCTCATTGCGAAAAGGCCGAACCACATTTCATCAAGTTTTCTGGAAATTTATCCGCAGGGCTCTCTTATCACTTTAACTCCTTAAATCGTTCTTGTAGTCGTGGCATTGCTTTTCCTTAGTAGATTTTGGTTTGAAGACGGCCATAGCTCGCATTTACTGCTATTACTAAGAGGTCGTGCATGCATATTTGTATGAACTAAGTTACATCACGCGCAGGTGAGGAGTTATGAGCCATACAAGGCTCAACAACGGAAATTGCTGGTCGACCAGTAATGACAAGATTGTAGTGGGGCGCACTACAATAATAATAAAAAAGAAAATAAACTGGACTTAAACATGAACAGTTTTTTTTTAAACATATCAGGTCAAACAGTTAAACACGTATAAGTTTTACACATGAAATTCTCTTTTATATGTAATTAAATAATCCCAGACATTTACCTATAGCCTACCCCGTTTCTAGTTGAAAACGGTTCATTTCTTTCAGTTCCCTTTGTTTTGCAAAAAAAAAACTTTGTTTTACCGTTTTAAAAACCGAGGACGCTATGCAGAAACTGTCCAGGGATGTTCATATATACCACTCTGCTGTGAGTCAAAGTAAGTCAGAGAAGCAGAAATGGATTGGTACAGCATCCTAGCAACTTCATGCAGCTGCTTCAATTGTAGAAAATGATGTCATTGGATTATGACAAAGTTGACAAGATTAATTAAGTCTAACGTCATCTATTTTTAAGGTAACTTTAAAAGCACGTATTTGTGATATGAAATGTGATATGACGCACATGATACTTGCCGGACTTCAAAGGACAATGGGTAAAAGTTATGACGTCAGAAATTGATTACAATGTACATAGATATTCAAATACTCTTGTATCTGATTGTGGAGGGAAAACGATTGGTACACCTACTTGAGAAATCGAAGGTCAAACCATGAAAGTACTGAGGCTGATAAACCATAACTTCCAGTCCAGTTGTCGACACACGTTTCTTGCAACGTCGAGGGATCAAGGGGTTAAATAGCATTCGTCGACATGCGTTAAAAGCGGTTATCATGTTGTTAATCACTCGAACAACCTCAATGACAGCTATCGAGAAAAGATGGACTCCTGTTAGTCGCAGTAGGTGTAAGTGGTGAAAGTTCAAGTACTTTTAATAAGAAAAGAATAAAAACAAATTAATTAACGTTGTTGACTCTCCCTTTCCAACATTCAGTAATTAACAAGAACGGAATAAAATAACAAGCAAAATAATCCCATGCCGATTGCAGATTTATCCAGTTCCTTATTGGAAGCCATTGACCTCATTTTACTCTTTCACTTAAGGAGATAAAATGAAGTTTGTCTTGCCTGTGGAAAGGTTTTAGAGTTCGCTAGGCAAAAACTTTGCAAGGATGTTTATGTAAGTCACTCTGCTGTAGTCAATATCATAAGTCGGAGCAGAATAGATCGATTGGTGCAGAATCCAAGCGACCTCAAATGCAGCTGTTTGAAGTGAAGCAACTTATGTCCTCAAATCAAAAAAAAAAAAAAAAAATTGACATGACTAATTACGCCTTCTGGTCATCTGTCATTAAGTAATCTTTGGATCAACTTTTTTTGTGATACGAAACATATGATACTTGCAGACTTGAATAGGCATCACGTATGACGTCAGGTAATGACCGCAGATGTTCAAATAATTGTGTGTTTCTGGTTGTAGAGAGAAAACGATGTCAACATTCACCAGAGAAATCGAGGGTCAAACCATGAAAGTGTTGAGGCTGATAAACGATAACTTCCAGTCCAACTGTCAGCGAACGTTTCCGTCCAGAGGTCACGTGGTCAGAGGATTTTCGACAGGCACTGAACTTAGCGGCAATCATAGCATTAATATCATCGGAGCAACTTCAATGGAAGCTACTGAGAAAAGTGGTTTGTGTAAACTGGTGTAGGAGTTTATTTGAGCAAAGTTGCACCGCGTAAAAATAAACTTAAAGTGATAATTTGAAATTAATCCGATTGATTCAATTTCTGCCCCTCCTCTTCCCCAAGAGCCCCTCCCCAATCTTATACAAACCTTTGTCAAGAGACCACAGCCTCCCCGCCCCCTCCTCCCACTGCTACAGAGTTGGCTATAAAACCAAGGAGGTTTCCTTGTAAAACCCCCTTGACAAAACACAACCTGTATCATATATACTGACGTTAAGCATGATGTGGAATCACTCACCAGTGAAGTCAAATCGCAGGTCAGGTAAACCGAATGAACGCAAGCTATTAGGGATAATTCACTTTCCGTTCTTCCGTGTATCGCTGAAATGAAAACTCTACGAGTTATTATACGCAGTGAGCAAGAGAAGGATCATTAAAGCAATTATGAACAACGAAAAATCAATTTAAAGCGTAATTAATGCTACACCCTTTGTATTACGTAACCATGTCGGAAAACCAAAACATCGAAGAATCATTCACCCACCCGATTTAAATTTTATCCGAGTTTAGAGAGAATGCTTATCAACAGTTAATCTTAGATATAACAGTTATTACATGGTATAGAGTTTCAAATCATCCATGTACTTTAGCATACTCTATATCTCATTAGTGGATTGGTCTAATGTTCAAAATAAACAACACTTCACAAATTTAAATCGGAGTTCCTGTGCCGTGGATGCAACCTGACGGTTATCGAAAGAAACTTAAAATGCTAGAACAAAATAATTGATAAATTGCAATGCGATGTTTTCAAGCGTACAAAGAAGACTGTATACCCACGTGGTCAAGGTCAATCCAGGGTCAATGTTTGGGGTTGATAACTTGGAGAGGACAGCAGTGACAATCTTGTTGGTGTGACGGTCTTGACCAATTACAAATATTTAAGAGAGCTCGCTAACGTTCACACCATCTATAGTAAGTATAAATAATAGAACGAGAAATTTCTTTCAAGTACAACAATTTTTATTTCAATGAATTTTCAACTGAGTGTTACAGAGATTGGTTTGTTCAGCATAATCAGGCTATGTATGGCTTGGGTGTTCATATTAATTTATATGTTTTTTATACGTATTCAGTTTATGATATTTTGTCTTTATTTTTATTCACCAATTCCTGTCCAATGACCATTTCTTGAATAGATATTTCATGATGTCTTGTTTTCCTGCCCTTATTCAAAATTTTAATGAGTGGTAGGTATTAACATTTCAAGTCATTTTAAGTTTCAAGTGATGGGGTTAAACGAAAATAAAATAAGTTACCATGGTGACAGGGATGTCATTGTTTTATGCTGATTTTTATGCTGATCTCGTATTGTTCTCATTGATTTTTTTGAGATTATTCAGAGTCAGTTTAAGCTCCTGAACATGAATGTTCCCTGAAAAGTTAAAATACATTCTTGATATCGAAATTTCACCGACAGCATGTGTGACTTACACTGAATAGTCACAAACTTTCAGAAAAAGAACAACCATACGGGAAAATCTTTTATCAAAGAAGCAAAAAGGGTTCTATCGTACCATTCACCATGGTAGTCCATGAAATCAAATGTGACAACATTCAAATTTCAGAGATCACAGAAACGCTTACCGTGTACTTACTTCGACGAATCTGGCGTATGAGCTTCTTTACCATCCTCTCTGTAGTCTTCCTGGAGCCGTTTCCTGTAAGGACCGAAAAAAAAAGTCAGGTGAATGGCTCTTTTAATTGATTAAATTATTTCATCGATATGAATGCGACTTAGTGTTAATCAATCTGTTCTCCACGGTTGGCCAAACAATTTCCCATAATTGTTTCAGCGCGAACCATATAGGTAACGTCTCTGTAATGTATATCAGAGTAAATCCAATTTGACGAAACAACAACAAAAACAAAGTACTGGTGCATGACAAACTTATCAACAGTTACTGCCTTCTGTATCTGTCTTGTGGTGTTTAACTTCAAAAATAATTAATTTCGAAAAGTAAATTACTTACGGGCCTTATTTCGCCTTTCTCGAATTCCGTGGAATACAACGTCATAGAGAATGTAAAGAAAGTTACACGTTATAAGTAATGATAAATGATAAATACTATGACAATGATAAATACAGCTTGATCGTTGTATATATCGATATGAAGTGATTGTACATTAAGATAATGGACTTAGTTGTAAAGAAAACTAAGGGATACCTTTGTGACGTAATACACAAATCCTAAGATTGAATTCATGAGGAGACTACAGGACGCGATGCGCAAATTTACGTTATAACTTATGCGCGAGACTGAGAAGAGCGACGCTTTGCTTATTTTTTTTTCTGCCCGTTTTTTTTTTTTTTAGTTTTAACCATAGAAATATAGATACACACACACACCATAAGCTGTTACTATGTACATGTTCCATCACATAGAGGCTCTTCACTGACATGTCACTGCGCTCTGCGTCTCTCTATTTTGGCGGAACCAAGAGTGGGAACAGAAACTTTCCAGCCCAATTGCAGAGTCTAGCCAAATCCTTAATCCGCCACTGCTTAATTATCGATACGGTCTTGTGTTACATATGTCATTTTGATCTGTTGATGAAGGAGTTCAGACACATATATAGGAGCATCTTCTTGGCATTACAGGCACGTATATGCAGCTTTTCAATGAGGGGCTTCGATTTTATCATAAGTGAAACATTTTCCCCGACAATTATGACCAACAAATTAAAACTCGTTATATATGTTGTTAATGTAGGCCTACATCATAGGCTGACGGGAACTCCTGATCTTGTAGGGGATTCGTCCTGATCCCCTGAACCCCCCCCCCTCCCCGGGATACGGGCCTGCATTATGAAAGCAGTTGGGTTGTCACACTGCAGTGATAAGAAATGTTGAATAGTTGGAGAGAGATAACTGCTTTCCAACTTTTTAATGAATAACGAGAGTTGTATGAAATTCATAATAATGAGACACAAAATGATTGCCCAAGCGATGTTGTTTTCTAGCATCAGAGTACAATCTGTAGAAACCCAACAGTGAAAAGTGAGGAGGGAAAGGCGGATGGGCCGAGGGAAGTGGGTTCACGGGCAGCACAAACTTTTCAAAAAGTTCCAGGGGCAGCACAAACTTTCCAAAAAATTTCCAAACTGATAATGACTTCTGAGGGGTGCAGGTCCTCCACCCCCGCCTCCCAGTCTTTGCTTAAGTGGCTAGTGACTGTGGCATACACTCTTGTCTGTCGGACGGGGACGTTAATTACTGCCGGTCCCGGGAGCAGGTTTGGGTTTGTTGATTCACCCCTGCTTCGTCCCCCTCTCAGGCTGAACATCTTTTTTTTTTTAAAAGAGTAGGCATAAAGTTGCCCGTGTTCATCCACGATCATGGAAAAGAATCTCTTCATGAGCATTCATATTTTCTCATCCTCAAATCTTATCATTATGGTTTTTCAGTACACATGCAATCACATTAAGTATACATGTGAGTTTATATCCACACAGTAGTGATTGTATGCGTAAGCAAAAAGTAAAAACATTGAAATTTCATCTCCAAACGTGTGGTAAGGCTTTTAATTACACCATTCAGACAACCCGGGGAAAATAAACAGGTTTCAGTTGGTTAATTTTGCCATATGATTTCAAATTCTTCTAACATAACGACAAAAAGTGTAGAATACGATAATGTAGTGGTTGACAGTTTTTATTCAAATCAACGGTGTGCTTCTTTGAACAAGCCAATGGGAAGTAGACTAGCATTGAATATTCAGTTAACAACTCAGGATCACTGACTCCGCGGGCAAGGTTGTTTTCAGTTCGTAGGTTATTTGTAAATACAGTGTTTCCTTTCACCAAATACTACAATTCCCGATACCTACCAAGGAGTGACGACTTCAAGAGAATGCTTTTGATACACTAGTGAGACCTGTACTGTTGCATAGTCATTATATAGGCGGTTATAATAAGAACCGTTAATTTTCAAATATGATCTCTGTTTTTTACTGTTTTTATGCCAATCGAGTTGCTCGAAGTAGTTACTGTCATTTTCCTTCATTTAAAGACATAGTCCGTTAATGTGCAACCTCGCGTGTACTCATAAAAATGGAAGAAAAAAAGTTAAGATCAAACATAATAACATCCTTTTGGTTTTTCAGTACACACGCAATCACTTTAAAAAGCAAAAGTGTGCTTAAAGTGATTGCGTGTGTACTGAAAAACCTTAAGGGTGAGATTATGTTTGATGTTAACTTATCTTTATACTTAAATGTACACGCCAGGTTGTACATGGACGGACTACGTCTGTCAATGAAGGAAAATAACAGTAACTTCTTTGAAATACAACGGGATTTGGCATAAAACAGGTAAAAAAACAGAAATCATATTTGAAAATGAACGGTTCTTACTATAAGCGCCTACATAATGAATATGCAACAGTACAGGGCTCACTATAGTGTATCAAAAACATACTACTCAAGTCGTCGCTCCTTGGTAGGTATCGGGAATTGTAGTATTTGGTGAAAGGAAACACTGTATTTACAAATAACCTACGACGAACAAATCACAACATTGTTGGTCAGTGATCCTGAGTTGTTTTGACTAGCTGAATATTCAATACTAGTATACTTCGCATTGGCTTTTTCAAAGAAGCACACCGTTGATTTGAATGAAAACTGTCACCCACTACATTCTAGTATTTTACACTTTTTGTCGTTGTGTTAGATGAATTTGAAATAATATGGCAGAATTAACCAACTGAAACCTATTTACTTTTCCAGATTGTCTGAATGATGCAATTAAAAGCCTTACCAAAGTTTTGATGATGAAATTTTAATGTTTTTGCTTTTTGCCTACGCACGTAATCACAATGGTTATTAATAATAACGAATTCCTGTGTTCTTTTTTTCTCTTTGTGACAGTGAATGGTTCTATTGTAAATATACCATTGGATCTGTGACTACCGCACCACAAAACGCAACCGTAACAATGTTCGGTCAGAGAGTCCTCCCTGGTTCGGTGTGGACGGGCCGTGCCTTGCCCCTATCCCTCTTAATATCAACATTTTGTCCTTGTCAAAGGTGTGCGGACAGCAACAGTTTAAAAGCGTGTGCCAAACCAATCGTGCACGGAGGGAATTTCCCCGATGTGAGTACGTCACGTACGTACAAGAACATCGAGGTCCTCTATTATTGCTATTTACACTTTGACAGGTACGTACGTATCGTATTCTACTACACGCACTGCATGAAACGTCATCACTGTACAAATTGACAAGGTAAAAGTATGACAAAAGCTGGATTTTAAGGCTATTTAATATTCGATTGTCAAATTTCGTTTCAGCTTTAGTCCAAGCCAATAAATGGACATGTCTTGTCTTTATTTTAAATGCATTTTGGCGTATTTTATTCAACAACTCCCTATTTTAATCACCATGATCGGCCTAACGTTAGCCTATAGCTGAATAACAGTACTTACGTAACACTAACAGTTAGAGAGTCATCCTAACGTTTTACCGTACTTTTGACGTAGCCGAACCAAACTTTGCCGTAGGCAAGTTTTAAGTTGAAGTCGCTTGTGAGTGTGCTTGACTTAGCCTAGGTAAGGCTATGGTGTAGTACTCTGATTTGATTGTGCTATGTATAAAATATCAATGCCCTGAAGTTGGTTTGTGAGTGTGAGAAGTAGGCTGCCTTGTGCACATTGATGCTGTTTCAGTGTAGGACTGCAAAGATTTAGGCCTACTGACTTACTTAGGCCTAGTAGTAGTAAAAGACTGATACTGATACTAGGGTAGGTTAGGGTGTTAAATTTTGATTGGAGGATATCTCACTACACAATGAATGAGGAGATGGAAGGCTCATAAGAATAAAATTGCATGAGAATGTTACTTGTATCTGTGGGCCTTAGCCATACAATTTTATTTATTTAGCTCACAGCTGCTTTCATTTTTCAGGCTGTGCTCATCTAACTAAGAACAGTGTGACAGAAGTCCCAGACATACAAGATAATTGACTGAAGTTGCAACTTCATTTAATGGGAATAAGCAGTTGTCCCTATTTCATTTTGAAAATCATCAATATCTTGCAATTATGTCCTCATTTCTCTTATAAGTATTTTTTCATGATGTTGTTGAGTATCAGTACACAAGCAAGGTGTTACACTGCAAAATTAAGTGATTGCACGTACGGAAAAACCAGAAGGATAGGATTGTTTGGTTTTTCTTTATTTTCAAATGTAGCTTATATGGGAAGTTGTTCATGGATGGAATACATCATTCATTTAATTAAAATGAAGTAAGCCTAACTTTATTGAAAGGCATAAAACAGTAAGAAACAGAAACAATATTTGAAAATTAATGTTGCACATGCTACAGTAAGTGCCTAGATAATGAATATGCAAAAGTACAGGTATGACTGGTGCATCAAGTAGATATCACTGAAGTTTTCACTTATTGACCAGTATCGCGAATTGTCGTATTTAGAGAAACACAGCACTAATTTATAACTAACCTAGAAACTTGTCACCTCATTGTGGGATCAGTGATCAGTTGTTTTGACTAACTGAATATTCATTACCAGTGTATTTCCCATTGGCTTGTTCAAACGAGCGCAAAGATAAATGAAAATTGTCAACCGCTACATTATCGTATTTTACATTTTTTGTGGTTATGTTAGAGAGATTTTAATTGATATGACAGAATCGGCCAGCTGAAACCTATCTATTTTCCCAAATTGTCTGAATGGTACAAGTAAAATCCATTAATTTTGTTTTTGCATTTTACCTAGATGCACACAATCACATTAAGCAATTCAACAACAAAAATGATGTCACATAATGACAAAGAGCCACTCATGGGTTAGCATATGGTGATATACCAATTCAGTTTGGGATGACTGCATTTTGCCTATAAGGAAAATGGCTGCATTTGATTGGACATTGGAAATATTTGTCCTTGCTGACATGCAAATTCTGATAGATATATAATGGTACACTTTAATCCTTAGCTATACTGTATGCAGAGCACTTCTGTTGCAGCACAGTATGTAGGCAAAGCCAAGGAAAAAAAATCAAAACTTTACATCATGGTTACAGTACCTTTAATAGTCTGTTCCATAAAGCACACAAAAATGGAAGTCAGTACTTGGAACAAATAAGTGAAGGCTGCTTGTATGCTGCTTAAAAGTTTGCATGTATCTTATTTGGTTTATTGTGATTTCTGTTATGCCAAGTGGAAAATGGAAGAAATTGATGCAGACTGATTAGAGGAAGTGATTGCATGCAAGACCTTAAAAATAGTTGTTCAGTTTATAACTGTCCAAAATATCTTCCTGTCGTCCACCCCCAACTACTTCATAAAAACAACTAAGAAGATAATCCCATCTCACGAAAACGAAACTCCCCTCCCTACAAGATCTGAAGTCCCACTCAGCCTATGATAGTGGACCTACATTAGCAACATGTAATGAATTCTAATTTGTTGATCAAATTGTCAGGTAGAATGTTTCACTTGTGGTATAATGGAACCCCCCTGAAAAAGAGGCATACTAGCCTGTGTGTCTACTCCAGCAGTTCTGAAAACAAATCTTTTTTCAAAGTGTGTTTTAAAACAGGGCCATGCCAGTGAATCCCTTGTCTTACTCAACCCCTTGATATTCCCCAAAATTTCCAAAATACGCAATTTCTGCCACATTACAAGGGCATTTTAATGAACTTGCCAAACTTTGAACAAACATGAGAGTTGAGAGGCTCTCCAAAGACAAACCTAAAAGCTATTTCAGATTTCCATTTGATTCCTAAGTAGAACAGACAAATTGTTAACTTGTATAATGCTGCTATCAGCATATTTGTAAATGACTTTTTATTGTGTAACTGCAGTATATATAGGTCTATGATTTGGCATTTTGGCTTGAAGTTGGAAGAGGACAAACATCAGGATCGAACCCAGCTTGTTGACTTTATCACTCAGTATCTGGGGACACTTTAATGCACTAGGGGTGAAAGAAAACAATAAATGTGGTCTGAAAGAATTAGTGATCAGTAACTTGTGAGGAAAGTGTGTCCAGACACAAGCAGTTGAAAGAGTTTGCATCCCTGGCTGCTGTACATAAACTTTCATAAGGCAGCAGGATCTTGCATTCATAAAATCACTGTAAATAGTAGGCTAATTTAAGTCCATAGTCCATAATTGATAATACCAACACTTGATACTCGGGTTATACTTTGAGTTAACTGTAATATGTAGTTGTCACTAGGGAGCAAATCCCAGTAAGTGGCTGAGGTCTGAGTAAGCTTGGCATTGTACCTTCTTGGCAATAACTGACCCGTAACATTTCATATTGATGATGCAGTTCACACGGTTGGTGATGTCTTGCATTTCTCTCATGTAAAAATGTCAGCCAACAACAGTGCTCATTGATAGCAGATCTTTTCCTTGGGAGACACCCAGAAAATACTCTCAATGCTAATGGGTTCAACGAATCTTTTATTTTCATAACATGCAAAAAAAGGGTATGGTTAAAGTAGTCCTGAAAAAGGACACTAAAAGCATATTTTCCAGAAATTACTATAACAGCAATAGATATTACTGTGTGCAAGGCATCAATCATGTCACAGAAGTACTGAAATAAGTTTTTTTTATTTTTTTGATTCCTTGCCGAAGGCAGGCAAGGAATCTATGCGATGGTGATGTCATGTGTGTATGTGTGTGTGCATATGCGTGTGTGTATGTGACGCCTTGCTTGTAAACACGATATCTCAAGATGTGTAACCATGACTGGTCTTATACTTGGTGTGTGGATTGGTCATACTGAGTAGATGACCCATACTGTTTTTGGTGGAGGTCAAAGGTCATTTGAAGTCATCAGAGGTCAAAATGCGAAAACCTTGTAAACACGATATCTCAAGAACGGTAGCTGTGACTGATGTCATACTTCGTGTATGGGTTGTTCATACTAAGTAGATGATCCCTATCGTTTTTGGTGGAGGTCAAAGGTCATGTGAGGTAACCAGAGATCAAACCTGTGAAAACCTTGTAAACACGATATCTCAAGAACGGTAACTGTGACTGATGTCATACTTAGTGTGTGGGTTGGTCATATTAGTTTGATGATTGCTATTGTTTTTGGTGGAGGTCAAAGGTCATGTGAGGTCACCAGAGGTCAAAATGCGAAAACCTTGAAAACACGATATCTCAAGAATGGTAACTGTTACTGATGTCAGACTTAGTATGTTGGTTGGTCATATTGAGTTGATGATCCCTATTATCTTTGGTCGAGTTCAAAGGTCATTTGAGGTTACCAAAGGTCAAAATGCAAAAACCTTGTAAACATGATATCTCAAGAACGATAACTGTGACTGATGTCATACTTAGTGTGTGGGTTGGTCATATTGAGTTGATGATCCCTATCTTTTTGGTGGAGGTCAAAGGTCTTGTGATGTCACCAGAGGTCAAACTGTAAAATCTTGTAAACACAATATCTCCAAAAGAGTAACCATGACTGATGTAATACTTGGAGTGTGGGTTGGTAATAATGAGCAGAAGGTCCCTATTGTTTTTGGTGGAGGTCAAAGGTCGTTTGAGGTCACCCGAGGTCAAAGTGTAAAAACCTTGTGAACACAATATCTCCAGAAGAGTAACTGTGACGTATGTCATACTTTGTGTGTAGGTTCGTGACCGTAGGTCATAATGAGTGGATGATCCCTATTGTTTTTGGTCGAGGTCAAAGGTATTTTGAGGTCACCAGAGATCAAACTGTAAACACAATATCTCCAGGAATCTAACCTTGACTGATGTCATACTATCTTTGTGGTGGAGGTCAAAGGTCAAACGAGAGTTGATGATCCCTATTTTTTTGGGTGGAGGTCAAAGGTCATGTGAGGTCACCAGAGGTCAAACTGTAAACTCTTGTAAACACAATATCTCCAAAAGAGTAACCATGACTGATGTAATACTTGGAGTGTGGATTGTATATACTGACTAGAAGAATCCGTTTGTGTTTGGTGGAGGTCAAAGGTCGTTTGAGGTCACCCGAGGTCAAACTGAAAACCTTGCAAACACATTATCTCCAGAAGAGTGATGATGACTGATGTCATACTTGATATGTGGGTTGGCCATACTGGGTAGATGATCCCTATTGCTTTTGGTAGAAGTCAAATGTCATTTGAGGACACCAAAAATAGGTCATTTTGGATTAAAAGGCTCATTAATGTGGTGTTTCAAGCACAATAATTGTGGTTGATCTCATATTTGTCATGTGGGTAATTCATGTTTGTTATAATATAACCATGTTGCAAGGAATCACAAAGCCCTTTGGCTTTCTGGTTTTTTGAAGAGGAAAGGAAAATAGGAAGCACAACCTCAAGATAATTTCACATCTTTTTGAAGTGAAAATAAAAATGACTAGATGAAATCTACATTCAACAATCTGCGACGAAATAAAGGTCACTCAACTCAAACGAAAAGGGCCATCAATTATTGCAAGTTGTGAGTTGTATTTTGTCATCGATATTCAGGAAACACAGACTGGCACAAATGTTTCTTTGCTCTCAGTGTCATCAGTTTAACTTTGAGCCCTGCACTTACCGCTTCAAAACTGCACCTGCAGGCATGGAAGGGCAATTTGCTGTCCCAATGTATCTGTTATGCAACAAATACCAACAGATTATTGGGCATGTAGGCATGTTTTGTTTACATGTGTACAGTAACCAAAACTTCACCTTTACACTGGCAGATGTAATTAGATGGTGATGTTTGTTCTTTATTCAGAAAGCTGTCTAATTTTGATAAGGTACATGCATGTCCCGCAAGCTTGAGATGTAAACAAGCAGAATGTAGGCCTATCTCATCCTAAAATGTTGTGTTTTGTATGTGCATGCATAATGTTAAAAGAAATTTGCTTGTACTTTGAAATGAAGAAATTGGTATTACAGAACTCTGTGTTTCAATAATAAAAGTAACTTCTTTCATTATTCTTCTTTACAGCTGGCACGTTTGAATAGACTGGAATTTTATCATCACTGTAAATTAGAAAAGAGAGAGAGAGAGGAATAAAACAGTGGAAGATGACTGCAACAGTGAAAATCAACAGTCAAGCTGTCTGCATCGCAATGGTCCTTATTGTGGCCTTGTGTGCGCTGTACTGGTATTACCCTTCTAAGGAAGAGGATATAACTTCAGCAAGGCAGAGGGTTGAGCCCAATGGTAAAGAGGATAACAAAGCAGATGGATTGGTACAATTTTCAAGACCAGAAACATGGGAGGAGAAGAAGAAGAAGTTATTAGCAGACGAGAGCCTCACCATCAAAGAGGCCACGACGAATGTTGATGGGAATAATGTTTTCTATCGAGAAGGTGTTTCTTCGAAGTTTTCCCAACCAGGAGGGGTTCTTTTGTTCTTGCATGGACAGGCCTTCTCTTCGGAAACGTGGAAAGAGTTGGGGACCTTGCACTTCATGGCCAGCAATGGGTATCGACCAGTTGCAGTCGACCTGCCAGGTAAAATGCACTGAGGTATTGTTGTGTGTGCTTCATAGCACATATGTACTTCGTAGCGATCTATGTGTTAGCTTCAAGTAGGAAATGACAGTATGCCTATTACACGATCTGCATGCAACAGACATGGTTATGCCATTTGCATTATGCATCAGTCAGCCAAACATCATGCATTGTTGTGTACCACAACATATCTTACCCCCTCCTCCTCCCAAGATCAAGGTCTTTAAGGGGTAACTTGAGATCACAGTAAATGGTCAAACTAAGAGGGTTCCCATGTGCCACATACCAATGAACATCAAGAGAGTGAGTAATTAACAATTCAGTTCAATTCAATTCAATTTTTTTTTTTTTTAATTATGACCAGCCACTGGCAGACACTTTTTCACGTTAGTACATATTTATATGTACATAGCTAGTACCAGCCAGGGTCAAAAATTGAAAAAAAAACAACACATAGTTGACTGTTTTCATAAACTTGGATAATTCTTATTCTTCTTGGAAGGTTTCGGAAAAACCGCAAAGTTTGAACAAGATGCAGTCACATTCATGCTAAAGCTGAAAGAATCGTTGGGATTAAAGGATACTCCAGTTGTCTTGATAAGCCCTTCAATGAGTGGTCAGTTCTCCATTCCCCTTCTTGTAAGTCACCCAGAAGCCTTCAAGGGATATGTTCCTGTTGCACCAGTGGGAACGTCAGGCAAGGAGGAAGATTTCAAGAAAGTCAAGGTACATACCTCACATGGCTAATGTATTACATTTGCCATTTCATGTTATTTTTGCTTCCTTGCATCAGCAAAGGAACCTATGCAGTCAGGTTGGCTTGTGTGCGTGCGTGTGTGTGTGCATGTGTGACACTTGCTTAGGTATGCTCTAACTCAACAGCGGAAAGTCAGGATGAAAGGCAAACTTGGTATGTAGGTTTGCATATTGAGAAGGTGTGCCCTATTGTTTTTTGTGGAGGTCAATGTTCATCTGGGGGAAGGGGGGGGGCAAAAGTCTGGAAACCCTTTTGACACAATATTTCAAGTTGCAAAGTGTAGACAAAGTTTATACTCGGTGTATGGATGCACCATGGAAGTGGTGACCTCAGGGCATTCAAGATTTTTGGGTCCAAGTGGGCCATAAATTAAGTGAAGATAAGTTGTGGCTCAAAGGTATTTCTTTCTTTTATTCAACATTTCCAGTTCAATGTAATGCACCCAGCAACATCATAAAAGACAGCTAATCCTTTAACAAGAGGCTCACTCAGAACAATGCTTTGATCTGTAGGTTTGTACTGCCAACACTTAAAGAACAGTTGGTATACAACTCCAAATGACTGTTTAACTGAAATGGATGATACCCTTTAGCCCGTCCCTTTAGAAGTTACAGCATGCAAATGAGCTACAGAGGCAAAAGTCTATATTTTTGACAAATAGCTGAGAAGTTTCCTTAAGTTTCCAGAAATGGCAGGATATGGATTCTTTTTCATGGTTTGATAAACAACCCAAATATTACATTTTCATATGTGTGACCAAGCGTTGAAAGGCAGAAAAAGTTATCTGTTTCCATGACAACTGGCAATGCTGTAGCAGTAGGGAAAGTCAAGAGTGAAGTTCTGCTGCTGTAGCAGACGACAAATTACGTTGTGTTTATTTCCTAATCCGGTGCTCCCAGCACTTCACTCTTTTCTTAACAATTGCAGTTGCTGCTTTTGGTTTTGATGAAAATGTAACCTTAGTAAATCAAGTGATGGTGTATATGTCAGTATGTATGTGTGTATATGTGTCTTTGTTTGTGATGCCTGCCTTGGGAATATGATGTCTGAAGAAGGAAAGCTTAAGTCTCATATCTTAGGTGTACCACACTGAGTGCAAGAACCTTATTGTCTCTGGTGGAAGTCAAAGGTCATTTTAGGTCAACAGGGGTCAAAATTGTCAATACCTTGTGAACATGATATCTCAAGAAGGGAAGTTTGGACAGATCTCATGTAGTAGTATGTAGGTGTATCTTTTGGAGGACAAGAACCCTATTGGGTTTAAAGGAGGTCAAATGTCATTTGAGGTCAGCAGGGGTCAAAATTTGAAATCTTGTACACATAATGTCTCAAGAAGCAAAACTTGGACAGATCTCATATTTGGTATGAGGTTTTCCACATTGAGTACAAGATCCCTGTTGATTTTGGTGGAGTCAAAGGTCATTTGAGGTGGATGGATGGTCAAATTGTGAAAACATTGTAAACACAATATTTCAAGAAGCAAAGCTTGGATTAATCTCATATTTGGTTTGTAGGTATACCACATTGAATACAAGACCTCAAGTGATTTTGATGGAGGTCAAAGTTACTTGAGGTCAACAGGGGTCTAGCTGTGAAAACGTTGCAAATGCTCTCTCAAGAAGCAAAGCTTGGGCGTGTCCCCTACTTAGTATGTACAGTAGGTGTAGCTCATTGAGTATTCAAGAATTATGTTATTGCAGTGAAGGTCAAAAGTCATTTAAAGTCAACATAGTCACATTATAAATTCGTGTAAACATCATCTCTCAAAAAGGGATGCCTTGAAGGATGTCATATTCAGTATATAGCTGTATCTCATTGAATACATGAAGCCTTTGTTTTTTAGTGGAGGTCAAAGGTCATATGAAGTCAACAGGGTTCAAGTTATGAAAACCTTGTAGACGTGAGCTCAAGAAAGGAAGCTTGTACAGATCTCACATTTCCTGTAAAGAATAGGTGCCTTGTGACACATCCTATGCTGTAAAGTCAGATTCAGAAAAAAAATTTCATAATAGGATTAGCGAAACCACAATGTCTTTGTGCATTCCGGTTAATAAATATTTATCTATGAAATAATTCACATGAAAGACAGCTCTATCATTTTGATTGCTTTGTACACATGTAAACAGCTACGACAATCCATGTTGCGCTAGTTGGTCGTCTCTTTCTTTGTTTATGAAAGCATCACACCATTGCATTTTCCAGGTACCGACCTGCATCATCTATGGAGACAAGGACATGAGTCTCGGTGTCTCATCTTTGGCAGTACTTAGAAATATACCCGAATGTGAGATTCATCCATTGAAAGGAGCCGGCCATCCTGCGTACCTGGATGCCCCAGTAGACTTTCACGATGCTCTGCTGAAGTTCACGCAGAGAGTTTTTGCCTGACGGGATGGAACTCCTGAATTTTGCTTTCAAGATGGATAGCTTGTGGACCAATCCGTAGACTGTGGACACTTCCTGAGATTCTGATACTTCATGGGAAGTATTTTATGACACTTTCTCTGCTACCTTTTTGGGTACTGGGAGAACTTTTTCATAGATTAAACTGACTTCACATATTTCGTTAGTAATTCATTTCAAAACATATGCTTCTTTTTATGAAGAGCATGATGCTCAAGTGGTCTCTAATGGTCTTTCGAGAGAACCCCCAGTTGCTCTCAAAGGGGATAGGTGGGGTCTGCTTTTTCTGTGATATCCTGCTGTCTATCCTCATTCATTTTTGAAAATTAAAGAAAGAAGTGCTCTCCTTCCAAAACAAATTAGGAGGGATTTGCGTGAGGTGGTATTTTCAGAGATGTTGGGTAAGACTGCAACACCATATAACAACAACATTTCAGTTCAGCCAAGCCCTAGTCGAACCCTCAGCAGTACTAATGTTATCCCTTTTTTCACTGCCAAGATCGCATTTGTTGACATTACACGGAGAAATTTCACCAACTTCACTGGGCATAGTCCTGGAAGTGGCTGGATGTGAGTGTGATGGTCAATTTCCATCTGCCTCTTTGTTTCTTGATTCTCCTGTTTGTCGCTTAGAAATGAGTGTACAAGTCCTTGAGTTCGGCAGCCATAGCAAAGTACAGTCACCACAAAGTAGCGAGTATGTTACTCTGGCTGGCCTAGCCTAACTTTTTTGTGTATTATGCCTTCAGCGATCGCGTCATGTTGTGTTAATTGAATGAACTATGTTTGTAGTACGCACTGTGCGTGATAGCGGCTAGCTAGCGAACTTGTGTCTTTGTAACAGACAAGCGTACACGTGAAAGGAAATTTCCATCGGTTTAGATGTCATTCTTTTTTATAGTAGCTGCATTACCAGCTAATCACAACATACGTTTCAAAAGAGCACTTTTCTTCCTACTCATTTTGCAAACATTCGTATTTGCATGATGAACAATGGAGAAAGGCCCATATTGACAACAACCTGAACACATTAGGAAGGCAAAATGATGCGGGAAAACAAGGAGGGAATTGCCCTCATAAAAATTGCAGCGTGATGGGATTTAAGAAGCCAGGTGTGGGAATTTGCACAATTGCACACCTTAGCGTGAACACTGACATGGAAAACTAACCGAGCTGCCAGATGTCCGTCTCTGGACATTACACCAAATAAAAAAATGAGACAGATAGATGCATGTAGAAGGAACATTTATTAGTCACTTTTATTAGTTACATTTATTTGTCATAAAATTTCTTGGTGTCTAGTTAAGTTTATGCAGTAGGCAACACAATTTCATCTTTTTTGCATGTCTCCTTTGCATGGTTTTATTTCTCAGTTTATTTTTTTTTTGTGATCATGAGAACTTTCTGTATTTCCAGTCACCAAAAGAAGTAGAAGAATGGACCATGAGTGCCATGAGAGGGAATTGATCCATGGAGTGATACAATTCTTTTGTGGCCACACCTTGCTTTCATTATTGCTTGTATTCAGGAAGCAGAATTGTCACAAAGCACTGTGTATGCATAACCCAGATGCCTCCGGCTACCAGAACAGGACTCGCACAATACAATAAGAGTTTCTGGTCTGTTTCAAGTCATATTTACCTCCTTACCACTGTTTCTACAAGAATTGATGAAATGTGATAGTTTTCCTCTCTTGGTTCTACCACCTCAGTGTTTGTTTAATATGTGCAAGGATGTAGTGTTCAGTGGCAACTGTTAGAGATTTTGTGCCTTATCATATTTTCACATTTAAGAACAATGTAAGCACAATGTGAATGATGGAACTGTTTGATGTACTCGTTTAAAACTTTTTATCTTTTGGGATAAATGCAAAAAGGTGGTTTTCGGCAACATGTTAAATCTTCCACTCAAATCTGCCTTTTGTGATCCTGTGCATGTTTCTCAAGAGACATATGTATTTCTGAACTTTGATGTGTTCAGAATGAAGCTGCTCTTTCTGTGCTTTGAACTTAATCTTGAGGCCACATGATCCCCCCTCCCCTTTCCTAGCCCTCATTCTTTGTAGTCTGTATTGGCCACCTAGAACCTCTCCATCCTTCCAGGTAATATTAAGGCTGATTTGATCCTAGGTTTGTAAAACTTGAAATACGTCTTTCATAACATTTGCTTTTATAGTTTTCTACATGTTTTTGCTTTCTCCTTTGATTTGACATTTAAAATGTTTAATCTCATGGCAATAATCAAAGTTTGGTTATTGACTATCTCATTCAGTAATGAAGTACAACTGTAACTTTATTCTGCCATTGCTTGCTTCTTGTGTTCTTTCTGTACCTTTCTAATTCTCATGGTTAACTGAAAGATGAAAAGGTTCATCACATGGAAAAGATGCAAGCCTGCATAACGGTACTCTTTATCATTCAGTGTCCAGGGATTTCTCATATATTTTCATATGGGAAATATATGTATAAGTGAATGGCTGTGCCTTTGTAGTCATGTCATATGATAGAAATAATACAAACTTTACCCTAGATTTGGACCATGAAAATGATCCTCATGATCAGGTGAAAGGAGAGAAAACTGATTGGATTTGAGAATGTTTTGAAGGTCACAGGGGGGGGGGGGGGTGAAAGGCCACCAATGTGATTTTGATTATCTAATTACAGATTCTTTCCTAAAAGACCTAACATATTTACATTTTAATTCGAGGTTTTAAAGTAACAGAGAATTATTTGACAGTCAGACTTCTACCAAGATGATTAAATGCTTTAATATATAGCTGCATTTTAAAGTGATTTCTGCACCATAGAAAATGCATTTCAAACAATAGAATTATAACATGATGACAAGAAAGAGGAATACAAAGTAATATGTACTTGGTATCCATCGGAGTACGGAACGTCGGATATATGATTTGCATTAAATTATTGTAATAACTGTAATATCTAGGACACTGAGGTCACTCTAGACCTCCACTGAAAAAAACACTTGAGCTTTTGGTATTGTAATAGGTTATAACCCCCTGACCCCTGGCTGTCCTGGAAGTTTCCATGATGCTGCCCTAGATAAATACATTGATTTGATTAAACAAGACTGAAGAGTCCGAAAAAGCATTTTGCATGATTTTATAAAAGGGCCTTTAAAGCCCTTTTGAACCTTGGATCCCAAAATCCTGAAAACCCATTTTTCCGCGACTTCAATGCTTATTTGACAAACGTTTCACATGGCACAGCAGAATATGCAGAAAAAAGAAAACAGTTTGCATGATTTCATAAAATGGTCCATATGGCCCATATGGGACCAATAATCCTGAACTGCCTGAAGGAACCACTTCCATAGTAGTAATGTGACACAATTTCAACTTAATACCATACAATCTGTGGGAGAAGAGTCATGTTAGCATGATTTCATAAAATGGACCATTTGGACCTCATAATCTTTAGTACCCCAAGGCACCACTACCACAATGCATCCATATACCACGTTCCAAGTATTCTTTTTGCCTGATTACAAGTCAGACGATTTATTGCATACCCCATAGATAATGCGGCAACATTAGTTCTGCCTTTTATATCACGTTAATTAAGACAAGGAATAAACTATGTAATGGAATGAACAGAGCATCTTACTGCGTAAATGTAGTTCAAAAAACTTGAACATACGAGAAATATTGTCGAAAGTAACAACAAGAACCTAATGGGCTCTCACTCTGTGGTACCTTGCGTCGAGATAAAGAATTGCCTATCTATTGTAGGGGGCATGCAAAGAATGTCCTTGTAAAGTTTCATCGATGTACTCAATTTGCTTTAAATGTGCCAAAAACAGCGCTCCCTTTAGGTATTCTTAAGTGCTTTTTGCACTATTTTGTGCACTTAAGAACATCAGATCTGTTATCAGAAGCATGAAATTGATCACACCGCACTATATCGTGGACGTACTTGAAAGATGTAATTTAAACGTAGTTTGGGATCATTCAACCCTTCCCCACCCCAGACGCATTATTTTCAACACTTAAGAATGTCCAATCCCACGTTCCCACACCACCCCTTTTCCATTCATGCAATCATACCTTTTGTACTCGAGATATTATATGAATTAAATCTTCCCTAGCTCCTGGATTATTGATACCCGCTACACAAGAGACTGGATTGCAGTGTTTCCACAGCCCAATTTTCGATTTCCTGGAGTTGAATTCAAAATTTCCTGGAATTTAGTAGCATTTCCTGGAATTTTCAAATTGGTGATTCACGAGCTAATTTTGCTGTAACATGCCCTACACTTTCACATATGGGGTTGACGCAGGGACCTTGATTGCGGCATGCACAGATGTTTTGGGGCGTGTTGGGTGGTCTGGCAGGGCTAGATAAAGGGACCGGTCATTAGGAATAAGAAAAAAAGGAATTGTTCTGGTATAATCACCTTAGATTTTACTGTTACTTTTTGTACACAATAATTTCTTGATTTCCTGGAATTTTTCCATTTCCCGGAAATTACCTGGAAGAGGGCCAGATTTCCCGAAATTCGGGAAATTTCCTTCGACGTGGAAACACTTCTAGATTGACACTGTTACATCGAGAGGGCATCATTCTGTTGAACGCAATCGAGACATGCTTCGTGCAGTGGTGACTGAAATCTTACAATCCGCTGAGTTAACCATTAAAATAGCCTTGTTTAGTACTTGAAGAGTCAGGAAGTCTGAAGACTCATGAAGGATCCTATACCATGTTTATCGTGGATGAACACCGGCGATATTCGCCTATTCTTTTCGATCAGCGTTCAGATGGTTAACTAGGCAGGGGTGAACCAACAATCCCATAGAAACCCAAACCTGTTTCCAGGGCCCCAATTTAATGTCCCCATCAGGCCTACGGACGAGAGTGTATCCCCCAGTCTTAAGCTACTTTCCCAAAGGCTGGGTGTCTATGACAGGCCTACAAATAATTCTTGAGAAATATCTCAACAAAAAAATTATTTCAATTAAATTGCTGAAAAATTGGAAAAGAACAATATATTATTTCTCCAACTTGTCTCCCCAAATTCTCCAAATTATTTTCCAGGGGAGAAGGTCACTAACATTTCCCCAGCTACGCCACTGCCCACATTGAAATTACTAAGTTGGATTAGAATCTAGTCCAATTGAGTTTACTGAGTCCGCAAGTGCAGACATGAGTCATGTCGGCACCCACAAAAATGAGGGAATAAATCGTCATTTTACTGACTTGAAATACAGGCTCAGCAGTACGATCTACTCCCAAGCACTTAGTCTTTACCTGGCTTTATGTCGATCCGGGTATGGAACTGAGTGCGACAGTGTTATACATTTTGGCTGAGGGTAACATACCCCAATTGCGCCATTGACATACACACTAAAATCGCAAAAGTAACGTGGTCTCTAAGGCCTTGTAAAAGTTTTCAACAGATGAAAGCTACCATTCATTGGAAAGCTGACACATTAGCCATTCATGGCCCTTTTGATTTTCCGTACCTCAGTGGTTAGATTTTCTGCTAGAGGCCGTCAATTTACCATACCGTGTCACTGGGGCAAATCACAACATCGCCTCGAATGACTATACTGCTCCGGGAGCTAAAAGTCCATAACTTTACCCATAATTGCTTCAATTAACACCATTTTCACACCATGTTTACCTCACTACTTCAATATTCAACCCGCAAAGAACCCATCTCAAAGGATAAAACTACCAAAAAAGTTTCCCAAATGTCCCTCAATCATATTGACCGTCACCGACACAGGTGTTTACAATGCGGAGGAATCTCATAGAGTATGCTACCTGACGGCCAGAAAGATTGGAAACTGCCATTCCCTGCGAGAGACTTTGTTTTGGAAATGCTAAATGTAGTTTATGCTATAGCGTATGATATGCTTCGCTTACATGGAGTCAATACTTCTTGTTCCACACTTCAAGTTTGAGTGCCTTGTGTCCCCGTATACGCCCTCCTCCCCCTCCACTATGAAAAATCGTCTGGTTACGTCACTGATAGGACAGGAAGATCAGTTTAGGGGAAGTGTCTCCGCCTCTCCTGGTCTATAGTCTCAAAAATCGATGCCCTGCACCACACCTCCTTGCTTGCACGAAGTAACCTTCCAAGGGAGTCAGAGCTGGTGCATGAGTATTACATAACCTCCATACGTTGGGTTGTGCGGGCAAGTCACATTTCACCATCTTCTTTTTAGCAAACAAACATATTAATCTAGAGAGCCTACTTTCTCTGACTTTCGCAGTAATATCTCTAAATTTCGACTTAATATCTCAATATTTCGACAGATTTAGGGGGTATTTGTCGTCTCTCGGCCACCGCACATGCGCATGGAATGTATCAGCGCTATTATCTTTGATTTGGGAAACTAGCTGGGAAACTAGCCGATTTCCACGACCATAATGGTCTCACAGCTTTGCAAGAACTTATCGCTGTTGCCAAAAAATTATGCCTATGATTTACTTGCGGTGAGTCACATGTGGCCTGTAGTGGTCATACTTCTAGGTGGTAGTTAGCTCTAAATACAGGAGTCTTGTGCACAGCAGTTCGCTCCATAAGTATGTAGGAAAATGTGAGAATTCGCATTAATATTGGTGGTAGGCCGAAGGTCGCATTGTTCCAATGTTCACAAGACTGCAAGTGCAGGTCACCCTATTGTGCATAGGCAGTGAAGTATTGCAGAGTTAATTGTAACAGCTAGTTCTCCATCCTGTCAGTGTCACTGGCTATAGTAAAACAATAAGTAACATAAACAAGCGCAACTGAGGAAATATTGTTCCCTATCGAGCAGGGTTTCTCCATTATCCCGAATCCCACCTTATACCCTTCCGCCTAGGTGGTATTTCAACTGGAACTAGGTAGGTTAGTAGGTCTCACTGTCTCATTTGTTGGGGGGGGGGGCTTCTCATGGGCGAGGTGCCCAAATGTGTGTGTGTGCATCTGTGTGTGTGTTTACAAAAGTGCATTGATGATCTCTTCCTCCTAGACAGAAAGTCAAATGAACTTCAAACATGGTAAGTAGTTACCCAGGTACTATGAGGTATTCTCGTATAGTAGTACCTGCCCAACTGATGACATCGCAGGTTAAAGATCAAGGACGAACTCTTGAAAAATATATTCCTAGCATGATCTGCATGTGTGAATAACCGAGATAAGAGATTTTAACTTGAACTAGCCTATGTCTTTTATGTTAATTAAACGGCAAAATGGGGAGTGATATTACTTGCAACAAGAAACATCAGCAGTGCATGTTTGGGGCCTATATTGAAGTTGGTTTACTGTAATAATATTATTGTGTGAATGTTGTCAATGTTATTACGGAGTAAAGGGAGGAATAAGTCAGTCAAATCCATGTATTTGCACTAAATGAGCTAAATAAAATGCAGTCATTAGAGAGATAATATCATAACTCCAATGCATCTTGCCGACCAGGAAACCACTTTAAAACATTTTGTATGATACAAATGATACAAACTATGATATTGAGACCGGTACCGAAGAAAAAAAAACAAACAAAAACACCCCCCCAAAAAAAAACTAACATGTTAGTGGTCCGTTGAAGAAGATCAATGTATGTGTTATTTATTCAAATTGTTCACAGTGATGACGTGGTGCCTGGTGTTGTAGTAACTACGCTTAATGACTATTATGACTGACTTGCAGGTTCATCTTGGTAAAAAAGTGTTCTATCATTATACAAAATAAACCCCTAAAATGCGAATTCAATAAATGTGACGTTTGCTCATATTCACATAACAGTGACATTGTGGCACCCATTCTATTGTACTGTACATGGTTCACTGTAATAGGTCAGTCATTGTAAGCATTTTCAACCAACTTCAGAGTACATATTTGTTGTTAGAGCTATATCATTATATTAATATACACATTACCTTATGTTGTATATGAATGAATGAACAGTGAGAAGTTGACAGACATTTGAGTTTATAAATGGATAATTGAGCAGTGAAAAACACAATGGTCATGCTGTGAATCGAACCCCAGCCTCCCCATCCAAGCTGACTTAGACCTAACAACAACGCCCGACAGTATAGGTTAATGAAACCCATGCACGTTCTACCAAATATTTTGACAGGAAAATTTAAGCAACCCATGGGAAAATTGTGTAGGTTACAAGATTGAAGGTTACATATGTTACCAGCTTCATGCAATGTAAAAGTCGTAGTCACAAATATTGATTTAGCGGCCTAAATGTACAAAACCAGCCTTTACTAACGTTCTACCATAGAACGTGGAGCTACTTTAGAATATATTATAACAGGGATTCCTACCAGCATTCTACAATTGCAGTAACACTCCTGTTGCAACGCAATGCAACAGCTGCCCAGCAATGTTATTTCTAAACGCAACTATTTCTGTCTGCATACAAAACCATGAAACAATCTATCCATTCATTATCACTCCTTTTCACTAAAACATATACAAATAAACCCCCAAATTAAAATTAAACTTGTTATGTTCATAGTCGAAATTCAGAATACTTTCATTTAAAAATCCCCAGATCCATAGGCCACGAAAACTAATTTTTATGATGCACCTTGTCCAAAAATGTTCAATTTTCTTTCAAAATTTCGCTCCAGAATTGCTCCTAAAAAACTCAGACAATCTTGGACAAAATACCTTAGGACACCCCACGACCCCATTCAATGTTGTCTATAGGATTGCTGTTCAAAGGGTACATTCACTTCTATAGCGCAACATTGGAAAGGGGCGCAGGATTTCATGTTATCCTCTAACCCAAAATTCAGTATTATATTTGCAACGTACGACAAAGTGTCCCAACAATTTTGTCCAAGATTGTAGATTCATGGGTATGAGGTGTTGGGTCTACTTCACACACAACTGATTACAACATAGATCAATGGTCTCAGGCCAGTTATTATAACTTGAAATAAAGTGTGATATTGCTCGTACAATACATGTTGTCAACCTTTGCTTTTCCATGAATTTGACATATCAGATGAGCTAATAGAGGGGAGGGGGTTAACCCTGATCACCTCCAGAAAGTTTTGATTGGAAATGACAGCTTAGCTCATCACCTTTTTTCCAGCTGAAAGCTTTTGGAAGGATTTTTATAAGCCAATTCATTATTTTAGGGGAAAACCTTTTCACTCAAGGTGTGGGTTGCCCCCATAAAACCCAGTTAGAACACTGGTCTGTTTCTGCACATGGTTGTAATGAGCAGCTAAGATAGCTCTAATATGCAACAACAACAAACATTCAGTGTCTTCAAACGTAACTTTCAGAAGTCTCTTCAATTAAAAGATCATGTTTAATAATATTGCTATCATTTTGTTTTAATTTAATTCTCAGTGAAAATGGTAGTGTGAGCAAACTCGACAAATGAACCTGACACTTTGAGCCTTAGATCAGAAATGGATTTGTGGGATACCATTAAAAGTAGACTGTTTGCAGACACATCCTTGTCTGTCAAAGAGGGTACGGTTGACTTTGAAGGACACCCTGTTTTCTACCGCCAAGGATCATCATCTACCACAGACCACATCAAAGGCACCCTCTTGTTCCTCCATGGTGCTGCATTCAAGTCACAGACTTGGCATGACTTGGGCACCCTCCACTTCATGGCAAAGGCAGGATTTAAACCAGTGGCAATAGATTTACCAGGTGGGAAGAGAAATTTGCAGTACATTACTGTCCAAGTTTGAGCTTAAAGGGATTGGTCACTCTAGGAAATTTTAAAAAAATTAGGAACGTTTTTCTATTTTTGATTCCTTGCCGAAGGCAGGCAAGGAATCTATGCAATGGTGATGTCGTGTGTGTGTGCGTATGTGAGTGTGTATGTGACGCCTTTGCTTGTAAATACGATATCTCAAGAAGGGTAACTCTGAGGGATTTCATACATGGCATGTGGAATGCCCATATGATATAGAAGGTCCCTATTGTTTTTGGTCAAGGTCAAAGGTCATTTGAGGTCACCAGAGGTCAGAATGTGAAAACCTTGTAAACACAATATCTCCAGAAGGATAATTGTGACTGATGTCATACTTAGTGTGTAGGTTAGACATATTGAGTAGATAGTCCGTATTGTTTTTGGTCAAGGTCAAAGGTCATTTGAGGTCACCAGGGGTCAAACTGTAAAAACCTTGTAAACACGATATCTCTAGAAGGATAATTGTGACTGATGTCATACATGGTGTGTGGGTTGGTCATATTGAGTAGATGATCCCTATTGTTTTTGGTCAAGGTCAAAGGTCATTTGAGGTCACCAGGGGTCAAACTAAAAAGCTTGTAAACACGATATCTCCAGAAGGATAATTGTGACTGATGTCATACTTGGTTTGTGGGTTGGTCATATTAAGTAGATGATGCCGATTGTTTTTGGTGGAGGTCAAAGGTCATTTGAGGTCACCAGGGGTCAAACTGTAAAACCTTTTAAACACGATAGCTCCAGAAGGATAACTGTGACTGATGTCATACTTGGTGTGTGGGTTGGTCATATTAAGTAGATGATCCCTATTGTTTTTGGTGGAGGTCAAAGGTCATTTGAGGTCACCAGGGGTCAAACTGTAAAAACCTTGTAAACACGATATCTCCAGAAGGATAATTGTGACTGATGTCATACATGGTGTGTGGGTTGGTCATATTGAGCAGATGTTCCCTATTGTTTTTGGTGGAGGTCAAAGGTAATTTTAGGTCATTAGAGGCCAAACTGTATAAACCTTGTAAACAAAATATCTCCAGAAGGGTAACCATGACTGATGTAATTCTTGGTGTGTGGGTTGGTAATAATGAGCAGACGATCCCTATTCTTTTTGGTCGAGGTCAATGGTAATTTGAGGTCACCAGAGGTCAAACTGTAAAAACATTGTAAACACTATATCTCCAGAAGGGTAATTGTGACTGATGTCATACTTGGTTTGTAGATTGGTCATACTGAGTGCATGATTCCTATCGTTTTTTGGCAAGGTCAAAGGTCGTATTAGGTCACCAGAGGTCAAACTGTAAAAACCTTGTAAACAAAATATCTCCAGAAGAGTAACCATGACTGACGTAATACTAAGTGTGTGGGTTGGTAATAATGAGCAGAAGATCCCTATTGTTTTTGGTGGAGGTCAAAGGTTATTTGAGGTCACCAGAGGTCAAACTGTAAAAACCTTGAAAACATGATATCTCCAGAAGAGTAACTGTGATTGATGTCATACTTGGTGTGTAGATTGGTCACATTGAGTAGATAATCCCTATTGTTTTTGGTCAAGGTCAAAGGTCATTTGAGGTCACCAGAAGTCAACATGTAAAACCTTGTAAACACAATATCTCCAGATGGGTAACTGTGACTGATGTCATACTTGGTGTGTGGATTGTATATAAGTAAGTAGAGTACTCCTTTTGATTTTGGTGGAGGTCAAATGTCATTTGAGGTCACCAGTGGTCAAACTGTAAAAACCTTTTGAACACAGTATCTCCAGAAGGGTAACTGTGACTGATGTCATACTTGGTGTGTGGATTGGTCACATTGAGTAGGTTATCCCTATTGCTTTTGGTAGAAGTCAAATGTCATTTTAGGTAAAAAAAAAGGTCATTTTGGGTTAAAGGCTTATTAATGTGGTGTTTCAAGAAACATAACTGTAGTTGATCTCATACTTGTCATGTGGGTAATTCATGTTTGTTATAATATAACCATGTAGCAAGGAATCACAAAGCCTTTTGGCTTTCTGGTTATTTGTGAAGGTTATCTCTCAATAGTATCTTTTGTTTGGAAGTTATGGATTTTTTAAGATGTATAGATATTTCAAAATGGTGCATTGTCTTATGAGAAATCTGTGATATCACATAGACACAACTATCTGAATATACTTTGTCTTTCTTTGTAATAGTCACTGTTTTAAAAGAAACATAACAATAGATCAAGGTATGTGAACTTAGTTTTCACAATGATTTCAGGTAAATGTACAATATACCTAGTCTAACTTCTGATTGGTGTCAAATTTCCTTTCAATTGAATGTATCCCCAACAGTCTGCAAAAGTTACAGTATTGATGAAAGCATATTTTACCCATTCTAACTTTTTCTTTGTCTTGCAGTATACATGTGTTAAAAATTTTAAATAATGTTTTGTGGATTCAACTTTCATACATGTATTTACTGTAACTTAAAGGAGATAGAAATGTACACTATTTATCAAAATGAAGCAGAAGTGTTTGACAAACATCTTCCCAAAGTTTCATTCAGAGATATTGTTTCCTATCCAAGTTACACACTTTTGAAATTCATGCAAGGGCTTAAGGGTGCTGCCATTTTTGTCTGTTGAATGTAAACCAACTTGAGTGAGTCAAATAGTGATGCCAGTCATAACCACTGATAGCAGGACTTTTAATGTACTTCTCTGTTTTCCTTACCTACAATTTCTATAAATCCACACAGGCAGACACACTTGTACACATTTTGTGTTGAATTACTGAGGTGCATCATGCAATAATCAAATCATTACTACTCTGATTTGAATCTATGCATAAGTGTTAAAAATATATTGACAATGAAATATAAAGAAAGACTGACTCTTATTTTTCAATCACACACAGTGCGGTGACATCATCATAATCTCGAAATGGCGGCCTCCTGATTTATTTTTTATGAACATGCAAATTTGCAGTATTGAAATCAAACAACGTATTTAAATGAAATCTGGTGATGATGTTCACCAAATGTTGGTCTCTCATTTAACATTGTCAAAAGTCCTGACTTCCCTTCTCCTTTAAACTTTGTGCACATGGGGCCAGTGTGCTCTTTTCATTCCAGATGTCCATCAATTTAGAAAGTGACATTCTAAGGACAAGGTGGTGTTAGCGTGTGGTAACATAGTGGAGAAATTTGTCCATTTCCAACTATGAAGGAAGCATATTGATAGAAAGATATCGTATGCTGACAGTTTGCTTCACATTAAGTCGTCTGAATTGTTCCTCAGGTTATGGTAACACGCAAAGCTTCAGCTATGGCAAGGGTGATTCTTTTTTAATGGGAGTGAAAGAAGTCTTAGGACTCACAGATGTCCCGGTGATTGTCATCAGCCCTTCGATGAGTGGAGGGTTCTCCATACCATTGCTCTTCTCCAACCCGGAGGCCTTTAAAGGATACGTGCCAGTGGCTCCTGTCAACACAGGTTCTCACTCAAGAAAAGAATATTCATCTGTAAAGGTAAAGAAATAGGCTAACATGATTCCCTTAAAGTTACACTTGGTCTGCAATATGAACTTCCACCTGTGGGGTTTGATTGGTTTACAAGACCATCGCTTCATTTCTCATTTGGTATTGGGTCTCTCTGTAGCATGGATAGTTTGTGTTTCTCCATGATGCAATGCAAAATCAAGAAAGGACAAAGGTACCCCCGAAGTCTTAAGTCCTGCAAGCTTCATATGGTAGTTATCAGGGATGTGGCTGTGGCAGACAGCAACATGTGGTCACACTCAGGACTAATAATTCCCGCCCAGCATTCGTGATCAGTTCACGACTTACCGCCTGTCACTAACTTCACAAGATGTAGTAAATATGACATGAGAAGTAGCCATTTGTGTCAACACTTGAAAAGTTTCGAGTACTTAACCAAAACAGTGCTTACAAGACACAGAGCACTCTGGGCAGGGGGGTTTTCCTGGACACAGCCGGGTCACTGCCTGTGGACAGTCACACCTGGTCGGGTCCAGGGGCTTGCACAAGGGACCCTGGTTTCATTAAGTTTTTGTTGTTACAGATGTTCATTTCATATTATTTTCACCCATCTGAAAAGGTCAGAGGTAGAATTCAGAAACAGTTAAATATGGGTTTTCTTTTGTGATATACCAGCAAGTTTTAAGTAATTGTTGTATAATTTATGGATGCTGCGTGGGTGGGACTTTTGGACTCAAGGTCTGGAAGCCTGTGGAAAAGTGATACAGTTAATGCATATAATTCTCATGTACCTTCTAACTAACATGTAAGCTAGTCTCCTAAAATTATGAATGTTGGATCCATCAAGGTCACAAAGAGAAGTTTTTCACCAACATAACTTGGGCTCCTACATTGAGAATGGTGTCTCTGAGGACACATAATTTACAATCATTGCTGCCAAAATAGCTATGTAGCAACTTCTTGTTTCCTTTTAATTTACAATGTCTGTGACAGGTTCAGCATTTTTTTTTTTTTTAGTTTCTACGTAAGCAGTGTCTTTCTCAAATTGTGTACAGGGCTTCCTTTCCCTGAATGGCAAATGTTCATTTTAATATCTTTCGACCAGGTTCACACTTGCATCGTCTATGGAGAGAAGGACACCGGTTTGGGCACCCGGGTCCTTTAAAGATCTATCCAATATACCGGACAAAGAAGTTCATGTCTTAAAGGATGCTGGCCATGCTGCGTACATGAATGCACCTGGAGAATTTCATCAAATTCTTCTCAACTTTTCTGAAAAGCTGTTTTGCAGCTCCAACATGTAGGAATTTCATGTTGGTGGGAGGATGTTCGCTTTAATAGCCTCCAAATTCTCTTTATCCTTGGACTTGTCACCAAGATTTGGTAAAGACATTTTTTTTCTTCTTTGTTGTAAATGAGAGAGGGTTGGGGGAGGGGTGGGAGATGAATCAGTTGATCACAAGGGGATAAACTATGGAGTGGTCATTTTAGGGGGTTAGCAGTTAGCAGTTTGAGGGGGCTAGCAGGTAGTTGCAGTACACAAAACATTCCTGTAATAGCTAGGGATGTCTTCTTGCTGTTGAAATCCAGGATGTATGTTGTCTGAAACAGACTAGCTTAGAATTGCAGACGTGCTAAACGTAATGGCTGGTTTCCAGTCTATCACAATGGAGGCTGGCGTGACTGCATGTTAAACCAGTCTTCATGTGTTTCTTTGTATTTTATATCATATAATTGTGCCAACCTTGTAATGAAGGGGATAGCCACGTAGCACCATTCACCTGTTCAAATTTGTCCTATTCTTATCATCAAAGGTGTTACATATGGTCAGTGCACATACAGATGGTGGCTTACTTGAAAAATCTCCCCGTTACTCTTAGTTTCATTTCTACAGTACACTTTCTGCTTTGTTTCCATGGCAACACATACAAACATAAGTTTATCTAGCAAATACTGGATTGAAATATTGTTAACTCTTCAGTAGTGCATGGCCAACAGTTTTTTTTTTCAATATCTGGAGCAAATGAAATCCATCAAGTTAGTAAATTTAAGAAAAAAAGATTTTTTTTTATTTTGGTGGTGAAACCTCTATCATCATAACATATCTTTAATCAACTTAAGTTCATAACAAATTGACTTTTGTGAATTGAGTCAACTCATCTTTGTATACAAATCTATGTGCAACAATCTTGAAATTGAGTCAAAGTTGACAATATAATGTACATTGTGGCAGCTAGATTCAGTGTAGTATGTACTGACATATTAGATTCGCAAGCCTTGTGCAAAAATCTTTTAACAAAGACAGTGCCATTTCCAGACATAAATTGAAAAATTCCAGAATTTTGCCTCATAATGCAGTAACTAGAATTATGTGGAAATCAAAAATAGTTCAACAACAGAATTTTGTATTTAGTTTAGTTCTCTAGTCGATGCATCCACAACTTCTACTTCACTTTACTATTTGCTAAAATTGTGCTGTAAAATCTGTTGGCAGGTTGTTTTGATCTTGTCGTGACGGATAACGAATGAATGAACAAATGAACGAAGGGATTGTGCTGATGTGATTCACAAGGTGCTTTATTTGGCTACCTTGTTGCCATAGTTAGGCAAGTGAACTTTGCAGTCAAGTTGAAATATTGTTTGTAATGTGTGTGAGTTCACCCACCCTCCCTTCGTTGCATGTTAACACATTACCATTACATAAATTCATGAATTGGTAGCCTATGCATATCTGAACCATCTACATACAAACATTATATACCAGAACTTGTTTTCTCATTTTCATTGATGATGTTGGTGGCAAGAATGTTAAAATAGCTCAACCATTCTTGCTGTATTGTAAGAAGTGGCCATAAGTAAGTGTCGTGTACGTTTTCTCCTGTCGATCATCTTGAAATGAGTTTTCCCACCAGCTATGCCTTATAAGAGTAATTCAGTTAATAAAAAAATATGCTTGAAATGCATTGCATTTGTATTTAAGTATCACTATTGGAATAAAGTGGTATTATGAATAGTATTAACCTCAACCATTAACCTTGAACCATGTCTAGTGCTATCAACTTCTAAATATGTGCCTTACTAAATTGCCAAAATTCATTGTAACTTCTCAAAATCTTGCTGTAGCTGCAATTTCATTTGAGAGAAGTAACATGTAGTAATTATTGTCATCTTCAGTGAAGATGGCACTAATTGATAAAGTCCTTTAAGTGAGGCTGCAGTGCTCAAATGTTCCTGTACCCTCTCTTTGCGACTAAGGGTGGACTTGGGTGTACCTAAATTCCAGAATTACGAGAAAATGTATTTTAAAGTTTGGAAACTCAACCCTATTCCTCCAACTTCCATCTTCTAAAGGTTGTTCTATTTCTGAGGTGTAAAAGTTTGAAAGATGTTCTCTTAATTTGAAATAGTCAATGGTGCAACGCTTTGAGATGTCCTTCTTGTACAACTCATATTGACTGCTTTTATTGTTTTTCTTTTTGTCTTTGAAATGTTTTTATGACCTTGAAAAGTTGAGCATTCTCTTGCATAGCATGGTGTGAGGATAGAGCTTGTGCAGTCAAGTGTCCCTAACCATAAGACAAGGATTAACTTTTTTGACAAGGTGGAATGGCTTTCAAAAAAAACAAAACAGAGAAGGTCATTTGAATCGTACAAGAATGACATGTACCCCACTAATTGTAGTGCATAAACTTCAATGTTTTATATCTCAGCTCATGAATGGCCTGAGAAGATGGGAGATTGACCGTTTGAATTTTTTCTAAGGTTTGTTGCATAAATTTTTGAAATCTCTGACTTAAGGTACCTTTCAAATGAGCAAAATGTGTGATTTAAATAACATATAACCAAAGTAGTCCATGCCAAGCATGATTTATAGTATGATGTAGGCCTTTATATATTTGTATTACCTATGTTAAAGAGCAAGTTGGACATAAACAACGCTATAAATTGCTAATAGTATTCATTAAACTATATTGAAAAAAATTAACCAAATAAACTTTCATCTGATGAAGTTGTGTGTTTCATTCCCTTTTTTGATTTGTTAATTATATGTGCATTAAATGCAATGTAATTACATTGATACGTTGTGGGCATCATTTCAAGGTCAGTGTATTTCATGAAATTATGTACCTTTTCATGTTGTACAGCCATTAAAAATTCGTGAATGAGCTTCAATTGGGAAAGGGTGGGCGATGAACAATTCAACACTCTTTGGTGAGGATGGTACACCAACACATTTGTCCCTGCCACTCCCCACATTTTGTAACCTGAATTTATGAAAATCTATGCCAAATTCTTAGTGGCAGTGTAAATTTCTAAATCTGTGTTACAAGAATAAAGAAATTGAAGCTGAAATTTACCCGTACAGGCTAGAGAGATGGGGAAGTGCCACTTCCGCTACCGGTAATGGGAAGCCCTTTTATCAGCAAATTTTCAAGGTAGTTACCCACCCATTGATAGTGGCTGTGATGGAGTTACTACTGCACCTCCACCACTTCAACCATTTGCCCCATCTCCTCCCTCTCCATGGAAAACGTAGTTGTGCCACTTTTGGTGTTTTGCCAGATGTTCCCCCAACCCCACAGTGACACACTTATAATACCAAATTGACGCCCAACAGTTTCACCTGTCATGTGTAATGTCTACAATAACCCTGGCCCGTATCGGGGGGATTCACACGAACTCCCTTCCCCGCCAAGATCTGGAGTTTTGTTCAGCCTATGATAGTGGGCCTACGTTAGCAAAACATATGAGTTTTAATTTGGTAAAATGTGGTAAAAACTGCACCCACTGAAAAACTGCCCACGGAACTGGTTAGCAACGACTGGTAATCAAAATGCAACAAGTCACCAGCCCTTACTGTTATTGGCGACTATTTTCATAGGTTCAACCAAATATTTGGTGGCCAAAATTGCCAAGTTAATAGTCCTAGAGAAAAAAAAAAAAATTCAGATTCCAAAAATTGAATGAAAATGGTCTCTTACTGTGAGTTTACATAACTGTGTTCCCTGCAAAATGCATGCTAAGAATAAACAATGTGACCTCATTTTTCAGTCAACAAGCATTAATTAAAGTATGTACGCACACAATTACAACCAGTTACCGGAAAGATCTTAGAGTCTAAGCAGTTGATAGACTCAGGAAAACAAATTTGTACTGCTAGAGTTATCAAGGGGCCAACTGATACATAGCCTACATTCATAATATAAGAGAAATGACTAAGAAAATCTCATGGCTCTACTGTTTGACTTCCATCGTTTACTATTAATTTAGTTGTGCAACTGTTGGCAGACCATGTTGAGGGACACGGGAAGCTTGTAATCTCTTCGCTGAGCTGGGCCGAGCGTATCGCTACGCAAAAAAATAAATAAATAAATAAAACAAAATAAATAAAAATTAATAAATAATTTCGGGCGGCAGCTAGAGGCACTACGCAAGCTACTGATTTTATGGAACGTCCACCAAATTGTTAGTTTTGTTAGGGTCCACACTTGCATCTCAAGTTGTGTATATCTTACCTGATATACCCGGACATTGTTAGGTAATGGTCAGAGACATTAGGGAAATGTCAGATGACACAAGTCGCGAGACTTGTGAAAATACATGGATATCATGCCATGGATTAGGTGTTTAAATTCCTGGAGAAACTAAAGTTTCCCCAGAATTTGAAACGCACCTTTAAACCATATACCATGCACGGCAGATATATATATCAAACAAGTAGCAATCAACGATCAGAGAGCAATTCACACCCCCCATCGATCGTATATATCATGAACATCCTCATTCTCTTTTTTCTTTCGGTGGCGCGGGTATTCAACTGTCGAGACGAAGGGAGGGCCAGGTTCATATGGCGTCTATCGTCACTTAAAGGGACTGGCTACTAAAATGATATTTCATAAATTTTTATAAGGATTTTCTCTCATTTTTTATCCTTTATTGGTACAAACCATTATCTCAATAGCATGTTCGATTTGGGAGTTATGAACTTTTAAAGAAACATTTATTTCAAAAATGGTATATTTCATAATCGGGAACTTGTGATGTCACGCCCAGGCACAACTAATGAGTATCCTTTGAACGTTTTTTTTTTCTTATAGTCTTGACTGTCATAAAAGTAACACCACAATTCTATGATAATAAACATGATCTTAATTTACACATATATTTTAAGGTAAATCTTAAATATACCTCATCTTCACTTTTACTAGTGTCAAATTTTAAGGTTAAATGCATGAGGGCTTCAATTTCAAACTTGAAGGAACCCATAGACTTTTTGCAGTAATATACAACTTGAAGATGGCATTTTGGGAACCTCTAGGCAAGTGCTTGGAAATCTTTCTCGACCAGAGAAGTATTTCGCCAGTATCTTGATTTAGGAACAAGATATTAACATGGGGGTTTGACATGCTTTTAGTGAAAAACAATTTGTTTAATCTAAGAACTCCTTCAATTATCAGTAAAATATGCCAGTAAAATATGCCTAATGCCAGCTAGAGTTGCTGGCAGACGATGTGAGCAAAACGCAAGAGGCTATCGGTTGGCTCAGCTGAGCATTGGCCTACCAGATAAAAATGTACAGGGAGTCGTTCTTCTATGTATTTGAGTAGACGGATTTTAACTTGAAGTGAATCTTTGCAGTAGCTATACACAAGACTGTATGCCCCGTTCCAAAATCTAGAAAATTGCCCTTTTCTAGGGAGATCATATCTACCACTGAAAATTAAACTAGTCTGTTTTATGGATGCCTGTATCATGACTCTCCTGAAGAATCTATGGGATTTTTTTTTCCTATTGTAATACACTAGGCTTTTGGAGTTGTATATTGGCAATGCAACGGTAATTGTAAAGGGGTTTGTTTAGTGCCGGGATAAAACATTAATCATTATCAAGCGACTATATCATTCTTGTAATTTTCATAAATCACGAATATAACCCACAAATGTATCATATGCTTGGGCATAGATGTCGGTCTACTTTTGCTCCAAGGTTTGAAATATTTAGAACCTCCCCGGATGCGCCCCAACATGAATTCAATTTAGTGGCAATTTTCCGGAACTCTAGGTCAGTCCATAACGGTATTTGCATCGTCCTATGGTTGAGCAGATGAAAGTTCTAAACATAAAAAAAAACAGAGGAGAAACAAAGAATCCTGTCAGATTGACATATAAAACCATATTACTTTAGAGCTCATACACACGCCTCTCCATTAATTTAATTCGCCTAATTCGCCATCTTTTTCAAGTCTCTCCATTTTGCATTTTTATTGTTCACCTAGTTTATCAACATTTTCAACATGTGCCTAATTCTGCAAACGAAAATCATCCTTATCTGCTACATTCATACTTCAACCACAAAAAATCGTTTTCGGTGTCTCTACAACACACTTTGGAATGACAAAATTATTTCACGTGCCGCGTTCCAAAGGCCAACGTCTTGTGAAACAAGGAGTGTTCACTAGTTCTGGGACTGATAAAAGTTAGAATCAAAACAAATGATGAGAGGCAGACTGTAGAGAATAAAAAAAAATGCAATCAGTGCACGTTTCAATTTCTTGAATAACTCTGCTATAGACTTGCCTTTCTTTTTTTTTGTTAACCGGAGGATACACTTAAAAAATGAAAAGACGTACGTTGAAATAATTTATACCTAAAAAAACGAAAAACAAAAAATATATATAAATGCATGGATGGCTGAATAAAAAAAAACATTAAGAAAATGATGGAGGTGCACATAATCTAGCGAAAGGAGACGTGTGCGGAACGAACAGAATGAAACGAGCTTGTGCAAGGGCAAATCGAGATTTGAAATGTACAAGTGATGAAGCAAGAAATGACGAGAAGGACAAGTTGCACAAGAAAGAATGCCAATACAAGAGAAGCACAAAACAATTGTCGTTGAATAAAACATGAAAATACGAAGCTGTTGCGTCTGATAAATTGCTGATGATAATTCGTTTTCCTTTTTACATTCCTGCACGGATGGGAACGGTTTCTCATAAGCTTTAAACATTCCTTGTTTATTAACACAATATCACCGACGCTGCGTGTTTCTTTCAAGTTTGCGTTTGAATCAGGGCTTTTTTAACATACATACGGGGGGATGGCCCCCAGTCCCTTACTCGGCCCCCCACTTAGCTCATTTGCCCCCCCCCCCCCCACATTATGGTACCTTTTTGATTGAAATTTTTGTTTTCACGTGTGAAAACAAAATTTATGCAGACAGGGGAAAGTGCAAACTACTTCACTCAGTGACTAGCTTAGAGTACACTGTAAACAATTTCTGTAACATTTTTAACAGTGTATACCTCGGCCTAGTTTCCTGAAACTAGGCCTAGGATCTCGCCGTACATCCTTTTCCCTGATATTACTGTGTATATGCGCATGCATGTGCAATGTATATAGCGTGCTAGCAGTCAGCGGCGTAACGCCTATGGGCTCGGGAGGGGCTAAACCCGGGGGCAAACCCCCGAACAAAGGGGGCCCTGCTGCTCTGATGTATAGAACTTAGAAGAGGGGTATTTTTATTCTTTTTGAAGCTGCACGTTTTCGTTGGTGAAGAAACTATAAACGAGTAAATGGACATATTTTTCTATGCATGAATACGATCATCATAAATCACATGCCCCTGCAATTCTTTTCCACACGACTGACTCAGGCACCTGAGGTACACACTGGAACTTGATAAGCTACTCTGGTACATATAGTAGCGAAATACCGCAGAAATTTCATTGAATTCGCTTCATAGAATTAGATCTAATTGATTCCCTCTCGGTGAGGGTTGCCACATGACATTAGCCGATTACTGCAGCCAAATTTGACATGTTTTGAACCCCTTTCGCTGATGTTTTCCACAGCTTTCAGCCAAATCGCCGACGCTTGAGAATTGTATGTGGATATATGTTTCCGTATCAGACAGTAAATCGAATTTGGTGTATTTTCCATTTTTTGGTGATATTTTGCCCAGATCATTCTCCAAGGTGAAGCTAATCATACATACCTACGTTCAACCATTTCTTAAGATCGCTGGATTCACAGGCTGTCCTTTCCATCGAGAGCGAGGAGGCATGGTCACTTGATATAGATAGACTAATCGATATGTTTGCTGGCAAGAAGACCAGGCTCAGTAAATTCAAGCTCTAGCCTTTCCAAGTTCCAAGTTGGATACCATTTGTCCATATGACACAGGATTTACAACATGGGTGGAAATATCAGTGCTGGGAAATATACGCCTTTATGTTAATTGGACATTGGTCATTTGTTCTTATTGTCCTTTCGATCTTTTAATGTATTCTAGCTTTGCGACATTTTTTTGTTCCCACTTCAGTAGACAGACAAGGTGGACCAAAATTGTGTCTATGAACACAGATTGCCCCCAAAATGTCAGCCGATAAAGTCACCACAAAATGTTCCATATACGGCTTAGATTGCACCAGAGAGCTTGTAGAACCTCAGAGCTTCAAGGTCCCTAAGGCGGGCCCTGGACCCACGCCTTTGGGACTTCGCGGCTCCGCGCTCGTGATGTGCGCTTCTCCGCAGCAGCCAGGAGCCCTTCCTTCACTGAACCCAAGGGCCACCAGACTCATCGTTACGCTACTGCGATCAGTGTGTCTTTTTACCAATTATGTCTGTTACGAGATTGCTAACCTAGTACGAGTAGCACGAGGCGACAAAAACACTAGCAGTAACGTTAGCAGATTTCCGCGGACTAAGAACTTAAGAAGCCTAGGGATGGGCTAGGTAGCCTATAGGTTCCTACACCATATAAAGCTCGATCGACAGAGAAATTTGAGAAACAAAAAGATGAAAAAATAAGGGTGATTTGATAAATTTTACGTGTTAAGTATGTTAAGCTCATTTTTGTAAATCCGGAGAGCATTTTTCGAAAAAAAAAAAATATCTTCATAAAATACATGGTGACTTATGGTGGCTACGTTTAGATGGTCCTTTTTTTCAAATGGCCTCCCCCCCTCCCCCACTAAAAATTTCTTTAAAAAGGCCCTGGTTTGAATACTATTGCGCAGACCTACCACGGAGAGTCGCTGTTGAAGGGCTTTACAGCCTTCTACCGTCCATCCACAAGCTAAGAAAAAAAATATTTATGTTGAGATGTTGTGTGGAAAAAGTACGCCAACATTTATGATGCATTTTAAAGAAAGTTATAAAACAATGATATATAGCTGGTGATGCCGCTTACCATTAAACAACTGAACCTGTTTCCGCTCTGAGGTGACTGACAGAAGATTCGTGCTACTTGGGTGGGAGATCTATTACTGACAAGTACATAGAATACACAATGACTTCGCTGTTCAGCAATTATCCTGTATGACGTAATATGACGCGCAATACGCTTTCCGCAGGCATAGGCCAGAAGTGCCTGGTGGCAGACAGGCGCGCATTTCTTACATATATAGACTAACGACACACGGGTGACGAAACAGAGGTAACCAAGATTTACGGGGCCGGGGAGAGATCCGCAGCACGCTTTCGCTAAAATTTCAGTGCAATGTTAGATAACTGGGGAAGTATGCTGTTGTTGTTGTTGCTGTTGTTATCAATTTACATGAGAAAAGAATTGACAAAGTACAAGAGGAAGGAATGGTAGGAGAGATTGGAGGCGGATTGTGTGTGTGTGTGTTTGGGGGGGGGGGGTGCTAATCGATTGTGGAGAAGGGGTGGAGGGTCTGACGCAGATATAGGATGAAGCAATAATACAGGAAAAGAAGGAATACGAAAAACTACCGTCGGGAAAAGTGTGTAAGAGTGTTGGTTTCGTCATTTTCGTAGGTATATCCTTCGCTTTTGTCACGTGATCGTTAACAAATAACAATTTAAGCGCAGCTTCTTTAAGAAATTTGGAGGCAAGGAAGAGATTTAGAAGAACATTACAGGTCACGACGTGGACGGTTAGGATTCGCTCTGTAATTAAACCGTGCATGTATTGAATATTGTGAATAAAGCTTCTCGCTACCTGCATGAATCTCTATAGGTCATGGTTTTGGCAGTCTCATGAAATTGTTGGTATCTACAGAATATTATCTACAGAATATTACCCTGTACGGTATATCCGAGAGATTCAAGCATGATTGGGCTCTTTGTATTCTTTGAGAGGGTTACCCGAACAGCGAGATGCAGGTGGTCCGAACATGAGTAATTGTGTCGGGCAGCCACTAAATATTCAAATATATGAACGAAGGAGAGAGAAGAAGAAGAAGGCAAAACAAAAACATTTGAATGTCATCGGTAATGGCATTACATCTATTGTCGTCTGGACGGGTTATCGTCTTCATTCTGGGTATTTCTATACGTACCGTAGAGTTAGACCTAATTGTTGCTGGGATCTCAGTCCGCTGATAGAGTGGTGGTTCATCTTTGTAAACAAAAGTCGTCAGACGTCATCCCTAGTGGGACTATGGTTGGCACTGCGTTAAAACAACGGGGAGCAACAACTTCTTGGAAAGTTGGGCGATGCGTTAAGTGCCGATGCGCTGCTGATGTGCAGGTCGAAGTACCAATCAATGACGTAATCACAATGAATTTGCTCTTTGTTGTTGCTTGAACGTGGAAACGTACTGCTTTGAGCTCTCTTGACCATGAAGTATTATTTTGTGGCAGAAAAAATTCAGACAGATGTAGTGGTTGATCATGCTTCAGCGAGGCACCAGATCGAGTATTTGCGTGCTGGCCACCATGTAAATCGTGTCGAGATGGCAAGGTAAGCGTCGGTGTGCTCTGCACAGGCATAATTTTTATGCCCTTAACGGCTTCGCTAAGGTAGTGGTGCATATGGCCTAGGATCCGTGCCACAATTCCTCCCTCAGCTCCGCAAAAGCCTTCGAGAGAGCTCGTTGATGAGCCGGCCCGAGTTCGGGGCCAGAAGTGGGCTAGCTGACTTGCAATTGAGGGCTCCCGTCCTTGCGGCGGGTCGATTAGGTTCGACCGCAGTGAGTTGACGTTCAACGTTCAGTGAAACCATGGTTTCAAATGGAACGTGTCTCTCTTCCTAAAATTTAGTTTTAAGATTATTTCATATAAACCAACAATTAAGGCAAAAAAATCTGATGATGCAGTTGCATACATTCAGACAAACAATCATCTAGAGGTACCCCTCTCCATTAATTTAATTCGCCATCTTTTAAAATTCTCTCCATTTTGCATTTTTATTGTTCACCTAGTTTCCCGACATTATCAACAGCATGTGCATGCTTAATTCTGCAAACGAAAATCCTCCTTATCTGCTACATTCATACTTCAACTACAAAAAATCGTTTTCGGTGTCTCTACAACACACTTTGGAATGACAAAATTATTTCACGTGATGCGTTCCAAAGGCCAGCGTCTTGTGAAACAAGGAGTGTGCACTAGTTCTGGGACTGATAAAGTTAAAATAAAAACAAACAAATGAGAAAAAAATTCACACGACGAGCTGAGTAAATCCAAGAATCGAAGCTAGGGGCTTCGATTAATGATGAGAGGAGACTGTAGACTGTAGAGAATAAAAAAAAAAAGAATGCAATCAATTGACGTTTCAATTTCTTGAATAACTCCGCTATAGTCTTGCCTTCTTTTTTTTTTTCTATTAATCGGAGGATGATACAAGCGACTTGCAGAATTCTTCCCTGCTAACTACTTTACAGTTTACGACAGATGTATGCCACCACTCTTTAGAAAACGAAATCATTGGCCATTCACGGCGTTTACAATTTTCCGGACCTTAGGGTTAGATTTTCTTCTAGAGGGGCAAATTACACATCGCCTCGAATGATAGTGCTCCGCCATCTAAAAGTCCATTACTTTGCCATAATTGCTTCATTTGGCACCGTTTTTACACCTTGAATACCTAGCTCAATATTCAGTCCACAAAAGGACCCATCTCAAAGGATAAAATACAAAAAAAGTTCTCCAAATGTCTTTGATAGGGACTTTCACCGACGGTGAACAAAATGCGTATCAATCTCAACCTTTTGTATAGGCTACGCTACATGTATATGAATTTGGCTTTTTTTCAGTCAATTTGGAGGCTGATTTGGCGTTTTGTGACTAATGAAAGCCTGGCAACGTTGCGCTAGATTAGATCTCCCATGGCCATGTACGTGATTGAAGGTAGCAGCCATTAACAGCAGCCACTACGTAACACTGTGTGGCCTGCCTTGGCAGCTGGCCAAAGATATTCGTGCGGACACTGTGTCAAGGACATAAACAGAGCAGCCAATGAAGTAGAAGTATTCCTCTTTTAATTAAGTGGTATACGTCTAAACTCGATACGGGTAACAAAACTAATTTTTGACTACTTAAAAAAAAAAGATCATTTAAGTCAATGGAGTTACTTGAGATGTGCGATTAGTACCACCAGAAAATAGAAGCCGGGTTCTACATTTACGTAGTATAGGTCTGCCCTCGCTCACAAAACTTATTTCTTGGCCAATCGTAACCTAAGTTTTCCCTGTAAATCACGGCGACACAATCTGAGTGTATACGTTTAAATGATATATAAGATTATGTTTTTTTTTCAAAGATAATTAATTTGAGTTATGGAGTAAGTTAGTAATTATGGAGTAAGTTGACAGGTCCAATTAATACCAACAGAAAGTAAAGGGGTTCTCCTCTTATGTGAAGTAGTTTTACCTGTGTAACAAAACTTAGTCCTATTTCTAGGCCAATCGTAACCACTAAGATTTCCAGGTAAATGACGGCGACACAATCTGAGTGTATACATTTACATAATATGTAAGGATATATTTTTTTTAAATAATTGATTCGAGTTATTGAGTTAGTTGACAGGTCAATTAATACCAACAGAAAGTAAAGTAGTTCTACTTTTACGTGAAATAGTTCTATCCTTTGTAACAAAACTTATTTCTTGACCAAAAGTTACCTTGAATTTTTTCCATGTAAATCACGGCAACATAATCGGTGTGTATAGGCCTACAGTTACCTAATATATCAAAATGGACTTTTTATAGTGATAAATTCAAGTTTTTCTGGGGGAAGGAACCCTACACAATACCTGTGTATACGAATATGTAATATATCAAAATTGATTTCTTTTTTCAAAAATAATTAATTCGAGTTATTTACTGGTTAGTTGAGAAGGGTCCACTAGTACCAGCCGAATGTAGAAGGGTTCTACTTTCACGTGGTATAGGTGTAAGCTCGGTAACTGCATAATTGACCCTTGACCAAAAGTGACGATGAAGTTTTTCATGGAGTTGGCCATTTTTTCCCAGAAAAATTTTATGGTCACTTTTGGTCATCGTATAGCCTACTTGGGGACCCCATTGACTTAAGCACTGCTGTCGGTATCCTATAGTATGTCATAGTGTCCTAGTGGCTGCTGTTATTGTCTGCGCTTAGTGGCTGCTACCTTCGAAGAGCTAGAGGCAAACTTTCAATGCAGCCGATGTGTCATAGGACTGTAAAGCATGTGGTATGCAATTTGCTCAATGGCCCCAAAACAAAGTAAGAGAGGATCATTGATTGTCACACACCATGTACAGTATACGTACAGTATTGTAGTACAGTATACTACGTGCCCGAGATCAACAACATAGTAATACTAATAGTAATACATCGAGAGTTGTTCAGTATGCAGACTACCCACACAGCAACAATAACTTAGTTACATAGGGACAGTAAGTTTGTGGGCTTTCCATGCACATAGACTTTCCGCTGGGATAAAAGAAGAAATTTTTCGTGGTAAAACCCTACTTGCCGGACTTTAATTGGAGTATCAAGGATAAATACAGTACATTTCTCTCCCGGGAGTTTATGTGGTTCGATCGGAACATTCGGATGTGATCTTGGAATGGGCTTTGCTATTGGCACTTGCTAATTCAGTAATTGCTAGTTAGACCGACAAGGGCCGAACATTACAATTGAACCGTAGCCCACTACTAAGTCCAGCTAACCGGAGTTAGCCTAACTAACGATAGGGTTATTATTATACCAAGCAAGGTGCGAGTCACTTTTTTCCCTCGACTTAAGTGGACACACATTACAACATTTACAGCGTAGGCCTATACCAAACCAGGTCCAGTGCTCACTGCTAACTTAGGCCTAAGTAGTTAGTTCTAATTAAGTAGTTAAAGTAGCCCACTTACTGGCTTAAAAGAGTCCAGGCAACTGATTAGGTATCAGGCCTAACGGTATGCATTTCAGGTTTCCTTGTCACATCATAAGCAGATTGAAACAACAAAGTTGACTTTGAATAGTTCTGTTGAGGAAAATATATCAGCAAGAAACAGTAGGCCTAAGTTAGGCCCTAGGCTAAGTTTGGGCTAAGTTACAGTAAGGTTGGTTAGGCCCTAGTACTAGTAGTAGGCCTAGGACCTAGGCCCCTACTCCCCAGGCAGTCCACTATTGTATTAGGCCTAATTGGCTACCTGGCTCTAACTTAGAATCAGCGACCACCATACAAGGTTATTGATGGTGGTTAGGATTAAGTATATGATGAGAATAAACCAAGTTGAACTTGAAGGTGTAAGACCTAGCTTTAACCTAAATAATCACCAATCATGTTTAAAATTGAGAGTTAGGGTTAAATTTAGGGTGAAATTAGGCAAAACAAGGATTTTAGCAAGAATTTGTCACTTTCGGTTACTGATTCTAAATTAGGCCTAGTACCATCCACGTGATCTAGGCCTAGGCTAGGTCCTAGACCTGCCAAAGTTGTAAAAGGTAGCCTAGGCCGCTACAGATTCAGTTTTACATCAGTACGCCTACCAAGATCTGGAACACTAAGCCAGTTTTCATGAGTGGCGAGGTAAACATGATTTTAGTGTTATTTTTAAGTTTGAACACCTCAAACAACTTTGCAATGCTGTATCATAGAGAAGACATACCATTTCCCTAAAACGAATTCACTAAGGCATTCCACCGAAATGGTAAATTCCGAAAAACTGCCAAACCTCAACCATTTTCCTGAAAAAGAAAAAGGTTACTAAATTATGCAACAAAAACCATAACTTGACTTCTTAAACACAACAGTCTCAGAGATGCCAAGGTGAAATAGTTGCAGCAACTTGTGCAAGTGAGATGCCAGAAAGTGATTCATGACGAGCGCGAAGTCGCTTCAACCGGTGTCCAAGGTCTGCCTTAGGACCCAGAAACCCCTGAGCCTCCAGGAGCTCTCTGCTTTACACAACAGCAATGTATGGAACCGGAATTTGATACATGCTGCACTTCACACTTACGTAACAATGTTGGCCTATTCGATATATTCTACAGTAGGCATTCTATGGTACTGGCCCACCGTTCATGCAATACAGTAGTTCAGCACAGTGCAAATTCACCTGCAATGCATGTAATCCTGCGACACAATTTTGAAGTTCATTTCCATGGGGAATTTCAGGAAAATCTGATCTTCATTTTTTCCCTCCAAATATGGCCAATTAAGGTATGTGATTTTGTTAAGTACTTGAACATGTGAGTTTAGGTCAAGTAATATAAATTATACTCCATTGTTCAAAGTTTGGATCAAGTGTTCAAACGTGTAAACCATATTTTACAATTGACCGGCCATCAATTTGCCTGAAAGCTGGGTTGACGCAGTTGGTTTTATGTGAACATCAGTTTTACTTGGCATCCTGGCCATACTACTCACCATTGCTAAGTTAGTGTTGTAGTGAAATACTGTAGTTACTGTATGTGATAAGGTGTTTTTGAGAAATTTTGTGGAAATGTGTTTGAGGTTACAACCACCCATAATGCTGAATGCACACAGACCTTAACTAAGAACTTCTATTCACACTGGCTAGTGACGCTCTGGCTTGTCAGTGGGTATGAAGAGCAAGTTGTCAGACCACCAGCCAGCTGAAACTTTAAACAGATTATCAAAAAACTGGAGATTCAATAGTAAGACTTCTTCGAGTGTTTTAATATACAATATACAATAGTAAAAAAAAGGTACCCTTTCGAAAAGATTATGGCTATTCACCTTAACAAATTTGTGCTAAGACAACAAGTTATTGGTAAGAATATGGGTCGTGATGGGGTTTGTCTGAATAACAGCTCTAATTTGTCCTTAATTTGCCTATTTCTTTATAAAAAGCAAACTTTCCAAAAGTCATTCCCAAAATTCAAATACCTAGAAAGAGGTGAATTATTGACTCAAAGTTAGCTCAAAAATAGGAAAAAAAAGTTTTTACCATGTACAGTATCATCTCAGCAGTCAGCGCACTCTGTTTGTAAAAGACATTCCAAAGAGGAGGGGACAACCCAGGATAGCATTCACTTTAGTTTTACTGAAAAAGCTTTGTTTCTGGCACTCAAAATCATCTAACCTTCAGTAGAACATTGTGTAGTACTGTAGGACATGAAGGAAAAGATCAAAGATTTGCACACCAATACTGTATACATGTAGATCTAAGTCCAGCATAATATGGGACGAATTTGCAACTCAGTGATTGCACTGAAGAGGAATACAGTACATTGGTCTGCTGTATGCTCCTGAATTTAGTACTGCGAGTGTAAATGTAAGTAAGTACTGTCAAACTTCAAAGCGATAGAGCAGCAGCAACTCAGCAGAATTTGTACCGCCAAAGCTGTTTGCATCTCATACTTGATTGAGTTCACTTCTGCAATTGCAAGACTCGAAATAGTTGAGGGCATTGAAGGCCAAAGCCCCCTCCATGTTTGCTGAGATGTTCCTCAAAATACACCTCATTGAAGGCAATAATTGGTCCTCTTTTCCCTTTTTTTGGGGGGTCGTCAGTAATCTTCCATTCTGTACAGACTGGTAAAAGTGCCCTTTCTTTCTGCTCAGAAAACAGATAAACAAACAAATTTGGCTTAAATATTTGATTCTGTTTCTCTCTTGTCCAAGAAGCTGATTTCCATGAAATTCTGTCGCATGTTTGAAAGTCCTCACATCGTATTACTTACCTCTATTGGTATCAGTTTTACTTCCTAGAAAAATTGCTGCAAATTGTAAATTTTAGATTATACACTTTTTTTGGGCATGTTACATTTTTGAAGCTGTTTTGAATCAATTTCTATTCATTTTCAAATTCAACCTGCTTTCCTTATTTGGTGTTCTGTTGCTCCAACAGGAAACAAAAAGACAAGCTAAAGAGACAAGACTACATCGAACAGTGATTGAAAACCAATCACAATTTTGTTACCCACACAAGATGTTGTCGCAGTTACAGAGCTCATACCAAATAGATCAGGGGTGGGCAACTTACGGCCCGCGGGCTGCATGCGGCCCGCCATTGATTTATGAGAGGCCCATGAGATGTATCCAGCAAATGGAAAAAATGTATTTATTTCACACAACTAGCGAGCTATCTCTGAGATCACAATTTGTCTGGCGTCAGTGGTGTTTCCGAATGTGTGTGGTCATTGTCATTCATTGTTTTCACGTACAAAGCTCGATCATAGTTGTGTACCTTAGTGATATTGCCTTTGAAAATCCTCATTACTGAATGTTTGAAATTTACAGATTAGGCTGAGTAGGTAATTGTTGATGAAGTGCGGCCCGCCAAATTTTTCATTCCTCGTTTCTGGCCTCTCAAATCAGAAAGGTTGCCCACCCCTGAAATAGATAATCACTGTGCTATTAACATACACCATGAAGGATGATACGGAGACAAGTGAAAATGGATTTAAAAAAATGGATCTTAAAGGAAAAATCATGATTTTGATTGATTTATTTGATTTAAATTGAGTTATTTGATTTAAATCGATTTATAGTATGTGATTTAAAATTTGAAATCATGATTTTTGTTTTAAAATGTTAAAAAAAATCAACAACCCTGCAAGGGGCACACTAGGGTATGCCAATCAAATTGATTTTTTTTTATCAGTACTGTACAGCATTTAGAACGCAACCAACGCTCATCTTTTCACATTGAGCTCATACTCTTTAACAATATTCAGTCTCATTCTGTGTTTAAGCTTAAATTACTTGAAATTTATTTAAGACATACTGTAGATTTTGAATGTCTTAAAATTTCCATCAAGTCGAAATTTGTTAATAAATGATGTGAAGAACACAGTTAAGTGAATGTGATTCAAGATAATCTGACCAATCTGGTACATGAAAAGCAAGAGATCCCTCATTAAGGCAGGATTGCCATCCATCTCGATTAATCAGAATTGTCCCAGGTTTTGTTTTGTTTTGTTTTTGAAAGGAAAAGTGACCCTTCTAGCGGATGAGACAAATTATCCCAATTTTCTGGAAAAGGAAATACATCATGGGCCCAGCAGTTACATTCTGTATGCCACTTTGCATAGTAAAAGTTGATTGACTTTGGTACTGTGTCTACATCCCAAATTGAGTGCTACCCTTCAGCAGCACAGCCCACATCCCCCTTCCCTATCCCTCCTCAAGAAAAAAAAATGGGGACTTATATCAAAGGAATCCACTTGTCAACATCAGTTTCCAAAAGTTGTGTCCCACTTTTAGCTTATGGTACGGTCCCTACTGTGCGTATGGGTTGCTGTTTTTGTGAAATTTCTATTCTGTGTTTAGCTCCAAATTCTGTAGATCTACAGTACATAAGAACAGAAAAAAAAAATACACTTGTAATGACATTTACAGTCGGAGTAGACCTAAAATGCGAGATGCCCGTAAACTTCATCAGGTGACCACCATAGTCTGTGAACCACTGTTGTTGCTACAGTCAGTGTATACTGTAGACCAACAGATCAGCTGTTGCTCTAACAAAATTTGCCTGTATGGTTAAGATTAACCATTGAAATCTGTCAATTAATTTGCACAGTATACCGGACCATATACTGTCAGAATGGGTATTGTTGTGTAGATCTAGCAAAATGGTGTTTTTACTGCTATTTTCACCTGATCTTGGGTACAAGAACTAATTGTATGAAAAGGACCACCACTACTTTGACTGATGTTCAGGAGATTTGTGTTTTGGTGGCTTCAAGAAGAGGAAGTTTCTCGTTTGACTTTGTGCAGTGTCTTTTCAACTTCGCTGCATCAACCAAATCCTACCACTCTCACCAAAGGCAGTTTCTAATGCGGGATCCCTGCTATTATTCGAAAACAGCCTGGACAAATTCGCATCACTCCCACCGTCCTCAACTTCGGTAGAATTCTCGAGTTTCTTGAGAAGTACTGTACCTCTTGATCTGACCAGGAACAGGCATCTCGTCAAGGGTGGGGGTTGAGCACAGGGGACACATGCCCCCCTCCCAAAACATTTTTAAAAATTTTTCAATACAATGACGCGGAGAAAAGATGGAAATCTTGCACCATTTTGAATCTACCCCCATGAAAAAGTAAAAAATTTACACAGGGGAGGTTGACTCCCCCTCCTCTGAGACTGCTCTCATAGGCTGGAGAAACTCCAACATTGATGTACCCCTCCAAAATTGGTTAGTCTGGTTAGTCTGATCAGGAAGCCAGAATTGTCTTTCATAATTTAACAGAGAGTTATGTGCAAAAGGTGATTGTGAAGGTTAATTACAGTTTTCCTGAAAGTCACAGTTTACTTCACTATCCCTCAAAGCAGGTGTTGGTATATACTGTTTGCTAATGTGTATTCTGACTCCTGCAAATAGTAACAGATTTGTCCCATGTAACATCCAAGACCTCTGTATGGATAGTATACTTCATGTCTAATGATTGGCTTAAAGAAAACATGAACTTTTACATCTTACCGACAAAATAGTGTTGAGTGCTACTGAGTGTTACTGATTATGTTGGGAATTGGGATATACATGTATTTTAATATCTGTACCGAGACTGAGTCGGAATCCAAGGGATAGCTCGCCGACGTTGGAATTACAAATGCAGTCAGAGTTGGTGCTTAGGAGTTACACGGTCTTTTGTGCAGGCTACTTTAGTTTACTCCTCACTACAAGTGTCTTTCTCAGCACAATATACTGAGATCTACCTCCTCATAATCTACTCTGTCAAGAGTGGGTGGCCATGTAACATTTAGCGCCGGCGTGTCATCCAGCACAAAATCTCGTTACTTTGTCCACATTTAATTGGATTACAGTAGAACCGGTATTCACATTCGTACCTGTAGTACAGCTCGCGTGTCTTTCAGGCACGATGAATGAAAGAGCATCAATCACAAAGTTTAACATACAGTAACTATAAAACTGGTGTTAGAGTTGTCACTGTTCAAGCATAACAAACTATTCATATCAGCAGACAAATAAAGTGTAATTGGTGTCAAAGCAATACTAATCCCTTTTTTTTTTGTGACATGTCTGTTCACCACAGAATAACTTCAAAAGATTTGGCCTTTGATCTACCCCAACTTCCCTCATGTACAGTTTGATGGTAAAGTGTGAAACATTTAGTGGTTACAGTTTAGGAATTGCATTTCATATGCTGTCATAAATAGTGCACCTACAGTTGGCTGTAGTGCAGAGTATGTCAAAGCAATTTTGCAGGCATTCATGAAACTCCAAATGGTTCCCAGCAAGCTTGTTTGCATCAGGCCAAATAAAAAAGGATCTGCTTTATTACTGGGAACTTTCACTTTCCTCTTTTATTCAACAGCTTATTCAGTTGTCAGGTTGTGTTTATGTTTTTTAATTCTTTTTTTTTTTATTCCATCAGGAAGCTTGAGTGGAATCAAAGTGCACGGCCTTACGGTACCTCGAACCGAGCCAATACCTGGCCTGCAGGGGGTTGAGAAGATGTGATTGAATTCACATCGGAGAGTGAAGTTAAGCTTTTCCTTTCATGTGCAATCAACCGACTGCTGGTGACAAAAAAGCAGGGAGATGCAGCTAACAAAGAAGAAATCTTTCTCTGCAGTAGCAGTGGTCATTCTCTTGGGGATCATCATGGTCTGGCAGAAAGGTTGCGGTGACTTAGGGTAAATAATTGACTTTGTAACCCGTCTGTGGATCAAAACACTTTGTACCAGCATGAATAAAGCTTAGCTCAATATTCTTCAATCTCCATCAAGTTATGTTACATGTACAGTCACTGTGCCCCGAACAATATGCAAAATGTCGCTTACAAATCTAGATCTTGTACTCACTATTCTTTTTTTGACACATGTGGCAATTGCTGCTGTGTTGGCAAAATGCTCTTGTCTCTAGTTTACAAAATGTATTGTGGATCTGCTACAGCACTCACAGTACTGTAGGCCATTTGCACAGTCTCAATTTATGACAGTCCACTGTGCGGCAGTGCTGTTACTGTCACCTTGTTGCGGCTGTGCATCCTGGGATGAGTGTTGCCCATCCTGGGATGTGCAACACTCACCTAAAAGGGGTACGGTGTTTGCAGGTCACATCCAAGTCCTTTATTCCTGTTTGTTCAGTGAGTAAAGTGAACAGATACTGTGCACTACATGTAGTGCTTTTCCAATGTATTAACCCTTAAGCTCATTTGTGCTCCATTAAAAACTTTTGCAGTGTGGATATTTCCTGTCAGTGTACAAACTGTGAAGAACAGAATAAATTTATAATCACTTCATTGAATGCCAAGTCAAGTTTACAGTATAATCACTTTTTTGAATGCAAAATCTGAGCATGTAGTAGACTTACGATACTTTCAGAGCCAGACGATTCCATGGTTTGGCCTTGTTTTGACTTGGTTCAGCTATTGTTATGAAACATTATGTTTGGTTTGAATAGACTCCTTGCAATAACATCACTTAACATCAAAGAAAAGCACCCTCCTTGAGACAAACAAACAAACAGTAAATTTATGTAAAGCCAGGCGAGTTTAGATTGAATAACAGTGACGCAACTTGCTCATGTGTTGAATTTAGTAGCTTATCCTCAATGAGAGCGGTTCTCTGTGTCATTGTGACAACACATGCAAGGGGTCTGTGATAATCACAACCTTTGCAATCGTGATGGTGTTTACTGCAGTGTCTATGTATTTGTGTATGTTTGTGATGCCGACCTTGTAAACATGGTATCTCAAGAAGGGAAGCTTGAAAAAATCTATATTTAGTGTGTACCAGATTGAGTTCAGAAACCAGTATTGTTTTTTAAGGAGGTCAAAGGTCATTTGAGGTCAATAGGAGTCAAATTGTGAAAACCTTCTAAACACAATATCTCAATATGGAAGGGAACTTGGACTGATTTAATGTTTAGAATACAGGTGTACCACATTTAGTACAAGAGTCCTTTTGATTTTGGTAGGGTCCCAAGTCAAATTTGGGATCAACAGGTCAACATGTAAAAATTGCTTGTCAGCACAATACAGTATCTCAAGAGCAGAGGCTTTGAGAGATATACAGTAGTAAATATTCGGTATCTGTGCCACCATGCACAGTACCACAATTGAGTAAAAAAGCTCTAGTGTTTGCACCGGATCTGAAATTTGGACCCGGGTACCGGCCATCCATAGTGGGTTGGTTATCTAATTATGTGGAACCTCCGCTTCCATAAGGCTATAAATTCCCCCTTGAAGTCATACTACTGTATGACATTTTACTTTGCATGTTAATGTAACAACATGTATCTTATGTACAGTATGTATGATTCATGACAATTATAGCTGCATAAAAGCTGAATTTTGGTATATGTGCAAAGGACATTACTGAAACTTAAGATCTGGGTTGCCATTTCAGAACGGGGTCGTGGTACCCGTCCCTCAGGTAACTGGTAGTCGATGCAAATACTTAAAATTAGATTGCTTTTGGTGGAGGTCAAAGGTCATTTGCAGGTCAGCATGGATGAAATTGTGAAAACATTGCAAACACGTTACCTCAGGAATCTAGTAGAAATGTCGTATTTATCATGAACGTGTACCACCTTGAATCGAAGAATCCTATTGTTTTTGGTGGAGATAGAAGGTCATTTGGAGTCAACATGGATCAAATTGTAAAAGTCTTGCACACGAAATCTAAGGAAGAGAAGCTTGGATGAATCTATGATTTAGTATTAAGGTGCACCACATTCCATACAAACACTTTTATTTTTGATGGAGGTCAAATGTCATTTGGTGTCAACAGCTATGTCAAGTTACTAAAACCCTGTAAACGAGATATATCTCCAGGAGAAAAGCTTGCTGTGATCTCATTTTTATGTAGGTGTAGTGGTGAACCATATTGAGTACAAAGCCACCTATATTTGGTTGAGACCATGAAATTGCCTTTTTGTTAAACTAGTTACAAGTTGTGAAAACATGTACACATTAAATCTCAAGACTGGAAGCTTGGACATGTCTCTTACTAATTATGCAGGTGTGCATGTTGAATCATCATTCCTGTCGTCTCAGTGAGACTAGCAGATGTCATTGTGCATATAGTGGTTGTTTCATCTCAATTGATAACATAAAATTACTGTCTGCGTACAAAAACTATTAAGCATGTTGCACATTGTTGCTTTTTGTACTTTGCCAGGTTTATAATTGACATCATCAAAACCACAATGCCTTCATACATTCTGATGTATAAAACCTTAAGTGATCAAAACCAAAAATCTCTGTCAGAGAACACATTTATAAGCCAAAGGCAATGCACAGGTAACGACGATCTTATTTATCAAGTAATACAGGTGTGATCAAGATGTGAGTACCTTTGAACTTTAATGTAACTCTGGCCCATATGCAGGATATATATTTTTTGACAAAGCGTAAAGTGCGGGTGTCTTTCTTTAAAAGTCTAAGGTGGAAAACCTGCAGCGCAATTTTACAATATCTCTGACCTAGTTGCAAGACATTAAAAGTATACAAGAATCTATTCCTTAGTGAATGTAAATTTTCCTCCTACCCCTATTGCTTCGATTGTGGTCATTCTTTGGTAGCCTTGTGTTGCTTTTAACTCATCTTGTTTCCTTTCTCTGCAGGTATGGTCAGAGACTACCTCAGAGAGTGGGTAATGCGGACTTCCACCAGAACTTGTTTCCATTTTCATCTAGTAACCGGATGCAAGAGGAAAATTCCTCACTGTCGTACCTCCTGAGGGATGGTTACCATGGTAACCAGAGTCAGGTCAAAGACATAAAGAAGTTGTGGCCCCTGGAACACGGTAATAGTCTTTCCAATTTCTTCTACCGTGAGGATAGCCATTTAGACCTTCCCAAGTACCGTTCCAGTAATATTGTATTCTTGCACCATAACAAGGCTGGCGGCTCCACGATCCGCTCATGCATTGAGGAGATATCGCAGATATCCGACCTCAGGCTCGGATCTCTGCTTGTCAGCTACAAGCATGTCAACACGGTGTACGAGCTTTTGCGGAAAGGCGAGGCCAATTCAAACAAGCGCATGGGCTACATGGGCGGTTACTCTTTTGGCATTTGTGATGCCCTACATAATGGGCGGCCATGTTCTTACTTCACAATGGTCAGAAACCCCTACGAGAGGGTTATATCATGCTATTTCTTTTGTCAGCGGAGCTCAAAGGATCAGCTCTGCACAGCCCTGAATGCTGCCAATGTGACATTAAAGGAGTGGGCTCTGCATCAAGGAAGCTTTTTTTTTAATCAGATCCTTATACACCCTCATGTGTGCCAGGGAACGTATGACCAGTACTTCAAACTCGATGGTATTCAGCACGAATTCTGGCGCGGAGACCCTCCGTGCTGGTTTAAGCAGAAAGTTATTCTTGGGAATTACCTCACCCATGAACAAGAGGGAATTCTGTTGAATTATGTAATTGACCATCTAGAACAGTGGTTCTCTGTGATTGGCATCATAGAAGAATTTGATTTATCTTTGGGAATGTTCCAACATGTCTACGGCCTCCCGTTCAAAGACTCCTGTGTCGGTAAGCACTTCCAAACTGGAAAGTACAAGAAGAAGAGAAAAAATGTCACTACACCAGAAGAGCTGGCAGATAAAGAGGAAATGATTAGGAAACTCAAGGATGAGCTCCAAGCTGATCCTGAAGTCCGGCAGGCCCTCCACCCAGATGTGGCCATCTACGAAAAAGCGAAGGAGATTTTTGAGAGGCAAAAGGAGGTTTACTATACCATGAAATATGGGAAGCCTCCCAATGAAAATGGTACAAATACCACGTAGAACAAGTGGAAGCCTAACATAGGGAAGGGTATTACAAACCCAACCTAGGTTAGGCTCTGCTACACATATTTTTCAGCGCAGGGACTTTTTTATATACCACAAACCACACAAACCAGTAATGTGCAACTTCTGTTCAGAAAGATGTTTTTTTTTTCTTATTTTTATCAGGAATGGATCGGGGGTGGGATGGATCATGGTAAAGGTACAGTATGACTGAAGGGAGGAAAAGAAAGTATTAGCAATCCTTTTTGGTTCTGATGCTCTGTTTTAAGAGTACTTTGTATTCACAAAAACTTTATTTGGGAGAATCTGAGTTATTAGTCTCATTTTTTGTTTTTCAATGGTAGAGTGGAAACAGTGCTTGGGAAAGTGTGTCCGGTGGAAGCGATTTTGGAAAAAGTGCTGTACCTTTTGAATAAATGTTCCTTATTTTAATGTGTATACCCTGTTTTGAAGGTTGATTCATCTGAGGGTAATGTTTATGTTTGTATTGTCAATTTGGAAGGATATCTTTCATTGACACCTATGATCTCTGCTCAAGATCCTTTATATATTCTCACGAAGTTTTTCTGTGGGGAAAGAGGCAGTCCTCAGTCAATGCCTGCGAGATGAGTGTTGTAAAAGGCTAGGATACAGCACAGTGTGTAGTTGCAGACTCTTTGGGACCTCTGTACCCACTTGTTTTGAAACACAGGTGTACTTTATGTGCAGTTCCAAAAGATATGTCATCATTTCTCCATTGAATTCTCCATTCTGTGAGTAGCTATGTGAAATTGAAGAGGCATGACATTACGAATCTATCGCGCAGGGTCTGTTTTGGAAGACGAAGGAAAGATCGGTATCCCTTTGAAAAAGATCATGCAACATGCATGTTTTTAAGCATCAGGCCCACCTACTCTTCACTGTATAAATCCACAGCACTATCACCATCAGCCTTACCCAGACACTATCAAAGTTAGTCTGAACTCACTCTAATTCAATTTATCTTCATTCTCCAAATAGGAATGAATATTGCCTACCCCACATCGTTTCCTCCTCGTACAGTACATTCCCATCACCGGTTGTCTCTCCTCTCTTCCCTTGCTTTTTCTTGGAAGAAAATGTCAATGTCATAATCTGTCTTGTGTAAGTACATTATTGTTCAAGAAAAACAACAACTATGGAAATATTTTGTATTTGCATGTTGGCATTTGTATTGAGTCTTGAACTTCCTGATGAAACTTTGCAGAACGTGGGATAAAAAGGTCATTAAAAAAAAAGGGCATTACTTGCGTAAGAAGCCACCAAGCATTGAAATACAGTATAACTACTATACAGCATGCACAATATGGTCAATTGTGCAGTAGTGTGATTCTTGTAAGACTTACGGAACCTGTGGTTGAAGGTTTGATTTCAAGATAAGTAAAATCACATTCACATGTTCAACATACACAGCTATTTTAATGTGGAACCATACTGGCAGTCTTGACAGAAAGAAAGTTGCTTATATTTCATCACTTTTTTTTGGGTGGTACTGTACCACAAACATTCTTTGTTACCTTTCTACTTGTACACAATCTACTGTGCGACCTCTTATGTTGCTTTATCATTGGGGTTCTTTGTCATTGTTCTGTATGACCCATTCAATAGATCCAGACAGTGTATTGTATTTGTTTCACTACCTCTAATGAATATATAATTAGGTGATTATGCTTGGATACTGAAACATTGATGATAGTGCTTAAGGTAGAGTGGCAAGTTTTCTGTGTCATGAAAAAAAAAAAATACAGAAAAAAATACAGATTTTGAGATGATGGATGGAATACAGGAAAAACACATTTTTCATGACAAAAGTAAAGATGAAGGGGGGAAAAAACAGAATGGGATGGAAAAACAGATCTGTCGTCAAACACACTGACCAGTTGGACTTTAAATCAAGTAAAATGTATGTATGTATATATATGTCACTAACTGATTGTCATTAGGCTAGGGGTAATAACAGAATGTAAACATGGAAAATATAATCACATCATGGAAACCCATGGAATTTTGTATAATTAATGCACAACCACCGGTATTGGAAAATTGCAGAATTGGCTTTTTAAAATACGGGAAAACTTGCCACTCTCCAGATTTAATGCAGGGATCATAGAAAATCTGCAGTTGAGATGTCTGTGATGAGATCAAAGATGTTGATTGATCGCGCATACTTTGCTGCTTTTCTTGTCCTTGAAGGCATCTCAGCATTGTCAGTCTGGTCCCAATTTTCACATTCAGCTTGATTTATCTTACTAAGTTTGATTATTACAGACTCTTTGTTTGCTTCATTCGCACAAAATCCATTTGAGAAGTAGTACCATTGTATTCATCTCTAGCAGCTAAAACCACACTCTGTAATGTCTCGATGGATTTTAGTTTTCATTTGTAGATCTGTCACTTTCACCTCTTGCTACTCTATGTTTTGATACTGAACTGTGAAGCTTTATCAACTTGCAGTTAAGATATTTGCAAGGACATGACTCCTTTGACGTATATATATAAGAAAAAAAAAATTAAATGAAATGTTTTCTTACTGTTGTGACTTACAGGATATTTAGGTTAAAACTACAGTAAATGATTTTATTTTATTCAGCCCTGTAGATTCCAAGATCAGTTCAGTTTAATAAAGGCTACCTCAACAATGATACAATGATTACCGTTTGATACGTCTGATCCTGCGTTTCGAGGAGTGTGTCAATTTAGTGCTGCGCAGTATGTTTAATGACTCACTTTGTTGACTTTAATCAGAATAAAACACATGCTTGTTGCAAAATAGCTAAGGGATTTACAGTACTGTAGGTATCATTAACGTGGACTGCAAAGATAGACCTTACATTTAGGGACATATTCACTGCTGCTGTATTTGTAATGTCCTCTGACAACTCAAGTTTATTGTCTGTAGCAGATGTACTTTAAAACTTGGTCTACGTTTGTGGGAATTAAGTTTCATTCATTGTACGCCTTTAAGGCTAGTTATCGGTCAAAGATGGGAGACAGAGTGTTCATCTGCTATCAGCTCCATCTTCAGTTTCTTGCTGCGCGAGGGTTGCACCATCACTGACATCTTTGGATACTCTACCTCATGAGATGGCCTGACAGGTTCTTCTGTGATATTAGTTCCTCACCATGAGGTACTTGATTGTTGTACCAATGCCCATGACATCATGCTGGCAGCGGTGTACCTCTTGTTTTGATTTTAATTTGACATGGAATCCTGCCTTCATGAGTAACAGGACAATGTTCACCATATCACAAATTTGTTATGAATCTGTATTTGAAGCTTACACATTTGAATGCAACTCCTCCCTGTGATTGGTCAAATAAGTCATGAGTGTTTCACCTCTCCAGAAAGTGCACATGAAAGCATGAAATGGCATTTTGGAGTGTTTTGTACCGAGTGATGCACCATGGACTAGACCCCCTAAACTGTGAGTATTAGCAAAAGCCAGTGAATGGCTTAACTTGTCCGTGTAGATTTTGCGCTATCACTTACTTCTTTCACTAAGAGCCCATAAGGCAGGGCTGGCAGAGAGAAAGACAATATGAGCAGGGTGCGATGTTGAGTTCATCAGAACTTTTAAAATTTGTGTGCAGTTACAGCCCAGACTGAAAGAAATGTATTGCGGCATGCCGCTGTAGCTTCTACTTATTGCTACAGATGTAGGTGTTAGCACCCTATTCGGATCAATTGACATTCAGAATCATGAACATGGGGGGGGGTTCTTTTTGCCATGTTTTTCCAAGTAAGAACATAGTCTCAAGCAGTGCTTGTTTATTTCACTCATTCTTTGTAGCTTTGCCATAACATCAATATACCTCATGTAGTGATGCATGTCTCTATTTGTACTTTCAGGGTCAATTGTAGAGACCTTAGAATCAGAACAGCTACTGGGTATCTTTCACAATGGAAGCAGCCACAGCCAAGAAATTTTCTTCAATCAAGTTGGGTTTTTTTTTCTTTTTTTGTAATTTTAGCAACTTCCAGTATCATACTACAGTATGTATCCTCCAAATGTTTGGTGACAACTGCACAGCATTGCCTAAAATCTGTTCAGAAGATGTGCATTTTGCGTCACAAGCTCAATATTACTATCACATTCCGTTGCATTTACACGCAAATTTCAGAGTGATTGAGTTGGACAAAAAAACAGAGAAATGAAAATTCCCTTTTTCATGCATTTGGTAGGACTGGTGATTTCAGGTTCAGGTGCCACTTTCTGTCACAGGCTGAGTTTTGCTATGAATTTTGTTTGTCATGAGGCATTGTCTGTTGCTATGTGTGGACATGTTTTAAGTTAACCAAGGAATTCTTAATTACGTTGCAACTTCTCATCCAAGCGGTGCTGTATATAACTTCAATTAATGGCGATCGAATCGCATGCTGCTTATGCAAACCAACTGCTCCAGTTACTTTTGCTCTGTGCAGTGACTGCACCTTACTCATGTGTTGAAACCCCTATGAAGTAAAATATATTGTTCATGTTCAGTTAGAACAAATATAGCTATGGTCACTACCCTCAAGATATTGTACCTTACTTCTTGACATGGGAGCATGGTACTTTATCTTATACTATTATAACCTCCTAGCAATAGCCTTCTGTCTAGATGTCAGATGAGATCAACAGATAGAGGGTCATGTCTGCAGTGTTAGCATATTTCATGCGGTTACTAACCACACTGGTTACTGAAGGGTATATCGCAGGAAGGTATGTAGGCCTCTATTTTATCACAACATGACAAATTTGGTGATATTTATTTCTGATGATCCTAAAATTCATACCCACAAAGCAAACAAATTTGTTGGATTGGGTGAACTAGATAACGATACTCATCACAATGCGCAGTACGTACTGTTATCTCTGTGTGCACACTGTAGTTCAGCAGAAGATATTCGTCATGGACTCTGAACCAGCACACAATAACCAATAACATGGCAATAGTTCCAGGACCATGGTGCAGCCAGTGTTGTGTCTAGAGGGAGCAGAGTTTACTGTGAAAGTTTGGGCCTACAGTATCTGAATTGAATGCTCAGTGCTGCTGTGACGATACCCTATGTATTGGACAGGTTTTTACTTTCAGTTTATAGCTATGAAAAACTTATGTCTGCCAGCTTTGGAGTCAAATTCCTTTCTATTCCTCATAAATCCTACACAACCTTCAGTTCCAAAGCTCTACTTGAAGCCACATACTGTAGAGCCAGAGAGGGGCTATGTCGACTACTGTGAGGGCTGGTCAATGCAATCACAAGTGATGAACAAAGTGGTAAATTTTGTGACAGATTCTGCAAAGAATATTCAGTCAGTGGTTCACTAAATTTTGTGTAAGCCAAATTAGCCAATGCCCATGCACTCTGCATGTTCTTTTTTTGAAGCTGGCAGAGGAAGGTTAGAGGGTGGGGGGGGGGGGGGGAGAGAACTAGGGGAACCACACATGCGACCTTGGTTGGTGTTATGCTCACTCTGTCAATGAAATGCAAGCCATGTTTCATCATGAGCAAGCCAGCTGAGTGAAGATAAATCACTGGCACAAAAGCGTGTTGATAAGCCTCATATTATTCTGATTTGAATTTTAAATATGCAGGATGGATTGAAGGCTGTCTTGTGTGCCTATTGGTTGGTGGCACTTTGACGTAAGGCGTAAATTATCTTCTAACTTTTACGTTCATCCTAGATAAGACCCAGTGATCCTCCTGGTAGCATTCACTCTGCACTGTGAACCTCCTGGAGTTTATACTGGATCTGATCCCGCATGCAAGGATTCACGTCACAAACTTTTAATGTGGCACTAAAGTTGCACACTGAAATGATGGGCGGGAAGCTGCTGTTCAGCGAAAGGTGATCGTCGACTCACAGCATTTCAGTTGCGTTATTGTGTCGGTGGAGATTGTCACAACAATCATTTGGTCTTTGTGTAATTAGAGACCTTGAACAAACTGAGCATGTGGGTGCACTGAAGATACGTACCTGAGTATGCCCCATTAATGTCAAAAGTTGCCATCACAGACGTTTGGATGTTTTTCCGTGGTAGGAGAAATCGATGTGCTTTATTACTACAGTGCAATGTCCTGGAGGTGCTTGCTAGTTACAGTCATTTTGTTAAGAGATGCCATAGTGCATAATAATGATGTTGAATTTAGGGCCACTAAGAGGTTCACTTCACTAATTAAAAGCAACAGGTGAATTTTTAAGAACAAATCATTTTTCTTTCATTTCCAAGACATTCATCCTCTTTGATCAGTTTTGATACCTGTGAGAACTCATAGCGAAAGTACTGTGCTGTAAAGTGACTGGATCAAATGATGCTCCTTCTGGCAGCCTATCCTTTCTTGCCCCTTTTTATTCGTGTGTGCTTGTGGCGAGCCTCATCAGTCATAGCAATGCCAGACTTTGTGGAACTAATTGTAAGATGGTGCCACTGCCTTATTTATACATACTTATGCATTAGTTGGTCGATTCTAGTTTGTGAGAGATGTTGTTTCTGGGCAGCTAAGACGGACTGTTTTGGCAGCTCATTCCTGACATTTTTCCTTCAGTGTAATTGTAGCTAGAAACCAAAGAAGTTTGTACTTTCATGTATCAGTCTCTTCCTTTTCTTTCCCCAATATTGCATGCACATTGTTTTTTTTTTCTTTTTTGTTTTTGTTTGTGTTTGCTTGTTTTCCTTTTTCTTTTTTGTTTTTTCTTTCTTGTTTTTCATTTTGCATCGAAAGATTTTGGCTAATTTTGATCCAATGTTTGTGATGCTGCTTAATTTTGCTAGTTATTATGACTACAATTTGTTTCAAATTTATGTCACAGCTATTCTCTTGGTGCTTTTGTTTTTAGTGAACACCATCACCAAATTGCAATGTGTATGTTCGTACAAAATTGATCAGGAAGGTGCCCTTTTGACATTGTGATGACATCACTGAACCACATGTGATTGAAAAACTTTTTTTTTCTATGTCTCATTGTCAATATATTTTTTAAAGTTATGCATAGATTCACATCAGAGTATTAATGATTTGATTATAACATGATACACCTCAGTAATTCAACACAAAATTTGTTCAAGTGTGTGTGGATTTATAGCAATTATAGGTAAAGAAAACGAAGAAATACAGTAGAATTCCTGCTATCAGTGGTTATACTCAAGTGGACTTACTCTAGGTGATTTTCATTCAATGTAGGCAAAAATGGCAGCACCCTTCTCTGAATTTCAAAAGTGCGTAACTTGGATAGGAAATAATATTTCTGAATGAAACTTTGGGAAGCTGTTTGTCAAACACTTCTGCTTCATTTTGCCTAATAATCTTCCCAGGGTTTCCTTCTCCTCTAATTTCCCTTATCTACCATTCACTACAGTTCTGAATAGAATGTTAATTTTCACTAAGTGATGGAAAGTTATGTACAACATGCTAATGAACTTAATATTTAAACAGTCTTGTCCCCTGTAGGACACATTTAAGTTCAAATGACACTTTTCTGTGTACATTTTGCATAAAAGTGTGCTTTTTTGGGGGGGTTAAGATTTTTTTAAGTTATAAATGTTGTAACCTAATGAAATTTGCCAAACTTTTGAAGAATCCAGATATTGTATTCATTGAAAAATTGCAAACTAATGTTTGTTAGCAAGAAGAGTGACGACTGGTAAACATCACATTGAAATTTTGAACTGCTGATCTGTGGATTCACCATAGAAATGGATTTAAACCAGAAACAGTTAAACATTGGAACACAGTTTTCCCTGAACCTTGTCAGATGTCTAAAAAAAATCAGATGGTTGCAGTTCCTCCTGTTTTTTCCCAAAGATGTAGTTAGATATTGGGCCATACATATGTGCATTCTATATGGCAAATGTTTAGGCCGAAGTTTTTGTGCCATGTATGATCTAGGGCTGCTTGTGTCACTGTACGGTGTATTGTCTGGCTTAACTTGTTCAGTGTGTGAATAGTTTAGCGTCACGTCATTCAGGTAGATCTGTTTCCAATCGAATACACGATTTTGTTGAAGCGATGAAATCGAGATTTCTAGTGAGTCACACTTTCTTGTTTTAATAAAGTGTAAATTGACCCAGTGGTTAATTTCTTCGAGGAAACACTGGTTGCTGGTGACCAGCACTAGCATTGCCTTGCCCCCTATCCCCATCAACCGTCCTGTCTCTTATATGCAAAGTCTTCCACACAAATCATTGTCTCCTTCCTTTTGTTTCCAATTGATTGTGGTTTCGTTGTGAAAAGTCAAAGTTCTCAACTTCTCAGTATGGCAGACTGGTACTGTATAAGATGAATGTCTGTTACTTACGATGTCATAAATTGATTCCTGAATTGGGGTCATGAACAGCTATTTTGTGAGACCCCCCTACTGTATGAAGAGGTCAGTAACTTTTTGGCATCAATGCCAGATCAATTTTGCTCATTATCTCTGGCGTCATAGTAGTGTGAGAATCATAACCAAGTCAGTTGTGTGATGTGTATGCTATGGTAAAAATGTGAATTCCAGCGTTATGCATGTATCTCTCTGAAATGTCAGAAATGAAGAATCCTGGACAACATTTTTTGAAAAGCCCTGGCCAGTTTTAACGCTCTAACTATGGATACAGTATTGACAGCCTTACATGGTGTTGCTCCGACCTTGGCGAGGCACCGATTTAGTTGAACACTTCATGGTGAGGTGCTGTTTCCATGCTCATTTGCCTCGCACAACAGTATGATTTCATTGCTAAATGCAATTACAGTAAAATTATGTTTTTGAGAGCAGTCTGATCGCTGCATCATGTTTCACTTCATCCTGCTGTACATTGTATGCAACATGGAGCAAGAAAATTATAAATGTAGTTGCAACTTTCTGAAAATGTATAATGTGTATGTGTGAATAATAGTAGTATGAATTTTGCTTCTGTAGTTTGTTTTATCATTTGTTTCATTTTTACATAATATTGCATCATACTGTAGTGCTTGTGTTAAGTTCTCCCTTCTCCAAGTTCTTGCATGATTTTTGTGTTCATTTACTTGTAAGTTCCTATCAGCCCATATCATCATGGCATTTGCCGTACTTTTTACGTATTGCATACCAGCATAGCATTATTCAGCAGAATCTATTAGCAAAAAAAAGGAAGAAGACATGAATTCATATATTAAGTGCAAACTTTTTAACTTTCAAAAAAAAAAAAAAGAATGGTAAAGTTACAGGAGAAAAAGTAATAAGAAAATGACTGCACTGTTGAAACTAAAATATAAACTAGTCGTTAATGTAATGGATTTTGATATATATCTAATTGTTAAAAGAAGTTATCTGTATATGAAGGGTTTTTTCTCTTTTCTTAACCTTTACAAAGAAGTGAAAGTATTCTCGTCCAGTTGTTTTAAATGTATTTCCTCTCCTCGATGAAATTGATGATCTGTCTGTTGGTAAATTTATAATCTTTATTTCTTCTTATTCAACACTGTGTGTTTAAAGTATTACTTATTGATTCAACCAATGTCATGATGATGAAAAAGTAAAAAAAGAAAAAGTGCCAAGACAGAGAGAAGAAATAAAGCTTGTGTATTACTGAAACATAAACTAATTTACCAATATTTCTGTTCATCATTTAGTGGAGTTCACACAAGCAAGGGTCAGAGATCGTCTTCATGAACACGGATTGTCGTCACGCTATAATCTGTCATTGGTCTAAGGATTTGAAAGTGTTTTCATTGCTGTTTCACATGTTCGCTTCTAGGTCGACATACTAGCCAGGACCATATGAGTTGTACAGAACATGAACCGTGAAAAGAATAAATGAGAAAATTAAATGGCAACCTTAGCATAGCAGAAAAGTAATAGTGCACAGTATGCAAAATGTGAACCTATTTGGATGTTGCTATATAGTTGGTGGTGATGCAATGTAAATGTATAAATTGAAGAAATTTTTGTTTTCTTTTGGAAGGGCCAAATTAACATGGAAAACAAGTTGAACTGTGGAAACTTAAGTTGTCGTATATTCCACAACACATGGCATTAATACTGTACAATCGATAAACTACAGCAAATGTTCAAGGGTTGTAAACACGTGCCACAAAGACGCTGTACTGTGCTGTTTACAATGCTATATACTCCCTCCCAAATTTATGATGCTCTTTTTGATACTGCATTTTGAGCAAAATTTTTTACATATAACACTGAACTGTATTGGTCTGAAGGCAAAACTTGAAACAAAATTTTGTTGTCCCTTAGAATTTGTAGATGTCTCAGATTCTAGTGACTTCTCAGTAAACTTACAGTTACTTTATATTCTCTGCGATACACACAAAGTTTCAGGTTGGATTGCACACTTTCATCGAGAATATTGAGCTAGAAGAAGTTGTGAAAAGTAGTAAACTCTGAAAACTTTATCGGCGGTGAACAAGAAATAAAACTTGCATATTCGCAATAAACAAACCTGTTAGTGTGGGTACTGCACTTTAACAGAAATGTGCACAAATAACTCCCTCAAAGTTCGAAACATGTTTCACATGCATTCCTATATATGACGAATCATTTCAAATTTGGCAGTACAATGGAAAACTCAAACTGTCAGTGAGCAAAAAAAAAGAGAAAAGTGCAACAAAAAGTAGCCTATAGTAATTATGCACGAAACAAAAATATAAAGATATGACAGATAGTGACCAGGACTTTCACCTCATTTGTCAGCAATGCAGGTAATGTTTGCAAAAGTTGCCTGTCATATTTTGTCCTATTAAAAGTCTCACTTGCTGTTAACCATGTTCTTGGATCTTTGACAAGCCTTCTCAGAACAGTTCTGCATCTTTGGCATCATTTTTTCACATTTTCGCCTAAAAGCAAATTCCAGCTTTAAGTAATTTGTAAAGTATCAAAATTTTTGCATTTTGACCAAACTTAGAAATATGCTGAAACACAGAGTAATAGCAAATTTTACAGGTGTAGAACATGCGACCTTTATTGAATTGCATGTAGTGTTGATCATCACCTACAAAGTCTTCACATCTGGCAGTACATTTGAAGCCCAAACTTTACCGGGGGGGGGGGTTGGAAATCTAGGATATCGTACAAGATCTTGGCCATTGTGGATTATGTTTGATCTAGTGTAACTTTAATGAGCCTTCGATTGGTTTGATGTCAGTTTGTGTTTACCCTTTTGATTAGTTTGATACTCAAATTCAATGATACAATGCCTTAGTGCTGCCTCAAGCTCTCAACTGTAAAGACCACTACCCCTGGTGTTTTGAGTTGCATTTGGATTGGTGCCAATTGCACTCATTATTGCTTTATACAGGTAGCCCTCAATACCCTTTCTTGCTTGCAGTTTGTCAACAAGGACACTTTATAATATGCGATATCCTGTTTGTCTTGTTTTCTGAGATTTGTTTCCAACTTTCCTAGTGCGTCACTCCAGGGTAAGTAAGGTGAACATGTAGATGTGACTTTCCTATTGCACACAGTGTATTACCAGAGATCAACCAATAATTGGATCGTACGTACAGATCGGGCTGACGTTCACCGCCGTCAGTTTGAAACGGTGGACCGGCGAACTTATGATGCATATGTCCAACAAACTTAAAATGTGTCTGCATTGGGGAACGTGTTGATGCATGAGGCAGAATAGGAATGTAGAGAAATGTCCCATGAAGGCTATTTTCCATCTGAAAAGGTTATGAAACAGCTGTAGAATTTGGGATGATTTTGGAATTGTGATAAAAGCACTCCCGAAACTTAGATCACACATAAAAGAAAAGAGAACATGCTTGATTGTTAAAATGTCGGATCAGATCGTATATCGGCAGATGTTGTCGTAAAAACATTGACCATGGGATCAGCAGAGGAAAACCATATAGTTAGGTTAACCACTAATATTCAGTGTTAACTGTTTGTTTGCTGGAGACTACAGTAACATCAACTGCACCTTGTGCTATGGTCAGGGACCACAGCAGTGGTATGGGTAGACTGGTTGGGAAGGACTTACCCCCCCAAGAAAAAAATGGGAGAATTGTTTACATAAAATATCAGTATAATGTGACCAAGGAATGCTACTTCCTGCAATCTAGGGTGGCTTTTTTGCAAAACATTTCTTAACAAGCCGCTAATCGGTAAAATGCCACCAACTTCCCAGGGCGGTGCTCCACTTTGATGGTAAAATGTGATTCATTCCCCCTCACCCCCACAAATTAACGTGCCTGGTCAGAGATGATCCTGAACAGATGGTATGGGAGAGAAGCATTTTTGATTTGATGGTAATCCACTGATGTGACACTTTGTCCTCTAAAACATTGTATTCAAAACAGAGATGTTGCATAAATTACTAAAATACTAAAACAACTGTGTGAAATTAATAACCCTTGGACAAAACATAGTGAGCTTTACTTTAATGGATGTAAACTTGTCTTTTAGATTGTCATGAGGTTTAAGTTTGAAAACCTGAAGAAAAAAAGAAAATTAGAAAGTTGCTTGAATGTAGAAGTTGGTCTTAGGGTATGGCAGCCTCAAACCTCTCCTAAGTGAGAAAATTTTTCTTATTTCTTGTGAAGTTTCAAACCTCATTTGAGTTCAAAGATATTTCACAGCCTGAAGAATAATATGTAGCTGATCTTCCTTGTTTGTCATTGACATCTCAAGGTTACCTGAGGTCAAAGTTGCCAAAACATACATGTTTCAAAAAGGGAGTATATATGCTAAAGTTCCAACCTTCTGTAACCAGGTAGGGGACACTTGATTGATAAAAAATCACTCCAGTTTTGGGTATATCTGATGAGCAGAATTCAGAACCTTTCCTCTTATTTGAGGGTAATCAAGGCCTTTTAGCTTTGACTTTGACTAATGTTTTTATTTGAACTAATGCTTTGTACAGAAGTTGCCAGCTGATCAGGAAGTGTTTGAAATTTAAGTTTTGAATTGTTATTTGTGCAAATCATGTGAGTACATGTCAAGGCTTTTCCATTTACCCATGCATATACTGTACATCTAGAGTGTGAGGATAATATGTGCATTTTTAAGGCCCTTTTGGGAAACTGTGGGAAATGACAAGAACTCCGTCAATGCTCTTTTCAAGCTGGAGGATTATTGGGAGTATTAGCTTAAACTGAGGAGTAGGAATCACACTTAAGTCTCAACTGATCTGCCCCTGCCTTAATTTGAAAATGTCGTTTTTGAATATCTTTTGCGTGAAAACTCTCAGCTGGCCCTATTAACCCTGATTACCATTGTAGTACTGTCTGCTTCAAACATACATAGCCACTCTACAGCGTAAAACCCAAGCTTTCTTTTGCCTTCTAACAGCACAGCTGAGTATCAGTTTTGGTGATAATTTTGTAGTGTTCCAAATGCAACAGTGTTCTATAGTGTTGCAGCAACTGATGATCCATTTTGCTGGGGCATCTACTTCGAAGTCTGCATGTTGGATGTCATCTACTATCATCCATCATTTCTTGTTTTTCCTTTGCAAGAATCCCCAACCTAATTGAAGAACCCCCCATAAGATTATTTCTCTGTTGCACAGTTTTAATGGGCTTGCACAAGTAATAGTTTGACCTCTCTCTCCACATGAGCCCAAATAAGATAATGCATGTTGAAGTCAAGACCAGCCAGTTGGTTGATTCTATTTTCCCTTTACTTCAAGAGGTTAAAGGTCGCTGATTTTAAAGATGCATGGAATGTCCTTCTCTTTGGGGCATTTGTCATCTTCTGCCCCTTGGTGAAAATGCAAACTCAGCATGTCGCCCAGATAAGTCTGTATCAAAACCTGTTCATCTGAATTTGGAGCAGACTGTACAGGGTGCTTACGTACTGCATACAGTACGGAGTACAGATGTGACCAACCAATCGCTGCTAAGGTACCATGGCGGTACGGTGCAGCTTGTGTCGCTGGTTCAAAGTCTGGTGGACGTACAGCTCAGTGTGCAGTATACTGTAGCTCGATCTGCACTATTGAGCCTGTTACATACGTGCACAGGAAAGACAAACCTGCAGGCGTGTCCCAGGATTTCTTCTATGGTTTGCATGGATCATACTGCAAACCTAATCTTGTGACGGTGATGAGGTACCAGGCAAACTGAGAAAGCAAACTGAGAAATATAACATGGAAGCTGAAAGATTTCTGATTATGAATGTGATTTCCACCATTTGCTTTATGCAATAATTTGCAATTTATTTTGTAAAAAAATCAGAGTTTCAGCATAATAACTTGTCGGATTGATAGTACACCTTCTTATCTTTCTTAGGAGATAATACTGTAAGCTCATGCCATGAAATGACCCCTTGAAGAAATTAAGGCACACTTCTAAATGCCTGATGAATGAGCCCTTGGTCGGGTTTTTGAACCGCAGACAGGAAATGAGAGCAATTGGTCAGCGGTCTTGGGAAATAAACATTATATGCATGACTGCTCAATTTCTGTCGAAATCTGTAACAGGAATTTCTTGAAATGCTATTGAAAGCTTTCTTTAGTTCTGTTGCAGACGATTAAGTTTGAGTTTCAAGGAAATTAGTTGCTCCTAGTACACATTTTCTTTCACCCATCTATGTTGTGAAAGATGCCATCACACAAAGTGGGAAATAATTAGTTGTGTAAATTAGTGATCGATAAAAGAAGTGACCCTTTTAAAGTCAAAAGTGATCCCCTATTTTCTCTGTACTATTTTGGAAAAAAATTAGTATTAATTAGTCAAGATTTACATCCAATAGTTATGAAAATGTTTGGATTTTTTTACCCTTACTTGTATTGGTTATATGCATGTGAACAAGTACTAATAGATGAAAAGTGTCTGCGCACAAATTTCCAAAAACCAAATTAAATCATGTTTTACTCACTCATCAATGTTCTGTTGAATGTGAAACATTGGGATTCTCTTAGTTTGACCATTTGTCATTAGTATGTGGAGGACACTTGACAGGTTTAGAAAAATTTTGTGAATTTCATGAAACAACTAAATGAGCCTCTTTAATATTATTTTAACAGAGTGATCTTGAAGTCTACATTTGTTCTGTCTGGAATTCATTGTTTGTCTTTCTAATCACTGAGATGTAAACTTCACATTAGGCTTGTCACACATACCCCGCGACAGGCACTGAAACCCCGTGTTTACAAAAGGACAAAACCGCAGGTTAACACCGTGTTTTCCTACGTGTTCACACGTACCCCGAGTAAAATTGAATTTGTTGTGCTACCATAGTAACAAGGTCAAATATTTTGCGCGAAGTGCAGTACCGCTAGCGTCTTGTTGTTACGTGCACCCCTGAACCGGAAGAACGGGTCGTCTGTGTCGTAAAACACATGTGTTATCTTGATTTGCTACCGTAAACACGGTGTTTAAAACCACAGAAACCTGCGTTTGGAGGTGGATCGAAATTTAAACACCGACCCCGAGTAAACCCGCGTCCTCACGTTACTCGAGCGCGAGGTAACACGGTGTTACCCTGAGAGCGGGGTACGTGAGACCAGGCTTATAAGCTTGAAGTCTTCAATTTCCTCAGTGGTCTGTGTATAAATGAAGTTGCTGTCGGTAGTCTCTCAAGAGATTTTATTTCTGTACTTTTTGCTTTAATCAGTTGATTGTCCTTTTTGCTGTATGTGTCAGTTGATTGACACTGATCCCCAGCGGGGGGTGATTTCTGCTTTCTTGCTGTTTCAGTTTCATATCTTATTGATCCCTTTGAACACACAGCACATGGAATTTCTATTTTTGGTTGTTTTAATCAAGTGCTTTTTCATTAGTACCAGAGTGAATTCTCAATCCAATAATAGTAGATCATAGACATTGGACATTAAGTGGAATATAATGAATATGATTTTCCTTTTTGGTGTACCATGAACACACTTGAGTATTGCCATTTACAATATGCAAATTTGGTTGCTGAATATTGTTATTGTTGATAGTATAATAAACTCTATGATTCAAGCATCATTCACAGGTTTGGAGGTCTAAGGATAGTTCCCTGTCACAAAATCTGTTTCTTCTGTAGAAACTGTCCCTCACCGCTGTCCCTCACCACTTTAGTTGGGGGTCTAAGCTAGTCTTTGGCAACAGGTTTCAGAGATTATATTCTAGTGACATGGTAGACCCTTATCTCAATTATAACCAAACACTTTCCTCTGCAGCTTTAGCTTTTGAATTGCCTTGAATTGGAGGTGAAAGCAGGAGGTCTACAAGTTGGGCAGTATTTTTAACTGTGAGTCCATATGATTTTCTGTCTATGATGTATATATGTTATAAGTATATGCTATCTAATGCACAAATTGTGTTTTACCCTGTAGTTACATCTCTTCTAATGCTCATTCAGTGTTGTTGCAGTACAGTATATTTCAGTAATTTGTCATCTACAGTATTTCTACCCATGGAATGTCCCTCCCCCACACTTGCTGCACCTGTTCTTTGTTGTTATTCTGCAAGCCAATACAAAGACTGTTGCAGATTATGTCCTAAGAATCATGTAGACAATTGAGTTTATAAATACCTCCGCTGATTGTGGCATCACAGGGAGTTGTTTGAGGTGTTGTTAAGGTGTTGCTCATCTCATGCCATTATCAATTTTAAGAGCAATGCTTACCTGCTGTATGTCTAGTTAAGTATTTAGTATTCCCTTCACACTCACAGCTGGGTGAAACAAAAGGAGAGTGGGTAATGGATCGGTAAAAATTTCGTAACCCCATGTAGGTTGTAATTTGTGACAGCTGCAGGTCTTCATGGGGAACTCACTGGATCAGAGGTTCACTAGATAGAAGGCCCACTAGATGGAAGTGGCCACTGGATGGAAGGGCCACTAGACTGAAGGGTCAATAGATGGAAAGGACACTAGATGGAAGATTTTGACAATAGAGAGAGAGTATAATGGATATAAGGTTCACTTCATAGAGGGTTCACTTAATGGAAGGTTTTGACAACAGAGAGGGCCGGTTCACTCAATCAAAGGTTCACTGGGATGAAGGTTTTGGATATGGGAGATTCACTAGATGTAACATGCTGACCGGCTGACAGGGAAGAGGCCGGTCCACTAGATTGAAGATTCGCGAGATCCACGGTTCTTTTAGTCAAAGGCCCTAGTGAACCATTGATCTAGTGAGCTGTTGATCTAGTGAACATTTTTGTGTTTTTAGTGAGTTTTGGACTTTCAGTCTAGGGGAGCTTCAATTCTATGAACCTTTGATCTAGTGAATCTTCAATCTAAATGAACTTCTGATCGTGTGAACCTTCAGACTAGTGGCCTTCGATCAAATGGACCTTCGGATGAAACGAACCTTGAGTCTAGTGAAACTTTGGTCTACATAGCTCTCAAGTTCTAAGAGGCTAGATGTGGGTCCACCTCTGACCTGTTTGTTGGTGGACCGTCGGTCTGGGGGTGGGGATAAGGGGAGGGGATCTCCCTTCTCTCTTAGAAAATTTTGGAATTTTAGAAGTGTCTAAACTCAACTTGGTAGCACTTTATTAAGCAAATCAGTCAATGCAATTTCTTTGGGTCACAGCCAAAAATATCCATGTACAGATACTTACGAAATTGCAAAATTTAAACTTCTCCAACTGATAATTATCATCGGTTATTGTAATTCGACTGAAATTTCTGGTGCGGTACGTGCAGTTGCGACAACAAACGTAGCACTTGATGGATGCATTGCAGTTTGATCAGTGAATGTAGGCCTACCATGAAATAGTTGAGTTTGTGTGTAGATTGAGTTGGAAGTTACCGGTTAAGTTTACTGTGCTTGATATTTGTGTGTGCTCTCCCAAGACTGGGAAGGTTTGAAATGCGGGTTTTTCAGAAAGCTGGCGGGTCAGCGGGTTTGGGTGTTCAAATGCTGGTAAAACCCGTGAAATACGCGTCACTTGGGAGGTATGGGTCTATGGTGATCCTCCCATTTAGTGAACCCTACTTGTTTTTACCGCATCTCTAGAGAGCAGTGCTGGTAGTCCCAGCCCATTTGAATTTTGAATGTTTGTGCATACAGTACCATCTTGCAATTGTTTTGCCTAGCTAGAATGCAATAAGCAGTATATTTCTTTGTTACTTTACAGCACACAAAATAAAGTGAGCCTTTCATAAGGCCCATATGATTTACAGATAAAGTTAACTATGCAGGGTGTCCAGCAACTTGTGGGCCCTTACATCATCCACCTTCTTGGATTACATCCTCAGGTGGTATATTGCTGATGGACTGGACTGTACGGTACAAGAGTCACAAGGCCAGCTGGAACAATATGTGAACCAGTGGGCCCAGGGCAGCAGCTGAGCTTGGGGCAATATGCGAGTCCAGAGCTGTATCTATGGGAGGTAAAGAATGAATGCTGCAAGTACAGTACTTTGGATGGATTAGAATCAACTAAAGTATTGATATAACTTCATCTGGACTCAAATTGAAACACTGACTTACAGTATATAGCTAGCCACTCTGTTCATCTGTGGGACAGGCAATTAATACTGTGTAGTTTTTAGCTGCTTTTAATAGACTATGGTTAATTGCTTTAATGCTTTATCTGCACTTATCAATAATCATTGATGTTTTGTTCCATTTTCTGTCCATTTGACAACTTTTACAAACTTGTGAGTCCTACAGTTGGTGAAAGATGAAGGCAGCAAACTTTGGTCCTTTTTTTCCATCCCTTTCATCTTTTATGGGAGCTACTCCTAGATGTCAAACTCTGCACTGGACTTGTGGCGAATTGTAATGAGAAACTCATCCGTCAAAACCATCTTATTGCTGACTACAGTTTCAGCAGGTAAGTTTTATTGGATATCTTTCTTCTTCAAAACCTGTTTTTAACAATGTTATTGGAAATCCTGCCAAGCTTCATCAATGATGGCTGTCAAGTAGCAATTGTTTGCCTCGCCATGATTCCTTTCCTGTTGAGAAGAACGAAGCATTTGAAGACAAGATATATTAGTTTTAATCTGTTTCCTCCAGGATAATATCATAGCAGATGTCGGGCAAAGCAAAAAAAAAATCATTGTTTGGAACACAGATGCCATGATGCATTCAGTCGGTTCAGGCTGCTGCGCATGACTTCACTTGCTCTGAAAGAGAACAGTCTATAGATGCAGCTGGATATGTTATGTGTGTTTGAAACACTGACTAAGTGAATATAGTGTTAGGTAAAATTGATGCAAAGATTCAACAGAAAATGTCAAAACCTGTTTTTAATTGTCTTTGTTTGCGCCTTAGCACAACATATCAAAACATGGACTCTGCATGCCTCCATGCCTTCATGTATATGCAGGCTGCTCACAATGGAATTGGCCAACAAGCTGCACTGCTGATTGCTCTGCTATCTTTTGTACTGTAGCTAAACTATAGCTGAACCAGGCACATGCGGAGGGATCTTTCTGAGAGGGTTCTAAAACGGGAGACCAAGCATTGGGGACGGGCCCTTTGTTGTGTCCTGGGGCAGAGCAACAACATATTAATTCAAATTCTGTACTTGCACAGTCTTGGTTTATATTTTCCCATAGAAGGATAATTAATGGAGGGACAGATTTACAGAGATGTTTGATCACATCCATACCAAGACAACAAAGGATTAGGTCTATGGTAGATACTTAATACTGAAAGAAGGGTTCTTTGTGGGCTTCAAACATGTACTGAATACAGCTGCATCGTAGCAAATTCCTTCCCCAGCCGAGAGGATCACATGTAGCCCAACGTGTTGTGTATGTCATTATTTCATACTCTGTAATGGAGTAAAGAGCTTCTCGAGAAATGATTTCCGCACGTAGCAGGAATCCTGTGAGGGTAGGGTGCATGCAGCTGTTGTGAGTTGAATCTCACGTGAGTGAATGCTAAATGTGTAAATAGCTCTATGCTTCAATCAACTTGTTAGAAATGAAAGGTTATCTTTCAAGGCCAGCTGTTTAAAATCACAGTGTACTAGTATGTTAATGCCGTAGGCCTATGTACCCCACAATTCAAAAGTGCATGACTAGGGTCAACAAGACTCCCAGGAAAAATGAAAGGTTGAACAGGGTTGAGTGTATAGTTGCTGCTGTTAACAACAAAACTATTTTGCTTTTCACCAGATTTCAGTTTATTTTATGTATCACTGCTGTATAAAAGCAAGGGAGCAGCGAGCTTTCGATTTCAGTCCATGTCAATAACAGTGAAGTTTGGTGACCTTCAATATGCAGGAATATTAATGAGTTACTATGTACTTTTAATGCAGTAATTAGTGACTCTATTATGAAGGCCATTCAACCTTCGAAATCGGGTTTTGTTGCCCGTGCATGATCACCTTGTCACAAATCGTGGAACTGCCATTAATCGGCGATGTATGCAACAACTTTTGTGTGTGACAGCTCCATGATTGTCGGAATCGACTCATGTGCAGGAAGGCTGGATGTGTCCAAGGACGACAAAGAAAATTTTAGGAGACCAATGCAAAAAATATGCATTAATTTCAAATCAGCCAAACTGAAAGTGAAATGGTTTCACTTGCAACAATGAATCTATGAACAATAGGTTATTTTTGCTTACAAGTGTGTTACTTTTGGTCAAGTCATCAATTTCTGTTTTTGACCTTGCTATGTGCAGACGTTATTTTCAATGTCAATATGACAATGGAACCCTGCCAAACCATACCATGCAGTGATATGATATTTTTAAAACAGTCACGCGGTCACCCTGCTGAAAACGATTTATATTCAACAGCAGTAGATCTACATCTCAGGAATGATGACCTTTTACCTGTAATGATGCATCTCAACCAAACTTGGTTGATCGATGTACTGTAGTGACCTTTAAACAGGTCTAAAGGACATTAATCAGTGTGGGCTATGATGGTTTAAACATTTCTGAAATGTTTCACTTTCATTTTACCACTGAAACCGATTCACTGCCTCTTTACAAATATGGTTCATTTGTGAGCACATTAATGGTGTAACATGCCCTGATGATATTCACTGAAGTCAAATGGAAAAAGAAGATAGTGCCAGATCATTCCTTTTGTCATTGAATGTTACTTTTAATGGTTTACCTTCAACCAATCAATTCTGTAATAAATGCCACGTTGAAGTCTGTTGAAACATTAATTGTTTTCCACTCCTCACCCTAGCATCTTCTCATCTTATAATACAACAATAACACTTAAAAGGTCTGGTGACATGAAAATGACATTTTGAGGTATTGGGTGCATTAGGCATTCAAAATGTTGAAAATAGCTACAAATTGCGTCAAAATCCGTCAAAAATTGACAAATTTACAGGCAAATTAGTGTCTCACAGCTGTGTCATGAATAAACATTGGCTAAATATGCAAATTTGTGATGTCAGGAGAGGGACTCCCAGGATATAGCTTATGTTAATCCTTTGTTTATGTAACCTTTATTTCAAGGTCATTTGACAATTTTATATGCCCAGAGGGTTTTATTTTGGAAGCATGTGTTTTCTCCTTCAAAAATATCGATATCACGCACCAATGAGAAACTCAGTAATTAAGAGGCAAAATATATAGGGTTAACAAAAGAACACCTGACACTGTGCAACACTCCACGTCATCTGTTTTGCATTTTCTTCAAACTTTGAAAAGTCATATCTCAAAAACGGTAATAGATATAAACAAAATTCCAACGGATTTTCACTGAGGGTTTTACTTTGTAATGTTTGCATGAAGGACGCTCTTTTTTGGAAGCATGTTACACGTCCTTTAAGGCCAGATCACATATGTGCTATTCAACATTCAACGTGATTTAACTTTAAAGTAAACTAGTACATACAATTTGATTAGAGGATAATTAGCTAATATTTGGAATAGAATGGCATTACATTTTGTTTCAGTCATGGGTCTCTTAAATAGGTGAATTGATTTACAATGTAATAGTTTGCATCCATTAATGTAAGCATTAATTCAAATTATGCAAATTTTAGTTGAAAGTTTAATTGTATGTTGAATCACGAATGTTTGGAATACCACACACGTCAGATATATCAGGATGTGAATGTTACATAGTGCAAATCTGTCAAATTGTATGCCTCGTCCCATTACCTGAACTTAAAGAGGTTGTGTCACCCCTTCATTTTTAAAGGCACATAGTGATGTACCCAGTAAGCTGGTAACTGGTGAGAGCAATGAACTGGCCTTCAACTTGGCTTCGGGCTGGGGCTTTGTACTAACTCTGTAGTTAGGCTATCTGGGCTGAGGACAATTACAACACTTAAAGATGACATGAGGCAGAAGTTGGTGTTATGGTGTCACTGTGTCAGGTGATGAAACACAGTCTTATGTAAGGAGGACTGATGGTATAAGCATCAGACAACAAGGTTAATGACATAGAGCAGGTATGGTCAGACTTTGAGACCGTTGATTAAACAGTCTGTCGAAGTGGGCAACGATGGAGAGGATGCAGTTGAGACGACAGAAATGTTGCACTACAGTATAGGCTAGGCTTACAGTAGGAGATGATTGTGACAGTAGACTAGGGGAACAAGTACAGAGAATCAGTTCAAGAGGATCAGTGGATTAAAAATCAATCCTGCATGAACGGGCAGCACAATATGTATAAATTACTGAGTTCTTGAATATTCTTAATATATAAACTTGCAGTTAAGTACTGACCATGGTAACATCACTGAAGTTGCCAGTATGAAATCTTCTGCTGTTGGCAGTCTGTCAAAGTTTTCTAGCCATTGCTTGTTCCAGACCAAGGCCATTATGGAATGCCAAGATGAAAACCCATTAATAATAGCTGTTAACATTTAATTTGAATTTCTTTATAATTAACAATAAAATACAAGCCCAAAGACTGTAAAGAGGAACTATAGCAAAGAGTGTCGCAACCACAGTACATGGCCACTTGTACGTTTCAATGCCAGTGACTCAGTTTCAATAATGCATTGTTCGGGGTGGACTGCGATCATTGACGAGCCCAACATCATGCTTCCCCTGCACACTATCCCTAGTAACTATGCAGAAGTATTAGACAAACCCTATGCCAGAACCCTGTCTGCTTATATGCAGGGTTTATTCTCAATTCCCCAATCTGCCAAACCTGTTAAATATCAATAAACTTTGGGGCATTTTCACTTCTTACAAGTCATTTTGGTGAGTCTGAAATTTTCAATAGAAGTGCACAATTTACAACAGTTGGTAAAAAAAAAGTGAAACTGTGAGCGTGGCTAACACATACTGTAGTTTCTTCTTTTTAAAATGAGTGTTAGCAATTGGAGTACTGGTACTTAATTTTGCATGCGACATCCTGCATGACAATAAATTAAATGAAGCTGTGAGGGTTTTGTAGGGAAGGAAATTGTCATACAATCAGTGATTCATTCCTCATGATTTAATTTTTATCACAAATGCTATCTACAGTATACCACTTGGCTGTGACATTGACAAAAAAGTGTTGGTCCTCTTGATGGGAATTGTGCACCGGTCTGCTATTTGGTTGTGATTATCCTTCTTACACAAATGACCTTGTTGTTGATATGTTGCATGACCCACAAAGCCCCTGGAAGTGGAATACTATGCTCTTACTTACTATCTTAGTTTTTAGCAAATGGCATTTCACGTGTAATAGGTGCCACCTTCGCAATATTAAATGCAATTAGTTTGTTGCTCCTTTGAGAGGAGATGGGCAAAGTACAGCATCATCCTGGATTAATTTACACCATGTTAAGTCAAACGAGGGGAGGGGAGTTACCTGCAGTTTGCATCAATTCTCTTTCTTTTTCTCCACTGGCAAGGCACTTCCTGCATTCTCTCTCTGACAGCTTGTGACTTGGTCACATGTCCTTTGCCACATTAATGCGAGTTGATGTAAGTCATCATTAAGGTTCAGGGGACAGAGCTGGTTTTTCCCTCCCAACCTCTTACTTAACGTTACAACCTTCTTTTTGTTTATTGATATGAAATACATTTCCACCTTCATGCCTTAATTGACTTTGCTGACAGACAGTGTGTGTCATACATGCTGCTATCTATAGTCTATGTGAAATCTAGCTACCAATGGTGAGGAGGCCGTTGATAGAGACAGCTTGAAATATATGCTATATAGTACATCATGTGACATGAAAAACACCATTTTGAGTATTGATTGTTGACATTAATCATTAAAAACACGGAAAATAGCTGCAATTTCCATCAAAATCCATCACACAATGCCCATTTCACAAAGAAGTTTCTGTGTTACAAGTTTGTCATGACTAAACATATAAAGCCAAATATGCAAATTTGTGATGTCAAGGGAGGGACTTGTATCATGTACATCATGTTGTCCTTTGTTGACACTGACTTTGTTTTAGTGACAATTAGGGATTTTATATGCCCCAAGGGTTTTTTTTTTGGAAGCATGTATTGTCTTTAAGGATTGTTGGTATCATGCACTTAAGAGAGTAAAGGCCAAGCAAAATAGATATTGACAGTGTGCAACACTCCACCTCATCATGTTTGTGTTTTCATCAAACTTTGAAGGGCCATATATCTTAAAGAGGCTCATTGAGTTGTTTTGTGAAATTCACTCAATTTTCTAAACCGGTCAAAGTTTCCTTCACATACTAATGACAAACAGTCAAACTAAAAGGATCCCAAAGTTTTACATACGTTGGAACATTACTGAGTGAGTAACCAACGATTAAATTTGGTTTTTGAAACTTTGTGACCAGACATTTTCACATTAGTACATTCACATGCACACAATCAGAGCAAGTAACGGTCAAAAATTAAAAACAATTGACAGTTTTCATATAACTATTGGATGTGAAACTTGATTAGTTACGCTGATTGTGAGTATTGTCATGTGTTTGTATACTTCAAAATCACTGCAATCTTTACTGATATCAACTCAATGAGCCCCTTTAAAAACTCCGGTAATAGATGTAACCACTATGAATTGCCTCCCAGGATTTCACACTGCAAATTTAGAATGAAGCTCATGCTTTTCTAGATGCATATACAGTATGTCAATTGGTCTTTAGAGTAACTTGCTTCATTCTTAAGTCAATGGAAAGGTATAATTTGCCTTGTGTTAATTTGGTTGTATGAAAATGTATAAGATTTGTAAACCTTTTGATTTTTGGTGTCTTCATGCAGCAGCATTAAGCCTTCGATTTAAAGACTTTTGTTTACTGGAACTTGCGCTGAGGTGAATAGTTGTCCACCTCATGTGGTTTAACTACTGTATGTGTTTGGTCATTCAGACTGTAGGTTTGTTCACTAACCTTACCTTTTCAGAGCCAATGCATGTTCACACCTTTTGAGTTTTGGGTCTCCCAACAAGTTTAATTCAATTGAGCAGACCTTCGTTTGCACTGTCACTGTGGAAATAATAAAGTTTACTTTTGGGCATGTATGGTCAAGACAAGTTGACCCATACTGTTGGTACTAGTTTCAGCACACAAACAACTGAAGCTGGTATACACACAATAATGATTTGGTGGTCTAGCTAGTTGTCTTGTGGGATTCTTGGACGATGGATTTGCATTAAAGATCTGAGCAAATGTAGCAATGAAGCTGAAATTTGGGGGGGGTGATACTTTTTGCTTGAGTCATCAGTTGCCCCTTAAAACTCCCTGTGGAGAACACTGTAACCACATTTTTATTTTTCTTTACATCATTTTCAGGTTTACTATTTTAAGCAGCTATATCTCTCAATCTCCTTCATATTCAACTCTCTTACCCTCTATGTCTACGAGCCTTGCCCAGCTTCACTCACTTGTTGCGACGTGCAGGGTCACTGTACTGTGCATGTTGCTTTCATGGAAGCTTTAGCTGAGCCTGCAAAGTGCAAACAGCTTTCAACAAGCTATCCTGTTGTCATTTTATCATAAGAATAACTTATTTGATATCTTTGAACCTCCAGTGAACCCGAAAACTCTTGGTACAACAATATTTATGAATTTCTGGCTCCACTCTTTATGCTAGATATCAATTTTCTCTCTAGGTTCAAGTCTCCAAGATTATTCCAAATGAAAACAAAAGGCAGGGAACTCCATCAACAAAACTTGGATAAAAACCCCCATGTCAAGTGGCTGCTGCTGTTCCATCTGTCGCTCATCGATCAAGGAGAGCGGAAGCGACTGCTTCAGGATTATGGTAAAGAGATTTTGAACTGTTTACCCCATCCTTGTGCAAACGTTAAAAGAAATCTGCATCGCATTACAGAGGTAGCCATGCAGAGAATGTGAGATTAGGTTTCATCTGCACATGATGATGATGATGATGATGGAATTATCTCATATCAGGAAAATTCTGCAAGCATACATGCGGATGTTAAATGCAGCCCAGAAAGCTGCCAACCAAGTTTATGCAGTATGCTGCCAGAGAGAACAAACAACTAGAGGAAGTGTTTTGGCTGTTGTTTTGTATTGTAAGTTGTGTTTAGGTGTGATTATTACACAATGATTGACAGATGATGGAATTGCTGCTTACCGTAGGGTGATAAAACATGGAGGAAGTCATCAGAGATTAGTGTACAGCTAACTTGGTGTTAGTTTAGTACTGTAAACTGTGCTATTTAGATCTTCCTTTCTTGGGAGAGCTACATGTTAGTATGTGTGTGTACATAACAGGAAATTATGTGTGTATGTACAAATGATAGGGTACAGTGGTTCTTAGACTTCATTTTGGCATTTCTCATGTTTGTCAGGATTGCCAGAAATGTTGCAAGTTTCAATCTGTTAAGGCCCTTTCACACTGTTGCTTCTAAGTACTTTCGCTTCACACTACAGGTGACTTTTTCTTCATATCTCGGCGAGTTTATTCTTACAGACTGCGAGTGCAATGATTGTGCACAAGAAAAACATCCTGCAATAAGCAATAAAAGTTGAATTTCTTTTCTTAATTTTTATTGCGTTGTTTCACAATATTGTGCCTTGTTTCACAGTATTGTGTCCTGTCATCTCATATTGTATCATGTAGTATGAAATGGCCTTAACATGTTGTGTCATTATGATACACACACAAAAAACAACAACATAGAAACACTGATTTCCACTTTTAATTTAGGGTTGTTGTATTCTACAAGTATTTTTGAATCATGAGTTTGGCCTGTTAAAACTACAATTTTGAATCATTATTGACTGCAGGATGCACTGGAACCCACACCTGGCTGTGAAGTGGAATGTCACAGTGGCCAAAGTTTTGCAGTAATGGCCATAGAACTAGGACTGCGAGCTCTTCTCAATAAATCATCTTTGGAAATGTTCTTTATTAATCAGTGATTATGTTGAGACTGTCTTTTTAAGCTGCACAATCTACTGTAATTGTTGTACTGAAAAATGCAACGCTCGGATCCAAAGATGTTTTATGGGTATTTAGTGAGAGATTGCCTGATGATTTGCACAGCTGAGATCATTTTTACCACAATTGGCAAACGGATCATGTAGGTGTGGGAAATGATTTTTGTTAGTGGAATGGCTGAACTCAAAAGGACTGTTGGAGGTGTCTGCGCGCCTCCCCTTTTGGAAATTTTTGAAGGACGAGGGACACTCACATGCTCTATAGCGACATCACATGTCAGAATTTGTAATACATTTTCTCAGATCATCAGATGTATCAGATGTGCATTTTTTTGTGAGAGTAAAATTCCTCTGGTGAAACTTTTAAGATTTGAAGCCCACAGTTTGGTGATAACACAACACACAGGTACCAACCAAGTGTGTGTGTGTTTGTAAAGGGCGCCTATTCGGGACACACACGAGAAATTAGGCTTGCAACCAGGGATATGCTAAAAAATCCCCGTTTCTGGATATTTCAGCATAATGCAAATTGGGGTTTCAGATATGCGCCCTCAAGTTTATAGCTCAATCTGACGTTTTCCCCAATTACCTGTTACATGGATTTATTCTTGTGTATAGGGGTGTATGTGTGTAAAAAATTATACACACAATTTTGTTTGGGCGTAAATTGGGGATACATAGAAGTCTTATACCAGTTAAGTGGGGACATCATGTGCAAAGTGGGGATATCACCGTTTACGTGAGGAAAAGTCCATGTCCCCAATAGACGCCCTTAACGGGTAGGTGTGTGTGGGTGTGCGTGTGTGTGTGTGTGTGAGGGTGGAGGAAAGGTATGGATTAGAACTTCTGTCCTATAATCAGTGGTGTAAACAGACTTTTGAATCAGAGAAGGAGGGCGAAAGGGTTCAAGTTCGGGGTAAGCAGTACTGACAAAAGCGCCACAGTCGGTTGCTGCGAAGCATACATAGAAAACTCTGAGATTGCAGAAAATGGCACTTTCCAGTCTCTCTGGCCTCTTGAAGAGAAATTTTCATCCTTAAAAGCTGGAGTAGAGGTAGAAGAGTTTTTCTGCTCATGCATGTTTCGCACTGGGGCTTTTGTCTGTGACTTTTGTCCTCCCCCCAGCAGTGGCGTAGCCAGGATTTTTTGAGCAGGGGGGCACTGGTGGGGCACAGACCTTTCCTGGTGGGGCACAAGTTTTGTCTATATATATATTTTTTGACTTAATAAATTGACCGCAAGATAAAACTGCACATTTCAAAATTTTTCATGGGGGGCACCTGGGGTGGCACAGCTTTGTCCCCTCATGCCCCCCTCCCCCCGTGGCTACGCCCCTGCCCCCCAGCTTCTCCCAGCTTCTCCCAGTGCTTCCTATACCCTTAATAGGGATTACATTTAACGATAATTTCCTGGCTCGCTCAAACTTTAACTGGGCCCATTGTCACAACAGATATTTGACACAACTGTGTATGCAGAACCGACATAAAGACAATTGCATGTCATGTGTCCGCGATGTTGAAGATTTTTGCTTTGGTTGAAGGGTTTTTTTTTTTTATGTGGTTTTTGTGCTGTCTTGCCATGGCATTTTTATAGTTCCCTTTCAGTGGCTTGTGTATGCCAAAAGCAGAATGAAAACCTGTCACAGTTGTATGCCCATGAGTTAATTGTAATACAGTATGTGACCTCATTTTAAAGACAAAAAACCATGAGAGAGCTATATCTGACAGACATTATGATTTGTATTCAGTAAATGAAGAGGAATGTAATAGTTGCCTAACCACACTGTATTTAATGATCGATCTGCACACATGGTCCTTGTAAACAAGAAGTGTCACAGTGGCCTTTTAGCTGGATTTACTTCCAGGATAGTTGTACATTAATACTGTTGACTGGAAAAATTTCTGCAATGACAACTGATCATTCCAAATTAAGCATGCATTTCTTGACAGAAAAGTCAATCAGAGGTTGATGCATTCCTCTAGCTGGTAAAAGTAAGTATTTGTGCAAGTGTAAATCCTGATGTTTGTCAAACTAAATCCTTCAGAGGATGTTTGTGTTGTCTTCAAATGTGCTGGAAGTTCTACTATCTGGCAGAACGCCACCATTTGTAATATTTTGAAGGGTACCCGAGAAATCTTTGCCAAAAAGCCTCCCAGACTGCAGGAAATGGCACTTCTGGAGCCTCATTAAAGGCAGCCAGACGTTCTTTATTTTGAGATCTTGTGTTTCAAAAGCTTACTCTTCCAAAACACAAATGTGGACATGATAGTTTACCTGAATCATTTGCCCAATTTTGGAGGGGCTAGAAGAGTTTTGGTGGCCATAGAAGTCCCCCAGTCCCAAAGTAAGACATACTGCCCCCCCCCCCCATTTTCCTTTGGTTATAATCTGATTGCATGGAGCCTTTTGTTAAATATTGCCAAAACATAACCTTAACAGTCCTTATCTGCCAAAAGTATGAAGGGTGATTACGTCTGGGAAGTTGCTTTCCATATCACACAGACGGAAGCAAACTATGCTGAGCAGTTGTAATTTGGGTTCAGATGTATAGCCTACTTTTTATTTCCAAATGATACAATGTTAATTTAAGTTCAAAGATAGCATAGCCAAGATACATAATCTAATGGTTGCTTCACATTATGCAAATGTTGTTTGAAAACAAACTACTACGAGCACAAGTTGAATAAACTAAGATCACATAACATGCAAAAGGAATTCAATGAGCTCCTTGATGAACAATGTTGTAAGGGGAAATACTTTCCTGTCTAAAACATTGTAGGAAACAGCTAGACTCCTCCATGAAGCATTCAAGCAGTAGTCGCCTATCGCAATACTCACAAAATGCTTTGTCAACATCGTCATCGGAATAACTTTGGTCAGCACTGGATCCCTGTGACCATTAATCATGTACTGCTGAGTCAGCTCATAATCATCAACTGCGCCTCAAAACCAAATTGGCGGGTGGATTACGAGTGCTCTTACCTTAAGTATACTGGTGATGAAGCATACCAGCAATGTTTAAAAGGGGGCTAGATGCTATTTTTATTGTGTGTATAGAGGTTCTTCAGGTAATCCTGTTGCGTTTCGATCTGGTGCACTGGCCGTCACCTGCAGGCATGCGCAGAGTGTGTGTTCGATACGGGGACGTGGCCCAGCCTTGTAAATGTACAATGGACGCCTGGCTGTCAAATTTGAGAGACGCACGGTGATGTCGCTGAAGGACCTGTATCGTGATGAACCTCTATGTATATAGCTTGCAGTGATGCACCACCTGTAAGTTAAGGTGGTGTATGGATGGATGAGGTTTTATGGACATGTCTTATCTTCATACAAAGCACAACGTATGTTTATGAAGCAGTGAGTTGTGATAACCTGTTGTTTTCAGTGAAAGATAAGATGTAGGCCTATTGCACAATGCTTTGAACTTCTAGGTCACAGATTATCTATACCATTTTGAAGAAATATTTGAATGACAAGTCGCTCCAAAAAGATCATATGTTTTCACTGCAGGCACTGCAATATCTTCCTGCACCAAAATCTCCTTCATATACTGTAACCCAAGATGTTGATGTTTAAAGAAAAACTTGGTCTAGGTCAAGGAATATTTCCAGGTACCAATATTTGCCTCAAGGTTACAAAATGTTATGTAAAATTAATGGCATTTCACTGTAAGAAGTGCTTGTTGTTCAGTGAACCTGATTGTATGTATTAAAGCTTAAAATTTGACACCGGTAAAAAATGGTGATTCTAGACATGTTGCAAAAATAAAGGCCACAATTCTTGAAATGTTCTCATTTTTTTAAGCCATGGCAGGTGGGATAATAATGAGATGAAAAGGATAATCAGCTGGGCGGCGTGTTACAACATCGCAAAGTTTCAGTCGTGTAGTGTCAGGAGTATGAGGTACTGTGAAATAGGAATTTGTGTAAAAAATACCAAAACTCCCCAACGGAACATACCATTGAGATGTGAAATGTTCAACCCCGAGACCTTGGATTGGTGAGTCTTAATCTCTAATACACATGTTGAGCATCACAACCATGATGATAGTGCTGAATCAAGCATGACATGCAAACACTATTCCCTTCTGTTCAAATGAAGGGGAATCAGTAAGGTGTCATAAATTTAGGGGTTACTAATTAGCCATGCATTTAGTTTCAATTTGGTATAATTATGCACGCATAGAACCTATGGCATTTGATGCAAGTAACAGATGTGGCATCTCCTTTTCTTTAATGATATGTTATCAGACTCCACACCATAATTATTGAAGCAAATTCTCTTACCCTTTTGTTTCATTTTGGTTTGATGGTCGTACATTAATTGAACTACTATATTTCCTCCTATCGACATGCTCTGAACATCCGGGATGAGGCAATAAGAAGTGATTGTGTTTTAGTTAACATAGACAATTTCCCCTTACAATGTTTTCCCTCATTCAAAGTGCCGGTGTCCCTGTGCTTGGCTTTCATTCGGTTCCATGCCAACCCCTCCCCCTTACGTGCTTGCTCTATGGCTTTCATTCAGGAAGTTATAGTCAGTGGAAAAATATGAGCATGCATCATGTGTCTGATGAAAACAATAGTGGGAATGTTATTCATGTATGTGGCATAGCTAGGATACTCCTGTGTCTGAGAACCTTCTCAGTACTGCTGTAGAGTTCAAGCTTATTTCCGATTGAAAATCAGATTTAAAACCTTCAACCCTTCTCTCACACTCTCTTGTTGGCTATGGAGGTGTCCACCAGCTGATGTCCTTCTTGCAGTCCTGCCTGTTTTCCTTCACTTTATAGTAATTGCTTTAGATTGGTACATGTATAGATCATAGTAAGAAAAATCTCATGTGGCTGCCACTCAAAATATATTTACTCTTCATTCTACATTATGTCATGCATATAGATTTGTGAAATGCAGATAAAATTGTCAATTTCATAGGCAAGCCAAGTTTTGTAACATTGTTAATTTCTGAGTTGTAAAACAGCCATTTTCTTTAAATATGGCCTTTGTTTTGCTTCATCTTTCACATCTCCCTTTACCTCCACAGAGACCCTCTCCTACATGATTTTTGATGTGCGGGGGGGGGGGAATACTGATAAAGAACATTTGAGGCCAACAATATTTTGAAAGTGTAGTTATCAAAGTTGGAAATGCGTGGGCGTTGCTTTTTATCGAGGGATGTTTTGATGAACTTTCCTTTTCTACAACACCATATGAAGTGATAAAGCCTGGTTGTGCCTGTTTTGAGATCAAATTTAAGTATATTATGATTCCCAGAGACTTCTTGACAATTTTCTCTTCCAAGGGTCGTAAGCTGACAAAGTTGTACAACTTTACATAATAGTCCGATGATTTATTTCCCCCAGGGCCTTAAAGTTGGGAAGTGTACAGGTTGCTGTGTAAAGTGAGTTCATCCTCACCTAGGGGAAAGTAGGGTAAGATGGAACCCGTAACTTTAACTTACAAAAATGTGTGATTACAATGCATTAACTGACTCTCTTTTTGCAGTCTGATCGTTCCCGTGTCCTGAATTTTGCAATTTTAAAGTTGGTTTTAGGATTATGAGCTTGTAACTAGAGATATTACCAAAAAATTGGAAAGACCTCCTGTGACCATCTTGCCCCATGGGGTGGGTAAGGCGGACACTAAGTACGGGGGAAGACGGACCCGGGATCCGTTCTACCCCAGAAAAAGACAACATCACATATTATTACTATAAAGTTATTACTTGTTTTCAAACTACCAAAACTGTGTTTCAGAATACAACAAAGGAAAATATAATGAACTTGCAAATAATAAAAAAAAACTATTTGATAGATGTAGATTACACAGTTTGAAACTTTGAAAACTTCATAATCATCATTTACATCAAAATGCACACACTATATTTGGACGGAATGCACTAATTCAAGGCATCGGTCAGGGTACAAGCCTGTTTATTTTGGCCCCATCCTCTGTTGGCTTCCACTAGAAGTCACACAACCTCCCTCCCCCCCACACACACACACTGCGGAAACAACATGTTGAAAAAGTCATTCAGAAAAAAAAAACAAACATATGATAAACTGTAGAACAGCTACCTAAACGAAAACACCGAAATTTAGCCATACTCTTGAAACCCAGAGATGTTCATACTTGTGTCACTGTGACTTGCAGATGTCACATTCGAATACACCCTCATCAGTATCAACCCCACTACACTCATCATGTGCCCATTCTTTGCACGTAATGCACTCTACCCAGCCATCGTCCGGTGTATCACTGTACAGTTCGGCGCAATAAATGCAAGACCAATCAGTAGGGATCGGCTGGCTTTGCATAGGGGGAGTTGTTACTTTCGCGTTTTCTTTCGGTTTAGATTGGGATTTTGGGTTCAGTTTGAAAAGCCTGAGAGTTTTGTCATTTCCCTTTGCATGTTTGTCTAAACGCAACACTCTGCGTCGAATAGTTGTCCTCGGTATACCGAAAAGTTTGCCTGCTCTTTTGAATCCCATTTCTCCACTTGACACAGCAGCGATTGCATTTTCCATACTCTTGCTATCCCAAGCATTCTGAGTTGATCTTCTCTTCTGTTCTCGAGGTATTGCTTACGGAAATACAAGTTTTTTTTTTAGAGTGAAATTCAATAACACACGTAGTTTATATTGATCACACACGTACAGATCATAATTGGGGTATAACGGTATACCTTGTGGGGTAAAACGGCATATGGGTCCGTTGTGACCCATTACAAGTATGCCGTCTTGACCCACTTGGTTTTCTATAGGAGAGAGAGTATCTAGGTCAGTGTAAGGTCGCTATTATCATCACGTTGCCTGTATGAGTAGCGTATGTGTGTAATGTTAACAGACTCCCAAACGATCATTTTATGTCGAGTTTCATTATAGATAAATCAAAAAAGAGACATGCTGACCTTTGATCAGACAGTCAAAATTTCTTCAATCGTGGATGTGGACCACAATATTTCGACATATTCTCTCAGAATTTTGCGAGTACTTTGTGAAGGCGTTGTTGTGAGAATCTCGTTGTCAAAAAAAGTTTGGCGCACTTTCATTTTCGAGATTAGCGCGGGTGTCCGTCTTACCCGGTGGGCCGTCTTACCCCAGTTTCCCCTATGTACACTGCTGATCATGGTTTGTGGCAGGCTTCCTCAAATAGCGGTGCTCGCACCTCTTGTGGCATGCGACATGGTTTCAGGTGGCGCAAAAAATTACTGGGAGAATATTGAAAAATTTAACTTTTTTATAACTTTTCTGACAAGAATTATGCTGTCTCAAAGATAGGTATATACCTTGTGCTTCTCACAGACTGATTTTCCCCTAGGAAGGCAATCAGTGGCGCATTATATCATTAACATTTTGTAATGTGGTGCTTCAGAAAATTTAATTGAGGAAGCCTGGTTTATGGGATTTGCTGTCGCCATGTGTATTCTCCAAACATGCCCACAATTACCATCCACCAACCAAAATCAGAGAACTGTTATGTGTATGAGTTAGTTGGCATACACCATACTGTTCATCATCATTCTGGTGTGACAATGCATGCATGATAAAGTTTTTAAATTGCAGAAAAGCCTAGGGCTGATTTATTTGTTCAAAGAGTATACTTTTTAGTGTGTGAGTGGAATTTGCATAAGCCTAGCTGTATGAAACTTTCTGTACCGTTTCTCTCCAAGTTTAGACCAGACACTAGATTCTTTCCAAGATTATGAATACATGTACATATTCAGTGACTGATAGCATCCTGGTATATGTACTATGTAGACAAGAAAACACAGTTTTGAATTTAAATTATTCATTAAGACTGGGAAACAAACAAAAAAATGTAACTTGCATCTGATGTGCTGGGTGATGTTTCTGCAAGAACTTTGAACTGTTTTCTTAATCTTTACATCATCAATGCTTCCATCATCAAAGCTATGAGCACATAAAGTTATGTGAAGTCAATCTTACAACTATCTCACAATGATGAATATATGTGCAGTTGTAGCCAAGACAACCATTTTCTGTTGCCATTTCACAAAGACATCTTTATCCATCTAGTTGTTGTACTGACTTTATGGCTTGAAATGTCCAATGGTTTCAATCCTTACTTACGATAACATGAAGGACAAAACATAATTATCTCCTTCAGTGAAAGAAAGGTTACACTCTATGTCCTGAAATCCTGCATGATTCTAACCATTTAACCTCCATGTACTTACACAACTGCGTTGCTTCCTGCAAATTAGCAAAAGGGAAAGAAAAAGGGAAGGCGGTGAGTGACAGGCTAGCTCAGAATTTGACAGGTATATTTTCTTTTTCCTGAGGATATAAGAAGGTGTGTGCGGTGACCCCTTCTTTTGTTGGGTTCTCCAACCTTTGCTTTCAAGAGGTACATTAATACTTTCCTTTCTTCAAAGATGAATAGGGAAGTGTTGACATGAATGACCCCTGAAGGTGAGCTGGTCTTGTTAGGTGGTGACACTGTTCTTTGCGAGCTTTAAAGGAACATTGTGGGTTTGATGTGTTAACAACCGCTATCACAATTTTAACTGAAACCTTTAATATGGGTAATGTTTATATTATCTCAGAAGATCTCCTGCTGGAAAGTGTCTCCTATCACAAACTCCTCTGGTGTATACCACATTAGGCTTGGACGGTTTTTTTTACTCTACTTCAGAGTCGTGATGCCTGGCCAAAAGTAACCTGACTGCCATGCCTCCTGTGGCATATAGCAAAAATTGCAAAATACATTCACATGTGCTTGGCAGTTTGAATTGATTTTTTTTTTTCTGCAAGTTAGTTACAATGATAAGTATTTTTAATTTTTTTTGCAGTCTTGTTCACTGCATGGACCTAGCCCGGCAATGTCTGATGACTTAGATCATTAGTGAGAAGACTAATTTTAGTCCACCAACACACTGTTTGGGGCCTGAAATTGTCTGTAGTGACATTATCTGTAGGTAGCAGCTGTGACATCATTGAAACCAATGTAGAAGAAGTAATGAGTAGCTTCAGTGTCATGACCGATAGGAAGTGATTACTATTGTCTCCAAAAATACTGGAGTCACTCAAGCTATTTGTACATGTGTTGGCATATGTAGGACTTGCAAAATTTGGTCAAAAGTGTTAAGGCGTTTTCATTGATTCATAAAACTAGGAATCAGGTAAATTTTTCTCATACCTGTCCGGTACTCGTCCAAAGTGGTGGCTTTATCGCTCACATTGGTATTTCCACAGGACTGTGCTTCACATTTGTGTGGAGGAATCTTACTAGTACACTACATACACTTGTGTACATCTTCACATGAATATAGGACCACCTATTTTCCTTGAGAAAAAGAGGAAATTCCATTTTGAGCTTTTTGCTATGTATATGTAGGTGAAATTTGGCAATCTGACACAGTGTGTTCACACAGCCTTTGTGTTGTTTTTTACTTTATGAAGGAATAGGGTAGTAATTTTGGATCCAGTTAATAAAATGCCATGGGGGTTATCCATGGAAACATGAAATTCACCGAATGTAAAACACGAAATCCCTGAATCCACCCGGGTCACCCATGAAAAACATCAGAGGTAGGCTGATACGGTAGCTGGATAGCATGTAAAAAAAAAAATGGTGATAATCAATAGGATAATCAGTATGTACAACATTGCCCTGTATAGTAACTTTAAAGGGGAATTAGGGAGTTTAGAATACACCAACATGACATATAAAAGAAAATAGCGGTAATCATTATTAAACCATTCGGTCTCATCAATAAACATCTACCAAAGTTTCATCTTCTCAAAACGTTATGCATGTGATGAATAATGGAAAATGCATCATTTGAATTTTGAAAAGTTTGGGTGAACAAGTTAGTGTTGAATAACAAGAAACTGAATTTCTATCTGTGAGGAGCTTAATTTCTTGAAAAGAATGCTACTGTCCTTCCTTATGTTGAATAATCTATCATTCGACGTCCACAAACATTGGTTTAAAAAATATGGATGTTTCCTCTAAGACAAACGCCCTATTTCACTTTAAAAGACTGGTGTTTATTTGTGCTTGGAAGGTATAATTGACAATGGGAGTATCATTGAATTGAAACCATACACATAGTGCAGGGTAGTGTAAGTGGCATCAATTTTCAGGTCACTGATATCCCTTCAGAAGGGAAACCAAAATTTTCTTTGTGAAAATCTGAATCAAAGTGAACTTGATCTGTGAATCCTTTTTCTGTTTTTTACTTTTTCTGTGCTTGCATGTGAACTGTAAAACCAGAAGGGTAAAAATTATGTTTCGTCTTAACTTTTTTTTATTTTTCAATGTACATGCGGCGTTGAACATGGATGGTCTATGTCTTTCAATGAAGGAAAATGACAGTAACTACTGTAAAAACTACTTAAAACAGTAAAAAACTGAGATCATGTTTGAAAATTAATAGTTCTTACTATAAGCGCCTACATGCAACAGCACAGGTCTCATTGGTGTATCAAAAACATACTAGTCGAGTCATCGCTCCTTGGTGGGTATCGGGACTTGTAGTATTTTTGGTGGAAGGATGCTCTGTATTTACAAATAACTTACGAACGGATAACAACATTTTCCTGTCAGTGTTCCTGAGTTGTTTTGACTCATTGAATATTCGATACTAGTATACTTCCCATTGGCTTGTTCAAAGAAGCATACCGTTGATTTGAATGAAAACTGTCAACCACTACATTATCGTATTTTACACTTTTTTGTCGTTATGTGAGAAGAATTTGAAGTCATGTGGCAGAATTAACCAACTGAATCCTTTTTATTTTCCCAGATTGTCTGAATGGTGCAATTAAAAGCCTTACCAAACTTTTCGAGATTGAAATTTCAATGTTTTTATTTTTTGCCTTCGCATGCAATCACTTCAAGAAGGTAGAAAAATTGTCAATAATGATGGCTGTGTTATTTTTGTTGTAATGAGTTAAAAATGGGTGAAAATTGTGGACATTCATGAAATACTTGTTCACATCTTTATATCCTACATATCCTTGCAGTAATAACCTTGCGATATATTGATCTGCAACAGCTAAAGCAATTGCAAGAATTGAGCATACAAAAGATTAGTAAACATCTTGTTTATTTTAACAATGTTCCAATTGTAGCAGCAGCCTTGAAAACGCACGATGTGTGACCCCACCTAAGACAAAATTATACTCTGGCAAAATACTCCTGCATTGATGATATGAAAACTCTCTGTGAGCTGGTAGCATTCTGTATGGTATAAATATTAAACATATTGATACACTTAGAAGTAGCAACTAAAGCTTCCAATGTGCAAATCGTATACCAGCGACTGGTGTTGTTATTTGAACTTTGTCCTATATTCAGGTTGCATGTAATTCCAACCATTGTCGCAAAACTACTTCAGCTGTTTCTTTTTTCCCCGTTTTCCAGTCGACAAGTGAATCACCCAACTTCCTCTTGAGCATATATATAGGTCATAACCACCGGAGGCCACTTATCTGAACAGTTTTGTGAAGTTCCCTGTTGCTGCAGATGTAATTGCTAATGACTTTTACTTACCAGTTTAGTCATGAGTGACATTATGTGAAACTTATTGCATGGTTGCTGCTACAATAAGCATGATTTGATAAGAGTTCAAAAGCATATTCTTGTGGGTCATTAATTTTAACACATGCTTGTCGCTGTACATATTGTTGTTGATGTATTGTATGTCTCCATGATATGCTGAATGATGTTTGCTCTTTCTTTCAGTGTGAATAAGTTTTTCTTATCAGTGCTAAAACTGCTTCAGTAATTTTACTCTGTGCGTGTACATGTATGCAAAGTAGCTAATTGTTGGCACCAGTGATCCTTGTCAGAAAGTGCATGCCATATGGGTGACAGTGGACTGAATAAGAGCAGGATACGCTCAATAACATATGGATTTATATTTATGTGATACACTTCTAATGACATATCCACGGTACCTCTCTAATGCAAGCTTGGAAAATATCTGCCTTTGTCAAATTACGTGCTACCGTACTGCTCTGATATTACATGTCTTTTGTGCAGATTCCTGAAAAAGAAATAGTGAAGACAAGTCTATGAATTTGCATTTCATTTTTTCTGTGATATGTTTTAATCATTAAATGAATTTATACAATGAGAGAAAGAGTTCTCTGGTTCATAACCAAATTTTATTGTCTAAATTTTATCATCCACTTGAGTCCTCAAGTTTGTCTGACACTGTGCAGTACATTCATGATGGTACCCATTTGTGATCATCTTCTCACTAAATTTGCCACTGACCTACAATCTAAGTTTTGCCTGTAATAGCTTAAAAGTGGTTTTGCAGTGAAGCTTCCCAAAATAACCTGGTCCTATTTAAGGTGATTGCAAAACAGCTGTGTATCAAGTTTCAGGAGAAAAAAAAATAGAGATGTCAAATTATAATCTGAGCAGGAAGTCCATGCATTCATCGTTCAATCGAATAGTTTAGAATGCTGGGTTTGTAAGGTAATTGGTGTTTCATATTTCAGAGAGAATCAGTGTTCCATAGTCCTACTAAATATATAGGTCAATTGCTTCCCTTTTTTCTGGGGTGACATTCAGCCCTTTATTAATAGTTGAAACACCTTTAGTTCAGTCTCAAGATGGATAGTGTTGCAGGGATTATTGAATATTTTTTATGTGATGTCATGAATGAAATGCTAATTTATAGGTTTAGAGACTTAAAACTGATAGTGTTCTGTAAGATCTAGACAGAAAGGAAAACTGGCAAGCTTTCAAGATGTAAAAATCAATGTCATGGGACTGCATCCTTTGTGTTGCTGAATGCAGGAGGTGTAGGAAAATTGATCTAAGTGTCGATGATAATGTAAAGTAGATTTTGAAATCCACTGCGTCAGGTAATCTCAAATTAAAGTGATCAGGAATCTGTATGATATATATATATATATATATATTACACCTTTAATGTTACACCTTATGGCTTAAAGTGGGACTAAGGAGTTTCATGTTCCAAATTTGATCAGATCCTGACTGGTTCTGGGCTGTTTTTTGACCTGCTTGGTGCAATGTTACAGGATATTGTACAGTACTTGCACAAGTCGACCATCAAGAACAGTGGGGTGGCATAGCTTAGTACCTTTCCAGGTGTGAAATAACAGATTATCGTGTTCCCTGTACACAGCTATGGCTCACATTACAAGAGATGCAGGGTATTCATGTCAGCCTGTTCCATATTTTAAGGAGTGCTACATTCTCAGATGTTTTCAAAATTCAAGAGATATGTCATTCTATATTTGCACTTGCATCCAAACAAACACACTCATATAATACATGATTATCATAAGGATCAGGATTAAACTCAGTTGTATAGAAAAAAGAAAAATATCACAAACACTGACTGTTTATTGTCACTTCATTTAATTTTTGGCTCCTTGTATCAGCATATATGACAACAAGGTTAATTGTCAAGTGTAAGTATGTGTGGGTGTGTATGTCTGTAAAAGTTGCTTGGGCATGCTGTAACTCAATAAGGGAAAGTCGCATGAGAGTCAAACATTGTATGTAGATCTGCCATATTGAGAAGGTGTTCCTTGTTGTTTGTATAGTGGAGGTCAAAGGTCATCTGGGGGCACTGCATCCAAAACCTTTGGACATTTTAAGAAATCATGCAAACTGGAAACTTTAACATATATTGCATGGCACTAAGTGGAAGTGTCACATAATTACTTTGGTAGTGTTACGTTTAGGTTGAAGGAGTATTGGTCCAAAGTGTGAAATAGGCCATTTTTTGACATTGTGCAAATCTGACAGATTCTATGTTACAAGCTGAGGTTGTGTCACATCTCTACTGTGGTAGCTGTTGTTTCTGGACATTTGGTATGTTTGGGTTCAAGGGGCCCATGGTACTAAGTTGACATTGCGTTGCATGATTAATATGGTCGTGGTACCTTTTGACGTATGAGAAATTTATCGGTGGAAGGTCCATGTGGCCATTTTATGAAATCATGCAAACTACTTCTTCTCTTTTCTTGTTTGTAACACTGTTTATGGTTGTTTGCATTCGTTCTATGGAAATGGTTCTGTCGGCATGTTTGTTATGGTTGGGGTCCAACGTCTAGAATGGGCCAAACAGCCATTTTATTAAAATCATTAAATATTGCAGTGTTTCCGAGCCTCGTACTAAAGGCCTCGTTCACTCTGGAGGTTCCAAGTTGCCAGGTTGGGAATCAGTAATGCTAGCAACCAGATTCATAACCCAGATTACAAAGTACTTCAAAGGAATACTTTCTATACAAGTAATGATCTCTACTTCACTTCCTTGTCTCTCTCGGAGCAGACTAATTATTCCTTTCTTTTTTCAAAATAGTATACAATTTAATCATGGGTTTAAGCATAAGTTTGAACACAATCTCTTTAACTATTCACTAATAATAATAATAACATATACATGAAACCCACGCACACATGTCCAGTGTGTACTTTACAACAGTTCACTGATTTCGTGCTACCCAAAGTCTCAACCTCTAATCAGGCAATAATAACATTTGATTCCAGATTTTGAACAGTCCTGTCAGCAGCTTTCTCTAAAGGAGGATTGTAAAGACCATTTGCATTACAATACCATGTGTTCCTTTTCAAAAGATTTTATGGTAATCATTGTACAAAATAATGCAAAATGTTCATTTCCTTTTCCTTCGTAATTCACATAACTGTACATCTGCGCAAGGAACCACATTGCCCTTGGGCTCTTGTAACCTCTAGACATTGGCCAAATTTAATTTGTTTAATTCAAACCACCTACTGTTAATTGTGGTTTTGCATATTTAATAGGTACTCATGTTTATTCAGACATACAGTTCCCTTGCCTTTGTCGAGTCTTCCTGGCGATATACAAATAGAGTTGTAACACTGGCTGTCTTCCACAACATACTCCCTGCTTCCAACCCTGAAAATTGCTACACTGGCTGTTACATTTCCTCAGTATTGTACTCCCTCTGGAAATCACAACAGAGGAAAGCATCTGGACAAATATAGTTGTATGCAAATACACGTTAACTGTAACCTTTGAAATCTACTACCGAATCGGTAGTAATTTAGCCAACCAATCACAAAACCTGTTGCATGAATCACATCTTTTGAATAAAGCACCCTGCAATGTGAGAGTATTAACGTTTTCAAGAGCAAATGACAGACCCACTGTCATTATAGTCAAGTATAGTAAATACGTCACGGTACTGTAATGTTTTTTGTTAGAAGCGTGAATATTTGACTATTCATAGATACATGTATTAATTAGACTTTTGTCCAAAGGCTTTGAGACTGGAAGATACTTGGCGCTATAGGCAGATCTCAACGAGAATCAATGATACGGAGCATGAATCGATGTAATGTAACGTGTTGTACGTGTTCAATGGTGAGTAAATTGAAGGGTTCGGATAGTCATTGGCCGAAAAGCCCTTACAAAGGCTAGCAGTTCCCTGGGAAATTGTTTACTCCTCAAATTGTGGCTATTTTGCATCAGATAAGCGTCAAGAGATTACCGACTCTTTCCTAGATGTCAATTATATTGGCATATATAGGTATGGTTTTTGCAGTCGATGTATAGTAGTGTAAGAGTGTGAGTAGTGTAAGTTAATAAATTTTCCAGCATGGCCATCAATTTTTGTGCAAGGAGTAATGCAATATTGAGGATATTTATGGATCAGACCCCCACTTGTTTTTATGGATCAGACTCCCACTTGTTTTTATGGATCAGACCCCCACTTGTTTTTATGGATCAGACCCCCACTTGTTTTTACACCAAAGACTCAAGTTGCGATCATCCTTGCCAAGGTCAGATGTGGCCTATCCATCCTTGCATATACCCAAGTCTGAGCACAATATAAATTTATTGTCTCAGTCATAGAGTTTCTTTTGTTTTCTCATTATAAGTTATACATGGGATGCAACGTATCCACGGTACTTTCCCGATCTGTAAAACTTTTCCTTGAACCAGTTAGTTAATCGAGGCTGATGATCTCCATGAATGATGATTATCACACAGTTCAATTTTGTAATTGCAAAAAGTCTCTTCCAGTTCAATTATGTAATCACAAAAAATCTCTTGCAGTTCAATTATGTAATCACATGAAGTCCCTTGTGTGAATGTCATATGATACCCTTGAGTCTGCCAACACATCACATTATTTACATATATAATGAAATGTAATGGCTACTGCAAAAGTTAAATGTTACAAGTGTAATTGTTTCATTACGTTTGTTGTTTATGTGGGAGAGGTAGTTTTAACTAATGTTATAATGAGGACACAAGCTCGAGCAGATTCAAGTTTTATGCACATCATGTTAATGTTATGAATCCTCAAAACTGAAGAGGAATGATGTATAATCAGTCATGTGCATAAAATGTTAACCTTATAAGATGCAGTATCTTCTTAGCTAGACTGTTTTCATAATTGGATTTTCAAGATGCTTCCAAAAAGGTTGCATTTACCTTTACATATTCTTTGGATATAGGCCTAGTACTCAGTTCTTTTTGTATGACTTTTAAATGGCTTCCTTTTATGTCATACTTTATCTAAAAGACATGTGGAACATTTTAGAAATGCTGATTTTTTTTCTTTGTATGCTTTCCTCTGAACGGAATAGTTAGATGTGACACATTTCCCTTATCACAGGAATGTGTAGCAACATAGCTGGTTGGAAAGCTTACCAGTATGTCCCTTCCATGACGCCATGCAACAAACTACATTCAATTTGGTTTTTAGAATACAAGTTACTTCTCCTTGGAAGATTGATTGATCCAAAAATTAGAACATGTTTTTTAATTTTTGTGTTTGTGATGTGGATATGTGTGTATTATAAATTTGCATTTGACATGTCTGCTAATTGACAAGCCTGACACCTTACAGTGTGGCATTTATCTACGTATAGATATTTCATTTGATCCCTTTCGGCAGCTTGTCTATTTTTGTTTTCATTCCTCGGTGTCCCATACAGTCCGTAGCCTTTCAAAAATGCCAAAGTGCATGCAGTAGGGATGTCATACCATTTGATTCCATGTATTGCCAGAGGCCACCTGAACTTGTCAAAGATTGTGCTTTTTTTTAGGGGGTTCAAGCTGGTATGTGGTCACAAAGTCTATTTTGGGGTCAGTCTGTTGGTTATGCATTTTTTGTGTCTGGCAGTTCTGCACTTAAATTTCCAAAATGTGAAACAAAAAAAAAAGATAATACTTTTTTTTTAGTGTGTTGAAAGTCCATTATGTGGATGATGACGGCATATTAGTATCTATTTTCAAGACCACCACATGTAGAATAAAATGTACTTTTTGGTTCCTATAACAGTACCTTTCAGAAAGAAGTCTATAGCTGTTCAGGAACAACATTTATAGCCTTATATTGTAAGAAGTTAATGCAGTAAATTCACTTAACTCTAAAATAAAAAAAAAGTATGAAGCTGGAGAGTAAAGTTTGTTTACATTAAGATCAAGTATGAAGTTTTCAGTAACTCTTACTTGAAGTTATAAAGTGGTTAATATTATATTTATGTTGATGTCAAGTGACAATTAAGGGCAAGTTCACTGAGTTCATCTTGTTAATCTTGGAAGAAAGAATTGATGCGAGAAGAGAATTGCAGGCCATGTAGTGTTTTAATGTTCTCAGTCAGAAACACACACAGCAATCTGCGTGCTTTTGTGCAATGTAGGTAGTGCTGGATTAACCATGGGGCAGACAAGGCAGTGCCTTGATCAGGGCCAGAAAAAAAAATTCAGGCCACAAAAGCTGTGTACATTTATGGAAAAAATGAAGAAAGCATTATTTTATTGTCACAAAAAATATGCCTTTTTCTCTTCCTTGCGGAAGGCAGGCAAGGAATCTATGTGATGGTGATAGGGTGCGTGTGTATGTGGGTGAGTGTGCGTGGGTATGTGATGCCCTGGCTTGTATACACGTTATCTAAAGGAAAGGTGCAAAGAAGAAGGTGCTTAGAGAAGTCAAGTGTCACATCTTGCCTTCACTGAAATGTAATAGGATGGATTATTCCCACCTCCCCACCTTTCTCGTGCCAAAAAGTAGAAGTTTAATGGCAGGTTAATGTTGCTTAATAGAATTTGGTCTCATTTTCTTCATCAAGCTATTAAAAGCCCATTTTTTGTTAACCTCTCCAAACAATCATTTAACGTCACTTAACATAGCTTTTTAGATTTATCAGCAAGCTTATTTGCCAGCACTCCCTGTAAAGATTAACAAAGTACTTTTTTAGTCCCGCCTTTTTTTCCTGAGGGAACTACCCTTAAACAGGGAAATGTTTTTCAGGTCCGCCTTTGCAGACTTTTAACCACACTTTGGTGTCAGGAATTTTCTATGTGGTTTGTGTTCTGTTTTCATTTTGATAAGGTCCCTTCTCCCTTGGTTGCGCTTGTTTGAAGTGATTGTGTGTGTTTGGAAAAGAAAGGAGATAGTGGCAAGGAATCACAAAGTCTTTTGACTTTCTAGTTATATTACATATTTTGTTCTTATATCAGTTCCTCTTTTGCATGGGACTGGAGTCCAGGCCATTCTCTCAAAGTTAACAATTGCCTTGGTAATAAAATCGATTTTTATAGCACCATTCCACAAAGAACTGCTCATGGTGTTTTACAGAAGTAGAAAGGGTTAACAAGTAGAATGGTAACAAAAAAAGTGAGTCTTTAAGGAGCTCTTGAAGGTGGATAGGTTTGAACACATCCTGATATTGTATGGTAATTGGTTCCAAAGGCTAGCAGCAGAATAAGAAAAACTGTGATATTTGAAAGGAAGTTTCGGAACAGATCGAGATAATCTGTTCAAAAAACAAAAAGTGCGAGTAGGATCATGGCTAGAAACAAGTTCTGCAAGATGACAAACCGCCACCTCAGGCTTAATCCAGCGCTGAATGAAGGAGGGGTTGCTACATGCAAAGAGGTACTTGTCAATTTAGAACTGTAAAAATATACCATATTTAACCCATCTGTCACTATCCCGTAGGATCATTTACTAATCATTTTTACATCACTCATGTACCATTTTATAACCTCTAAGAAGTCTTTGTTCAAAAGCATAAATTTGAAAAAGGATTAAGGTTTTGCATATTCATAAGCAAACAGCTGCAGCTGGTGTACACATAACATTCATGGAATTACAGTCTTGTCAATCAATACACAAAGTACCTCATCTACACTGAACCTTAGAAGTAGTAACTAAATTCTCCATCATAGTAGTAACTAAATTCTCCATCATAGTAGTAACTAAATTCGTACTCCTCAGTGTCCTGAAGTGAATTAAACAGGACTAAGACTGATCTGCCATAACGTCCTTTAAAAAATATTGTAGAACTTTATAAAAAATAAAACACCGAGAAAGATATTCTAAGCCAAAACAGCATGTGTTGGAACAGTATGCAAGAAATGGCTCACTTTGGGATTGAAGGAAAGTATTTTACATTGAATGGTACCCTTTGGTATACAATTAGCAGCTTTTGGCATGCAAAATTAGTTGGCACACTTTGGCATCACTGTAGTCCTTGCTAAGGGCTATTCAGCCATTTAAAAGTCCATTACATGCAGTTACCCCTTTTACTTCACCAGCGCTTCTCTCCGACATAATTTCTCTCATCGTCCATCCAACCAATACATACATCTGCCCACATAGAGCTCCCTATTTACACTTTACCTGTTTTCTATTCTTTCATTCCCCATATGTGTCAGGCATCAGACTGCTGTCTACCCAAATATTAGCCCTTGGAAGAAGTGAGTTCATTGTGTACATCTAAATATCCACACATACAACCTTAAGGTAATGCATAATAAAATTTTACCATTGTCATTCAGTCACAATAAACATGTACTGTAAACCCTTACTTGATTACATGGTATGTTCCACAAAGGGGTACAAGTTACATGCCATTTGAGTGCTTTTGGAATATTCACAATTGATATGGACATATATATTCACGTGTTTGCCAGCATAATGCATGTATGAACTATTTTATGCTTGTCATATGTCTAGTAGATGGATTTAACGGTTTTAAATTTTGGCAATTGATATCCTATCATTGCATTCACCGCCACTTTGGTCAGTTCCACTTCAAACTGAAGGGCTCATTGTCAGTGGTAATTGTCTTTTTTTGTTACTTATTCCGTAGCAAAATTCAATGTTTTACTTTGAACTATAGATCAAAGATTCACTACATCAAAGATTTTGACAGTAGTACTAGAGTTCACTAGGTTGAAGATTCACTATAAGTTGAAAGTAAGTTTCTTGGATTTAGAAAACTTTGGTTTAGTGAATGCTTAATTTAGTGAATATGCATTCAATTAGCTTTGGTCTAGCCAACCTTTGGTCCAGTGAATTTTTGATCTTGTGAACCTTCAACATTAGTTAATAGCATTTGATCTAGTGAACCTTCTGACTACAAAGTGATTATTTGATCCAGTACCATTGATCTGATGAACCTTCGATCTTTTGGACCTTGGGTTTGCATATTTGATCTAGTAACAACCCTCACCATTGCAAGTGCTGTTCAAGCTCTAAGTCATCTCTTAACTCCATGTGTTCAAATCTGTTGTCCCATCTTTTGGTGATGACATAAACCTTTTCAAGGATGATCCTTTGTCAAAGGATATCCACCATAAATTTGTCTTTTCATATGAATTTCATCTTTCCATTAAAAACTTGAAAAATCATTTGTGATTTAGTTTTATATCAGTGCCTGTTTTTTAGATGTATGTGCCTTTTAATTTTTTTAATTCTCAGACATACTGTTATAATGTTTTGTTGCGTAGAAGTATAGTAATTGTACTTTACATCATTTCTCTTTGTGTAGAATAACTACTAGCTGCATGATCATGGTGTGCTATATAGGTGGTTACCCTGTGCACCTTTTCACTTGATAGTGTACACAAACATACTAGTGATCTGCAGTGATGTACACCTCTCGCCTTCTATAGCTATAATGTAGATAAGTGACAGCATTAAAAGTGTAGAGACTTTTACACCTGTACAAAAACTCGTTGGAACACAACGCAGAGACCTTGATCTATATATGTCGAATATCTTAGGGCAAATCTCTGCAATGCCTAAATGCTGAATGCAACCGATTCTTAATACTACTTCACTTTGCTATATCATTTGTCCTCAACATGCAGTCCAGAAGTATTCATGTAAAACCAACCTTTGTTTTCAAAAATGAATGCAGATTATGGTAAACTGACAATGAGCCCTCAAAAGTGAAAAATTTGCGATCATTCTGAATGCAAAGATTCTCTATGTATGGCCTGCTCTTAGTTCAATATCAATTACACTAGGGAAATCTGTACAAACTATAGTTCGAAAACTTAATTAGACTGTAAATTTAGAAACCTCTGTGGGCTGGACACATTGTACAAAGTACAAAACTTGTCACCATATTAAGCCATGGAGATCAGTGATCAATTTTGTGTAATTTTAGTAGCTAAATCTGCCAAGGATCCTGCCCAATTGAAGAATTACTCTAAGCTTGTATCGCCAAGCATCACCCATGCATCCATCAGGATCAAGTGGTATCTATGTGCATACAAGGCTAATTATCTCTGATATTTATGCAGATATAGGGTCAAAGGTCAGGTAGATTGATCATAATCTCACTGACCCCTGTCATCATTGGGATCAGAATCTGATGACCTTTGTGACCTGATAACTTGAAACTGCATCTGTGACCTCACCGTCTATGAGAGCTAGCCGAGTTTAATCTGTCACCATGATAGATACAGTAGCTATATGGCTGGCCTTGTGAAGAGATCTTAATTGCTTTTGAAAGGAAGTACTATAAGAGCATATTTAATTAAGGCCTTCATTAAACCATATTGGAGTCAGGCAGATGAGGCAAGAAGTATTAATGTGGTAACATTTGGCAATTCACCAGCCTACATATGCATGACTTCAGATAGCATGTTATGGCTCACCTATGACCCACATTTATGTCATTTCATGCAGCAATTTTAATCGAAAAGTTCCATTCAAGCATACACTCAATATTGTTGTGCTGCAACATGTACAGAACGTAACATGCTGCATACAACTGTATGTGGCAGACTTGCAGCTGAAGTTTCGTTAATTCCACATGACCTCAGTCATGTGATGTTACAATTAAGAATGTACAACATTCTTGTGTCTGAAAGACAGGTTTAGGTGACTGAAATTATAACGTCACCAAATGACATGTCATCTAAGCAATTGATTGATAAATTGAGCATACGCAGACTCTTTTTACATTTTACAGTTACGATCTTACTGGCATGTCACAACCATCTCCCATGATTCATATTTTCACTTTTAATAGTAACCATGCTTTGACCAAGCTTATCCAATGTTCAGATTATGAAAAGACACATTTGATTAGATGTAATCAACTTTTAACACACAGAAATGACTTCAACCAAGAATTTTTTATTGACCCTTATTTATTTTTTATTGGCCCTAACATGGGCCCCTGGACCTCACCTGATAAGTCTCGCGATTTGCATTCAATTTCACACTGCGCTCGAAAATTTTTTTACCCCTCACATTTTCTTTTGCCCTGGCCCCACTTTAAAAATCTTGGTGCCGCCACTGTTAATATGATATCACTTCCATTGTTTATGGAACCTAGGGCCCATCCTGGATATAAAGGGGGCCCACCAACTTGGCTCTTTTTGAGGGGCTTTGTTTTGCTACAGGCAATTGCCTAATTCTTTATACTCTTGCTATAAGCAATCGCTTAATTCTTTATCTACTCCCTTGTGAGATATGTGTGTTTCAATTCTGGTCAAGTTATGAAGACTTAATAGTGTCGTTAGGAATACATCTGTGACATCTTATGGATGTTAAAAGAATTAAAGAGCTGTAGGTGCAGTACTTATCATTAAATAAAATGCATAATAAAATGCTGCTACATGTACACGTGCATTCACATCTAGGTATGTTTAATTGTGGTCGAGGAGGATAGGTCCCTAGCTGTTTTCAAGCTTGATCACATGCTGCTAATGTCAACATGTATGCACTGTTGACTTCATGGATCATCAGAAGTCATACCAGGTGTTGATTTCATGTGCTCTGAGAGTGATCGAGTGACAGGTGTATGTACATAAAACACTGTCACATGCGGTGACTGGCAGGTGTGAAACCGGCCTGTAACCTTGGATTGAGCGGCTTATAAAAAAAAGAGCAATCAAGCTATAACTTTTTGCTACATATGGCATGGTTGATATTTTGTTTTCTTCAGTTGTTGAAAGATTTGAGTACTGACTGTAAAGAAGGGTCACTGTCTATCCTGATTAATAAGGATTGTCTCATTTCTGAAAGGAAAATTAAGTGAACATCCAGGCCAGTGAGACAAATTGCCCCAATTTTGTCAAACACAAACAAATATATAGGTCCAGCTGTTTTTTATGTGCACTTGCAGTGAAAACTCATTTGCTTTAAAATGGTTACTGTATCTGCATCATATTGAGCAATTCCTATTGAGCACTAGACCTCGTGACCATTTTACCCAGGAAAACATGAACTCTCCGCACTTTGTGTATTTTTGTTCTGACGTCTCTCTCTCTTCTGTCATCCATCGCTGGGGCAGTTATACCATGACTGTAGAACCCCCCCCCCCCTGAATAACATTGTTGGGAAAATGCCTTATCAAATATAGTTTCATATTCATTATCTAAAGGTGTTGTGTTTGATGATATGTTAATTGCTTTTCACTCAAGAACCTCTGAAAAGAAGCTTTCATTAATATTTTGTATACAATTTGTTAATACTGAGCTAACTATAATATTTTACCAATAAATTTGAAAACCAAATTAAGTTGATGGTCTACCAGTTTTGGTTTTGGACTGTTAAACAAACACAGACCCCTCTCAACAAAGAAAGACCCATGAGTTAGCTGTTCAGAATTAGCTAATGGTCAATTAATTACCTCACGGCCGTCCCTTTGACAGAAGCGTGGGCCAGAGTAAACTTATGGCAACTGTATGTATACACAACAGTAGTGATACTGAAAGTTGGTTCTTTTGATTGAAGAAATTGACAAACCAAAAGGGAAAGTAACTTGACCATTGGCATCAAAAAAAGTTTAATTTAGGATAATTGCACTAGGGACATCTATCTTAGATATAAGAATGGTTGTATGTCAGCTAGTGCTTAAAAAAACTAAAAGCAATAAAATTTCCTGTTTAAAAGTTCACAATGCGTTTCAGTCGCACTGTTCAGACAAATTAGTAAAACAGATAGGTTGCAAGTGATAAATTCTGCCATGTGATTTCTAATTCATGTAGGACAAAGGCAAAAGGCGTAAAATATGATAATGTAGTGGTTGACAGTATTCTCATTCAATTTAATTGTGTGCTTCTTTGAACAAGTCAATGGGAAATAAACTAGTAATGAATATTCAGTTCAGTTGTTGAAGCAGCTGATGGCTAACCCGTAATCTGGTGATCATTTGTAGTTTACACAGTGCTTCATTTCAATAAATCCTGATACCGATTAAGAAGCTACAAGTTGAGTATAGCATATGTTGTTGACACATGTTGTGAAAACTGTAGTGCCACATATTCATTACATATAGATGTGGTCTACTTAAAGAGCCATTAACTTTCAAATATGAAGTCTTGATTTTTGTATTTGTATGTCTAGAAGGTTACACCCCTATGTTCCAACACCCTATTGTTCATGTTCCGACAATCGTATGTTGCCACACATTCATAACGTCAGACACCAGTTCGGGGTCCGACAATGATGCTCCGACTTAATGTTACAATGCAGTGAATGTATTCCGCAGGGCTTAGATCAAGTTTCAGCACATGGTTTATAGGACTTTAATTTTGCAATACAACAGCATCAATAAACAGCATGAAATATTATCACATATAGTACCATACATGATTTGTACGGTCACGGTAATGTCCCGAGAGAGATCAATACAATTAAGATTGTGATACTTTTGGACCAAACACTGCTCCTTGACCATGGAACCCAGAGGGTCTTACACTAAGCCGTTGCTGTCAGAAAACAGGCCTTAGTGTGTCAGAACATAGGGGTGTTAGAACATAGTGGTATCATAACATAGGGCAGTCCCCATCTAGAATGGCATCAGCTGGTAATTAAGGATTTCTACATTTTAAATCAGTGACTGCAATGCGAATGTGTGGGAATATATCAGGCCAGCCATGGCTCATTTGGCTTCAGTGACATATACCTCTTTTTATCAGTTGCAGACTTGAAACTACAGTACATACAATTCACATTATGAACATAAACTTACCCCTGGCCATGTTTAATTTAGCTTATCGTGAAACAGAGTAAAAGTTGTAGCACCTTGCTGGCTATTACTAGAGTGTGCTTTTGCTTTATAGTGACATACTTCCTTTTTTTTTCACTTGCAAGTTTGAACCCTCATCGTCGCATCTTCGAAATTGCTTTGGATCAATTCAACTTCGTTTCAACTCTTTCTGAATGTGAAACAGGAAGAAAGCTGGGAAGATCTTCAATAAAATTCCAGAAACGTGTAGTCACCGGCCCCCCTCTGACCCGCAAATGTAAGTACACACTACTGTTGGGTGGCTGGTCCGCCTCCTCCTTCCCCACATACCCATTCCCCACCTCCCACAACCTCTTCATGCACTTTGGTGATTCATAGTTATACCCTTTCAAAGCGAAGCGTTCACTGCACAGTGCTCATGGTATTTATCTTTCATCAACCAAGTACCCCAGAACCCATAATTATGTTTGTTTGTTTGTTTGAACTGGATCTGAGATATCTCTTCATTGTTTGATGTAGTGATGTAGGGCTCTGCTAATTTACATCCCATGACACCGATCATGTACCCACTCTACGTCTCCCGCTCATCTTTACATTTTGCTTTGTTTCTGAGGTTCTTCTTCTTTTTTTTCATTCCTGGCAAATATCCTATTACATGAGTTCAAGAGCAGCTGTCATTGCTTCACATATTGATGAATGTTTATCTAAATTTATGAGACACTGAAAAATGTGTATTTCTTAGGGAGGGAGCCTATACACTTTCCACAATTTCAGATGATGTCCCAGGGCAAAAGAGATGTAGATTTTCCTCAAATGCCAAAATTTCCCTTCAAATTCACAAATTTCTCGTGGAAGGTCAGTGCCTCCGAGCTTCCCAACTTTTTCCACCCAAGTAAGAGACACATTACATTCTTTCGAACAAATCCAATTTAATTCAATTCAAATGTAATATGGATGATATGAAACAAAGCTGGTTGGTGAAAGATAGTTACTTTGACATATTTCTTTGTCCCTAAATATCGATCATTCTTAAGAGGAAGTTGTCCCTTGATGTTTATCCCAGAAGTATAAACTTAATGAAAATGGATACTGCTGTACATGTGACCAAAATGTCTTTGTCCCTTTGTTTCACTTGGATCGAGTGTCATGACATATCAGCAGTGGGAGTGGTACTGCATTGCTCGGTTCTCAAGAAGGAAAATGAATTTAAGGACGCTGAAGACTCAAGTATTTCATGCAAAACTGATTGTACCAGGATTTTCCTCGGTCAGACTCATTTAACTTTATGAAGATACCCCACAACTATTCATGATGGGAATTCAACTGGATCAAAGTCAATTGAATTTGGAGAGGTAACTAATACATGCAGATATGTGGAACAAATTGCAGAATTTTACAATATTACTTTCCTGCTAGAAATTTGCACATGTTGTAGAATGAGGAGACAAGCAGTTAGCAGTCTTTTTTGCATGCCAGCAAGTCTTTTTTTTTTTTTTGCACACATGTTGCTAATTAGCCATCACTACTAGAAGTTTCAGAGAATGACAAATTATCTGAATCGCAGAGAAAATCCAAACTGTAATAATCAAATTAGAAACAGCTGGCCCTACAGTCAGTATTTGTACATGCTCATTTATATGAGGGACACTATAGTGTCCATAGTTGTAGCATTCAGACTGTGTGGGTTGTTGAAGCAGATCAGTGAGTTTGTTAAAAATTACAACATCTGCACATGCAATTTGGAGGTGGATCATGGGTTGTCCATGTGAACTATTTGTGGGGGCTGATAATTGTCATGACAATAAAAAGCTCATTTTAATGGCACTCATGATAATTTTACCATCGTGGGCTGCTTTAGAGTCTTTCATACAGATTGACACATCTCTATATGCCTAAATGCTTCAATTGTGAAAACGATTTTAATCAACACTGTTTCAAAGTATTTTGTCGATGTCACTCTCTCCACAGTGAAGATACATAGGTTACTTTTGCCCATCAGAATACACTCAGTGTGTAGCTCAATGTTTGGTAAATTATTCTGTCAATGGCTGCTGGCCCCACATATACAGCAGTTTAGAGCCTCCTATCCTATGGCTTGTCAGCTTCCTGCATCTTCAGGTTTATGTAGGTATAGGGGCATTAAAAATTAACAAGTGGGCACAGTATCATAAATTTGTTTCTGACAACTTGGAACACCATCTGGCCTCTTTCAATTTCCAGGATCCTTGAGGGCTTAGTATGAATAGTTTGAGTACCCAATGGGACTTGAAACTACACTTTTCTAATCAGTGTCCATAAACTTCTAATTTTTTTTTTTTAATTTTTAAGTCAAGGTAAAGTATGTCAACAAAGTTTTTAAAGTCATATGACATGCATTTAGAAAAGAGATGCCTTCATTCAAAAGTTGCAGAACTGAAACCCTGAATGAATATCCATTAGAATTTTGTTCATATAGGTACCGGGGTTGGACAAATGCATGAGTTGCAGAATTTACAATTGGGAAACACCACAATCGCAACTGTAGAAAGCGCAGTCGCATAATCACGCTAAGCCCGGGTCATTATGGGTAACAGTGATTGTTCGTGTATAGTTTCACGCTGATAAGAAGCCCCTTTCAGATTTATTTCTTTAATGTTTTCTCAGGCAAATTTTCTACTTAGCGGCTCATCAGGCTAATGCACTGGAGAGTGGCATTGGTGTTACTGTTTTAACAGTAAATGGTTGGACTTGAACAAAGTCATTTTCCCTGCAGTATTAACTCGGTACATAAGTTCATTAATTGACTTACAGTCGTACGTTCAAGTTTGTAGGTGAAAATTTTTTAAAAAGTTAAAAAAATGCTAACTTTTGGTAAATTTGAAAGAATGAAATGAAGGTGAAAAAATGCAAATTGCACCACAAGAAATGCAATTGAGCATTTTTTTGTCCAATCCCTCGTTATAGTTACCTCACTTGCAGCTTTCCACATTGTCTTCATTAAAGGGAAACAATTAAGGCATTTGTTCTACAGAAAAACAAAATCGTGTTTTGAAAGCCAGTATATGTGAACACAGGATATTCATAAGTAGCAAGCTGACGGTGGGCTGTTGCCTTCTTTTCAAGAAGTCTCGCAGATAGAAATTTGGTTATTTGTTGCTCAAGTACTTCACCCAAACATTAAAAAAAAAATCAAATGATGCATCATCCTACTCTTTTACATGATATTTTTAGGAGATGAAGCTTTTTCAGATAATCATTGATGTGCTGGAATCGTTTAACAAAGCTATTTTCTTTGAATGCCATGTTGTTGCATTGCATTGTAAATTCCTTATTTCCCATTAAACACAGACCAAGAGACTTAAAACAGCGCTGTGGATATGTTGAACAATGCTCTGTATTCGTTTCTATGATATTGATACATCATACAGTTGGTTGTAAAATATTTTTATGCAGGTATGCAGAGCCATATTTACATGTGTTCGTATAGAATTTACATGCAATGCTATGCTGCTGTTAAGCCGTCAGGGAAGCAATTAAGTGTGTTTCTTTCCTGAGGCGCTACTTCTAAAACAACTGCTGCAATTGTGTTGTGCTATGTGCATGGAATGACTTCAAACCAACACAAAATGATTGCCATTGTCATCAAACCAAAGTGCGTACACTCGAATTCAGTTCTTTGTTGCTTTTCAAGGGGATGTTACCACAGTAATATGAGGGTCATAGCTGTATGGTAGAAAAAGTTGTCATTAATATATTTTCCCCATAAATATGTGTGTGTACTATTTTGCCCTATAACGAAATATTTCTAGCTTACTTGAGTAAAACCATGAGTGAGACAATCCCATCCCACTTTATCCCACAACCTCTGTTAATCGTCTGTAATGTTGTCATTTTAATTATTATGTTACCACATAATACCACTAAGAATGTGGCAGTCATGAAATCAAACTGCACCCCTCCATCTCTCTAACGCTCGAGCATCTATCTGTATAGTTTCATGCTAATTTTCTGGGCGACTGTCTGCTGATGTAAGATAAGGTCAGCTTCATTGAATCTGCAGGGAATAACTCGAATGCTGTCGTGTGATCGACCAAAGCAAACGACGAAAGACGCTGTAAAGTTCGTAAACGATTCTTTTAAAAGCAAGGAAGTAGCAGATCTAGCTGCAATTACGTGAGTTCATGACCAGGGAGGTTTTGGTCATCAGTTGGATCGTCTGTGGTGCTGCTGCGTTGCGATGTTACGTATAAAGAGCATGCATCATGCCCTCAACAGACTTTTCTCTTCATGTTTATTTTTTCACTGGTGGAATAAACCTGGTGGTATATGGCCAGCATCCAGCTGAGAGTTTGTCTGGGTGTAATTCAGCTGTGACGAACTACAGTGGTACTTAGATCTGTCCTTGATTACAGTTGGTCAAGTCCATGTAATTATCTCAAGAGTGTGTTTCTTCACTGGTAAACTTTGTGGTCAGATTTTGTAAAAGCTCTTTTGAACAAGTCAAAAACTGTGGACGAGGTAGTTTTTTTTTTTTCTGTTGTTCTGTGTGATGAGTCATACTATGGGTGGGGGAGGGAGAAGTAAGAAGAAAAGAGGGAGGGGAAAAGTGGGGGATGGAAGTGGGAGGAGAAGTGGCAGGGAGACTGTAGGGTGGGAAAACTGGAAGGAAAAGTGGGTGGCAAATTGTAAAAGAGGGAATGTGTGAAGTAAGGGGCACTGATCGAAAGTTCAATGCAAAATTGAACGAAAATCAGCCATGTAAACTCTCTATGTTCTTTTAAAGATTTCATGTTGTTATGCATACTTTTATGTTTCCATACTTGCTATGGAAAGTTTTCCTGTGATCGTTATCCATTTTTTGAAGCAAAAGTCTCTGCCTGCTCAATTGTGATGAATAAAAAGTTCAATAAATTGTTTGAAGTTTCGACTGTCACAGAGAAAAGGAAGTGAGAATCGAGTTGAGTGTACTTGTTTATTTCGAGAGCCTATTAGCCTCGTGTTTGGCTAAGTTTTCTGCAATAGGTAGCTGACTGTACGTTGAAGTGAAGGTGATTCGAGGTTCTTTTCCTGTAGGCTTATCTTCGGGGAACATCTGTCGCATTCCCATATCTAGAGGTTTTTAACATTTCTTGAAGATGCATAAACATTAACCTTTAATCATAAAAAACTTAAAAGTCAAGAAAAAAAAGTAAGTTGTGTGTCCTCAATAGGTTTGTCTGTATGTGACCCTTGAAGTCTGACATGCTGGGCCATCCACATTGAGCATGGATTGGACTTGAGTGACATTATTAAGCTAGACATGAAATAAGATTAAAGACTGGAAAATGTTCGAACGCTGATGTGCTTCAGGCTGTCAATAGAAAGGTTCTTTTGTATGGAGTAAAAACTGTGACTGATATCCTGCTGGAGTGAGACAGAGAGAGAGCATTGACGCCACAACAGCAAACAGATATACTGAACATACATAGATCGATGTACTAGCTGCTGATAGCAAAGTTAACAATTGTTTGGAACCGAAGTTGGAACAGGTGCTCCTGCTTTCCTGGATGGCATTTCATCTTAGTTGTAAGATGTTGACATACTTGTTACTGTACGGAGAAGAATGTGTGTTTATGTTGTGTTTGTGCATGTGTGTGTAATGTGAGAAGCAAACATCAAGGACCTGGGATGAACTGTAGGTTAATCACAGCAATTGAAGGACGATGTTTAGAACAGGGAGGGGAGTTGGTGGAAAGTAAAGGAGAAGTTATTTGGAGGGATCAACAATTTGGGTAAGAGAACATGGAGGAAGAAGAAATGGATGGGAGGATATGTCTGGTAGGGTATCTTGAGGGGAGATCCAACTAATAGCCTGGATCAGAGAATATGGAGGACGTCTTAAAATTTAGAGAAAAGTAGACTGGTTTGGTGTCTCATCCCTGTCAGCTGGTAGCTAAGTTGCTGCTGTTTTCAAACAACATATTTTGTTACGAGGATATCTGTTGTCTATTCTGTGCACCAGCCTGTATATGAGCCCAAGGAATGGGATAAAATAGCATGAAACAAGAGGTAACAGTGGACAAAAATGTAATCACGTGACATATGTGCACAGTCAGGAGGAAGATATCTTTCAAGGCATAATGCATAGCTGGATTTCGTCACATTTTTTTATATTTTGAATTAGACACAACCATAGCTTCTAGGGTTAAAGGCCTAATATGTCTCATTGTATTTGAAATATAAATATGTGAGAGTAAACAATTAAGCGTGGTCACACTTGACTGTGTGGGTGTGTTGGTAGTATTTCACTCAGGAATTTTGGTGACATATAAAGGTTGGATGGTTTTCTTGATTAAAGCAGTTGATGAAAAAAAGTAAAGAACAATAAAACAGCATTAATGGATTCAAATTGACTTAATTTGGGCACTAGAAGAACAATCGAAATACCTTGGTTGTGCCTTACAGAAGTGAGCTGTGATGGAAACTTCCTGCTGAATGAAAACTTTCTTTGACCAGGCAGTTGCTTAACAACATTTGTGAAAGGACAGCATTGAAATTGGTACTGTGTTATCATATTCGCTTTAAGCTAATGATGGGTGTGTGCATGTGTGTGGCACCTACAAAAGTAGAAAATTTTTTTAAACCACTCACACATGTCCATGATGTTCCTGTACCAGGTTACTTTTTTTTAATGTTCCTTGGTCAACAGCATGATTTTAGGTTACTCTAGGTGCATGCAGCTAAGGTGGTATTTTAGAGGTGCACACACTCTTTATTGCCTCCAGAGTGTTGGAGTGTGGCGAACGTGTACAGAGGTATACGACACATGGAAGTAAATGATTAGGCCTGTCAGTCATGCTTGCATGTATATGGCAATTGCTACTTTGAATTACCGAAGTCATTTGCAAAACGGTGAAATAACATATACTTGCCACAATATAACTGGCCTTACTAAGACATATCCCAGTCAGACTTTCTCAAGAAATCTTGTTCCCATCTACATGATTTGGTGGATCAACACAATTAACAAGATCCGTTTTTACAGCAAACCATGCATGCCCTCAATGTGAATCAGTTAGACTGAGAAAGTGTACTGAACAACATGCATGTCTCTCAAAAATGAGAGCTGGCGTACCTGCCTTTACTGTCCATGATGTCATGGACATGCAGTCAAATGTTAGAATTCCTCAAATGCTATGGGGGCCTGCGGTTTTTTCTTTTTTCAGTAATGAATAGGTATGGGTTTAATGCACAGGAAATCTCATCAGAAAGACTTACAGTAGGCATATCCTCTCAACGTGCATGGTTTGTACGTACGCTAGATGCATGCATGGATTCCCACAGTTATACCTGCAGCTTGAAAAGTGAGCTATGCATCCTGCTCATTCTGATTGAAAGCTACCATATTGAAAGTAATGCTGGCAGCAGCAGCATGCACTGAACAGAGTTACAGCTAGTAGAGCCAAAAAATATCAAATGACAGGTGCACAGCTCCTACTACTGTATTTAACTGTAATATGACACAACATGTGTGAACGAAAACAAAGGCGTTTATGAAAAGACCAGGAAATTGAATTAGGATCGACATTTGAGGATAAACCGTAGCAGACAGATGGGATCCTGCTCCAGTAGAGCTCCTGACAGGAGACCAACCAGAAACACATATCCCACTTTACGTGGTCATGGCACATATGCAATCACCTTTTATAGGGATGTGTATGTCACGCTCATTAATTTAATTGTCACAAATCTTGCTGGCTTCAAACTGGGGCATGATCGTGCAAAAGAAGAAAAAGGAACCCAAAATTTTGTCAGTAAAGACTCGAGGAACTGTAGTAGGTGTTTCACTTTCATCCTTCAGTTAATATGTACATCCATTTACAAACGGTACCGTCAGCAATGGTGTTACTCTGGTAATTACTAATTGTCGCCAACTATAACTTTAAATTTCCCTGCCATTGTTGTACAGCATATCGCCATTTTGGAAATGTTTCACATATCACATGCACTGGCAATACAACGTGACTTTGCAGGTGCATGTGCATGTGTCATGATAACGAGTATTACACACAGTGGAAATAGATCAATGTTTTGTTCTGATGCACATGATTATGGACTGAAAAAAAAAAAAATTTCCATTATGTCTGTTTTTCTTTAAATTCGTACAGTTCCCAAATTGGTCACTGCATGTTTGCCAATTAGTACAGTAACTACATTGCTCATAGATCATCTCACCTTTGTGACAGCTAGTATGTCTGAGCATGTCAGTGAGCCTGTTTAGACCTCCATACCAAGTCTTGATTAAGCACAAAATCTGACATAAATTTGTTACAGCAGTACTAAAATGCACTCATCCCAGTTGTGATCTGTGAGTTTGTGCAATGGTACTTGTTGGTTGATTTGACTATAATCATGGATTATACATGAAAGCCTCAAGTATGGCTCACTGTTGTTGTTAGGTGTCCACACTGTATTAAAAACACTGCACTGTACTTTCCAGGCATGCATCAGACTCACACTTCTACCTGTAATTGTGTCACAGTACCCTGAGGAATGTGGGGGGAAAGACCTCATAAAAGCTGGGGAAAAGCTCAAAACTCCAAACAAGCATATTTGAAATCAAATCAGGCAAGGCCTTTGGGATTAACTTTTAGTATGCACTCCAATCATGTACAGTACAGGCCTATAGTCACTTCATCAGGATGACAGGAACCTTTCGCTCACAACTGCTTATGTCACATATGGAATCTCCAGCTTAAGGGAAATAGGGCGTTTAGAATATACCGGCCAACATGGCATACACATAAAATAGCCTTAGTCATTGTCAAACCATCCATTCTTATCAATAAACATCTGCAAAAGCTTCATCTTTAAAACATTATGCATGCGTTGAGTAAGGGAAGATGCATCATTTGAACAAATTATTGCTGAGCAACAAACAACTGAATTTCTATCTGTGAGAAACTTAGTTCTTGAAAAGAAGGCTGCTGTCCTTCCTTTTTTTGAAGAACCTATCATTCTATGTCCGCAAACATTGGTTTTGAAAATATGTTTGTTTTCCGTGAAACGAACGCCCTATTTCCGTTTAAATGGCCTTTAATGGCAGGCTCTGCCAAGTTTTTCCTGTCATGACCATCGTAAGATCCAAACTAAGTCTGTGCAATATAGAACCAGAATTACATCATTTTCTTGGAACCATGGCAGGTTCCAAGTTAAATGTCAATGTTCTAAAAATTTTAGACCCGTGCACTCACAAGTATATATGCAACTGAAGTATATACAAGTATATGGTACAGTCATATTATTTAAGTTTACTCTTGGTGTGCTGTAATACTATGCCTATATCATCTTTATAACATCATCCTGCTTGATAAGCAGGATATGTTCCTGAAGTTAACACTGATTAGGAAAACTTCCCTGTTCGTCCAAAGACTTAAACTACAATAATTACGTTATTGTGTTACGTTATTGTTTCAAGTGTTTGAATTGTGTGATTTTGTTTTTGTTTTTGTTTCGTAATATTAATGATATGTTTTCTTTTCAGTTGATTTGCATTGCTCAACAAAGTGATAATTCTTAGTTGAAAGACTTTCGGAAGGTCATATAGGCCTTCTGTTTTTAGTAGGCTAACTATATTCTTTGTGTTTATCTTTCACTTTGGCATTTAAGACGCTACAAGCAGTATGAAGTAGTTATTGAATATTGCTGCTGCAACTATGTAATGTTATAAAATCAATAAGTAACAAACACGATAATAAAAATTATACAACATGAATGGAAAAATGTGTGTGAGAAAAGGTAACATACATAATGAACATGTAATATTTAAAAATTAGTACAATATACTATCATTCAAGGACTATATGTCATGAGCAGTGACAAGTTCATTGGAACAAATTTGCATTACATGTAGATTATGCACTGTAAAAGTAACTCCTGCAGCATATATCTTAATGATTCTTTCAAGACCGTCCAGCATGTAAAGAATATTCAAAGGATGTTCACTCACTGTGGACAAAATATGACATCATAATTGCTTTCTCATAATGCTGTCTCTACTACTGTGAAACTTGTCTTAAAGTCACATGTAACATGCAATTCAGAAATGGTTTTTATGAATACGAGAGAAAAACTCAACTAATTTGATGAGATTTTCAATCTTTTTTACAATTATCTCAAGACAAGGTTTTCGTCTCAAGTCATATCACTAGTATGACATCACCATGCATCCATATATGGCCAGACTGGCAATGAGTATATAAGCCAGCGTATGACTTTTTCTCGAATTTACATCATAGACTGAGTGCAATGTGACTAAAGAGTCTATGTTTCATATTGCTCCACATGCAATATTCTTGGTATAATTTTGGCAAGTTATTCCAATGTTATTCTTCTGATTCTTCTCATGCTGGTTTAATAGCTGTGAATATAATTCACAAATTGTTCAGGAATCTTGATTTGTGACATACCATATTATCTTGAGAATCAACCACAATATTTTGGAATTTTCTGCAGGATTTCTGGGTCCCTGACAGCTGGCTTTGGAAGGTCGAGAAGTCAACCATCATGTAATACCTGCAGTGATAAATACACTTCATCTTCTTTTTATTTGATGGCAGCTGCTGTCCTTGAACGAGTTCTAATCCTCCTCTGGTTTTGGTTGGCCTTAGAAAAATAAGCTTTTCCTCCTTCAAGTTCAGCAATCATTTCATAGGTATACTTTTTCTTTTCATTTTTCAGGTGATTAAACCTCCCTATTGTATGTGCTAAGATAGGGTATGGTGTGCTATCTTATGGGTACGCTGTGAGACATTGAAATTCTGTGTTCCAGTATCATGTTTCATCACACAAGATTCATTTCATTTATATTTTGTGGTCGAATTCGGAGTCAAGTTTTGCTGGTGTACAAACTGCAATTCATTGGAATGGTGGATTGCTGATAGGAAAGAAATTTTCCGCATGCAGCGCCAGCCGTTTTGATGTTTATCAGAAGTTTCCAAAACTGGAGAAGCAGACATACTGCAATATGTATAGCCTTTGATCAATATATTGATTAATGTATTTATGTATAGTATAAACCGAGAGCAGCTTACATAATTCCTAAAGGACCTGAGAAACCACTGGAGTCATCACTCTGGTATGGGGTGTATATTGTAAGATTAACTGTTCAATTAAGTGGTGTGTTTAGGTGATGAATAGTGATTGCACCAGATACAAGCTTTGGACACGGGTGCCTGACTATTCCATACTCAGTCGTGTAAATAATAACTTCTCTTGGGCTTTGAGTTTGCTGTAATGTGAAGTCACATAACATGACATTTTGCTCTGAAAGTTAATGTACAACACCATGTATCTTTATGAATGAGCGTGACAATGAAGTTCTTCTTAGTTCCATACATACTTTCTCATACATACAGTGTTTGTTGATGAAACTTTGGATCTGGGTAGGAATTTTAGTGCCGAGTCCAGCTGGCTTCATCGGTAGGATACCCAGGTACCCGACCGATGGGAAATTGAACCTCAGTAGCAGTTAACCTTGAGAATTACAGTGACATTCCTAGGGACATCGACCCCTAGGGAAAAGTGAACCTTGCACTCTTTGGCAACCATTTAAACAATAGGGAACATAGGGAACAGTTACTACTTTGCTTAAATCCCGTAGCTTTTGTGGTCTCTCAAGTTTTGGTAAGATCACAAAGCAGCTAGTGTAGTCTCATTCTTACTTGATATAACTATAAGTATTCTGTTATCATATATTCATTTCATTTCAGGTTGCATATCCCCCTTGCATAAGTTGCATCCAGCTTACACAAAGAGAAATCTGCACTGCAACAATTTGCACACACTGGATCAATGGAGATCTGCTAGACAGTACTGGCAAGGACTGTACGCGGTATGTGAAATGACTTGACGAGTAGCAGGCAAGCATGTCCAGGAATGTTCACTATTGATTGAGACTTGGTCAAAAGAATGATAGTAATATTAAATGTAAGACAGCAACAATGGAATCAAAATGTCTAACAAAGTCTAGAATAGATGTGCTACCTACCATACTGGTAATGTTTTGTCCCAATGTTCATTAATTGCAAGCAAACCATGTAGAAATCTCTTACTTATTAGGCATGTGCAACTTGTGGTTGGTTACATTTCGCTGAACACCATTCAGATCCCCTTACTGAACCACGTACACAATCCGTAGCTAGTGAGCGTCATCATGTGATCCTCTACATTTTTCTGTTGCAAACTGTTTAAAGCAATTAAAATAACACCCAATTTTTACCACAATAACGAATCTGCACGGGGAGTACATGAATGGTGGCATGATATGTTCAAGCCCTGTCAGAAAAAATATATCAAATTAAGTCCTATTCAGTAAAGAAACAGGTGACTTCATTCAAGCCTGGCCACTGGGCAGCCATTGCAAAAGTGTCGCCTGCTTCAGCCTCCTGTGACTACATGATGGTATCAGACCAGCTTGCACAGACACATAATGTGCCGTTGTTTGGAAAAAAAATAGCAAACTTAGATAGGGAGAGTTGAAAATCCATACATATCAACTTAAATTTTGCTGGCTGCTCTCCAGCTCCTGAGATCCTTTGCAACCATGTTTTATGATTTAAATTTGTTTCAGACATCAGGTGTTTCCACTCAAATCCTACCAGATGTGGATTGTGTCCGTAGTGTAGTAAGCCCAGCAAGGGGCTCCATATTCGTGGCACTTTTTCCACCACACACTTCCTGATCTGAAACCATTTGTGGGCTTAGCCAATTGGTCATTGCCTTCAGGTAACAGTGGGGTTTGTTTACACTGGAGGAAAAGTCATGTGAAGTATCAAGTAAGCTAATGGGCATTACATTTAATGGACAAGCGCTTCGGAAGTGTCACATATGGTTACTGGAACCTGGCTGACAAAACTCTTCAATTTGTATGTGTTGAACATTGTATGGAAAGAATGACTTTTAGGATATTTGACAGAAACATTGTAAAATTATCATGCCAGAGACATGCAATTATGGTTCATCAGCCCAAGAAAGAGGAGGTCAATAACCCTGAAACTTTGAATTAAGCAAAGTGTCCTTAAAACTGAGTGCCAGACCTTCAAAAAGTTTGAAGACTATCCATCACTGATAGGGATGGCATCTTAAAATTGCAGCTGTGAATTTGAGTGTAAGAAGATAACAGTGATTAAAATGAACAGCCTGAACGTAATTAGATCACAAGTTTGATGACTGTAAATTTAAGATTACCAAAGTCGACTTGTGAGATATTTTAAGTACAGGGGTGCCAGTGAAATTCTGATGGGATCTGTGCCGAACTTTGTTTGAATATGATCATGTTGCATGATTGGTATATAATTTTTCATAACATTTCTGTGAGTGTTAATGTCCCGATAACTTGATAAATCATTAAACTTACCGAGATTGATGCTTCCAGGAAAAATAAACTTTTTGCCGGGAGGGAAAAAGGGAGGATGATGTCCATGGGGTGTCGGTTGAATGAGTCCTTCTGTAGAAGATGGGACTTTAAAGGGCAGATGGCCTCAACTTCAAGCTAAAAATTTCCATTAGTTTAGTTTATCTGATATCTTTTTTCAACTGTGGGAGATTGAGTACCAGCAAGGTAACCTGCATGTCCATATATCTTGCATAAATTTCTCCAATATGATTTGTTTTAAAACTGCAACATGCGATACTTTGCCCTACAGTTGCCAGCCAAAGTGTACCTTTTTGGAGTTTTTCTCTCCCCCACCCCTTTTTTTTTTACTGGTAACTCACAGCTGGCTTCCGCAGGCTCAGACCATGTATTCTTTCATTTTGTACACATAAATGGGAGTGTCCAATTTCAGAGCCAGAAGGAAATAATTTAGGGGCAGTATAAACCTTCAGGACCATTGGTTAGGTGTATCAATATTCCAATGAACTGTGAAACTTGTTCAGGTTGAATATCCCCTAATATGAATATTCAACAAAGACAAAAATTGACTTTGCAGTAGGCAGAAGGAACCATAAAAGCAATAGCACAGAGAGATTCTTTGTGTCATTAATAAATCTGCCCCCTTGGATTTGGGATAACAGCCAAGATGGCCAATTCATTACAACTTTCTTGTCAAATCTGGGCTATTACAACCACTTGGATGAGTGTTAATGCTTAAAGAAGACCCTATCACATTTGTCCTTAGTATGGATAATATTACTGTTTCCATGGCAATATGTCCTAATGGTCGGGTCTACCTGTTTTCAGAGACCAAGCAAGGTGGTATCCCAGTATGGTGGCAGCAGACGGAAATGAATTCGTCTGTGAAGACCATGGTCATCAGAGAGAATATGATGATTGCTTGCTTCTGTTTGAAGAAAACCAAATTACCCTCAGACGAATGGTTTTTGGTCATGTTAATCACAGTGTGCTAGTTTTTAACGTTCATGTCAGAAGCAAGGACCATATTTTCCATTGGACTTTGGATGAAGTCCGGACAAATGTACAGGTTGTCTGCATGAGGTTTTGTCATCGAATATGGTAGTAACTTCTGCAGGTTCACACCCCGATCTTTTCCTGGACCCCACCTCCAAAAAAGGAAAAGGTGCTTGATTGATTAAACTATCATGATTGTATTGGTATGTCCTTTCAATCTTTATTCTGGAAATTGCCAATCAGGAGGATGAGAAAAAAAGGGTCAGTATAGCTCTGAGTGCTGCAGTGAATGCTGGCCCAACTTACATTTTGACTGCATGTGATCTTGAAGCAAATGATATGAGGACATCATGATCTGTAATCTGTGCACTATAGAAAGTCTCATTTGTGTTATACATTCATCACTCAATGGGTAAACAGCACCCCACCCCCCTCCTAACGCAACCAGATATAGCTAACTGCATATTATGAACAACTGAATCTTAGAGTTTACCTTTACTTCAATACAGTAAATAATTTAAGACCAAAGGTTGATGTGAAGCACTTAATGTTTTTACCCTCATATGAACACTTTTCAAACTGATTGGAAGGTGATGGGAGGTGGTGAGAGTGGCAGAGGGCATTTTTGGACATCCTGCAGTTTCAGTTAACCACATGTTTCACAGCAAGTGGTCATGGAACTACCGGATTTGTTACACTAATCTATTTTGTTGTGCCATCCATGGAAATGAAAAAATATTGAAGAAAGTCAATATGAAAGTAGTATTTACACTAAAACTATAGGGACAAAGGTCACATGGGTTTTTTTGCATCTCATGTTGCTTCTAGCAATTACCACATATCATCTTCTGGTCTATTGTCATTAGAAGGATAGTCATTGCCATTCTACAGTTTTCATTGTTTTCTTCCAGAATTGCAGAATATCCAAAATGCTGTGATCATAATTTTTCAAATTATGCTGAGTCAAAAATCTGCCTGCAGCTACTAGCCCTGTGTGATGTCTCAAGTAATTAAAATATGATACCTGCAATGATATCTCAATAGTATGATAACTTGAGTACCATGTAGAAGTAAACTAAGAAGTACTAGCACTGTGCACTGTATGTAAGATATGCTGGCTGCACAGACTGTGAGGACACTGTGGCATACTGACGCTTGGGGGTCGCAACAAATTGTCCCCGAGGTTCCTGCAACGCATATACTGTAGTACCATGTATTATTTAACAGTTCATCTGCACAAGTTTCACCAGCTAGGCAGACTACAGTTAAGCGATTTTCAGGATTCATCATTCCACTTTTTTTTTTTTAGTATAATGGTAAACAAATATTTTACTACATCAGGTCTGTTCTTCAGCTTTGCCAATAGATTTTATGCATATTTTTGCTTAAGGAACTATAATTCCATGTATCCTGTATGTGTTCAGCATCTTGTCTTACTCATTGATTCATAAAACTCTCACTTGACTAAATATTCTCTTTTGATTCATCTTTCTTGACAACATACAGTTACGTGCAACAATAAATTTGATCCAAATTATTTTTGTTTGAAAACATGTCAGTCTGTCTTTCTTATGATCAAATCTCTCTCACTGCCGATTGCCATGCTATATTAGCAAGAATGGAGCACAATATGTCTGGCAATGTCAGACCCAGCTCGTCAGATGCATGAAAATGCTAGATGAAGGAAGATAATATTGCAACTGTCACTCTCTGTGGAGCCCCAAAAGCAAGAGACTATCAAATGCTTTGATCCATACAATGTGTTTCTGGAAAAAATTAACACTGTGTATGCAATCAATAAAACTGTAAGTGTCTTTTATCAGCATCTTATTTTCCTCTTCACACTTCGGCAGGTATCACGGCAAAGATTTCAACATTACAAAGGTTTTTTTTGTAACAAACATAGTACATGTGTGTGTGTGTACATATATTGACAACGGATGAACATCTCTTGCAGTGACTGAAAATTCTGGTGAAACAACAGAAACTAAGAAGCGAGTTTGCAGGCTCAACAATGACTTGCATAAAGTGAAGTCTTGTAGCACTTCTCTTCCTTAAAATTTACGAGCCACTGCCCAAATGGTGAAGGAAATTCACATAAGTATGATCAACACATTGTGAGGCATTATCTCTGTTCTGCCACAGAACCAACAATCAGGCTTGTGCTTGGTTTGGCAGTCCTTTAATAACTGCTTCTACTTCACAATGAGTTTTGGCAAACCCTCTTCTAAATCTTTGATGTTTTGTTTGAGTTAAAAAGCTGAAGGAACCATCTCTAAATGGGTACCTTGGTGCCACTGAGTCACACTTTTGTATCCATCCAAATTTGTCAGCCACTTACCAAGAAAGAACATCAGCAGAAAAAGGAATGTAAGCAAAAAAGAAATCATGTTAAACATGTCATGTATTCATCAATGTTGGCACAGAATCATTGAACACAGATCTGAAGAGAATTAATGATGCTTGATAATGGATACATTGTTTTGAAGTACAAAAAACAGTTACACTCATAGATATTTCAAATGGTTCAAATTTCACAGATTACGCTTTAATGGAGAATTGGAGATAATACATGTTGATACAATTAGTTTGCAAAATTACATCTTTTCTTCCTCTATGCCAATTTTTTTTTTCTTTACAAGCTTGCTTTTGAGATAATTATCATACAATGAACCTAGTGAACCCGAGGTGACAGTTTGCGGCTCTGCCCCCCCCCCCCCCCGCCCCGACTGAATCTTTCTCTACATACAATCTTATTTGAGCAACAGGAATGATAAAACTTCAAAATGGGATAACACCAGACATTCTTGGAGGTACCACTATGAAAAAAAAAAGAAAACTTGCTGAAATGAAGAACCAGTTACACTAAGCTTATTACGCAGCATTTTTCTAATTGGTCTGGCTGTGTGCCAAGGGCACAGCAGAAATGCTCTGTCACTATTGTATGCCACAGTGATTGCAGGACAGCTATGAAAAAGTTAGAGCCTAACTCAAAGGGGTGTTAGTTTCTGAATATCTCACAACCACATTATGATTACTACAACATTTCCAAGGTGGTTGCATACAGTTAAGCTGAGGCCCATCATGGTGCTGACTGTTCATATGATGCATGAGCACTTGATGGTGACATTTTAGGAGGATGTGACATCTTGAACTGGCTCTCATCAGGCCACACTGTCTTCATAATGTCCTCTGACCATTTAGCTACAATTAAAACACATCTCCGTACTCTAGTTTGGGGTTCAGTTTTAACATGATGTAACTGGTAATCATTGATTTGATCACAACAAGCATATGAAATGATGGGGCAGGGGGGAGTACATGCCCCAATTTGGGCAAAAAAGTAAATCCATCTGGGCAAATGAAACAGTCATTATGCCATTTTACGCGCCATGGTTACCCTGGCAGAGTATCTGAAGGGCGACTTCCAGCAATCTAGGGGATATTTTTATCCAAAAAATGTTCTGGCATACTCTGTGACAACCCATGGGGTCCTCTGCCCAGTCTTTCACAATTCTCATCCCCCTGGTCCAAAATACTGAGTGAGCAACTGTAGTATAGGGATACTGTATTTCCATATCAAACTGTAACTTGACCCCCTAAAAACAATTATGATGCCACTAGAGCCAGAATAAAAACTGAGCCCAAATATTTTGGCAACTTGGTCCAAAATCAAACTTTAGGCAAAAATCATTCCTTCCTGTACAAATATTGACCCCTATAGCCATTAAAGTATAAAAGCAACAATACATACACATATACCACACTGGAAACTTTGCCATTTTTGGTAGAAAAATTCCCCCCACAGGAGTAACAACATTGATGAGCATTAACGCATATTTACCAAAATTATATGTCATCAGCGCAATCTACTACTCACAAACATTTCTGTATGTGTAGTAGACCTACTGATAGTAGCTTTCCGCAGTGACTAAGAATGTGCTTACAGTGCAAATTCATGGCTCCCAGTACAAAATTCATGGCACGAAAGGTTTATCTGCGCACTCTCCCACTGCCAAAAAGCATCCCCTTCATAAACAATTCCAGTCTGGAACACTGTTTTACATTCCCCCAGATATTACTGGGATGTCCGAAATAAACCTGCAGTTTTGCTTTGCAAACAGAAATGATCTCCAACACCTTTGTTTTCATGAAACAAATCAGTTCGTAAACCGCAGTCTACATTAAGTGTCAAAACACAAATGGCAGTTATGACCTTTGACACTTTCCTTGATAGTTATTGTTCTCTGTCCCCTTAAAAGACTCCAGGCAGATACTAAGCCATTGTTTCTGATGGCTAAATGCTATTTACATATGTATGCTTTTGATGGTTTTTTGCTTTCGAATGGTTTTTTTTATGCTTTTGTGGTTTTTACATCAAACAACACTGTTGGTTGACATAAATAAATACATTCAAGTGATTATGGAGAGTCAACGAAGCTCATGTACCACTGCCAATGCACATAAAACCACCCTAACCAAGCAGTGAATATCAACTTTTCAGCCAATCACTTATTTCAGGGTTTACATATGCAAATAAAAAAATGTAAATTCTTCCCAATATTCCGAGGATACGTGTTCCTTTTTTCCTTTGATCAGCAAAATGACTGGAAAATTTGTGCACACAAGCAATCAATCACACAAATATACAGAGGATGTAAGAAAAACATATCAAGTGCAATACAAGATGATGTAAAATGGTCATATGACAGAAATACAATACTTCTACAATTTTGAACAAGCTCTTCAAACCACTCAGTAGTCTGTACCATCTGTTTTGACATACCTTCACATTTAACACAGTGGTAACAACATCATGCAAAGAAATAAATCACCTCATGTTACGGGGCAACCTTAGAACCTTGCAGGGGTCATCAATCTCCACAGCCGGTCTCGTTACCTGATTATGATCTGTTTTGTTACATCCAAACTGATCAACTCATGGTATTTTTCAACATGTGTAAATATCAACACCGAGGTAGGCCATATGTGTAGTGTTAAACCAAACAAAGTTGAGGTGTGAATGTTTGCCTATAGGCCTCAATCTGAGAAAGAATCCTAAATGCTGAAGCAATTTATTCTAACTTCAGACAGTTTTGACAGCCTCTTAGCAGCCATTACGGCTGTGCTGTGGCAGGAATGGTCGCTAGCTATCATTCTCAGTCATTTACCTCCTTGATCTAGCAGAGTGACCTGGATGAATGAACACGGCAAAATGGTAAGATCATCCTTCCATAAAAAGATGTGATGCAATGGACCTTCTGAAAAACCACAGCTATAGATGTCAGTGAACTGCACTATGAACTGTTTCCCTTTACAAGTTACTCATATCACATGCTTCCCGGTGACAGATAAACATAATCTTGCGGTGTTTGTACACACAGATTCTGGCAGGCTTATTTGTTGAGCCTGCCTAAACGTTTTTTTTCATCGCCACTACTAACAGCATCGATAAACTTAACCCATAGCTAGAGTAAGCACACAATGCTATGTAAACTATGGCTGAATGACTGAATCATCACATTAGCAGATAGGGCAGTTAAAATATCTGTATGTGGCCAATAAGCTTTTAACACAGGACACATTTGAGACTTACAATTCCCTAAAACAATTTTTGGAGCGTATGAAACTGTGGTCAATAAATAAAAGCACAGGATACAAGTATTTTGCTTTTACAAAACAATACTATTTCTTGATTTTTAGATATCAACGACTGGATGCTTCTGTTCACTTCTATTGGTGACAACACATTTATAACCCTAATTGCAATAAAAAAAAAGGCCAATTAAAAAAAAAAATGAACAATGTAATACTGTCTATTTCTTGTCTAAACTACTAACCCTGATGTGACGTTTATGCAATGACTATTGGTAGTGACAGGACAAAGGCAATGGACATGGCTAATAGGCAGTGAATCATGGGATGAGTCATGAATCTTTGCAATTTCTACAGAGTCAGTTTTCAATTAGACAAGAAATGGTCACCTTGATGTGGTTATCTCAGCGATTAATGACTACACACTGCATGCATACATGAGAACGTCACAGACATGTGAAAGTGAAGTATACTGTTGACTGGGGAATGTATGTCATTAATATTCATCTCTTAAAAAATTAGGCTTTTGAGTTCATGGTGGCTGAAACCCTGAAAATTTCTGACAAAGCATCACTTTTCCGTCAGAGAAGGTGCAGGTGTTTTGTCGAATTACTCCTTGGTGTACTAAGTTACGATCACTTCTGTGAAGCGCCCACAACTAAGCGATGTACTAAGTTACGATCACTACTGTGAAGTGCCTACAACTAAGCAATGTTCTAAGTTACGATCACTACTGTGAAGTGCCCACAACTAAGCGATGTTGTCATACATGTTAGTCGGTCGAAGTACTTTTAACTGCGAAGGTACCCGGACTTTGATACTAATTGCAATAGCACTGCATAGTGGGCTAAACAAGTATATGAATCGAATCTTACATCCACATGCAATTGCAGCACTCAGGTCACAGACAGCATTCACCTTTTTTGCACCCACTTCTGACTTGATCACCCATTGGGTCTGGATACTACAGGGTAGCTTTGGAGCCTTCATTGTTGTTCGCAGAAGACTGTTCAAGGGCACACTGGCAGCTGTAGCAATGTCCACATAACTCTGAATGAGTGAAAATTATAGTAACTTTAATTTCCACATGTAAGATCAATGTGCGACTTCCACATGTATAGACCCTTGAACTCTGATTTACAAATCCTAGAAATATAAAACTGTACTAGAAACTACTTTTGACAGAAGTGTGTGAAAATACTTTGACCAATTATTACTGTGTAACGGCAGACAGGACTGCTGCCTGGCAACAACACAGGGATTTATATTCCATACAAAAAATCATGGATTTCCAGTAACTTCTTAAACACTGATAAAGATCAAATGTACACATTTTTGACAACAGCAAAGTTTTGGAAATGGTCATGTGACACCTCAGCAACCACTAACAGGTCAAACTGTAAATAAATGTGTAGGCTAGACACTGCATGCAATATGACATTGCTAACATTGTCTTAATTTGCTGCCTAGCATACTGAATAATATCTGCATTTTTCATGCAAAAATGACATATTCCCAAATGGAAGACAATTCTAGCTATCCAAATTCACCTTGACAAGTTTCATATAGCCCGGGTAAAAAAACTACTTGATTCTCATCACAGGGCGGGTCGATTTTGGACTCTGCATGGATTTTCTAGTTTTTAATGAGAAAATAGAAACCTCTCAGGCCAGTGTAATATTGCTTCCAAGTGGATTTATTTTTATGGAAATTTGATCTGATGATTTGATTCCTGATGGCTTTTTCACAAATATATCACCCAAAATTACTCCAATCAAATCCCACAGTCAAGAACACTCTCCACGCTTAAATTACATAGTATAAAGTACAGCCAAGAAAGAACACACTGAAAACTGATTTCCAATAAGAAATAAACTAGAATGCACAAATGCATTGTGGTTTTGGTGATTTCATTATTACGATTTTTGATATATGATTTCTGACATATGGTGACTGATATGTATCATGTTTCAACATGAACAAGTGTATATTACAGTGATGCAATGTGATACATCTGCATATTACATATGAGATCTGTTAAAGCTTCCCTTCTTGAAATATTGTGTTGTCAAGGTTTTCACAATTAGACGCTACTGACCCCAAATGACCTTTCACCTCCACCAAAAACAAAATGTTTCTTGTACTAAATGTGGTGCACCTACATACCAAATATGACATATGTCTAAGCTCCCCTTTTTGAGATATCATGTTTACAACATAGGGTGTAACAGACATACATGCACATACATGCACACACACACACACAAATGTATGCATAACTAAAATGGTTACGATTATCATCCAAACCAAAACGGACCACTCAAAAATAAAATCTAAGGTAATTAGAAAATAGGCAAAACTTACAATGAAGCAATGGCTGAAAAGAAAAAAACACTAAGATGCCTGCCATGTACATACCAGAGGATTGAGAAATATGGTGGAAGGAACGTGAAGGGAGCAGGAAGAGCAACTGAAAGCACCAAATTTTTAAGTAATTTCAAGAAATTCAAGAAATGAATTTATCATAAGTTATCTAAATAAAGATGGCCCTGGTGCTACATAGTCAAGTTTATCATGCAGTTCATTTCCTGAATTTGAAGTCACCTGTGAGGTTTTTCTTTCAAAGCGAAACATTTGGCAGCAAATCTTGCTACCCTGACAAGTTTGGCAAAGTTCTGAATGTATCTCCTACTGATACATACCACCAGCAGGTGTGAAATGAGTACTTAAACATATATATACATGAAGACTTACATTCAAAAAGAGCAATGATGTTTCACCTTTTGCAGAGAACAAATTCTGTTTAAAAAATTACATTCTGAGTATTACAAGTTTTCTCACTTTCCAAAGATAATATCAAAATGGTTGACTAACTCTGATGTTTACGCTATGACTACATTGAAATTTTACAATCTGCTCATTTCAGCCTGATTTCAAAATAATTGTAACCTTTGAATCCTTTCTTAAGCCCTACAACTAGACACGATTTTGTAATGCCGGAGATCTAGCTTTTCGTTTCCAACAAGAGGCATATTCACCTCCTACTACAGGCTCTTTTTGGTGGGGCAAGTCCTCAATTAACTCTTACCCAATGGTTCTCAAATCCCTTAATGTCTCATTACCTTCTTTTCAATCAGCCACCATAGACATCCCCCCTTAAGATATATTAAAAGTTGCACTTGGCGTCTCAACGACAGTATAGCACTTGTACTCGACTGCACTATAATGGGCATGGTACCATTATGGTACTACTGTCTAGTGCAGTCAACAGTGAGTCAGATCATTGGACTCAGATGTATTTTTACAGAACTACAAGAGTTAAAAAAAAAAGACAAAGATCCTGGACAGGGCTGACAATCAACAATTACCCAACAATTACCCATCATGAGATACCACAATTACCCTTCAGGGGGTAATTACCTCACCCTCTGATACACTGCCAGTGCTTGTTCTATAGATCAGTCAATGGATGCACAAAAGCAGAATAGTGGAAATAGTGGATCCAACATTCTTCAAAACCCACAAATTGTGAAGATACTATTTTTTTTTTTTTGGGGGGGGGGAACTATTGTCATGCTGATGTAAGCTGCCAAGTATCTCAACAGAAACACACAAAAATCCAATTGTTGAACTTGAAACATTGGTTGACCTAAACTCTAATATTGTCCTGTTGCATCACACGTTTTAAAGATCTGATTTATTTTACTCGGGGATACACACTGTAAAAGTCTTCCAATCTTCCTGTCAATGAGTCACCTGCTTTGATGCAGTCAGTAATTTGTCACAAGATGACCAAGCACAAACATGTGCTTAAAAAGCAAAGTACAAAACAGGAACCATTTGTTGCAAGTCATGGACGCTATAACACAGAAGAGAGGAATCTCTGTAACTAATTCTAACATGAATCTTTGAAACAATACACCATAAACACAGAGCAGCATACATTGTGCTAAGCTTGTCTCTGCACCATTCAAAAGTGATTGATCTGTACCTTTTCCTGTTGAAAAACTCATTTCAAAATAGTTTATTGTCTATTGTGCAAATCACTGCTTCATCTCTTTACCAATAACTTCTCCTTTTCACCTCTTAAGTGCTTCCAGCCTTTTTTGATGCATCTACTCTGAGCTCTACACCTTGTTGTCAAGTGCGCCACCGGCCTGAGCATCCTTCCGTGCACGGAACCAGGGGGTCTCCTTCCACACAAACCACACGTTGCCTCCCCAAACGACCGTGTTTAGAAACCCAAACAGCTGCAAATGAAACAAAAATACAACAGTGCATCAATGGTGACGATATCACCCTCAAAGGCATAAAATGTACATACGTAATTATTCGCAGACATCATGGACTTGACATTGGCTTTCCATGCATTTTGTTTCTGATCATCAACAAAATGCACCTCCATAGTAAAGTGACTACATCCATTCAGAATGTCCCACATCCATCATACATGTCCCATTCAAATGTTTCTCTATTCTTATTTGGGTGATGTAATGGCTTCAAATAAAAGAATAGCATGCACCTTTCTAGTATTTCCGGATGTTTCCCTTTAGAAACAAGACTGTAATTGTATTAAGTCATATTTATGGAAATGAACTTCACATACATAAATGACAGGTGACCTACAACAGGTTATGAATATATGAAAAGTCAGCTTAAAGTAACCTGACTATCTTATTCTTAATATCTAAATTACGATCAGCAAGAATGATGTCCTCCCACAAATGAATTGGCTGAATGACCCACCTGCTAATATTTCTAAAGGTAGTATTGTGTACCAGGAGAGTGACAACCAAACTGATGACATAGCCGTTAATGTTTGGGAACAAATATGCATTTATTGAAAAAAGAACAACATGTCCAGTAAATTTCCAAATTTACAAAAGACAATGAGTCACTGCTTACTGTCGCCAAAACTGAGCTTTGCATGCCAAAAAGGGCGTCTTGAACAGAAAAGTTTGGATAATTGCTTGACAGAAAAGTTAACGAACCCAATTTGACATCTTCTACTGCTCAATTACCTGGGAACAGTTCCTTGCAAGTGGGGAGTAACAATTAAAAGAATGTAAGAGGAACAGGGTGCAAGTGAAATCACAGAAAATACAGTCTACTGCACTGTATCTTACCACCTTTGACCTAATTATCTAGTTTAGACAAGTATCGATTGTTGGGGCTTCCTTTCAAACAGCAGCATGGTGTTAGGACAGCATCACTTAACACAGGTTATTTGTGACAACTAGGTATGTCATAAATTTGACCAGAAAACAATGTTAATGTTTCCAGTTGAAAAAAAACAAAGTTGCGGAGTCTTTTTCACATTGTTTAGATAGTAAAAGAGGTTGTCCTTGAATGGGAAGGACTACATTTTGCAAATGTTTTACAAATGGTTTCATCTGCATAATACACGATTATCAAAGTGGTTTGGCTGTTCACATTCACCTAACCACGGTAGGATATCATACTCCTGGAATGCATTTCCTCCTTTATTTCCTGTAAAATAATTGGACCGGTTTGGACACTAGAAATAGATGCACTATGGTATGTATGGAATCTACAAGGTCTGAAGAGATGTTGATGAAAAGCTTTTCTGATCAATGTTTTGTGATATTTGAGTGGTTTTCAGCCCTACAATTTATGTGTAACAAAAACATCAGTTGCTTAAGAAGACAAATTTTTGCTTGAACTGTTGCAAATTCACCAAATTTTTTACCTTTCATGTTACTAAGTGTTTCTATTTGTGATTTGCCAAGATTTTGTAAGCTTTTCATTTTGTTTTGAGTAAGTGTCAAAAATGACTGTTGTTGAAGAATCACCAAGGGCAAAAGCATAAATTATTCAAAAATAGCAAAATTCTGGGCGACGACCTAACGATGGCGACTTACAATTGAGATGTTGAGTCCTCCATAGCCAGGTGTATCTACTGATGTGCAGGTTGTAATTTCATTGTTACAATCCTTCAGGATGCCGTTTTCCGCCACCAGGTTGTCAAAGGTGGTCCAGAACTTGACGGTGGACACGCCAGCAGCCCAGGCACACGACGCAATAAAGAACAACAGGGTGAAAACAGCTGTGGTGCACAAATCCTAAGGAGGGGAAAGGCAAACGTGGAATAAGTAGATGGGATGCTTCAAACTAAACGGTAAACGTCACACTGGGTTTGAATAAGTCATTTTAATCAGAGGGAGAAAAGCACAAACACTGCAAGACATCTTCACATCATCATCAGCACTCTCCTCCTCATGTTAGCCCTTTCATGGCCAGGGTCCATTACTTGGACACCACCCTTTTCAGCAACTACATAAAAGTGGAACATTGAAATTTTACATAATGGTGCGTACATGGCTGTAAATGGCAATACGACAGTGGCTGTGAAAGGGGTTAATGAATATCAGGGTTGTTGATTTTTTTTCTTCTAAAAAAAATATGATTTACATCAGTGATTTGAATCAAATACATTGATTTAAATCAATAAATAGATTTACAGTAAATGATGAGTTTTTTAAAATAAAAATCATGATTTTAATCATTATTTTCATCTCTTGGATTTAAGTGAAACAACCCTGATGAATATTACTTGGGAAGCAAAGGAAAGTGAAATGGTGTGGGAGAGGGAGGAGGGTGATGATGCAAGCTGTCAGGACCCTCCCAATCCCATTAAATGATTGGCTGCAAAAATCCAAAAGGTTCTGCTAAATGATCTAACCAGGGAGTTGCTAACCAGGGAGTTGCTAACCAGGGAATTGCTAACCAGGGAGTTGCTAACCAGGGAGTTGCTAATCTGAATAGCAACGCACTGATCTAGCGCAGCAGGCATGCTGGGCGCAAGAAGGAACAAAAGCAATACATAGTTGCCACAGAACTTACCACCAGAGATACCACTTCGAACTGTAGGTACCGTGCCTCCAGGACGACATACCACACTACTGCTGCAATTGTGTACAGCATGGCAAACACTCCCACGATCACAAAAAACCTGGCAGCGCCCGAGGGACTCTCTTCGATGACTGCATTGTCAAAGCAGGTGGTCTTGATGGGCTCTGAGAAGCTGCAAATGAATACATGACAGAAAATGTCGTCTGCTACAACATCTCACACAGCTATCACCTCTATCGGCGGTCACGAAAGAGCCGAGACAGGAGGGGCCCACATCAACAGGTAAACGGTTTCTCAAAATCTTCAATTCTCTCCTACAGTGCTTAAGGTGAAAATGAATTCAGAGCATGTGATAGGTCAAACAGCACCTCTATCGTGCAACCCAAAATAGTGACATGTACACATACTGTATGTACTGCAGAAACTTCTGCAGAGATTAAGTGAACAACAAAAAGTAAGCACAGGAGATTCTGCAGACTAAGTGTTTTTTTTTTACCTGGCATTCGAACAACATGTCAGGAGGTGGTTCTGAAACTGCTACCTGGATTCAAATGTTCGCGACATTTTACACGATGACAAAATTCAGCAAGTATCCAAAAAGGAAACTTCATTGTCATGCCTGTATCTGAGATACATGTCGATAAACAAATGTAAATGTGCAGAGCAAAATGTCATATTGTGACTCCCCACAACAAACTCAGTTGCACTTCAGGAAATCAACCTGAAATTTGCCAAATGACTACTCATTTTGCCGACTGAGCTACGTCTGGTGGGTTAACAACTACAAAGCTATGCCCCTGGATCTAAGGGGAGGGGTTTCTCTCCTCTTTGAGAAAGTTTTATTCGAAGGTTATCAGATGCTAAATGGTAGCTCTTTTTCTTCATACCATCTTTCTTCCCTCATATTCCCTTCCCCCTCTTTTAAATTGGGTTGGTGCAACAGTACATGCCTGTTACGCTACCCTCTAAATCTGCCACTGCTCACAAGTTTGAGGTAAAAGCCATGCTCATCCTTCACTCTGTGATCTGTATTAACAGTCACAGAGAATTGCTTGAAATCATACCTGAAAGGATAGCCAAAATCATAGCTAACGACGTCTGTACGAGCCCCTGAGACACACTCCATTTTGAAAGAAAACATACTCTTGTATCCAGCTGTCGTTGAAAACATGCATATTGCTAATACCTGTGGGTTAAGATACAAACATAATTACCTTCAGACAACAGCAGCGACTGTAGTTCACTGCTCTGTGTCTACGAATTTTCAATTTTTCTTTTTTATAGCAACTTGCAACGACCAACTTACTGTTCTGGTAATGGCACGGACATAAATTTGATGCTGGCATCTCACATGCAATAACATCATTGACAATTTATTGAGATCTAAGGACTGTTTGCAATATATATCCACCAAGTACTGTTCTATGTTGAAGTAATGGAACCACATTCAACAGGTATCATATGACTTCACAAGAACTTCTCACGCAACAACAAAGCTGTCCTTTTCAGCTCTAGCAATAGGTAATGCTTTCTGGCTATGAGTCCACCTGGGCTGTTCACAAGAGACCCTAAATGACCACAGACATGCTGAACCGCATGGGCAAAATTGTGCGACAGCTTCCCCTTCAATAAAATTTCTATTTTGTGTAGAACTTCTAGTCTGTTCAGCACATTGCCTCATGTCCAGAAAAGCCTGCCAGGAAGACATACACTGCTCGGAAGTTTTTGTTCACATGCACATAAGTCTTTGGGTAGACCGGACATTTCAATCTTGCATGAATCTTTTTCCGTGGACTTCTTCACTTCAACACTGATGAATGTATGTTGTTTGACACATAATATTATGGAAACTATTTAAAGTCTGTGTCCATGAAAAAAAAAAAGGCATAAGACGATGATTGGAAAACTTAATGTGTAAGTTGTTCTTATTGAAGGATCGTGCGGCTGTTCCGACCAAAACGGAAAACTCACAAATTCTATAATACGAATGAAACCTTTTGGTTCTAGCAAGACTTCTAGCCGGAATGGCAGGTTGGCCTGAAATGGGGAAAGAAAGAGATATAAGGATTAAAAGTCACTGCAATCACCTTCTTCTAAATGTCCAGGTATTAAATTTATAATGTCTATTTTTTAAAGTTACCATGTACACTTGTCATGGTATAACAATATTGTAAAATGTGACAATAGAAGAAGACTGTGTAAATAGAATGTTCAAATTTCACTTCCATTTTTTTTGCATTACCTGGAAAAAAGAAATTCCAAACTGCTGAGGCCTGAGGGGTGAAGATATTAACTACAGTTCATACATACTGTACTTGGTAAGAATCATCAACTCTTATTAGCCAATTTCAGTGAGGTAACCATTTATTATCAGATGGATAATGCACGGTCAATTTTAGAACAAAATCACCAGGCGGATGAACACAATAAAACTAGATTGACATTGACAGTGTTTTATAGTCTGCCCCGGCCCATTACACTTAGTGTAGGCCTACACAAAACATGGCTGTGAAATTTGAAGTAGGCCTAGCCTAGGGGTTACTGAAATGTGAAATACTGTTAAGTGTATATATGCCTAAAAATATAAAAAATAAATATACGTAGGCCTAAGAACAACACAGTGATAATATCAGTGGTTCTCCTTAGGGTAATCTTGCAGTACTGTACCTCTCTAAATTACTGAATTGTGCCACCGTTACCTTCTTGAAAATGATATACAGTAATTAGCAGATTTGATAAAGTCCTCTGGAATTAGAATTCCTTCTTTGTCAATCTTAATGGAGAAGTCCAAAAATGAGTCCTTATGGAATAAAATCATACAGAGGACTTTAGACTACACTTGTAAAACTCCCACAGTCAACAGCTAAGGCTAAGAGGCCGTTTATGCACAGTAAGTCAAATAACGTAGGCCTAAGCCCCATAACGTATGAAGGTTAAAGAAATTGTTTGAGGAATAATGGCATCAAACATGTTCAAGATTTTCTCTGAATGTTACAATCCAAAATCTGCAATTGTCTTTATCAAAAATCAGAGTAGTCAATTCTAGGCAAATCCCAACAATTTTATTACTTGATAAGAAAAACAGAGCTCTGTTGGTGCTCCGTAAACAGTGAATTGGCACATGTACACTGAACCACAGCAAGCGAACACTGTACATGACATTCGCGCTAGTAGTACACACTACACAATATATGTAAACACTGCAGGGAGAGCTGCGTGCAAACTAACACGCAGCAGCTTGTTGTTGCTATGCATGTGACTGTATAAATTTATTTATAGTGCTACTTTGTGTATCATGCAAGAACATTGTGGACATGTTGTAAATCTTGTTTTCCTTTTTTCAGGTTCATTCCCATAAAACATGTGATTATTCAAGAACTAAATTTTCTTTTCTTTTCTTTTTGCATTTTTATATCAAAATCTGGTTTAGTTTGTATGAACAAGGTTAATCAACTTTGGACTGCACATCAACCATAGGATAATATATTCTCGGGAGTTAATGCTATCGTTTCATGCGCCGGCGTGCATCCCTTTCATTAACCCCCGACCATTTATTATCCTACAGATGAAGCACTATCCAGCATTAACTTTAATGAGCACCAAAACATTCACTGATCATTCGGATCCATGTCTTCTACCTCTGTTACTTCTCTTCACTTGTCTCCATTAGCTTTTGTTGACATCTAGGATACTCCATCTCCATGATGTATGGGACTCATTACACTGATCAGTGTTTGTTGTTACAGTCCACTAATTATCTTCACACTCACTGATCCACGGCCAGTGCGATGTTAGCATCAGCATCTTTTGCATCTGAAAGTGCATCTAACTAGGAAATTGTCAACACTTGAACTATGTCAGGCAGGAAAAACTATGCTATTTACTACCAAAACCTACAATCGTAGACCTTTTTTAAACGGACAGGTTCATTGGTTTTCAATTGCAATGGGACTGAATGAGACTTGAACATACAACAGATGATACAAAATTTATTTTTACAATCAAGATTGCATGAAAGCAATTTGGAATTCATCAAGTGATGGGATTTTCATAAGAATTTTTGTGGGCAGGTCCCTGCCTTGACTCTACACCACAGTTGAGATTTTCACTCTGAATGATCACCACTTTACACTTTTAGTTAGAACTACCCTTGTGTAGAGATCAAAAGATGCACAGAAAATAACAACAAATGTCAGCCTATAATATTGACTGAATTTGACTGATTTTGCAATTGAGTATGTGCAAGAATTTGACGACCTCACACCTTATATTCTAAAAAGTAGTTGAAAAGTCCTGTATGGGATACCTGTGTCAAAATCATTCTAAAGAGTGTAATTACGTCAAATATGTTATTCACATAGGCCCTACACTCTGCTGTACAATCCCCCCCCCCCCCCCTCAATTTGGGAGGAGGGCAGAAATCTACAGTGTTGTGTGGGGCGTACTATGCCACAGTGCATTCCATGTCAGGCCCACGCCAAAGTTTTTTCCTCAAAAACAATAGAAAACATAAGGAAAATGCAAGCTCCACGTATGGAACGCCGAAAGGGTACACATTCTGTTGTTTACTTTGATGTTGTTTCCTTTTATGCTGCTGTCTCCTTTAATGTTGTTGTCTCCTCTGATGTTGTTTACTTTGATGCCGTTGTTTACTTAAATGTCTATTTTAACGTTGTTGTTTCATTTGATGTTGACGTTTCCTTTAATGCCGTTGCTTCCTTTCATGCCGTTGTCTCTTTTAATGTTGTTGTCTCTTTTGATGTTGTTTACTTTAATGCCGTTGTTTACTTTAATGCCATTGCTTCCTTTCATGCCGTTGTTTCATTTGATGCTGTCGTTTTCTTCGAGTTTGTTGTCTTCTCTGACGTTGTTGCTTCCTTCGATGCGGTTGCTTACTTTGAGCTTGTCTTCTCTGATGCCGTTTCCTTTCATGCCGTTGTCTACTTTGAGTTTGTTGTCTTCTCTGATGCCCTTGTTTACTTTGATGCTGCCGACTACTTTGAGTTTGTTGTTTTTTTTTCCATTGCGTTGTTTACTTTGATGTTGTTGTCTACTTTGAATTTGTTGACTTCTCCGACAATACACAGAATCTCCCACCCAGTAAGTTGAACAATTCAACAACGTTACGTGCGCGTACATCATATATGCCCATACCCACATACGTACATCGCACTGTATGAACTATGATGAAACACAACGTATGCTAGGCTGCAGCCACCCGCACAAGTAGGCCGGTCCTCGTTGAAACCGAATGTGTAGCCAATAGCCTAACATGTAGAAAACTACGATCAATTAAGCAGAATTTACCCAGGCTGAACAGCTGTGCTTTGAAAGTACAATCGCAGTGTGTAACGTATGGCATTACCGTCAAATACTACTGTGCCTTGGACTAAGAGCTTTCACCAAAGGATACTTTTTAATCATAGTTTTGTGATTAAATTAATTTTGGATGAGTACAAGATCTGATTGGGAAGGGTGAGAGCAACTGGGGGGGGCAACTGGGGGACAAGGAAACAATGTGGCGGGACAAAAGCCCTCTCATGCCCCTGCCCCCCCCCCCCGTAGCGCCGCCTCTGGAGAAAACCATTTTTTTTTTAATTCTTATCCGGATGTCTCATACAAGGCTAGATAACATCCATGAGTACAGTAGGCAACTATGTCATTTTGTGGTTCAATGTGATGTCTCACTGTAGCCCGTTTGTACGTGGGAGGAATTTGCCATTAGCTGTCCCTTCTTGCTTTGAAATCCAGCGCAACGTGAATCCAAGATTTCTGCTGTTAGAAGTATTTGGATGCACCTAAAATGACACTTTTTAACTTTTGTGGAGTCGTATGTACGCAAAGTCGAATATCACAGTAGCATTAGCCATGAGGTATATGTATCATGTAAACTTATATATCTAGCAGGTGGATCATCATTTTGGAAACATGGTGGGATATTGAGGTGTATGATGGGTTGTTTCGTTGAAGTAACATTTGAAATGAAGATACGAAGCGTAGCCTTTAGGCAAGGGTGAAACTTGAACCTCATTAAAGAATCAGGAGTGTTACATGCTTCATCGGCAACATATTATGAATATAATTGATTCCTTGGAAGTTCGCTCTATAACGTAGAGCTAGCTCCTACCATACTGTAGGCCTACATCTACGTGAGCACGACCTGCGACCTGCCGAATGGTTTCAATAATGAAACAGTATTGTAACGTTTGCCCGGACCGGTCGTGTGGTGAGGAATCAGGTTGGTGAAGGGGTAGGGAAGGGGCGAGAACCTAGAGAGGTAGGGGCTTGATGACACCGATGAAAATAAATGAGGACACTAACGGAGCATGTTAGGTTTAGAAAATGTAATTCAAGTCATCACCACTCCCCCAAAACCAAGCAAATGAAGATGCTAAAATAATTCAACAAGTTAATAAACAGCACGTGCAGTAAATTCACACTCATACTATGCTATTGCAGCTAACGAAACTTTCGCGGCGTAAACAGTACAATGTAGTGTGAGGCATTGCCACTAAAACTCAGCGGCCTAAACGCAGCGCACTTGAAAATGAGCAAGCAAAGCTCAGCGGCTAAAGCGCATGAGGGCGGCTGGAACTCAGCAGCTAAACCCAGCGCAGCTGAAACTCAGCAGCAAGATGAATTTGACGCAGCTCAGCAGCTGAACATACGCAACGCAGCTGAGAGTCAGCAGTAAATACTACGCAGCGGAAACCGCTCCAATAATAAGTCAAAAATAAACTAAGTCCCTAAAAATCGCCCATCACAAGATGGATAAAAATTCGGCACAGATTCTGCTTAGTAACAGTGTACAAGTACACCCTAAACTACTGAATTAAATCACACCGTACATGGCATTATAAAGGACCCCGTTATCGAGTAAAATCCCATACGAAACAAATTACTGTGTAAAGTCCTATACAAGCAAACTGACAAATTACGACACATCAAGCCAGACTGACATACACAAAGGTCTAATCACAAGATGGTCAAGTATTCTATTCCGCATTACGTAAGCAAACTAACACCGCCTTGCTGTCTGGGTGAACCTCGCTACTCCCCCGCTGAGGAGAACAAAGCTGACTTTGCGAACCGGAAGGCTGCAAACTCCGGCAGCGCTAAATCACCACAATGCTAAACCTACAAAGTACAAAGCTCAAAATACGATTTCTCCTTGAAATAGGACATCGCCAGAAGCTGTTACAAGTGGATGAATCTAAATATACGAGAAAGATAGCCGTTTTCTCGTAACAGTATAATAAAGCTTCCGATTTCATTGGCTCAAATACTTACGACGTCATAAAAAGTAAACAACGCCATCGAAAAAAAGACAACAAACTCAAAGTAGTCGGCAGCATCAAAGTAAACAACGGCATCAGAGAAGACAACAAACTCAAAGTAGACAACGGCATGAAAAGAAACGGCATCAGAGAAGACAAGCTCAAAGTAAGCAACCGCATCGAAGGAAGCAACAACGTCAGAGAAGACAACAAACTCGAAGAAAACGACAGCATCAAATGAAACAACGGCATGAAAGGAAGCAATGGCATTAAAGTAAACAACGGCATTAAAGTAAACAACATCAAAAGAGACAACAACATTAAAAGAGACAACGGAATGAAAGGAAGCAACGGCATTAAAGGAAACGTCAACATCAAATGAGACAACAACGTTAAAATAGACATTTAAGTAAACAACGGCATCAAAGTAAACAACATCAGAGGAGACAACAACATTAAAGGAGACAGCAGCATAAAAGGAAACAACATCAAAGTAAACAACAGAATGTGTTTCCCTTTCGGCGTTCCATATCCACGATCTTCAGTGGGAAGATCTTCAGTTCTGAGTGCATGAAATGCAGACTGGCTACTATGGTATATCATATCTATGTATATAACTCACAACTTAAACTCACCCTACAAAATACCGAAATCGCAGTGACCAACTGCAGGCCTTGAGTTGTAGGTTTTCCAGGTGTGCAACAAATCACACTTCTCAGGAAGTTAAGGAGTGTGGTAAGAGGGCTGTTTTAAAAAACTTGCATAGATGTCGGAGTCCCCATTTTTGTTCTAGGTGTGCAAAAAATTGCACTTCTCACAGTAATTTGAAGCGAGTGATGATGTGCGATCTCACTCGCGCACCTCAGAATTCAAGGCCTGCGATGGAGCATACGTCTTGTGTCTATTGTTTTCTAAAAATATTCTTAGAAGTCCACTGAGTCTCCAATATGGGGTGGGGCACAGTCGCAGCGGCTGTCCATGGAGGAGCAATCATTTTGAGATTAACTCAGCATGCATGGTGTGTCTATTTTTCTGAAGTCCACTGAACGGTGAGCCTCTAATCTGGTGTGGAGGTGCAGTCATAGTCGCAGTGGTCGTCCATGTAGGTGCTATCAATTTGTATATTTTTCTTCAGTCTACTGAGTCTCCAATTCGGAGTGGAGGGGCAGTCCTAGTCTCAGTGGCCGCCCATAGAGGTGCAATAATTTTGAGAACGGCTGAGCAGGCGTCCTGTTTATATTTTTTTCTGAAGTTCACTGAGCCTCAAATCTGAGTGAAGGCAGAATCGTAGTCACAGTGGCCGTCCATGAAGTTCCAGGTCTCCAAGCACTTGCCTGAGACTGGGCCTTCACAGTCTCAGTAGTATGTTCAAGATGTTGCATTCTGCAATTGTACCATAATGTTAGATGCACTGAGATGTGAGGTCATGCAGGAGTCGGGCATAACTTAGGCTACTGTAGGCTTAGGACCTGAGTAAGTACTACTCCATGGTGCTCCTACTCCTAGATCGACATGGTAGTTGGTACAGGGTCCTTTATGAGCCCAAATGGCTTCCTGATGATCTTCCACTGTCAAATTCGAAGTACTCCTCACTGCCTAGCTGGAGTAACTGCAGAATACAATGTCACAGTGAAACAGCGTCCTAAAAAATCTCAGAGGCGAACTGCACTGTGGTTCTCGCTTGCGCTTAAAGTAGAAATCGTGTGCATAATCCTAAGCTTTTTTTGTAAAGTCCCATAGTTTTAAGTCATTAGTGGTGGTGCAGTCACATTTTTTATAGTCATCTGTCTTATTAGCTTCCCATCCAGACAGGAGCGGCAGTCCCAGTGTTCGCTGATCGAAAATTTTCTTGAAAACATTCTACATCCACTGATTCATAATCTGAGTGGAGGCGCAGTTGCAGTCCCATTGGTGTCCACTGATTCTACAATCTGAGTGGACGCGCAGTTGCAGTGGTGGCTACCAACATTGTAAGTCCACTGACTACAGAGTGGAGGCGCAGTCGCAGTCCCAGTGGTAGCTAACAAAGAGTGGCCATTTTGAGAACGACTCAACATGTGCTTGGGATACAACATTCTTAGTCCACTGATTCTATCATCTGAGTGGAGGCGCAGTCGCAGTCCCAGTGGTGGCCGATCGAATACTTAGTCTAATTTCACTGATTCTATCATCTGAGTGGAGGCACAGTTGCAGTCCCAGTGGTAGCTAACAAGGAGTGGCCATTTTGAGAATGACTCAACATGTGATTGGGATACACTATTGCTTAAAAATATTTTAAGTTCACTGGACCTCTAACTTAGTGTGGTGCGTAGGCCCACTCGCAGTCCCACTCCCAGTAGTCATTCGTTTACAAAACATACATATGCAATTCACTGTGACTACAACTGCGTCTCTGGAGTCTCAGTCACTCATATGTCTTGGACTGACAGACGTTGTAATATTCTGCAGTCGTACCGCCTAGCCTACCGGCAAAGTCTACGAAGTACTAAGTAAGTTAGGGGTAGAACTACTATTACTAACTTAAGTTACTGTAGCCTAAGTTTGTTTGGTCCTATGCCATCTATCGACAAAGTTCACTCACCAACATCCCACTTCGCTGACTTTGACTAGGTGTGGTTTGCTGAGGTTCTGTACTCATTGTTTTGAGTGATCGGCGACAGGAAGTAAGAAACAAGATGCCAGGAATGCTGAAGGTAATCGAGCAAGTGGGAAGGGGATGTACTTTGTAATTTCTCTACTTTCGATTTTAACGAAGTCACCAGGCACCCGCAGTTAACTGTAAGTGTAACGTAACTAACTATCGTTGGGCTATGCAGTATGCTAGCAGTACAGTATAGCTCTAAGCTATAGTATATGTAACGTTACTTGTTACACCATATAATGTTGCTGTGTGTGACACTGACAGTACGTGTGTGTGTGGGGTGACATGATACACCCCTCCTGCGCGCGGTCTTGGACTCCGGACTTGCATTAGTCTTCGAGACATGGGTATCAGACGCCGTTTGTGACAAAATTAAAGGCCATGGATCGTGAAGTGTTTATAAAAATAGGAAATAGGGCGTTTAGAATACCCCAACACTACAACAAAGAAAACAGCAGTAATTATTATTGAACCATTCAGTCTCATCGATAAACATCTATAGATACCACAGCTTCATCTCCTCAAAACATTATGCATGTGATGAGTAATGGAAGATGCATCATTTGAATTTTGAAAAGTTTGGGTGAACAAATTAGTGTTGAGCAACAAATAACTGAATTTCTATCTGTGAGGAGCTTACTTCTTGAAAAGGAGGATTCTGTCCTTCCTTATTTTGAATAATCTATCATTCTATGTCCACAAACATTGGTTTCAAAAATATGGATGTTTACTCTGAACAAACGCCCTATTTCCCTTTAAATGATAAATATCATGGGTACCTAAACTTAACGTTACGCTGCATCCACTCTTTCACCAAGGAGGTACTACAAGGAAACTTGTAAAACCTCCTTGATTTCACCGTGTACCTTGCTTGTGTGAACTTTTAAGTCAACTGTTACCGAGAACTCCTTCGGGTTGTGTTGATCAATACAGTAGACTAAATTGCGGAAGTGACGCACTGAATTGTGAGGAGCTCTATAGCCTCGATTTGTGGAACGATCCGATACCTGTTGTAATGATAGTATCCAACATTCACAAAACTCTGAATTTAGAGTGATCCCATGAACTAAACAAATGTTTTTGTACCTCTGTAAAATAAAGTAGCAAATAACTGTAGCGTGGGCCTAGGTCCTCGAAAATAGGCGAGGTATAACATACTGCCAGAGTAGGAAAAGATAGGAGTTCGGCAGGAAGAATCAGGCAAAATAAATAGAAGTCAGTTTTGATATTGTGCTCTGCTTTTTGTTGTACTTATTTGTGCGACATCTAACGACAGACTGGCTATCTACTGTCAAACTACAAAATAGCTACAAAACAACACTGACTTACAAAATAGCTAGACAAAATAGCTTCAAAACAACAGTTTTCAAATTAGTTTCGGGGTGAGATTTGTCAGTCCTGTCGCCATTAATTGTAGTTTCTTGGATTCTGACAATGAGAGAAAACCCTCTTCTAGGATAGTTTCTGAGTCTAAAGTCATGTTTTCTAATGTTCGAAGTATCTTTGGCAAATTTGATGAGTTTCTTGCAGATGTCAGTGAGGACAATCCAGACTTAATTGGTGTCACTGAGACTTGGCTTCATAGTGCAATTCTGAAATTCAGATTCCTGAATGCATAATTTTAGGACTGATACACTTGGAGGTAGAGATGTGGGGGTGCTTTATGTCAGGAATAATATAAATTGTGTTGAGGTCAATGACAAGTTTTCATCTGGTTTTTCAAACTGCTTATGGTGTGAACTTAGTTTTGGTGTTGGAAAGGTGCTCTTTTGTTCATTGGTATTATTGATCACTATTCAAATTCAAATGCTGATAAAAATCAAAAGTTACTCGATATTTTTAGGAAGACCTCTTCCAAAAGGTAGTTGTCTTCGGGTATTTTAATTTCCCTGATATTGATCAGCATACTTATTTAAGTGGTTCACATGGGAGGGATTTCCTCAAGGTAGTGTGGGATGGTTTCTGGACCCGGCATGTTCTCTTTCCTACACGCCGGGCTTTCTAGATTTGGTGTTTAGCACTGAAGGTCATATGGTAAAAAATGTTGTGAATTCTAGTAAAATAGGATCTAGTGACCATGACCTTATTTGCTTTGATCTTTGCTATCGTAGCAATTTTGACCGCACTGATAAGATTGTTCTGGATTTTAGTACGGCTGATTTTAGCCAGGTAAAAGAGCATCTTTCTATAGATTGATCCACCGTAGTTTGTCTCACCTGAGTCCTGCTAAGGCTTGGATTGTTTCCCGTGAGGTTGTCATTAATGCTTCTATTAAGCTGTATTTCTATACGTGGGAAAGCTTTCCGTAATGATAGGCCTGTGTGGGTATCTAGGGAGGTTCTTGTAATGCTTGTCTTGTAATGCTAACAACTGCAAAGTTCTTTACTTTGGTACTAAAAACTTGGATTCGGATTGATCAAGAGGAATTTTAGTCAAGGTATTGTGTTGAATCTGTATAAGCAGTTGGTTAGGCCACATCTTGACTATTCTGTGCAGGCTTGGAATCCTAATTCGCGAGTTCGTGGCCATTGTAAGAAGCTGGTGAATAAGTGGAATAGTCTGCCAGTGCTCGATTGGGTTGTAAATTCCACTTCAGTAAACAGCTTCAAGGGCAACATAAGTTTTATTGTGACTGTGGCAGAATCTGATTATGCTGAGCTACGTTGGATATTAGTTTAGTTATGGTTTTTGGAGGGTATGGATTACAGGACATCGTATGGGGCTTTGGCTCTCCTTTGTCGTTAAACTTGTTATGTTATGTTAACTAATTATCATAATAAATTGAAAAAATTCTAATACGGTACATCTGGTCCAAACAATGTACAAATTTAATTCCTACAAACATCTAGAGACGACGGCAAATTCCTACAAATACAGACGTGTTCAAATTTAGAACTAAAACAGTCACTGATTCTTGCATTATACCTCTCCCAGAATTTTGACGTAATTCAACATAGGCTAATCAGAAACTCTCAAACGTTTGGAAGATTTGAGACAAAGTGCAAGAGGTATGTACTGTAATCATCATCCTTAAAGAGGCATTGGAAAGTAAAACAAAAGCGAAACCTGTGGCGGCTTGATACTACGTACTCTGGAACTATTAGAAATTATGCGATTTTTTCTCAATGGCAGTCAGTAATAGCATGTGCAGAGTAGCAATTAGTTGGCAAACTTATCAGGTCGTTTCCAACTGTCCGTATAGTCTTTAGCATTTTTCTTTGTGGTACTTAACAGACTGTTGGTCTAGTTATATTTGAAACCAAATACAGTGAATTTACTACTGTACATTACGTGAGACTTCACACTGTATGTCTCTATCATGTGCAGGATCGAGTTAGTAAACTTCGGCAAAGACATTTATTTGTAAGCGGTGATGCTACTCCATTGTTGCAAAGTAGTCTTGTCATCATGGTGGGGCTTGATCTCATGATACGGTAGATAAAACCACATATGTCACAAAATTTCGATTTCATGCCCTCAAATAATTATTCACAAGAATGGTTCAGCAGCTGGGCGATGGTATAAAGTCCAAATCAAAAAACGTAAGTTTAACTACTTTCTTACATAATCAAATCAAAAGCATTTTCTTTGCTTCCCAGGGATTGATCGTCCATCTTTTAAGAGGCCCTCTATTCGGTGATGCCTTCTGAGGAATGGCACCCAAAAGACAAGTGTCACTTCTGTCAAAACGTAGACTTTTTGCCTTGAAAATTTATACACAAGAAAGACAACAACGATAATGATTTTTGTTAAACAAGTCACAAAGCAAAACCTGTTTTGAAAATTAGGCCTATAGACTACGTCCGTGATCACTGAAGAGAGATTCTTTTTGTCCCTTCTTCTTGCACATGTGGATAAACTGACTGACAAGTTTACATCCACCCTGAGCTCTCCATTTCTCACATAGAAATTTGGGATTTACTGTACAATTCACTTCAGTTTGAAATTACATTTTTCTTGAGACATTGAGGGCCCTTGGATTCCTTGTTTGGTCTTACAGGGACGGGTCTAAGTAAAACCTATTCACTAATCACGGACTTATCTTTGAAATCGGTTTGATGTTTTATTTTTTTGAAGCAAACAACATTTTTACTTGTTTTAAGTTTCAATTTCCTTTCCTGTTAGATAAATTGGTAAACTTGTTAAACATTGAAAAATGAAAATGAGTAAATGTGGAGGAAAAAAATAAAAAATCAAATTTTTGTTTTTCACTTTTAACATTTTTGTAAAGATTTTAAAAGCACTTAAAAAACAAAACGTGGTTTCTGTTCTTACAATTTTTTTTTGTAAAATTTGTTCTAAACATAAATAAATTTTCGATGATAAAGAGAAATCAATCTATGAAAAATAGTAATGCATGTCAGATTGATTAAGATGGTATAAGAATCATAGGCAATTATGCATCCTATTTCATTTATTATTTGATCCCCAAGGCTCAGCCACCAGTTTTTCTTCCGCAACTGAAGAGGGAAATTCATGGGAGGGGGGGGGGGGGCGGGACGCTCAAGGCTCAGCATTTACAATTGACGCTGTAGTCAGATCCGTATATACAGATATACGGCTCTGGCTGTAGTAGCCTTCAATAGATGGCGCTCTGTCAGTATAGTCATGACAGAGCCGTAGATAGAGACGATACACCGTTTCTATATAGTGTGTACCTGTTGGTTCGTCACGTAGCCCCAAGTATGTACCACGAAAGTCGATGAGAACCGATGAGCACAGCCGAAATCCTCCTGCTCTTTTCGATCAGAGTTCAGAGGATAATGGAGCAGGGGTGAATCAATAATCACATACACAACCAAACCTGCCCCGGGGCCGCCATTTAACTTCCCCATTCGACGGTCGAGAATGCACCCCCCGCCAGTCTTTAGCCACTTTCCCTATATATTGAAGGCTGGGGGTGTGGAGGACCAGCTAAGAAGCTCATTATCAGTACCGAACAACCTGAAGAGGACGAAACCTGAATCAGATAACTGGAACTCAAACTGAATTCACCAAATAATCCCCGCAGCACCACTGCAAACAGTTTCACTGATCAAGTATTTTGAGGGCCCAAGGAAGTTTCCAAGTGATTCCACCGGGATTTGATCCAAGGGAACTGCAAGATGGACACTCTGTACCACCAAGCTAACCCTCCAGCTGGGATACCCACAGAGCCTATACAGGGTGATCAACCTTTCTGAATTACAGGGGAACCAAGTTGTCACATTTAAAGTTCGTGGGACCTCAGAGGTACTCATGCAACCCCAGCCGCCTTTATTGTGATTCTCTTTACACAAGCTGTGTAGTGGTATCGATAAAATAAAACGTTTTTTAACGTTATTTCAAGTGTGTATGGAGGTGCCAGGGAAGGGGAGTAGATGTGGTAAAAAATCACTGACATACTGGTAGTTCGAGTAACCGGTGAAAGTTCTGCGGCTTTATTGACTGTGGTTTTTATTAAGACCTATGACTATTATAGATATATATTAAATTACACTTGCTGAAATATCGTTTACCTTTCGATTACTTTATTTTCATGGATATCTTTATATTCTCTCTCTTAACTTCGTTTTTTTTTTAAATTTCTTTTCATTCCGTACTTCTGTTACGGGCCTGCGGGCCGCAGGTTGCCCCCCCCCCCCCTCCCTTATCATATATAGCAAAATAGCTGCTGTTGTTGTTTCAAAATTTGGAATGTACTTCCGAACGACATAAATTACTGTGAGTGGTACAAAACGTTAAAAAGTAAAATGAAATCTCATCTCATTGTCAATTACGTGTCGGAACTGAAGTAAGACATTGCATTGGGGCCCCCCCCCCCCCCCCCGTTTTTCTTAGTCCTTGCTCCGCTGGCTGCATTAAACATATTACTGTTCTTTCTTGAGTCCTGTTTATTTCATTTAGCATTGTACAACTGCATCTTTCATTGCCGTATGCACATATGTATATGTATTAATAACGGAAAAAAAAATGGAATGAAAAATATGTCTTCATTTCTCATTGAAATAAATAAATAAATAAGAATGACGGCTAGCATGCGTAGGGCCTTTCTGACTGCCTTGCCTATAGGGCTGTCGCCCCGAAGAGCCTGTCGGTGTGCGTTGGTCTTTCGTATTAGCTGAACGAAAAGGGTAAATGACGTCACACTGAACAAATGAAAGAGAACATAATAGGCGACATTCTTGCACTGTATGGCTGGGGTTTCTACATAGAGAACCTAAATGTGGCAAAACAACTTTGCTTCAACATTTGTCACATGTAATGCATGTATCTGGTCTGCGAATTTGTTCGTTCGGTATCAAACTTCATGGAAAACAATGGTAACTGCAACTGTTTTCATTTTTTGTAGATGACATGAGGCTGGGAAAACTGCATTCAAGTCCTACGTTTACCTGTTTACCAGTTATCCTAAAATTTCTGTTGAATTTGTGTTACGCGGTTTCGTCAGAACACCTTTTGTCTAACAGAGTTTGGACTTCAGTTATTGTTCCATGAGGGTCATTCTTGTTTTTCTTTTACTCGGGGCTCGCGATAACCTAAGAGAGTTAGACCATGGGAGAAATACACGCCTAAATAATGCAGGACGCATGTACCTATAACTAGACAAGGCCTGTGAGTTTGTTTCGAGGGCGCATGACTTTTTATGTTTTTTTTTTTTTGCAAGGTTGGTACACGGATAGGTAGATTGGCAAAAGTTTGTAGTCAAAATTCGATTCTCGCTACGCGTTTCAATCTATAGCTACGCGTACAATCTAGCTAAGCTGTGCGTGTGACGGGAGTCGATGTTCGGGCTACCGACCGTGCCTGTCGTATTGCCACTATGAAGTAAACACCGTCGTTTATCCAGCATGATAAAACTTAATCAAAATCAAACTAAACAAAATCTATCAGTGGGTTTTTTTTTTTGCCAAACCTCTTTTACGGTCAGCGTATCTGTTGGGAACACGAAAGTTTGATCGGAATAAAAAAATCGTTGATATTACTTCAAAACTAAAACCTTTCATGAAACGCTGCGCTTGTCACGCAAAGCGAGCTGTATTACACACAATTTTGTTTCTCGTTAAAAAAAAGAAGAAGAAGAAGAAAATAAAAACAGGTACGATTGTGTCCAGCCCTACAATGATTTGCCCATCCAGGCGTAGTGGATGTTTTGCGAATAGCCCAACTGTCCCTCCATGATGACTTTTTGTAAGTTGCGGACTTCACGGAAATTTTTTTATGAAGCATTTTAAATAATATTATTTTTTGTTTTATTGCCGACCCTAGCCACTTAAAAATGTTTAGATTAAAGGGTCGAAGTAACAGGATGTTGGCATCGTGAACGAGTTTTGATCGTAGAAATATGTAGATGTGTAGGCCTATTTAGATGCGGTGTAGTATGCCTGCTCAGGCTGTCACTTTGAAGATGATGCATGTGCGAATACTGGCCTAAAGTTACGTTTTTTGATTGACATTGAATGTAGAAAAGAAGGTATACGTAGAATCTTCTGGAAACGTTTGCTAACGTTGTTTTCTTTCTTTAATAACTTGAAAAATACTGCTCATGAGTAAAAAATAGGGGCATTCATTTACAAGAACAGTAATTCATTTCGCTGTTTGGTCAAGATTAAAAGTGGATGGAGTATTTGGGATACATATTTGAATCTGGTTACTTACCACTTATTTTTGGGAGTAACCATTCAGAAAACTTTGTTTTTGATATCAACTGTACTGTGATCGACACAAACAAGATAGTAAAGTTGATATATTTTGAAAACGTTTAAATGGTATACGAACGTTTATTCCGACCGATTGAACGCTACTGCCGCTACAGCCGCTAGAAATTATTATGATTATGATTATTATTATGATTATGATGATGATTATTATTATTATTATCATCATTATTATTATTATTATTTTTTTAATGTAAACTAATGTAAATGCCCTAGAGCTTTATCCAGCATTATCTAACTTTTGTGCAAAACCAATGCGATGACAAGTTTGCACTGCTTTTTCTTATTGGAAAGAGATTGTGTAACTACTGTTTACACTACTGTGTATGCTTCTGTATGCTGCAACGCCTAAGATATGGTACTAATGCGACCATACTTGCGCGCCTGCACAGTCGCTATGCTGATTGGTCGAACGTTTTACAGAGTGGTCTTGGTAGGGTTTCTACTTTGATTTTTCAATCGCTTATGTCAGATTCGAATGCAATGACAAACACTGAGAATATTTAAAAGAAAACAATTGCCCATTTCTCAAGTCATAATATTGTAAAGTTTGCCCGAGCCGGTCGTGTGGTGAGGAATCAGGTCGGTGAAGGGGTTGGGGGGAAGGGCGAGAGCCTGGAGAGGTAGGGGCTGGATGACAACGATGAAAATAAATGAGTACACTAACAGAGCATGTTAGGTTTAGAAAATATAATTGAAGACATCACCACTGTCGCAATTCCAAGCAAATGAGGTGATAAAATTAGTCAACAAATTAATAAAAAGCAAGTGCAGTAAGCTAATACCCATACTATGCTATCGCAGCCAAACAAACTACGCGGCGTAAACAATACAATGTAGTGCCAGACATTGCCACTAAACCTCAGCGGCTGAAACACAGCGCAGCTGAAAGCGAGAAGCCAAAGCTCAGCGGCTAAAGCGCAGCGCGGCTGAGACTCAGCAGCTAACCCCAGCGCAGCTGAAACTTAGCAGCGTTGAAGATAAATTCGACGCAGCTCAGCAGCTGAACATACGCAACGCAGCTGAGGGTCAGCAGCGTAAATACTACGCAGCGCAAACCGCTCTACTAATAGGTCAAAAATAAACTAAGTCCCTAAAAATCGCCCATCAGCTGATGGATAAAAATTCGGCATAGATTCTGCCTGGTAACAGTGTACAAGTACACCCTAAACCACTGAATAAAGTCACGCCGTACATGGCATTATAAAGCACTCCGTTTTCGTGTAAAGTCCCACACAAAACAAATTACTGTGTAAAGTCCTATGCAAGCAACTTGACCAATTACGGCACATCGAGCTAGATTGACATACACAAAGGTCTAATCACAAGACGGTCAAGTATTCTATCCCGTATTACGTAAGCAAAGTAACACCGCCTGACTGTCTGGACGAACCTCGCTACTCCCTGCTCGGGGGAACAAAGCCGACCTTGTGAACCGGAAGCCTGCAAACCCTGGCACTCAGCCCTGAATCACCACCCCGCTACACTTACGAGCACAAATCTCAAAATACGGTTTTTCCTTGAAATACCACATTGCCTGCACGTAAAAGCATACAATTAGTTAAGATAAGCTGTTCAAGTGGAGGAATCTGAATATACGAGAAAGATAGCCGTTTTCTCGTAACAATATTTTATACTATTTCGTGAACACCACATGTCAAGTGCAACTGCAGTATTAGCCAACCATGAAGGTCAAAATAAGCCCATTCTATAAAAAAATATATTATTTATTATATATTATTTTCTTCGGATAAATAAGGGCCTTGTATAAGAGCCTAACCTCCATGCAGCCCTGAATGTTTCAAACAATGTATCGAATTGTTGCGTTCTGCTATAGTCATCATGCTGTGTCTTGTTATTTCAATGGGTGGTATAATATAAGAAAACAGACAATTGTACATTAAACCGAGTGGTTATTGTTAAACTGAATGTCATTTGTTTAGCTCTTCTTGTTTCTTTTTTTGTATTTGCCAATTACAGTACTGCATCACATTAGGAATGATGGGGGGCTTTTTTAGATGACTGTTACAAACTTCTGCTTGCTGTGGTTCGGCAGAGTAAAGTTGAAACATCAATAAACAAAGCTACCAAACTCCTCTCTTCTGAACACCGCTTCTGATCTAAGTTCTTTTCGTCTGAAGGTCAGGGACCTCTATTTTTGAACTGGAACCCCCTCCTCCCACGTAAAAATATGCATGGGCCCTTGGACCACTAGGAGGAAAAGCCTAATGGAACTGAGCACTGAATTATTTTCTGTATAAATTCTACCTCTTAGGTGTTCTTTATTGCAATGTAACAACACTTGAAATGACTGATTATCTAGTAAGTCGAAATTTGAGATAGTAAGTCGCACTTTCGAGATAGGCTATCTTGTCAAATATCGAGGAAGTAAGTCGAAATTTCGATATAATCTGTCGAACTTTAGAGAAATGAGTCGGAATTTCTAGCCATTATAAACGGAAGTTTCGACTGGGATAGTACGTTGAAATTTTGAGATAAGATAAAAAAATGTTGTGTCCAAATTTGCAGATATCAAGTTTAGATTTCAAGAGAACAAGTCTAATTTCGAGATAATAGAAATTTCTAGATAAGATGTCGAAATTTCGAGATAGTGAACTGTTTACAATATTTCTGCTCTGTCTCGGCCACCGTACTACAGATAATAGTCATAAGTATGTGTTTTTCTATCTCTCTCGAGACTTGGTGAGCAATTTTGTTTGCTCAAAGGTCATCAGTACTTACCTGAACTCTTCTCTATTTGGGAGAAAATTCTCAGTGTGATAGTTTAGTACATATTTCACGCAATGATGGGACCCCAAATCAGATCATTTATGCACTGTACAGGCTACGGTCAGTTTTGCAAGCTAGATTGCATTGTGGGATACACGAATCCCTGACCTATGATCTGTCCACTTAGCGACAGAAATATTAATGATAAAACCCTTAGCTGGAGAAAGATTTTGTAACGTGGTTTCATTTTACTGTTATCTTGCCGATACGATTTTTACAATATCGCAATTTAAAGAATGGAAAATTTATTTTTTTGAATATAAAATTTTAGAAAATATCATTGAGACCTTATTGATGAATGCTTTGATGGTCAAATACTTTTAAACTAATTTTATTTTAAAGAAAGACTTCTTAAGTACACGAACGAGGCAAGCATATTGATGCATGATGGGACTTTTCTTTGCTACACCTCCGAGGAAGCTACAAAAGCTGTAGTCGTATGTTTTACGCTAGCGCGGTCAAAAACACGTGGCTGACATATCCGCTTCGGGTTTGGCTGCTTCTCTTGAGCTCTGGGGACCTCGTTCGAGGATTCCATACAGCCTATCGGCCCATTTGTTAGCTGTCGGGACTCAGAGGGTAATCCATTATGGCAGCAACACAGGATTTTGACCCTGAAGCTCACGATTTGCCAGCAAATTTCCGCCTGACAAAATCTGGTGAAGTCACTGGTTGAGGGTGTAAAGTCCCTCAGGAGGCTCTGCTCAAACTCCTGAAGGGACTGGAGGACGATGACGCCGTCAGCAAGCTTCCTCCACACCAACAAATATTTAGTAAAGATCAGCAACAACATCCGGACGACCCCAACCTGAAGATAGAATCGAGTGTTCCTCGATATGGTGAGTTTTTTGTGACAAGTTGTTTTGTGAGAACGTCTATCTTGTCCTCCCCTGCACCAGCCTGTCTCAAAAGATGTATTAGCTACACAATGTATTAAACGGTCCTCATCACTGGCTAGGCTATGAAATACAATCATAACAATTAGGTTACATTACAATACAGCACCAGATGCCTACCGACTGTCACCGTCAGACGGTCAGAGTGTATTGCTAACTTCTAATGAATAGATTCTTGGGAATTGATGGCTAACTAGTAGTGTTTACATGAGTTCCCCCAAAACCCAGGTACCTGCCCGACATATTACGAGCCCGGTCTCGTTCATCTACCCAGTTCCAAAAATATATTATTGTGATAGCTTACTGTATAATGGGCCTACAAGCTAGTAGCTACAGTTGACAGTGGCACAGTTTATTATTTCTGAGTCGTGATTGTTGCTGTTTTCTACTGAAATAAAAAAATCGCTGCCAGTTATTTTTCTCTCTTGTTTTCTCCTTTCCTTAATTTTGTCCCTTCATTGAGGATTTTCCACGAATTACTTCGTGATTCTACCAAAATCAAGCCTTGAATTCTGAATCGTGTGAATGTGATCGTACACCATCAGTCACCAGGTTTTCTGCCAAGGGGGTGGAGGAAAGTGGGTTGGACAATTCCTCATATTAAATTAAGGGGGGGGGAGGGAATAATCCCCTCTTTTTGCTAGGTAGAGTTTCTTGGGGATTGTTTGGAGATTATTCCTCCAACTAATTTCCTTTGAGATCATATAGTATCAACTTATTGATGGTTTTAAATCAGTTAAATCAAAATTAATGTCTGTCCTTTCTGCCCCTGGACCCCTCAATGGGCCACAACGTGGGCCCTTTGACCTTACACGGGATGCAACATGCATTCGTCGACATTTGCTCCCCCTTTTTTACAATCCTGGCAGAAACCTTGCTCACCTCAAATCACTGTGAGAAGTGCAATTTTGCACACCTAGAAGAAAAATTGGAACATAGGCAATCTATAAAAGTACTCCTACATGAACAGAGAGTTGCTCACTTCAAATGCTATTAGCATTGTGATGCCAGTTTTACAAGTCACCTGCAGCGTCACCACTTGAGGCAAGTTTCTCTAACTTGATACTTGAATATTCATACATTTGCATGATTTGTTGCTCCTCAGAAAATACACATAATGTGCTGAAATCACGTCTTGAAAAGACTTTTCTTCTTGATACATCATGATGTGATATTCAGATGCACCAAAATGGTTAGGGTAAAACTGTTAATACTACAGTACAGTGATTAAAACTTACTTTTTTTTCTTCTTTTTTCTTGTGGAAGGATTTTTTATTAAAAGTGGCTAAAAGTACTGTATTTCTGATTCTCTTCTTTCTTCTTCAGGCATTGGTATGGACTGCAGCGTTACGCCTCTACGGCATGGAGGACTCAGTCTCGTCCAGACAACAGATTTTTTCTACCCTCTGGTGGATGATCCTTATGTACAGGTAGGTTGATTACAGGCCATGAAGAACCTATGTGTGTCTGCATGTGTTTCTCAGATGAAGGCAATGTTCGGATAGTTTCATGAAGCAAGTACATGGTGTTGTAAGGTTTCCATAGTAACTGCAACTTTTTCTTTAGAAGTAGGTACATATTGCGTGCATTGTTTGTGATAAATTGTTAGTCATCCCTACATGTCAGATTTTTACTTGCTTTAGTGTGGATTGTTTCACATGTTTGTGTTGAGGCAGATCTTGGCTCTGCTGTGATCAATGGTATTAACAAGGTTATTGGTTCGGTGTTTCTTCAGTAAGGAAAATTGGTTTATGACATGGGTGAAGATAAAGTTGAATGAAGTATGTGTGCTTGTTTCTTAATCAGGTTACCACTTTACCCTCTCATTTTAATTAGTTAAATTATAATTTTATTGTTCCTTTGTTTCTTTTTATCTCTTGTCCACCTAGGGCAAAATAGCATGTGCTAATGTGCTCAGTGACATGTATGCTCTTGGAATCACAACATGTGATAACATGCTGATGTTGCTGGGAGTGCCACAGAAGTACTCTGAGAAAGAAAGGGAGACAGTGATACCCATGATTATTGCTGGGTTTAAGGTCAGTAAATTCTACACCATTAACATTTGAGACATTTTGAGATTCTGGTAAACTGTGCATGGGAAATTGCTCTAGTTTTTGCAATGTTCTCCAAAGGTTAGCAGTACTACAGTATTATATCACAAGTAGGAGATTTCCCTGTCAAAGCCCATTGCAATGTAAACCCGGGTTTGCGCATTTCTCCCTTTCCACAAATAAACCTCCATTTGTGGCACAGAAATGGAAGTTACTAAAATCATGTTGACTTTCCTGTATGCAGCTGCTTTGATTTATTTTGTGTCGATAGTTGGATTGATGCATCCATCCTTCAGTAATCACCACAGGGGAACCTTGTGGGGGTTTTTATTCTGTAAAACTTTTCCCTTTCACATTCTCATTTCTGTAATCAGGATGCTGCAAAAGAGGCCGGTACAGAGATAACTGGCGGGCAGACTGTTCTCAACCCATGGTGTATCATTGGAGGTGTAGCAACATCGGCAGTCCTCCCGGGTGAAATTATAATGTAAGTTGTGCAGTTGTAACATTTACAAAGTGTGTTGGCACATGTGTGTGAGATCTCTGTATGTTGTAGTCTAGTGTCACTTCTTTGCAACTTCATTGTCAATCAGCCAGACGCATTTTACGCTTAACCACTCACCAGTACGTGGATTTTGCTTGAGGAAAGTAAAATTTTAAAGGCAGGTAAGTTAATTGGTAATTGTCCATTGTCATTGTCATACTATAAGTGATCAAAATAAATAAACAATAATAAATGTAAAAATAATAAAGATCATAGTTCTATTGTGATTTTCTTTATTTTGCATGATTTAGAACATCTTCATGACAAACTTTGTGAAAACAGCGATCATCTGATAATCCAGAATCTACGACACAAGTACCACAGTATATTTCGAACTAAGAGTGCTGATATCATGCTTGCTAGCAAAAGATGTTCTGATCATACCTGCAGGCTGTTCACACTGAACAATATTGTTTTGTTATAAAAATTCTGATCACCCATAGAAAGTGTCCTTACAGAGTACTCACTGTACATACAACAAGTACGTATGCTGATCATCAGAAATTCTCATTACGCAGTGTGGCAATAGCAATACCAGTGTTTTCAAAATGATCTTGTTCAAAACACTTAACATATCAATTTAAAAATTAGAATAATATGAAAAATTAATTGAAGTGTCAAAATTGTTTTGATGATAGCTTCTGCAAACTGCGATAATGTTGGCAAAATTTTAGACTCCTCAAAGTAAGAGATTTCAGTCTCCAAAACATCAGTTTCAGTCTCCAAGTTACATTGCTCTCTGTGCACGCTTTGTATTGCAGACACTATCACCTGCTCAGGAAAGCAGGATTGATTAGCGAACATACCAACAAATACCAAAAACGTTTACATGATATGTGGAAACTACCCTAAACTTACAACCGCATTATTTTCGCAAACTTTAATACAAAATCTCCTTCTAGAAGGTATTTTCTTCCAGTGTGACTCGGGACTTTGCTGTTGCCTAACATTTAAATGCATATACTGGAATAGAGCCAAGCGAACAGATTTGTTAGTAGCATACAAGTGGTTATTTTCCTGGCATTTGGTGACAGTGTACATGTTAAAAAAAAATCATTCTTAAAAATGCTGTGGTAGAATAGTGAAATCTTGCCCAAGGAGGCACTGGTAAAGGGATATTTTTGTAATTTTCAATATTAGTACTTTGGGTAAGTGACTTTCAAACATGGGTAAATGTGTCAATGACCATTTTCATTGATCCAGTGCAGAGGGTATTGTAAGACTGCAATTGCATGACACATGATCTGTAGTTTGAATTGTGAGAAGTGCAAACATACTGCTATAAGAAATTTAAGCTTTCAGCGTTTTCTGAATGAAATTCCTCGGTTTGACATTGTTTACACTGTTCTGTTTCTTTTGCTGTAAGTGTGCAAGCCCTGTAATGCAATATTCAGGTATTGTTTTAAATGACCGTTGTGCCTCTCAGTGGATAAATTGTCAAAGACGACTACCTGCTTCAATTTGTTGCTCTTTCCTCCCATCCAGGCCGAATGCAGAAGCTGGGAATGTTCTCGTGTTGACCAAACCTCTGGGTACCCAAGTGGCCGTAAATGCCAAACAGTGGAAGGAATCCAACAATGAGAGGTACCGGAGGCTGATGAGTGGCAACCAACTCAAGGAATCTGATATTGACATAGCATACAAAGAAGCTATGTTTAACATGTCAAGGTTAAATAAGAAAGGTAACACAAAGCACTTGTTTTTGTGTGGGTCTAAAATGCTCCTTTTTTCCTGCAAGTGTGTGGTTTCATCAAGTGTGGAGGATTGAAATTTATTGCATGCTTCAGAAGCCCAGGTTGTTATGGTTGCTATAAGATCTTAAAACACAAAATGCTCACCTGTACCTCTCAGCAATTTCTCACTGTCAAGGGCTTCCAAACAATCATTGCTTTGATTCCCCTGTTTTTGACAGCTGCAACGTTGATGCGTCATTTCAACGCCAGAGGTGCTACTGATGTTACAGGCTATGGAATTCTGGGACATGCACAAGCCTTAGCAAGGTACCAACCCAATGAGGTGAAATTTGTTATTCATAACCTGCCTGTCATCGCCAAGATGAGCACTGTTGCCAAATCCAGCGGAAATCTATTCCAACTTCTTCAAGGGTATTCTGCTGAGACTTCAGGTGAGACTTACAAAAACTAATTACTAAAGTAGTTTGTTTTAAACCAAGCAAATGCACCCAAAGAAGTGCCCCCCTTCCCATCTGGGCCCTGTGAGGAAGGGAGAATTTAGTGAAGGCATATGGATAACACTTGATAAAATCCTGACTGAGGGTCCACCTCAAACTTCAAACAAAGAGGAAAACTAGGTGACCCAGATAAAACCAGTACTTACCCAGTATTGGTAACCACTGCTAGTAGTGTGTTGTTTGCATACAGTTTGAAAACTTAATACCAGTAACTAGAATGTGACAGACAATAATTCAGTGACCAAAATTTGATCAGCAGTTTTCAGGTTTCTTCACTGTTTTGTGGCGAAATCATAGGAAACCACAATGTTGTGTACACTGCTACACAATATTTTATTTGTGGAGTAGTGTTGTTTTGTTTTAGCAAAGTGAGATGTGATACCAGATAACATTATTCACTTTGTGTTGTGTCTGTCTCTCCCACTTGCCAGGAGGACTACTGATCGCATTCCCCAGAGAACAAGCAGCTGCATTTTGTCGAGCTATGGACTCGCAGGAAGGTAACCCTGCCTGGATCATTGGAGTTGTAGATGTTGGTGATAGAACAGCCACCATGAGCCCAAAGCCCAGAGTGATTGAGGTGAACACAAAAATGGAACCACCAGTTGGTGGAGCAGTGTAACACCAGTCCCTCCCCCCCTCCATGCCTTCTCCCATCATTCCACAGGATGGAGTGAATGCTTTGCTGGTGACTCTTGACTCAGCTCTGCAAATCATAATTTCAGGGTGTAGGGACCTAGGGAGAGGTGGAATGCTCCGTTGACGAGGATTTGACATTTTTTCGTCGGTGTAGAACAGCATCGGTCGTCTCCATTGTAGTAAATTTTGACTCCATGGTAGTAGTGTTCACAGCGATGCTTTTACTGCAGCAAAGACTCAAGAGGAAAGTTGGATGTTGGCTACTGGTATATGAGAGAGCTTGTTGATGAAGTCATTCCCACCTCATTTGTGAAGATGTCAGTATTCAGTGTTTGCAGTCCCAGAGATGTTACACCATGAAACCACAATGAATGTTTCTTCATCTTTTTCTCAACTGGTATAACTATTACAAACTGGTATTATTAGTTAGTTGTGTTATGTATTTGTAGTTGAAAGCTGTAGATCACATACCCTCTTGCCACATTATTATGTTATCCAGCCGTGTCAAGTATTAAACTCACAGGGAGGAGTAGTGACCATCTCCTGATCTGTGGCATCAGTACATTGGAAGTAAACCATCTCACTGTCAGATGCACCTGACATCTGTTTATTAAAGAAGTATCTTTGGTGATACAGGTGTTCATGTGGTATTTACTAGTGTTTGCTCCATGTCCCAGACTCGGACCTGGGCACTCGCTGTCAATAGTCGTGCAGTTCCCCGGGCACTCAAAATATAAATTCAGTTAAGCTGCGCGTTTGTCTAAAGACATTATATGGAGGTTTGCTTTCCACGTATAATGTAACGCCATGTATCTGTGATCTTACAAACTGGTATTACAGTGAAGTAATCTTAGTTGCATGCATGCTGAATTTCGGCACACTTGCAGTAGGCCTTCCATGTGCGTTCGTGAAAATTTGGATCTTTTTTGACAGTTATAGAACTGGGTCATGGACATCGCCGGTAGCGCACCTGGGTACCCAACACAAACGCTAGTATTCAAATGTAGCTCTGTATCACTATCCAAACAATTAGAAAGTGATTTTCAGGTGTTGAAAATGTTTGTGATTTGATTGTGAAAGGAATCCAATTTTTTAAGTTGTGATTGAATTGTCTCAAATGAGTTTTAATACTGGATATCTCAGGAAGGTGTTTAGACACGTGCCAGCCCTCGCTGGGACGTATGCAGAAAATAGTTCAACTTTTTTCTTTGCTCTTTTGTGAAGTGATAATAGGTGATATCGCAGTAAAATAAGTGATAAAAATCACATACCCCAGGTCCACATTCCATGCATCCTTGGAATGAATTTAAATATTTGTATGGTGTGAGCATTAAACTCAAGTGTAAATAGTAGGGTAGTTTGTTTCTCTGAGCTTTGATGTTAGATACAATAACCCAAGAAGCCTCCAAAATTTTAAAAAAAAATGGGAAAAGAGAAAAAAATGGAAAAAAAAAATAGAAAACAAAAAGTGATGTCATTGTATTAGTATATGGTTCCACTCTGTGTTGGCTTCTCAAGAATTGCCTGTGAAATTGAGCAGTCACAGATGGAATTCTGAGTGAGCTACAACACAGTAGTCAACAATTTTGTTCTTTGTATGGTACACGTTTTGGATCATTGTTTGTTCCACATGAAGCAACATTAAGAAACCATCGGGGATGGATTTCTCTGGTGGTGTAATGTTGCAGATACCTTGAGCACACTTTGGTCAATCATATATAATGTAACAATATTTGGAAAGATATACTTTTATGGGCATTTTTTTTTACACCAATTAAAGTTCTGAATCAATAAACATAAAAATCAACCTTTTGTTTCTTTCAGTCTCTTGTGAGTTTGTGTTTGATCACTTTTTGTAGAAGTTTTTAGAGAGAGTAAGGTGCCCAGGAAGGGTTGTGATACAAATTGTCTCTTGCTCACAAGATAGTGAAAGATAGTTGAATGAACTTTTGTTTGAGCGCTAATTCTACATCTGTAGTAGTGGTGGAGTTTGGGAGAAGAGGTTTCCAAAGACCCCATGATGGGAAACAAGGTTCTGATGGTACAATTCCCTGCACATGCACCCCTAATGTCTTCACACCACTCCCAACATGACACTTTGCAACTGAGTGTTCTCACTGTTGTTGGCATGCACATCACAATGTCCACCGTGTGGAATAAGTTTCACTTTCTTTGGGTGGGGAAACGAACTTTTTTCGTCAGGGTCCATGGAGGGAACTTGTAGGTCTTGGAGTTTTTGGATGTCTCCAGGATGCTTACAGTGTGATGTATTTTAACATAGAATGTTGGCATATTTTTCTTGACGGGCATTAGGGCCACTACCTCTGGATTTGCCATATGAAAGTCCTTGGGCTCTATGAATTTGCTCCATGAAATACTGTCAGGAACCGTGTGTGCTTTATGTCATGTTTTGCTTTATGTCATGTTTGGCGTTCTAGCACGTCGTAACGCGTATGGTGCCGCGAATAAAAATCAAAGATGATCTACCGTTGCCTTTGTAAGATGCGTCTCCTCAAAACTGTAACTCTGTCGAAAGTCGTTGGGGAATAGCGCCCTGCTTTCGTTGGTTCGTGGGCAGTTTCACGATCGCGCTCACGGAGAGGACTTAGGCACTAGTTACTATGTTGTGTTGTATGGTGTGTTGTATGGTACAGGGTCAAAGATTGTTGACAGAGATGAGGAAGTACTAAGCTGGGTGCCACCATTAATTGAAACGTACCAGAAAATTATGGAAAGAAACACCTCCTAGATCTCCCGAAATCTCAGTTCCTAGGTTCTGCAATTAGGCTCTAGGAAATAATGTTGTCGGTATTTTCTTGGATGGAAACCCTTCTCCTTACCATTATTGGAAGTTTTCTCTTCGAGAGTCTGATAAAATTTGTATACTGTTATACACTCTCCGATTTTAAAGGCTAAAAGGCTTGCTTGAATTTGAAAGGCTGAATCCTTCGCTGGAAGTGGGGGTAACTATAGAAGTATACAAGCTTGCATTTTCCGTTATTACCTTTTCATTCTTTGTCATCCTGTTTTATTCTTTGGTCAAACTTAATCATCACTTTGTTCCACCACCAGAGGGAGGGGAGGGAGGCAGGACATTTGCTTGAGTGAACGCTTTGCACTGGAGTACAGAGAACCTCAGTGCGGCTAACTGGGGGGGGGGGGGGGAATTCAAGTGATTTGGCGCATTCTAGACCACTCAGATCACATGTTCCTGATCAAAATTTCTCTCCAGCCTCCATGGGCTGGAATCCTGTATTTCAATAACATAAGTTGAGTGAATATGATTTGGCAACATAATATTTCTCTTATTCAATACACAACCTTCAAAGATTTCCTTTTATCAATTCTTAAATAGATGCGCCTGAAGAAGTACTACATGTAAATTGGAATTTGGCATCACGAGGACGAAAAATGTACGAGGACATTGACTGGGCTCATGTGAATGGACACACTGCAATTGAAGCAGAGGTCTAAGAAAGTAAATAAATAAATTGTCGACGCTCTCAGTCAGACTGACCGAAGCAAGCTTGAGTAATTTAAGCACATTCTTTACTCAGGAAATGATGACAGAGTTGTCCATATTCAGCCTTCAGAATTCAAGCAGTATATCAATCATGGAATGCACAAATTTTATCAGAAAGTGGAAAATTTTCAGTAAAATCAGGAGGTGGGTTTTCCATCGAAGAAATTACTGGCAACGCCATTTCCTGAAGCTTACATGCTGAGAAGGACGATTTCCGAGGATCTAAGGGGTACCATCGGGTAAATTTTTTTTCTGGTACACTCCTCCCGCCAGCTGGTGTGGCGCTCTGCTTAGATAGTCTTCCCCTAATTCAAATTTCTGGGGAAACTGCAATCGAGGCGTATTGTATTTCCGTATCACAGTCGTCGATGCCCCCTCATTTTCCTGACACTCCTAGAAAAAAAAAACTTCTAGCTACACCCTGGTTCGCACATGGAGTCTCTTGACACCTGAAAACAACCCACGTTACTCCACAACCCCACTGAATGGGAGAAGTGATTGAGCTAAAGATATGTTCCGCTGTCTTCTCAAGACCCAAAATATTTGTCAAATGAAGGAAGAACAAATAAAAGATAATTCATTTATCATACTTCTTCTATCATCTCAACCTATACCTGAAATGCATTACCATGTTTCATATATTTACTTTAGTATTCAATAATTTGGGAGTGGAAAATACTGCGCACATGCAGTCTAGAACACCTGGAAAGGGCTGTTTCCGTCTCGGGAGTTCGAAATCCCAAAATTTTCCTGTATTCTCCGCGCCAACAGATGTGTCGGTTCGCTTAAATAGTAATGCCAACACTCCCCCCCCCCCCCACCCCCTTGGCCTAGCACGAAACTACTAGGTACAAAACAGCACCTTTAAGAGTTGTTTTCGCTCTTCTGACCAAAACTGCTAGTTGCGCCACTGTCATCATGAATTTGAAAGAAAAAAGAAAAAAAAAAGGAAGTAAAGAGCGATTTGGAAATGATTTGAGATGCATGCATACAGAATGAAACTAATATTAAACAAACACCCTCCTCATGCATGATCTCATCGTCCCATTCATCACACTGATCAATGTATTAATAGAGGTATGTATGTTCCTGTACGTTATAGGAATACATACATACTGAAGGACATACAGCCATATCTCGGTAATCTCACAGATAAAAACTTGCAAATAATATACTGGTACTTCATAAATACTGGTACCCACGTCTGACGTTGTTTCATTACTGATATACCTACCTTTGTGCATACAGTACTTAAGTGTGCATTCTAGGGTCCTGGCACACATATTGCATACGCTTTTTTGTTAACAGCTGCCAAATATCTTGCACTATTGAAATTAATCTTTACCGAATAGACATCAACCAAAAACCGTCATTACGATCATTGGTCCAACATCAATAAATCCGGACTGAATCTGGTATCTTTATGCGGGTATACAATAACACATTGTCCCCACTAGCCACAGTTTACGTACGTGAAATAGTGCGTGCGAAACCGACATGTGTAAAAGAGACACGGAACCTTAGGTTTTAAAGTGACCTATAGTAGAGACCAGACTTGTATTTGGAGTACAATCTCCCGAGTGCGAGTACAAGACCATGAGTACGAGTTTAAGTACGAGTACAAAACAATGAGTACGCGTATGAGTACTTGACTTTTGGCAAGTCCTCTTAGTACGAATACGAGTCCCAAAGTCATGAGTGCGAGTACAAGTACAGAAAAATGTACTCGAGGACGAGTGCATTGAATTCTAGCGGTCCCTCACTGGATGACATCCCGGTGAGTATTTTGGTCATGTGACATGTATGAAAATCCCATTCAACAAGTCATCCGCTCTGTTTGATTCACTAGCTGTCAACCAGTGGGACAAAGGAACCGCCACTCTTTCAGCTTTTGGAAAGTGGCTAGGATATAGAATGGGATTACACTCGCGTCTGTCGGGTGCGGATGTTGTATGCATGGGGCAGGCTTATGGAGGATACATTGGACAAGCCACCCTTTTCTGTGCCATTTTTTTTCAGCATTTTGACCCAATTTAAGTTGGGAAATTAGAGCCAGCTATAAAGACATAGTTTGTACAGAGTCCTTGGTGTCAATGAAAAGGGCATGAGTCAGGGATTCCAGATTTGTAAATTTTACTAATTTAAGGGGGTTATCATGTATGCAAATATGCAAATTAGGGTTTAAATTAGCTAAATAAATGCTCAAGGTAGTCTCTTATTTTTATTTGCATTTTACATTGTATTAGTGTGAGCTAAAACTTTTCCTGTTGTTTCCTGCAAAAAGTGCGAAAATTGATTAAGAAACGACCGAGATATAACAATTTTACTGATAATTAGGGAAAACCCATTCAAACCACCCCCCCCCCCCCATAAAAAAAGTGTTGAGAGTAAAGATTACCAATGCTTTAAGCAGTACCTAGTGATTCAGATAGTTGCACATGACTACATGATATTGACACAGTAAATAATATTTTATGATTTGAAGCAGATTTCTCATTATTATGTATGCAAATATGAGGTCAACATTGCAGTCTCAAATCCTTAGTTAGCCAGTCTTGGAGTGAGAATACTCTTCGACAAAGCTTTTCATTGCTGGGGTCGATGAACAGGAACAACATCGCTCAATTTTGTCCAGGTACCGCTTCAATCATGCCTTATTTTAAAGATAATTAGTATGCGCATAATAATGAGACAGTACAAAAGTAATGGCAAACAGCAAATGCATGTGATAAGTACACGAGTAAGGTAAGTGTTGGGCACGTAATACGTTACGCAGCTTTCACTGGGCTCTCGAGGAGACAGTGTCGATTTTGTGACGCTATTTTACTTTTTGATACTTGAGCTTTATAAGGAAACTTGTAAAGAACAGGGCAATTCTGGAAATTTTGAAATTGCGGGTGGGGTGAGAGAGATGGGATTTTTTTGTCTTGTGAACTTTTTCCCCCTAATTTTGGCACATTTTCCCTTTTTTGGAGATAACTTTAGTAATAATTCATACTGTCAATCGACTAGAGCTATGGGGTTTTCAGGGTATCTTTTGGAAGCATATGGCTTGCTAAAAAACTTTCTAGCTGGTTAGTAAAATGGTATTTAATTTTTTTACTCACAAGATAAAAGAAAATAAGAATTTTTTGCATTTTCAAATCATAACAACTTTCAACTCAAATTAAAAAAAATAAATAAATAGCAATTCCCTAAAAACTTTACATCGTTCAAAAAATGCTTCTGCTTTCTATTGACACTTAAACCAAGCATATAGGGTAAAGGGCTCCTTAGAAAAATTCTTTTTGAGAGCGACCCACCTCATTAACCTCTGAGCACTTGTCAAAATTAGGAAAACTAGCTAAATCTTGTTTATGCTCATAACTCTCTTTTTTGTGGGGGGGGGGGGGGTTCCTGATGAGTCAAGGGACTTCCTGATCCTCAAACGTTAAACTGTTAAGCTGTTTGTTCACCTATGACATCTAAACTTTGCTTTTGACAGCTACATACCACTCTAATACTACGTTTTGTACAACGTAAAATAGTACGTGACCTGATTTAATGAATGAAATCAATGAAATAATACCTGTGGTCTAATTATGATTACTTCCACTGCCATAAAAAACCCATTATCTTCTCCATTTTGTTTAACCGTCACAAAAAATATTAACTTCGGGTTTGTGGCTGAATGACCAATTTGCAAAATTTCATTTTCTCCTACACAAATCACAACTTGCAGTTCTGCTTTACAGCGAGTACTTGTAATTGCAATTTAAAAGAAGCCATCATGCATAGCACGCTGAGCAGTGGTACTTGGTTTTAAACATCCAGCAGTCACATTTCAATACCATTGTTTGATTTCAAATTAACTTCTCTGAAAAACACTATTTTCTTCTACAAAAACAAGGTTTTTAAATTCAGTAAAAACTGAAATTAAGCTACTTAAGATCTAGGTCGTGAAGAGGGCTGAACACACATGGTTTAGTTTTCAGTGAATTTTAGCGTGTGTCTTACTTGGGTTTGTCACTTTTAAAATTTTAGCATTGGTCCAGGTATAGGCTATTCCAAAACTGGCCCTGAAGTTTGAAATAATTTCAGCTCAGATGTAGAGAAGTCACACTCATCTACAGCTCTGATCACCTTTTACAGTGCCCCTCCCTACACCTTCCCGACGTCACTCACTGGCAAGTTTTCATGTTTTCATATTCTTTGCTCCCCCATAAAAGTCCTAGCTACGCAAAGGGTTCACAGAAAAGAAAAAACCCACAGTAGTCACCTTTAAATTGAAAAGAAGTTACGTAGCTGTTGATGAGAGTTCGTCTACAGACGTATATGTGATAAACCTCAACTTACTATAGTTATCGCTTGATACACATATTGTAAACCTGCACGTATACGGTGTACCGATAAACATCTTGTTGTTAATCAATAAACATGGATTTTCGATTACGAATCCTCTTCAATTTGATTTAAGTACTTTGCAAATATTTGGGGCTGAGCACATAGGCGTAGGGACTCCTGGATTTTTTTCGGTTGAGGGGGGGGGGGGGGTTGACTTTTGCCCGAATGTGTTTGCTACTAATTAATGAGCAGGAGTATACTAGGCCTATGTAAGCGGTGGACTAAAATGAGTTAGCTCGTCTATGAAAAGTACATACATGTGAATTTCCCGAAAACGCTTCGGGAGAGTGGTTCAAAACCCTCAGCGAAATTTCGAAAAAAAAAACTTTCTTCGATTAGACAGACGATGAATGTGAATAGAATGTAAACGGAAATTACCATAGCATCGCGAGGACCTAATGGTTGTGGGCATATTTTGCTCATACGTCATCGATATCACATAGGAGGCGTCTATCCAGGGTTTTCAGGAGATGTGGGGACCTGGTCTGAGGTCAAAAGCCTTTTGCACCCCCTTTGGGCAGCACTTAGTAACCTACAGAGTGCCACCATCGGTTGGGGTACCTGAAAACTTTGGGCTCAGTTACAACCCCCCCCCCCCCAAAAAAAAAAAAGTGTTTGGAAATGGCTCTTCCTGGGTGATCTGGCTTCATATAGGCCTACTCAGCCTCAAAATAAGACTCTCATGTCTGCAAATTATCAATTAATAAGAAAAACATCATTCTATTCAAAACTAGTACTAATTTGGATTGCTCTTATGTAAAATATTTATGCTATCGTAAGTTTCTGGAAAGCTCATTAAGCAGTTTTTGTTTTCTAACCATAACAGGTTTTTCTTTTTGAGAAATTTTCAACCATCATGTGACCTTAAACAAAATCTGGTGCAATGTTTTGCATCTATTGCAGTCATTTTTTTCCCAAAGAAATTATCGTTTCAGAAATGTTATTCCAATAAATTTTACCCACACTACAGGTGTTAATTAGTTTGCTACAACCGCCAATTATTGCATGACAAGGTAAAACTCGATCTTGAAACGATGACTTTTGAAAATGACAGCCACATTGAAAAATCTGCCGTACAATAGTGTTTTCATAGATGGGGAAGTATGAGAAGAGTGATGGTTGATTTAGATCTGTGAGAGGGTTGCAAGGGAAGAGTTGTCCCCACCCCAAACTAAGATGCAATCTAGTGTAATAGTTGGCTTCTTTTGAAGTCATAAAATGTGCTAGAGTGAGATATGAAAAGTTCCAGCTAGTATGTCAGACTTTCTGACTATAATCTCTTCTAGACTGAAATATGAGAAGTTCATATGAAATCCCAGATTTAATCAAAATTTGTTTCGATAACCAGGTAACCTTATGCACAAGCTGGTACAATATTTGGCATCTTTTGTTTTTTAGTTCCGATAAAATGTGCTAGACTGAGATATGAAAAATTCTAGCTAGCTTTTGTAGATTTTCCGACTATCGTGGCTCTGACTTTTGTTTTGTTGATAGCCGGTCGGAGATGGGGGGGGGGGGGGGGGAACTTCCCCGGTTGCAACGCCTGTGAGTGTATATCGACAATTCATTCAAGCACGTGCACAAACAGAATTTGTACCCAGGTTCTCTTTTAGTAATTTGAACTTTTGTTGGTGTATTGATGGGAAGGAAACGTGCGTCATTCCCTTCCCTTCTTTGGTACAATGACATAACACGGCAGAGAAAGCACTGCGCGCAAAGCGCGCAGATATCAGCATTTGGGATATTTAGATGAGTCAAACCTTGGTACATGAACACCTAAACTGCATGCATCACGCAGCCCGCAATTACATCAGTCACTCACCAAAACTGTGTGCGCTATTTGTTTCATTGTCCTCCTACCATTCAAAAAATGAGCCAAGACATTTCACCTTACTAAATTTGGGGGGACATTTGATATTATTCCCCTCCTATCAAATGTGGGGGGCGTACGTGTCCCCCAGGATTGCATGACGTCCATGCCTACTTCTAGAATGTACTTTCAAGCACATGGTATAAATGGACTTGATTTGAAGATTTGCGGGTTTTGTGGTCCTTTTTCATGCCTGGGATCATTTTGTTTGTCCATGTCCCTTTTTCTAAGCCAATGAAAGCGAGAGGGAGTTTCTCGTCCTTGCGTATCATGTGACACTAAGCGTAGAGGGTTAACTTGGTTGTTAGAGTGTCCATCTTGTAGTCATGAGTCGCGAATCACATCCCAGTTGAACCACTGACTTGGAAATTTTATGGGGACTCAAAATTACTTGCTCATTGAAACAGTTTATGGCGGTGCTGATGGTCCGGTTATTTGGTGATGAATTTGGGTTCCTGTTGTCCTGTACAGGTATCGTCCGCCTCAGGTTACTTAGTACAGCTAGTGGACTGCTGATGCTGGGCACCTCCCAGCCTTTGGGAAAGTGGCTGAGGACTAGGGATACACTCTCGTCCTTCGGGTGGCGAGGTTAAATGCCCGTCCCGGGTTTGTTTTTGTATGGATTGTTGGTTCACCTCTGCCGCGTTACCCTCTGAACACTGATCGAAAGAATAGGCGAAATTCGCCGGTGTTTATCCACAGTGGCGGCGCTACGGGGAAGGGGGGGGGGCATGAGGGGGCATTTCCCCCCAGATTGTTTCCTTGCCCCCCAGTTACCCCCCCCCCCAGTTGCTCTCACCCTTCCCAATCAGATCTTGTACTCATCCAAAATTAATTTAATCACAAAACTATGTATTGGCATTGGACTGAATAAGAACAGCTTCCGGGGAACCATGATTGATTAAATGCCTAATTTATGTTACACAGTTTTCATATCATGCCCGTAGCCACTTCAACTGTGGCTACGGGGAGAATTGAACTGTCAAAGAATAATGGTAAGTACTGCACATTTTTATAGAATAAAGTGACTGGAATGAAAGTGTATGTAGCCTATGTGTGTGTGTACTCGGTGGCACCGCGTAAATGTGAAATGGTACTCCCAAAGAAAAAAGTTGGGAACCTTGGAGTACGGTCGACCGAAAAATAAATAATATACCTCTCTTGGGACTTAAAGGCTGTAATGCATCACCCCAGACAGTTTCAATTCTCCCAACCACCTACCTCTAGTCCCTCCCTCAGCCCGTCTTACATTCCTCCACATGTGTAATCAAAACAATGGATCCCTGTGTACGCTGTGTAATACGAGCTGTTCTGCATCTTTCGAATTTGCTGGCAATCTAAGAGTACTGTAACTTAGAACCAGTTGAGAATTTTCCTTTCAGGGAGGTAAAAATATAGCTTAGGGTGATGCAATACAGCCTTTAATTTTCCACCCAGAGATATGCTAAAACCTCAGAGCTTCCGGGGGCTTCGCCCCCTGGACCCCCACCTGGGCATTGCCCCTGGACACCACCAGGGGCCTTAAGGCGGGCCCGTGGACCCCACCCACACGGCCTGGAGCTCGGTTTCGCGCTGCTCGCGAAAATCTTGGCCCCCCAACATTTTCCTCTGCCCTCAGTTTGCCCCCCCCCCAAGTCTGACATTCTGGCGCCGCCACTGTTTATCCACCATCAACATGGTTGCAGGATCTTACTGAGTCTAGATGAGTCTAGATTTTCTGATGCTCAAAATTAAATTTGCTTGTGACACGGAACAAGGACTATCTTTCCTCTGGCACAGTATCTTCGTTAATGAACAGACGGCGTGATCCCGCAGCACGCACACGGCGTATGTGTCAAACGCGTCAAAATCAAAGTCAGTAAACAGTGGCCATGCATGCAATCTAGGTAATCATTCGATGAGTACACAGTGTGTCCGTGACACATTGAATGATGTGTAGGCCTCTTCAGCCTTGTAACTTACCAGAGTCAGTGAGCTATGTAAGTTGTGCTCATCCTAACTTACATTGGCTACACAACGCGAACATTAGACGGTTAGTGTATAGTAGTCCACATCAAGTTTGTAGCGCTGGTAATAAATATGGAAGTACGACCTGGTGAAGGACGGCAAGATTTCGATCCCGAGGCCTATGGTCTTTCGAAGGAATTTCGCTTGACGAAGACCACAGAGTTGAAGGGATGAGGGTGTAAAGTTCCACAGGAGTCGCTGCTCAAACTCCTGAAGGGACTTGAAGATAATGAAAATACAGCTCGACAACCACACGAACAGATTTATACACTGGATGAACAGAATGCGCACGATTCATCAGCAACTCCAAAATATGGTGACTAAACTGTTGTACTCGTCTTTATTTCTCTAGGCCTAAGTGATGTTGTAATTCTCTCATATTTCCCACACTTGGTTCAGGCCTCGGCCTGTGCCAACTCAATCCTCATATTCCAGTACTGACATTGTAACTGTTTCAGGCACCGGTAGGCTAGCCTAAGTTGGCCTTAGGCCAGTAAGTGGTTTACACTACAGGCTAGGTCTAGCCCAAAGCTCCCAAGTTCAGAGAGGCTAGATGCGGGTTCACCTCTATCCGTCCGATGGTGGATCACCGGCCTCCCCTCCTCGAAATTGAAATTTTGTAAGTGCCTAGACATAGTCCTAGTCCTACATGCAAAATGGTATGATTTGGTGACACAGCTGGATTTCCGAGTTGCACATGAGCTGTGTGATTTGTTATTTGTGTTGTTCTCTTGTTTTGTCTTTGCCTTTTACGGAGATGTTAAATGTGGGTTTTTCAAAGGGTGTGGCAGGTCACACAGGGTCAAACCCGTGAAATTTTGGTCACTTGGAAGGTATGATAGCCTAGGCAACTAAGGCAAGCTCTGGCTTCAGCCGAGCTATATGCCGTGAAATGTTTCTCAATATTATTCCAGAACTAGGATTATTGTGGGTTTCTGTCTGGGGCACCCCATGTGACGGAAGGTTTGCGAGACTGAATATCAAAAAGGGTTCATGAAATGGAAGGTGTACGAGACCAAAAATTAAAAAGGGTTCAGGTCAAAGCGTTCACATTCAAAACTCACCCCTCCTACCGTCATTCCATCTCATTCAAACAAATCACGCAGCACACCTTCCCAGCTGACACATATGCACACATGCACATCAAGCCATTCAGAAAACGTCACAATGACTGCAAGGATCACGCTCCTGCAAATAAAACGTCTGTATGTCACACCTTGACATTAGTGTTCTGGGAAGTACAAAAACTATATGCTAAAAACCATAAGTCCAAAATTATCCCAGGGTAGATATAAATTTGTTAAAAATCTGCATTTTTGTAATGGGCTATCTCTTGTCATACATGTCACGCCAACTATTGTATTTTTCCCCTGGAGCATTGATGTACTGTCACTGTATACCCGATTGGAATGTTTGCAAATTTATTTTTCGCCACTTCAGTGCATAGATACCTCTTCTTTGTTCTTATTCAGCGTGGGGGATTTTTACTCCCCAAATGGCAAGTTTTCCCATCTGGACTACACTGTATGCCATATTTTGTTGGTATGTGTACATTTCATATGCCAAAGATCTTTGTGGTGAAAGGGACATACTGTAGTATACTGTACCTCTGTCCTTGAACAGGACTGCCATCAATATTCTTGTGACACAAATTTGTCGCAGAAGAAATATTTATCAGCCCACTTTTAAACTGTAAAAAATGTATCCCCCATCCTGTGACCCTCCATACAAATTGGAAACAATCCAATCAGGTCTGGCCTTTAACTTAACTTGGTCACCTGCCACCAGGCATACCCATGTGATACAACTGATCACTGTGTGTTAATTTACATATACAATTTGCAGAGACGTAATCTTTTAGTGTACATTTGTCTTGAAAACGAATGTAGTGTTTGGGACTGTTTGCCTTAGTAAAGCCTTTACAGTACCTTATCTAGCGCCTGAGCAGATACTGCATTTTGACGATTCAGACATTTGTGAAATTCTACCCTTTTTTTTTGGATGAGTCCCTCCTAATGCAGGAGCTGAAAGCATGGCAAACACCCACTTTCTTTTGTGTTTTTACCTTTTGAAACTGAAATTTTGTTTGGGAGGCATAAAGGGCTAAATTAAGCCAACCAGATTCTTTCGTTGTGGATCTAAATATTTCAGATGTTGCAGATTGTTAGTATGTTGGGTACTCTTCACAATGCAGGCATTTTTGTCAGAGACACTGTTTTATGTTTGCACCGAGTCCAGAATTTGGAGCTAGGAACTCGCTGTCTTTCCTGTAATTGTTCAGATACCCAGACCTATAGAACAGCCTATAACTTCTGTTTGGTTACAAGTTTTTAGTGAAACTTGAGAAATCCCCTCCTTTAGACCCATTAACAAACACATCGATTCTCACCCTGTCAGCTCATGTTAGGACCCTCAGTGTCATTAGTTTTTACTTGCTCTCATTTTACTTGCCTTTGTGGTTTCCTGGTTTTTGTGACATGTTCCTTAAGAAGTTTTTGCACTTTTCTATCAGTGTTTGTGTCTCCCTTGATCATATTTTCAATTGCTGACTCCACTCTGAGATGACTCTCCTAGCCTTTTTGGAGTTTGGTCTGAAGTCTGAAATCACGATATGAGATTTTGCTGTGGATATTTACAGATCTCACCGATTTTACTTGGCCCGCTGGCATTAGATGTCGATGGGATCATAAGGACTCGGACAGATGGCCATACCTGGCTTTTGTATTAGTGTAACACCATGTATTTTAGATACAAGCATTGCAATGAAATGAAGTGTTTAATTTGGCTAACTTGCTGAATTTTGCTCAATGAATAATGAAATCTATGACAAAAAGTAATGCTTTATCTTTCTTCATTTCAAAGGTAAGTTTTAAAACTTTGTATCTGGTAGCATTTTCAGTACAGTTTCTGACAACGTCAGTCTGCTACTATACTACTGTAGTTATTTTAGTGGAATAGTGTTGAGAGCTTGGACATAAAAAATAAAAACAAGAATACATTACTGGCTCTGTAGCTACTGCTCTCTATGCATGGAATCATTGGAATGGGATGGCTTTTGAATGGGTTCATTGAGTCACAATGTTTATTGGAAATGGAAATTTAGGCATTTTTCAGTTGCAAGTTGCAGAAGATGTTATTGGGCATGAAAACAATTGTTGCAATCTATGACAGTTTTTGCAATTGATTTCATGAGCACTTTTTTTCCCTGAAATTTCCAAATATACGGTAATTCCTTATATTACAGGGGAAAGGTTGGGACCAAATACACATGAACAGATACCTTTACCGTATGTAAAACTGCAATGTAGATATATTGCACAGCCTATGTGTAACTTTCTTACATGATAGTATTGATCACAATTGCAGTTGTGCGAAGCCCCAGAACTGTTACATTGTTTTGGCTGGTCTTTGTGGTTCAGACCATTTTCCAAGGCCAGGCCCTATACAATCTGTTTTGATCATCTAGTTGACTAAATTTGATTGCACGGCATTTCACCTTACAGTACAAGAAGCTTCTGGCAAGTACATTTCCCAAATTAAAATACTGTGGAACCATTTATTATAACCAGTCCGTTGTGCAGAGGAGAGGGAATTGGTAGGTAAGAAAAGACTCACACATGTGCCTACAGTAGTTCCGTTATTATTGTCTTATGTTCTAACAGGATATGTTTATTTTTTACTTGGTGTCCTGCAGGTGTTGGAATGGACTGCAGTGTCACACCTCTGAAAGGAGGACTGAGTCTTGTACAAACCACTGACTTCTTCTATCCTTTGGTTGATGATCCATACATTCAGGTAAAGACTACAGTATTAGTTTGCATGATGTACTGTAGTAACAGTGTCCTGTACATTTATTAACCAGAGCCAAGTAATTAATTTTTGTCTCATACCAGTGGGTACTTTTCTGTACCTTACCTCATAGTGGGAGTGGAGACATCTTGGTGTAACGTGACAAAATGATAACTTTATCTTCATTTCAAATCAACTCTGATTGATTATTTCTTTATAGTTTCATTACATTAATGTTCACTCTACATATGGGACAGCCAGATAAATCCCTAAAGTAAGTGTTGTTGCTCACTTTATGGAAGATTTGGGTAAAGGTGTGGAACCAGGGATTATTACTAATTTTGGGAAATTTGGAAGTTTGTAAATGTCAGGTGGGTATCAGGTTTAGGTGTGTGGCTGTGGCAGCAGTAATACTGTACATGAATCTAATCTGTTTAATACTTAGATACAGTAGTCTATTCATGTACTGTATACAGACCTGTGTATGTCTTGTTGGTGTTGAAGGTTCTCCTGTTTCTTTGATATCAGGGAAAGATAGCTGCTGCCAACGTTTTGAGTGACATGTATGCCCTCGGTGTCACAGAGTGTGACAACATGCTCATGTTACTTGGTGTCCCCCAGAAGTTCACCGAGGAAGAGCGGGACGCAGTGGTGCCTCTCATCATGGCTGGATTCAAGGTAACTCAGCCACTCTGTGAATCCAATGAACCAAGTATTGTGCATGCTTGTATCAAACATATGTGGAAGGCATATTTTTTTTATTTCTGATTGCATGTGGTGTAGCAGAACATTTTTCCAATTATCATGCAGGTATTGTTAGAAAAATGTCTTAATTTTGATAGAATTTAGAAACTTATTTGTCAGAGATGCTCATATATTGACAATGTTCATTAACAGGTTGAACTTGTTTCATGAATTGTTGGGACACAAATGCCATTTTGGTGAAAAAGTTCTATGTCATTTGCCATCAGTGAAGTACTAGGCAGTATAATTCATATCAGTATTGAGAATTAGTTGTAACCTATACATACTGAACATACTGCATAGTACGGAACCTTGGTTAGGAATGGTGAAATTAGAAGAGTAATGTGGACAAGTTTCTCATTTTGTTTCCTGTTTGTATGTTATTTGTTTCTTTTCACTCCATTGTGTTAGGGAAGGCCTTCTGTCTTTTTTATATTACCCCACTTTGGAAGAAATTTCTTGTTGAATGTGGGACTGTTTCTTCTAACTACTCATGCTTATCAGCTGGAACACCCACTGTGTCTCTCCTTATCCGTATGTGTCTGCACCTACTGTATGTTAGGATCCCCAAAGCAATCAGTTGCATGTACCGTAACCTCATTTGATACAGCAGCTCACCTGGTGTGAGTGGGTACCTGAACAAACTTGCATCGATTAAATAAATAAGTCAATAAATTTGAAAAAAAAAGAAAAGAAAAACAATTTCAGAAGAGTCACTTCTCCGTTGTATGTCAACTGATTGTTGTATGCCCATCATTCTTTGCTGCATGCAAAAGTTGGCTTTGCTTTCCAAAATGGTGTTCTATTGATTTTGTAATCACTGTTTTATTAAATTGATCATCTCATCCAGGATACAGCAAGAGAAGCTGGTACCAGTATCACCGGTGGTCAGACTGTAATTAACCCTTGGTGCATAATTGGTGGAGTAGCCACAGCAGCTGTCCTTCCACAAGAGATCATCCCGTAAGTGCACACGGTTGCTCCCACTTCCCCACCGGAAATTTTTTTTGGGGGGGCGTGCAATGCACGATTGCCTGGTACAGTCATTCCGTTGATTGCCTCTGGTGTTACTCACATTCTGAGGGTTAGTGATTATCAATGATCTTACATCACTGATGGCCTGATAATCGGTTGGTTCACATTTGCAAAATCCAGTGTGGTATCAAGAAGTTAAAACCAATAATGAATTACTTGTAGTCTAACTTCTTGTTCATGAAGTCTTCACTATTTGCTTAATTTATCGACGCATTTGCTCACTACATTTTACTCACTACGTAAACCCTCATGGTGTGACCACTGTTCAGTACTGTACTTCGTATTTAGCCGAGATTGAACAAAGCACTGTCCTTGTTCTATGCGCACTATAAGTATATTCCAAATATAGTTACCAAAACTTGGAAACTATCTATCCAATTACCTTTACATACTTTGACTTACCCCAACCTCTAACAGCCCAAACAGTAATTACTGAGTAACTTTGTCGTTGGACTGTTTACAGATTGATGTAGAGAGGTCAAAAAACAAATCTAAAAGTGTTATTTTACTTGAAACTGTCCAACCTAAATTGTTCCATTGTTCTGGCAATTGCAGTTTGTGAAAGATATCGTGTCTTTTTCAACAGTGTGACAAATGATGTTAGGCCCAAATTGTCAGGGCACACAAGCCGGAGGAAGTAATCAGTAAATGCGTGCATTTAATAAAAGCGTGCTCAATGATTGCTGCATTGTGCACCATTGTGTCTCTAGTATCGTTGCAGTCCAGGCTTCATGTAGCATTTTGCAACCTTTACACAAATGCAAATAATTAGTATGTCAGTTGAGTAAATATGCTCATGGAATGCACAAACTGTAGCGATTGTGAAATTTATATTAAATTTGCTAGTGCACGGTATATTAGATGAGAAACCCAACATCAATGAAACTATTGATAATGACTCCAACTGGTGTGAAGAGATTTTAAGTCTTACTGACTGGGCCTGATTAGCATAGAATGGAAGTGAATGGTAGTAGAGAGATAGTCATGACAGATGCAAGGTCAGCTGAAAAATCTTCTTGCATGTGGTCTAAAGTGTCGCCTGCATGCACTGTCACCAAAAAAATGAAATCATTTAATTAGTTACTGACTTCCTTTAGTGTTCAATGCTAATGTTGTTAAAGCTACATACTGAGCCTGTTACCTAAAGAAGCACTTTTCTCCCAGGCTGACAGTGTGGACAACCCGTAGGGAACCCAAGAGTTCAGTTGCTCACAACCGCAAAAAAAAAAAAAAAAACTCAAAAAAAAAAAAAACTCAAGAAAGTTTGACTTTGCCTTCCATCTACCATCATTCAGTCATGAAATTACACTCTGTTTTCACATCCCAAGTTCCTAATAAAAGCCAAATTATGTTTAAATACATTACAAAGACCTTGTACAACTGTATAACCATCTGAAGAGTGTGCATATTTGATTTTATGCTCAGGGTAATTTTAAGGTGTCCATGTGATCTTCATGTGATCTAACTTCAAATTACCTTTTCATGGGAAAGTGTTCTACTTAGTAAATAGGGCTCAGGACGTTGCTGGACATTTTTGTGCGACTGCCGTTTGAAATGTAAGGAAGCGCCATGCAGTATCACCTTGTTGCCACCTGGCCTGGGCGCATTACTGCATGGCAGCAAGAAGTCCAGATTTATTTCTGGATCCTAATTCCATGTTGGGACCATTGTTGGACAATTACATAACAAGGGAAACTTATCTAGCTATGACACACCAGTGATGACATTTACTGGTAGTTAGGGTTGGGCGGTACCAGGAAAATCTGTACCGGTATTCGCAGCGCATCAGTTACCAGAATAGGCAAAGTACCGGGATTGACCACGTGCTCAACGTGCTAAAAACAAAAGGGTCTGTGTCTTGTTGAACTTGATAAAAACAACAAGTTTTGAGCCCTATATACTGTCAGGGTTTCCCCTGTGTTTTGGGGAGTATGAGGCGGTGAGGACGAATTACCTGATGCCACCATGAATTTTGGGTTCAAGTCCATACTGAGGTTCTTCAAAAATGAGTTATTTTAGGATTTTTACCATGATATAAACGTGCGAGGCGGTCTTAAAAAGTTGCGAGGCGGCCGCCTCCGCAATTAAGTACCAGAGGAAACCCTGTACTGTGGTGGTAATGCAGTAACTTGTATTCATGGCATCTTGTAAATTCATTGACAATAACATCAAACGGAGAGGTAAAAACTTTCGTTTGTGCAGCTTTAGCAGGGTTTGAGAGCAGGACTGTATACAGCAACTAAATTGGCCACCACCTTTTTGCCGATGCGATCATTTGTCAACATACCCAGTCGCCATTTGTGGGCTAAAAATTCTTAAGTCATGTGATCTGATTACTGTACATTTCTTACAAATTATTTCGTCACACGAAGTCGTTGGAACCTTGTCTTGTTTTGTTGTACTTTCTCCAGAAATACAAGCAAATTCGCTTTCGATGCCGCTTATATACACAAACAACGTAACTTTCATGATACAAGCAGACAACTGTATGTGCATCGTATAGTACTGTTGTTCGAAGCGAGAGAATCACTGTACTATTTCAACGGGAAATTTTCACCAGTTGATCACCTCCTCAGTTCCAACCTGAGCATGCTGTCTATGCACCGCCCTAAAGACCTGTTTCAAATGACTGACAGCCTTGAAGTGAAAGATATTGTGTACAAGTTTGCAGATCCGATTCGTAGACTTTACTTCCCGCGATTTTCGACAGCCAATCAGGAGTTTAAAATGCTAGTGCCAGGCATGACTTACGTTCATAATTAGATGCAAGGCAGGAGCGTTGCTTATAATCATGAATCGAGGAAGTTCCAATCCAGCTTATGCAGTGATGTGAATGAAATTTTCATTATTAATGGTGTCAGTTCAGTGAGGTAGAAATGTCCCCGTTTGTGGCAATTCTTAGCATAATTAGTGCCGGAAATCTTCTTTTCCACCGGGTGTGCCTGCCTGCCTATTGCTGTAATCAGTGTTGCCAGTGTGGCATTTTAAACACCAAAATAGGCAAATTTGGTTTATTTTTTACCTTTGTGGGTCAGTAAAAATCGAAAAGTGCACTCATTTTGGCGCTTTGGGGGGCATGATTGAAATAAGTATAAAACACCCGCTTTATCGCGAAATTTCAAGGATTTTTTTCCCTGATTCAGTAGTCCCCCGAGTGCGACTGTCACGGGTTTACAATTTACTCTTCACTTGTAGCAACATAGATTGAGTATGTTATGATGTATATCACATTGCAGTGTGTTGAAAACGTTGACTAGTGTTACTCTGTACAAAAAGACAGGGTCAAGTCTCCTCAAGTAGGAGCTAGTTTTGCTTAATATCTCTGGTGATTTTGCCGGAAATTTGGTGGGTCACCCCACAAACAAACTGGAAACCTTGATTACAGTCACTATAAGCCCATAGATTGAGTAATGAATGAAACTGGATTACATTGGATAGCTGTAGCAGCAGGATAACCTAAAAAAGTTATGCCAAAGACTTGGGAAGCAGTTAAAGTTCATATTTTAAAACACAAAATTGCTCATAACTCAAAAACGGAAGGAGATACAGACTTTTTCCTTTCATTGAGGAAATTTCAAAAAGTACTTTGAGTATGATCTTGCTGTCTGTGCAATTTCTGTGTTAATCGGAGTTAATCCGACAGAGTTGTGATGATGTGTACTAGTTCCTCGAAATTCCCCTAGAACACAGTTCTGATGCAAAATTTTTGGCTGGAATTGTCCTAAATGGTTCATCGGGGTTATTATGATAATGACCATGGTTTAGTATAGGCCGATCAGCAGCAGTTCATTTATATCAATGTCACCGCTGGAATTATGCCTGAACGTAACTTTTTCTCTTTCCACTTTTACATAGCTGAGTTCTTCTTCTTCAGTTCAGTTTTGTTTAGTGTGACACGCGGATGCTTTACGTTGTTTACAGTAGGTTAGTGTTAACAAAATAGGCAATATGTGTAGGCCTAGCCTGCATGGTTTGCATGATTTTACCAACGTTTGGGAAGATAGCTGCTTTATTAAACATAAGACAGGAACTGCCACTGTGTACTAAGTTAACTACAATCATTACGGCTCTGAATACATTTACTTTTAGAAGCCTTGAGGTTTGGTTTTGTGAGATATTGAAATGAACAGTTTTAAAATGGATCTGAAATTTGTTTTTGATCAATTTTGATGCTGAAATGTAAGTATTAACGCTACATTCCAAAAAACAAATTTTTGTTAATTTGTTGGAGGTGGTACGAGTACCATCACCACCAAGAATTTTCCCTGGTAGTGAGAAGTATTCAAAAGTACCGGTACTCGCTTATTCAGTTTTTACTTCCGGTACTGCGGATACCAGTACTGCAAATACCGGTAGTGACTTGAATACCGGGATACTGCCCAACCCTACTTGCAGTCTTGGTGATTGAAATGCCCTGTAACTCTACAGGACTATTACATTTTGTTACCTTAGCAATGTTGTCCTTCAGATAACCCAATTTAGCAGCTGCTTGAATTTAGTATTTAAGATTTCACTACAATGTCTCAATAATGGTCGTGAAATGTGGCACTAAATTTACCAACAGCACAATGCAAGTGTGTAAATGATACAGCATCATAAGAAATAGGTCATGACTTACTTTTTGAGAGGTCAACGAAAGTTTGAAGAGGAGAATCACATCTTACACATCAGTCGTCCCTTGGACTACCAGTTGAGATGGCTAAAATTTAATGCTGCATGCTAACAAGTGGGTCCAGTGGATCAGGTCTTTAGGGTCAAAGCGTATTTCTCTGTATTTCAACAATCGTGTTTCATTGTTTTCTTGCAGACCCCACGCAGAAGCGGGAAATGTCCTGGTGCTGACAAAACCTCTTGGTACCCAAGTAGCTGTCAATGCACGGCAGTGGAAAGACCAAAAAACAGAGAGATACAAGAGGTTGATAAACAGCAAACTGGTGACTCCAGAAGACATAGACAGAGCTTATCAAGAGGCCTCATTTCACATGTCCCATCTCAACAAGAAAGGTTTGTGTCACTTATTTCTCTTGAGTCTTGTGTAGCTCCAATTAAGCTGCTTAGTTATGAATCAATGGTGAATTGTTTGATGAAATAGCTTGCTTCCAGTTGCTCCAAATGAAGAATGTTTAAGGAATCAAGAACCTTTGCCTATTGTTAGCATGGTAACATGGGAGCTGAGCCATCCTTCAATTTCAAAGTTGATTTGACTTCATCATCCTGGTGAGCTCGCTATTGACCTGTAATGTTTTCCATGGAGTCTGAAAATAATAGAGTCAGTAAATACTGCAATGATGCAGTGGTGGCGACTTGATCTTGATTGCTACTTAAAAGGAAATAGGGCATTTAGAATATACCAACATGGCATAGAAAGAAAATAGCTTTAATCATTGTTAAACCATTCAGTCTCATCAATAAACATCTGAAAAAGCTTCATCTCCTCAAAAAATTATTCATATGATGAGTAACAGAAGATGCATCATTTGAATTTTGAAAAGTTTGGGTGAACATATTATTGTTGAGCGACAAATAAGTGAATTTCTATCTGCGAGAAACTCATTCCTTGAAAAGAGGGCTGCTGTCCTTCCTATAGTGATTAATCTATCATTCTATGTCCACAAATATCAGTTTTAAAAATATGGTTTTTTGTAAAACAAACGCCCTATTTCCCTTTGAATATTTGCGGATCAAATCAACTTGTAAGCTGAACTGTGAAAGCAAACACATGTTAAACATCAATTAAAAGTGTCAAAGTTAACAGAACAGAACTTTAATAATAGGTAAACTGCTGTCCATGCTTAGAGTTTACATTGCTCTTTCAGAAGGCATTTCGATCTCATAGCAAAATGGAAAATAAGAGAAGTTTGCCTCGCACAAAGGTTGGGAGTCAAAATCAAAGAAACAGAATTTTGTGGGTAATGAAGTGGAAAGTATGTGACCCTTCATAAATGTAAGGTTATCTCATCTGTAGTTTGTCAAGACATGGGTACATGTCAGATCTCTGCCTGATGTGGGAAGGAGGCTTCTCACATGTGGGATATTTTGTTGTTGTAAATCTTACTTTACTTTCTTGTAGAGTTGCAGCAATAGTTGCACTTTGAAAAAGTATATTGCCATTTAAATTTAATATAGTTTCTTTGTAGTTACGGGAATGTATAGTTCTTTGTGTATTCTGAAATACAAGCAAGTACTGGAGACGCATTGTAGATAGAATCTCATTAAACTCTTAATATTTCATTTTTTTTTACATAAATGATTTAAACAAATGATTTACAACCAGTAGTTCTTAACCTTTTTTTCTGCATTCCTCCATTTTCAGCCACCCTAGACATCCCCCTTCTTAAGTATATTGAAAGCTATACATTTTTAATCTTGCCCACAATGAGACGCTTGTACTAGTAATGACTAACTCTTGCAAATACATGAGTTTACTGAGCTGGGTCTGGCACAGTTATCATACAATGGTTCAGCACAGTCACCACAGTGTCATATCGCCGAACTCAGCAGTGATCTTACAAAACCACAACTATTAAAAAAAGATACTGGACAGAGTCGGCGCGATCTCTAATTACCCCCGTGAGATATCAAAACCTTCTCCTCCCCCCTCCCCGTTGAAAACAACAAATTAAAAATTGGCAGTGAGGATAACCTAATTGTCACTTTTCGTTTCCAGCTGCAGTCTTGATGCGTCATTACAATGCAAGAGGTGCTACAGATGTGACTGGGTTTGGCATCTTGGGCCATGCAAAAAATCTGGCTAAATTCCAGAAAAACGATGTGAAATTTGTCATCCACAACTTGCCAGTTATAGCAAAAATGGCTGCAGTCGCAAAATCTGCTGACAAACTCTTTCAGCTTTTACAAGGATATTCAGCTGAGACCTCTGGTAAGTGAAGCTTTAAACCAAAGTACAGAACACTTTGTTGGTAATCGTCATCTCTCCAACCAGGAGGGGGAAGGATGGTATGATTGCAAGTGGTTGTCATGATAAGCTGTATTTTTTACTCATGAATCATGACATAGAAGGTAGGAGTAATTTGGGCCTTTTTATGTACAGTGAAAAGAGTATGATGTCATATTTGTGAAATGTCACAAACCCATTGTGTCATGCACCTTCCATCTGTTTTAGCTCTTTCATTTCTTGAGCTGATTAGGAGGACAGGTAATCCTTGGAGATTTATGAATGCCAATGAATATTCATACCTATGCAATGAGATCCTCTAAGTGGAAACAATGTTTTTTACTCTGTGGGCTTTCATGCTCCTTGCAGCACTTGCAATCTCAATACAAACAGTGTGAATAATAACATTTTTATTCATGTCCCTGTCAGATGTATGTTAGGAATTATTTGTATAGTTTTAGTACTTCGAAGCACGCAAGGAAATGACCCCTACAGATTGATAAATAGGGTGCTAAGGCACAATGTCAAGCCTTGATGTCAAGTTAGGGTTTAAGTTGGAAGTAATTATAACCAGTGAAGTGAAGATATGACAAATACTGAGAGACATGAGTTTATTTCCCCCCCTGAGAGCATTTGGCATAAAGTTAAAACCCTTGCAAGCCAGACAGAAGTGTGAATTTTCGATACAAATACTGGCAGCCACACAATATATGTCTGTCGTGTCTTCCTTTACTTGGTAGCGTGAAGAAAGAACATGGTACAAGATGAGTTATAGGATTTAACCTCTGATTTATTGACTTTCCATCTAATTTAATAATCGCTCAAACTTTCAACCAATCACAACCAGTGATTTTGCCATTTCCCCATTCATTCCCACCCTATAAGATCCTGTTCCTGGAAGTTTCAAGTCAATTTGATTGTATAACTAAATTAATCAACAGGGTCTCTGGGTTGTCACTCTGCATGCGCTGTGAAGGTGACAAGACAATGTCATACACAATTGTTTGTACTGTACCCAGTCATTTCATGTATGTACTGGCAACCACCACCATCCTTGACGCAATTTCGCCAATGTTGAAATGAGAGCAGATGTAATATGATGTCATTAATGTGAGTCTGATGGAATTGTTAAAGGGAAATTTCCCCGCCCATGACACTCCATTCAACACCCAGGAATAATTACATTCAATCTATGAACATGTTACTTGGTTTTATATATGGTTCCAACGGCAGTTACTTATATCAATTTGCCCAAATATTTAAATAAACTAACGTCCACAGCATTTTAGTTGTGACCTCTTACAAGCATCATTTGAACCACAAGGCTTTTGTGCGTTCTGGTTGTGGAAGTTATGTGAATGATTATGTTTCACTATTTCTTGTGTCTTGAGTGCTTGTACACTTGTTTCTGTATCTAACAGTGCTGCATTTCCTTCATCATTGTAGGTGGTCTACTAATAGCATTCCCAAGAGAACATGCAGCTTCATTTTGTCGAGCTTTAGAATCAGAGACAGGAAATCCGGCCTGGATCATCGGTGTCGTGGACAACGGTGAACGGACAGCAATCATGAACGCAAAGCCAAGGGTCATCGAAGTTGTCACGAACATCACATAAAGTAGATTAAACTCCTCCGTGGGAGTTAACTGAGTTAATACTCAGAAATGCATCATCTAGATTCACGTCCAGTACTGCAATAAGATTGTCGTGAACAAAAACCTGCCATTACTAATCTACCCTGTAGAATGCCTACTTTTGATCTCAGAAGTAATACCTCTGTGGGCACATTGTTGTCATTGCTCTTTTGCTAGACATTCCAGTGAGCAACCAAAAATTATGAATGCAAAGCAAAGGGCCATTGAAGTAGTCATGAATGTTACCTTAAACCCTCGAGCGGAGGTAATATTCAGATAACCATTATCCATTTTCCCAGCCTAGCACTAGCATCGGATCGCCAGGTGATATTTCGATCTCATTGGTTGATTCAAGCGCAAGTTCTGTTTGATGATGACAATGTGACTGTTCTTAGTTGAATCAAGATCCCTGTAGGGCATTCACAAGCTAAAACTTATGATGATGTCAGCTGTCGAAAACAGAACTAGATCCACTGTAGTGTAGCTGAACAGGTTGCTGAAGATCACATGGTGTGTGTAGATGCAAAGATGTGTGCACAAAATTTATTTTCTAGTATTTTTTAGATTATTAGTAGGCGTTTTTGCAGTTGGGTTAGTAATGAATGGTTATTGTTTACAACAATGATCATGTGAGTTTGGTATTATCTTTTCATTTAATGAATGATCTGCTGATCCCTGTAATTGGTATGCAAATTAGATGTATTTGCATCCCCATTGATGTCAGTTTGACCATATCTCTCATGGTATCATGAATTGCAATTATTAACTTCACTGTGCAGTTGCGACTGCAGTCCTCAGTGATATGATTTGGTGATCAAGACAATATTGTGGCCTTCAGTCGTGGGTGAATATGAGGGTCTCATGCGCTCCCTCTCCCATGAGGGACAGGTCTCATGCAATTCTTGGTGATAATGTTCCATCAAGATGGTGTATACCTTTACATAAGTCAAAAACGTAAGATTGTTGCCTTCTTGATTAACACCTATGGAAGATTTTCTCTCACCTACCAATCTATCTTTTTTGGTGAATGTAATAATGTAAGAGGACAAACCCACCCCTGCCAAAGAAATGAAAACTTCCTCCATCAATAGAAAGTGCTAACCCCTGTGCCTTTAATTTGTCTTGCAATTGGTTTGTACTTTCCTCTTTGTGAAGTTGCTTGTTGAGAGCTAGTCAGGTTAAAGCTTTAGCAATTCTTGCTATGAAGGGTTAATGGTAATTCAGAGTGTACATTCCCATTTGATGGGCCAATAACTTGGTCGTGTGGCTCGTGAATTATGATGAAATATATTTTGTAAAATGTCGGTAGAACTATCTTGTACAGCAGCGTGATTATAATGTCACAAGAAACTCAGATAAAGTGGAAACAACTTATGTTAACATTTTGTCAAAAAAAAAAGAAGAAAAATGCTAGTGCGATTTTTTAGTCTAGGAGGAACCTGAGAAGAGATTTTGTAGCATCCTACAGTAAAAGTGACATTACATGTTTGACTCTGTTTAGCTTTTGTGTCAGATTCTTCGTGAGTAAATGCAATTTTGCAAGGATGTCACATTACTTAATTTTTGCTGCAAAAGATACTGAGCCAAAAGATCTGTGTTTTGTGCAGAGTGCTCTGGAGGCAAACTTAAAAGCAGGCCGCAAGGGATCATTAGGCAAAAGTATACTCACCTGACAAACAAAAGTGTGTTGAGTGACCAGTGTGAAGCTAGCAGACTATCCCAGCACAGGATCCCAGTGCCGGAATCCTATGCTAGCTTCAGACTGGTTTGTTCAGTGGGGAGGAAACTGAAGAAGAAACCTGGTGGAGTGAAATTTATAATTCATTGCAATACTGATTTAAGGTATTGCCTATTGCTGATGCATTTATTCATTAACATAAGCTCTGAATAGGAAAACCATTTCTTAGTGTTTTAAAGCAGTGAAATTGCTCCCATCTTTAAATTTGCCCTTTTGAAAAGAGGCATTTACGGGGGATGGACGTGGATTTTGTAAGCAGATTTAAAACTGAAAAAGCAAGGTAGTCTTCAGGGGACGTTTCACATTGTATAATGATTTTCAGGATCTTTCATCGGTTTTGTTTCTATTCTCCTTTTTTTTATTTTCCATTAAAAGATGAGAAGGACTGTGAGCGTTAGCTCAGCATGTCAATATAGAGATTCTTGCCATGCAATGTTTGAGCAGCTTGCATGGATGGAACCCCAATATTTATGCATATTAATGAGCATTTGCAAATGTGGCTCATTCCATTGATGTGGTTCCAATGATGCTCTCGTTGTAAACCCCGTACCAGAGGACCAGCGTTTGAGCGGATACATCTGATCACCGAATGGGTTCTGCCACATATTGCATTCCCACCTCAGCAGTCATAAAAATAGATAAGTTGGATTGCAATAAAACCAGCAAAACCAAAGTTAAAATCTATGTGTTAATTTTTTGACTTTGTTATTCCAAAACTGCCTCACAGAGAGAGAATGAAATATCGGTTGTTATACTCCAGGAAAACTGGGTGTTCAAGTGATCACTGCTTAAGTACTACTCTATTTCAATGGTCTTAAGATCAAACTTTCACAGGTGTTACTCAAGGTGAGTTGCATGTTGGGAAACTAAAAAAGGACATGAAAAGACACCATCTCTGACCTTTTTGTTTGATTGTATTGTCCTCACTATTCCAATCAACAGAACTTTATGGGTCAAAACTCACATGAACCGGAGTTGCTTGAAGGGTACATTGTTAAACCAACCTCATGCTGCCAACTCAAAACCAAGACCAAAAACGTCAGTTTTATCATTGTGCAAAATTTGGGTGTTGATGTCAGTATGCCAAGATGACTTAAGTGATGAGAGCTTTGTAGTAGGATTGAGGTAAATATAAGTGTCTGGTTTAAAAAGAAACACTGTATGATGGTTGGCAATGTTGCTGTCTCAATAGGGATTTTTTTTTGGCAAGGTGTGTAGCATTATATCTTAAGGACTATTCCGTAGCTCTTCACAGGGCATGCCTGTATTCATAACCTTGTCTTTACTTGGTTCTTGGTTGGGTTTCTGGACTGACTGACTGGCTACCAAATTAATTGAATCAATGCAATTAGAGAATCAAATTCATATGATTAGACATTAGCCATGGTGATATTCTGGCACAGTTAATATGCTGATACTGGCCTAACGCAGATGTTCTTCATTGACTTGGGTTGCGTCCAAGTCTTTTCAGTCGTACACTGTGAGTACATTTTCACCATAATTTAAATGAAGTATGCTCCCTTTACCTATGAAGTCTGTGACATTCCATAAATATGAACATGCTACACAACAATGACAAGTCAGCAATTTATCATTTTGATGTGCTTCTGACATGCATGCAGAGGGAATTGAGAAGTTGACCTACACTGAAAACAATAGTCTTCTTTATCTCAATACGCTACACCAAGAGACTTCCCCTACTTGAGATGTTGTTTGCAAGGGGTTTTACTATTTGATGCCTGTTGATCTTAGACCTCCATCAAGAGTAAAAGACTTTTTACTCTCAGTGAGGTCAGCGAGCTGCTACTGAGAAGGACATTGGACAGAAACTTCAATTACTGCTGATACTGTACCTTAAGACCCACCAAATCAAAAGCAGATAAGCTGTGTTGATGGCTCAAAGATATTTCAATCCTTAATTCAGCGATTCCAGTTCCAGTTCAGTTAAGTCAGCTAATCCTTAATTGGCTCGCTCAGAACAATGCTGACATTTTCAGAGCAAGCAGCATGAGAATGGAAACAACTGTTCAACTGAAGTACAGTAAATTAAGACATTTGGGCTTTTTGTGAGAAGCAATAGCATTTAAATTAGTGGAAGAGGCAGTAGTCTATGTTTCTTACAAACTAGATAAGAATTTTCTGGTTTTCTGAAATAGCCAAGTATGGATTTTTTTCATCAGTGTGGTACATCCCTAATATTATATTGTTATACATTTCACCAAGTGTCAAAAGACAATAATTAAATATATTTCCCTCATGACTGGCAATGTTGGTACATTGGAGAATGCTTCCAATTCTGTGTGGAGAACATTTCCAAGTCTAACTGTGACTTCAGCAGATGACAACTGCCACATGGTGTTTACTTTCTAATCTCTCATAAGCTCTATAGAAATGACAAGAACAATACAAGAGACAGATTGCTGTGTGACTTGGAAACTCTAGTTCAAAGTTATGGATCTCCTCACATACACCTCCTGGGTCAGGTACACCTAAGAACCAAATATAAGATCTGTCCAAGCTGTGTTTACAAAGTGCTTACTGTTTGACCACTAACTCAACAGTAGGCTTCTTGTACTCAGTAAGGTATGTGTCTAAGCTCCTTTCTTGAAATACCAGTTTACAAAGTTTTTCCTAGTGTTTTACCGACTAACTCCAAATGATCTTTGCCATCCCACACATACAATGGCTTTTTGTATTCAGTAAGGTGCACCTACATACTCAGGTCTATCAAGTTTCCTTTGTGATACTGTGTTTCCAAGGTTTTCTCTATTTGACCTCTGCTAGCCTGAAACAGCAGGCTTCTTGTACTTAATAGTAAAGGTAAATACCATCTGTCCAAGCTAATGCAGTACCCTTAACAGTTGACATTGATGATTGCTTGTTCAAGATTTTTTTGAGATCTTGCACATGGGTTGGAAAGTTGACTACTGCTGACCTAAAATGATCTCTGACCTCCACCACCAGAAGTGTTTCTTTTACTCATTGTGCAAAACTTCGACCAAGTTCAAGTGGGGGATTAGGGTACAACTGGAGTTTTGTACCCAATTTGGTACACCTTTCACTGCTGTTACCATCTCACAAGTGCAAGCAGGAGAGGATGGTGGGGGATTTCATGTACAAATACCATCTCACTTGTAAATCAGCATCATTAATGTGATAGAGGCGGGAAACATTGAGGAGTCAAAATACAACTTCTGAAGACAGTGTAAGTTTCTTTAGCTGTATTGAAACTGTGGTCACTGGATTACTTTTATTTTATGAATTTTGCAAAATATTAAGCTGGGAGAAAGATATTCACTGAAAGTAAGAACCTAATTCCAATTTAAGGAGGAATCTCACTGCTCTGCAGAAAATGTATTTACAGCTACAGAGTAGAAATAAACCGCTCGAAAAACAGTTAAGATGACTCATCGTGTACCGTGATCATAAACATATGGAGCCTTGATGGAGAATCATAAATGTCACACAGGATAGTCCATAGAAAAGACAAAATATAGAGATAATTGCTGCAATGAGAACTCCAAATTTTATGAAAGCAATATCTTGTCTGAGAGGGAAAAAAAAATAATCAAGAAATGTATTAGCTTATGTTACTAAATGACTATTAAGGAGTACAATGGAAGCTCTTACATTCCAATTTTAATGTTCAGTTTCCTTCACAGATGTTGCAATTTAGGAAACAAAAGTATGAAATGTAATAATGTATTAAGCAGCAGTACGAAATCTACCGACCTTTCTCAACACAACATGGACTTCGGGGTTCCCATCTTTTGAATCTGGGCATATCAAACAATTGAAAATGTATAAAACCATCACCGCTAGTAATAGAGACGGTTGAAACGATGCACACGAGCAGTTTGAGAATTTCACACACATAACCTCACCTCACTTGCACAAACCTAACCCCTAACCCTAAATGTAACCTTGATATTGATTGCTGCTTGCTAGGCTCTGGTTTGTGTCAATCGTTTGATTTACTTGAATGAATTTGTTCAAGAGAATAGCCACAATCATCATAGATTGGTGAAGTTTAGTCACCCAAGTCACAGCCAATCACACATCTACACATCTACCACCAGACTCATCAAGCTGCATAAATTTCATATCAGATGCATTCTGCCACAAACCTCCAACATAAGATAGGATGTTACTTTTCCAAATAACCGGATAGGTCTCTATAAAGACACAGCGTATAAAATGGTAAAATCTCGTGATGATTAAAAAACTTAAGTGATTGGTCACAACAACAAAAAAAACATTGCATGTCCTCTTACGAAGGGAATGAAGATGCCCTCTTCTCTCCGCTATGTTACTGTGTTTCTTTGTGCAGTGGTGCTATGGTACACTTCACACAAAGACAATTTACCGTCATGCAAACCATCACAACAGATTAAATCTGTTTTTTTTTCTGAAGTATGACATTTTGACATTAAAGATGAAGAAGATATGTGTCTATTGGCCTATCTATTATGGAATGGATGTATCTGCGCATAAACATCACAGACCACACACGACAGGAATAATTCATGATGACTAAGTTTGATGGACACTTTATAATATTTCGTTCCAAACTGCTTATGACAGTGTAATTCAGTCTTCAATGTTGGGCTTGTCCAAAAATTTTCCCAAGATTTGAATTCTTTTCCTTTGAGTATGGAAGTTCTCTTTGACTCCCCACCTCTCTAAAGGAGCAATTAACTAGTAATTTGTATTTAATAGCGTTCCTTGGAATCGTTTGCGAAGAGTACCTCTTTTCATGCAACTGAAGAAAAATCCTCCTAAAAACCATTTTGAGATCTGCTTTGATTGTACTTTCAAATGTCACATGTTTCCCATCTGAGGGTCATTGGTAAAGACAAATGCCACTGAATAGCACCTGACAGAGTTTATCAACGGCACAACTTTTGAAATTTGAAAGCGGCGTGATCTGGTCGACAGTGCAAACAGAGTCTCCCACAAGTGTAAACTGCAAAGTTTTCTTTATTTGTCCCATTTGGAATTGGTGGTGTGCAAACCACCAAAGTCAGTTAGGCACATTATCAAGGGAATCACGTACAACTATCTGGACACCGATTTACTGAAATCATAAGTATGCAAAGATAACTTCTTTGTAATCAAATCAACAACTTTGCAAGAAATGGGTAGGCCCCAGTGAAAAGTGTTACGGAGGGAAAAAAAAAGGCAACAATTTTGCACAATTAAAATAAAATGCAACCATCAGATGAATATAACGTTAAAACTTCACAAAAGAGCTGCAGTTTTGCTTCATGACATGCCCTGCCTGCTCAACAAATGTATTTGTAATCTTTAAAATTTGAAATATACTCAAATCTTCCCTTCATATCCCGATATAAATTTCCTTGCGGTAAGAAACACTTCACAAACGTCACCATTGCTTTTCCTTGAATCGTCGACAACGGCTTGCTGTTCGGTGAACCAGTCCCAAAGTGCCTCTTAAATGTTATGCCATTCAACCATGAAGTGATTAAATACTTCTTTTGCAACACTCCTGGATGCACATCAGTCAGAAACAAAAGTAAGGTATTTGGAACAAACAGTCACCTAAAGTTTTGAGTGATACAACCACCTTTCCATGACTGACAAAATGAGTTGCTCCTGGAACATATTGTGTCTACAGTTTTGAAAGAATACCACTGCATCACTTAATAATTAAAAGGTCCTGCAAGACAACACGTGAAGAGGAGTGTACAACAGTGATTGTCTTTTCTGTACATCAAAATAGCTCTTTTTTCTATGAAGCCACTAGCCCCAATCGTGCTATTATCAGCAACTTTTTTGCAATTTGGGTAAATTCCACCAAAACTAAGAGTTATTCTGTTGAAGATATAAATTCAGCACACATTCAAACAATAGTTGATTGGTTCCTCCTTCCATCTTATTTATACCACCATTTAATATCAACAAGCACATTAGGAAGTGATTAGTGGGCTCCTCTCCAAGTCACCGACAAGCTGCACAAATTACCAAAATCAAAATTTAACATCTGCAAAGTAGAGATTTCATCTCTTCCATGATCTTAATGTGAGACACTTAAGTATGTTTTCTTGTTCAAGTCCAATATCCCAACAAAAATCCTGCACACTCGGGACTTCTCACCATCATGCAATTAAGTGCATAGAATTCATCATGGTGCATGAGAGATCTGTCGATATTGGCACTACTATTATTACGCCAAAGTTGAGAAAGTGTTTTGGCCACTCTAGTGACCTGTTTTTACCCATGAAATGGCTCACAGGTATCTACAACCTTGTCTAGCCTTCTCCTTTTCCTTCATGTACAAGCATTTTCTGCTCAAACCATTCAAGGAGAGCACTGTATCCTTTGAGTAACAAGTTACATGACCATTGAACAGTATTCAGTGGCTAAAGCATGGAGTACAGTACCTCCTTTCCATGGTTCACAGACATACTCTGGCAACTTCTTACAAATGAAACTGCTGGCATGAAAAAGATAACTTTGCACTCTACAGTCATTGCAGGGTAACAATTTCAGATTCAACGTACTAATGTTGCAGTGGCTTACATTTCAGCTGTTTGCTCTTCGTAGAGTTTGAAATAAAATGTTATGAGCTCAATGCATAAAAAACAAGCTTCTCTCTAATATTTGTCTATCTTAAGCAAAACTTTTTGAAATATCTTAGACAAATATCTCACACAAGCATGAAATGCCTCTGAACATCTTTGACAATAGTAGCTGGCAAAATAAATTTTGCATATAAAAGTGTCTTGCACGTACTCTTTTCTCCTTGTTATCCTCCCTTCTGTCTGTCAGTGTTTGCAGATTCAATCCGCTTTGATTACAGTATGGTAAGAGTCACCACTGATAGACATTTCACGATGGGAAGCATACCCTTATACAGTATGAGTATGCATACACAACAACTGTATAACCACACTCATTTATACACAATAAAAAGTGATTCTTGTAGGCCAAATATCTAAATGCATTACACTGTACAGTCTGGCATAAAGTTTTCATTTCCAAAACTTTTCAGATGTTGAGAGTTACTGTATTTCATATAAATTTGACCGCAAATCCAACAGCAACTGCAAGTGAATGACAATATGTACACAGTATTTACGTCAGCAAGGATACATCTATTCATAACACATGCCAGCAAAAAGAACACTGTTGTACAATCTGTAATACCTTTTACCTGTAATTCTGTACTCAAAACCAAGACCCTGAAAGTAAACCTGATACTGTATTTTCAAGTACAATCTCGCTCTACTTTTGGCCCCTGGTATGAAAAAGCAAAGGTAACATGTCTGGTATTGGTCAGAGTTGGAAATCTGCCAGTGAGGTACAGTGTCACAACAACAAGCTACTGTGTATATATATATATCAGTCCCACTCTTCAACCATGTTTACATTTGTAGGAAGTACATTGGTTTTTGCCCGCATTTTGCCTGCACCTTTCTAAATCTTAGTGGTGAGGGTGACAAGACTTCTTGAAATCTTTTGCAGAATCCTGTAGCATGATCACTCAGCTCACACTTCCATCGTTGCGCTCTGCTTGGAGGTCGAATCGCTCGGTGCCAGAGCTATTTCGGTAACGTCACTCGGAGCCGGCGTCTTCTCCTTGGAGACAGTGCTGGATGTTGACGTGGATGGAGACGCGGGGCTGGTCACGTCCATACTCGGCCACTGGGTCTGCTCCTCCACACGACTCAGCCTCTCCTTCAGAGCATCTAAGGCAATTTTCCTGTGAAATGAACAAGCAGTGAGGCTAGGGGGTAAGACATGCAATTTGGTAATGAACCTGTCACAAAATACTACATTACCTAACAGTAAAGTACAAAGTAACATGGCAAATGATACTTCAGATATTGTACAGTGCTTTTCAATGTCCCCGGTTGATCAACATTTGACCAAGTCTCCACTCAAATGGTATAAAGCAATGAAGCACAGACATGGCCAAGATGTGGTGTTGAAGGCATTGGAATGCAGATGTATGCATCTGTCAGACTTAAGCAATGTCAAAAACATAACTTCATTGTGTTTTATGTCCAGAAAAAAAATATGGTCTGACACTGTTTGTGCAATAAACAGAAATCCAAACCGTGCCTTCTGAACACAACAGCGTACAGATGGAGAGTAAATGTGAGTCCATTCTCTCAAAATGAGAGAAAATTGTACAGTAAATCAGAGATTGAAATACCCAGTATTCATCAGAAAAGCCCAATGAATGTAACAGGCCGCAGATTTCTACACATGAGACACCAAAAATATTCTTCTCAAAGAAAGGATCAATGAAATTCTCTGAGAATATACTGGTTTTAGACAACACTGTACCATATCTTCATACGTTAAGCCTGCTGGACCAAATCACTGAATAGGTGAAAACTGCATTTAAAGGAAAATAGCCAATTATTTTCCTTTTACAGAGAGAATATTTTCAAAACCAGACACAGAAAGATCATAGAGTTTTCAGAATAAAGGCAAAAAGACCCTCTTCTTTTTCATGAACTAAGTTTCTCACTGATAGAAATTCATTTAATTGCTGCTCAAGAATAACGTGCTCACCAAAAGTTTCAAAAGTCAAAACGGTCTATCTTAATGTGACTCCTCTCACACATGCAGTACAAGATGTACAGTAATACTGTATATCGAGGGGAACAAACTGTTGCTGATTTCTACTAGTGAGACTCAATGATTTTAACTAGAAAGCCAAAAGGCTTAGTGATTCCTTGCCTCATGATATATATTGTAACAAACATGAATCGCCCACACGACAAGCATGAGATCCCACACAGTTATCCTACTTGAGATACCATCTTAGTAAGGTCAAAATCTTTTGAAATCTTGTGACTCAAAATGACCTTTCACCTCCACTTACAACAATAGGGATCACCTACACTATATGGCCATCAACATGCTAAATATGAACAATTCACAATTTAAGTATAACACCCCTCACATTTATCACCCTTAAAATATCATGTATACAAGGTTTTGACCTTTTGTCACCCCAAATAACCTTTGACCTACACAAACATGAGAAAACTCCCAAACGGATAAGATGCTGCAGGGGAACAAATTATATTTTGTCGTGTCTAATAACTTGATAAAAAGGTAAACATGTTTATTTAATCAAAATTATAGCACTTTATTTTGTCAAGTTACAGCTATTGGTGGCAGCTCTTCCATATTTGATTTTTTGGCGTGATGCCCTTCCCAATGGCTATGAGGTCCTTGAAAATTAGCAAAAGCGGATAACCCTATTAAACCAGAATCTAGCATGACTTGCAATTTTGCCTTTAGTCTACTTAAAGACACAACACACAGTACAAGTTTCCCTGGTTTGATACACAGTAGTCATTTGTTCAAAGCTTACCTGAACTACTGTAAAGTGAAATAGGGCGTTTAGAATACACCAACATGGCGTACAAAGAAATTCGCTTCAACCATTGTTAAACCATTCAGTCTCATCAGTAAATATCTGTCAAAGCTTCACCTCCTCAAAACATTATGCATGTGATAAGTAACGGATGCATCATTTGAATTTTAAAAAGTTTGGGTGAACAAATTATTGTTGAGCAACAAATAACTAAATTTCTGATCTGTGAGAATCTTATTCCTTGAAAATAAGGCTACTGTAATTCATTATTTTGAATAATCTATCATTCTATGTCCACAAATAATGATTTTAAAAATATGGTTGTTTTCTGTAAAACAAATGCCCTATTTCCCTTTAAGGGCTAAACAGAGACACTGTTTATAAAGTAAATGGTTAAGTCCATTAAGCACCTGGCTCAACAGACTGTATGATTTATTCTGGACATTGTGGTTTCTACTGGCAGTCAACTGTGATAAATTATGTCAGATAACAGAGACCAATTTGAACAGAGGTGGGTCAGTTACAATTTGATTCATTCAATTAAGCAATCACAGTTCATGCACGCTCAAGGGTATTTGATCCAAATGATCAGTAATTTAGTTCTTTTTATAAAGCTAATAACCCGTGGTATATTTAATCAATTCCAATTTACAATTCATGAATGCTCACGTCCTTATGAGGACAGTGGCAGGTTTGCCAAATAATAATCTTTGATACCAAATTTAATGTTGTCTTCATCTTTTCTTTATGGTTATCAAAGAGACTATGTTGGTATGTCCTAAAAGAAGTTCTCAAATCAACAACAGGATTCTACATTACAAGTATAAAATTCACTAGAAGTTCTTTAAATATTGTAGATTCAAGTTTTGTACATTTTGACCTCCCATGACCCCAAATGACCTTTCACCTATGCCAAAAAAAAATAGGGACCATCTACTCGATATGGGCAAACCACACGCTAACTATGAGATCTCTCACATTTATTGTTCTGGAGATATCGTGTTTACAAGCAATTTTCAAGGTATTTACCTTCTGACCTCTGGTGACCCTTGCACTCAATAAGATACACCTACACACTTCGTATGACATCTGCTCAAGCTTCTCTTCTTGAGATATTGTGTTTACATGGTTTTCACAATTTGACCCCTGTTGACCCCAAATGACCTTTGACCTCCACTGAAAACAATAGGGCTCCTCTACTCAACATGGTACAACTACATACTACACATGAGATTTCTACAAGCTTCCTTTCTTGAGATATCATGTTTACAAGGTTTTCACAATCTGACCCATGTTGACCCCAAATGACCTTTGACCTCCACCAAAAACGATAGGGATCATCTACTCAATGAGGGCAACCTTCATGCCAAGTATGAGATCACTCAGAGTTACAATTCTGGAGATATCGTGTTTACAAGCAATTTTCAAGGTATTTACCTTTTGACCTCTAGTGACCCCAAATGACCTTTGACCTCCACTAAAAACAATAGGGATCATCTACTCAATAAGGGCAATCTACATGCCAAGTATAAGATCACTCAAAGTTATGCTTCTTGAGATATCGTGTTTACAAGCAGGCGTGACACACGCACATACATACATACACACACACACACACGACATCACCATCGCATAGATTCCTCTGCCTTCGGCAAGGAATCAAAAAATGATTAAAGCCATTTTTTTTTTGTATGACAGGGTTGTAGCTGTGATGGACAGACCGAGCAGCCTCACCCAGGACTTGAAACCCTGCCCAGTGCTGGCAGTCACTTTATGTCGTAACTACCACCTGCCACTACAGTAACTGCACAAAATGTAGTAAATATGACAAGAAGCAGTTTTATGAGTTAACGTTCAAAGATTCTAAGAGTACTTTACAAAACATATAGCGCTATTAATGTGTGCTGTTCACTGCACTCCCCCTTGGGGGCGTTGTCCCTGGACCCCAACAGGAGTCCTGACGAGTGTGAGCCTCTGGACCCCACCAGGGGTGACTGTTTCCTTTGCTTGGAGCCGGGCACAAAAACTCTGGCATTCCATTTGCACATTTTCATTGCAATATCTCCCCTTTGTGTCCAAAAAGCACTGTATGTCTGGGAGGCTCCCTTACATGTACACTGGAAACAAACAGGGCTACATTACTGTAACCTTACTGCTGACCTTGTGTTACAAACTTCAGACATTAAATTACTGCTGTTTATTCCATTGTTCCTCTTTAAGATAACAAGTACGACAAAAGACTTTGCATGTGAGTGCCAGATCAATCATTCTTTTAGTGTAAGTGGAAAAAGATAAGCCACAAAAGTGGAAGTTGGTAGGCTACAGAAACACTGGTACAGTGGGTTTGTTTACATGAAGTTACTACAACAAAGAAAGGAGACACAGCTGTGCTTACACGAGTCTAACAGTAAACTGGAACACACTGCAAACATTGTATTCAGAGCTACTGTACATTTAAATTGGTGAAACAGATGATAACCTTTGCAGCATCTGTGGAACCTCAGATTGAATGGATTGTTCTGGTCTTTGTACTGTACATACTGTAGGTACAGTATGTGGGATGAGGGTAGGGGTATACCAGCATGAAGGCAGGGGAACATGAGGATTAGAAGATGAGGATTAGGATGTGACCAGCTTAGTGCTAGATAGATAAAAAAAAAAAAGTGCACAGATGCTGGGCAGTTGTTGATCAATAGTGACCGACAATAGTCCATGAAGATTCTCTGCTAGAAGCAAGGTAAGGAGATGGATCCGAACGGTGGAGTTGCATCCGAGTGACTCTTTTTCCGGCAAGTCACGTCAACTACACTCATTTTAGCGACTAGAGTCGTACTGTAAGTCATGATTCGTGTCACTGTGTTATTTTAACAGGGGAAATAGGCCAGAATTTTTCAAGTCAGGCAATTTTGCCAGCTGTGAAGTGAGTCATGACCTGATTACATTTCTGAGGAATGGGATATTCTGAGGGGGGCAATTGCGATCCCACACCATCACTTGCCTCAAATCACTGTAAGAAATGCAGTTTTTTCGCACACTTAGAAGAAAAATGGGACCACAGGCAATCTATGAAAGTCGGACTATAAAACAGCACATCTACACCAAACTCCTTAATTTCCTGAGAAGTGTGATTTGTAGCACACCTCGAAACCTAAAACTCAAGGCCTGATACTTGAAGCCAATTTGTAGTAATCAGTTTGAAGTTCAACTTTAAGGGTGACATGCTCAGAAATGTAAAATACTGTAGTATCAGTTGACAGTGCCACTTGTTAGGCTGTTAAATGGAGGAAACAAGGAACAACTACAGCACCAATTGCTCCGCTTTTATTCATGGGCTATTTGGTCATTAGTAAATCTTGACCATTACAAGCAAAGTACCAGCCACTGGCAACTCTCCCACTCAGCAGTTCTTCACATGCAAGCCAGTATGGTTTTCATATACAATATATGGTTACAATGATTGTATTCTGTACCATACACTTGGGACAGATGTTTTACATGTTTCAAACTGTGCATGAGACGACAGCCAAACCGCTGCGACGTCAAAACTGAAAGCACCTACAGGAATACTGTGCTGTATACACACACGCACACACACACACAAAAAAAACTACAATGCTGCACTGTTGTCCATTTACAGGATTCCTTGGTAGGATGACAGGAAATTATTCAAATTGAATGATGTTTATGTCTAATTATAAAACCAACGTCCCACATCCTATGTTTGTGTAAAGAGTGTTTAGATATGTGTGTGGTTCTGAGAAAGATATGTTTAGAAATATCTGTGCAGTCTTCATTAAACAAGCCACAAAAATGACCGCCTACCCTGCGAATGTTAGGATAAAACACACTGATCTGATCGGGACCAATTTCAAAGTCACCTTAAATAACCCAAAACCAAAACGCAGTATGAATATGAACTTTGTCCCACTTTACGAGCGGCACCTGCAATGAAGAAGTCTGAATGAATACGTTTTCTGTCAACTCATAGTATAAACCCAACAGTTCAGTTGCTTCTCAGAACATTGCAGTCTGATGTATCCTTATTGCTAGTCTGAAAAAAGTCTGAAAAGAAAAAAAGGACCTACATGAAGATTTTTTCTCACTGCTTTAGTAGACCTGTCCTCCCTATTTGGGAGCAAGGTCCCAACATGGAAATGAACAGTGTTGCGTTCTGCAGCTGAATAAAGACGGTGCCAAATTACATGTAAAGATACAGATTTATCAATACTATTACAGCTCAGTGTATTCAGAGGCTTCATTGCCGATGGGGTGCAAAACCCTTTTAACTTTACGATGGAGATGGAAAAATAGTGATTGATGTCTAGTGCTGCTTCAAGTCTATCAGAAGTTCATTGTCTGTTTTGCAAGAAAACAAATTTGGACTAAATTCGGTAGTACACAGTGCCTTGCGCAGAATGATTTTCTTTGAAACTGAAGTTCCATATTTGGGCAATACAATCAGTTGTGAGTAACAGTGCTAGGTATAGGCATCCTTATCAGAAATGAAAACTCAATTGTGCATAAAAAACAAAACAAAGAAACAATTAAGGACAGGAAAAATAAAACAACAGAGAGCTTTGTAGTTCTTTACCAGAAAGCAGTCACTCAGGTGAATTGTACTGTATGTCTGAATGTCTTTTAGTACTGGTACTTGCCTAAATGCTTTTCTACATGCCCTCTCTGTACAGTATAAATTGTTTGAAGGCTCCAGGCAGATACAGTAGTTGGTGACTAAACGTATTGCATGTTTATGAAGGCATTAACTCAACTATTTTGAAGGACTAGGTCATCCAACAATTACAGTAGTCCTTTCCTTTTTAACTGTGATTCTAGGACACGACTGGCTCCTAAAGATACTACTGTACGACAATATAAACTAATATTGAAAAAAAAATCTTTGACTGCATCTGAAATGATGTGACACAGTATATCAGTAAATGCTACAGTATTACATCCTCAGTTGCAGGCCTCTACAATGGTGAGACAAAGATACGGTATCTCATAGTAGTACTGTACTGTACCTACAGTGTAACTACTTGAGATGCTGAATGAGACCACTGCAGTTACTGTGGAATTGACCAATTGTGCGCTCAGTGTATTCAACAAAAGGTCCTTCCACATAATAACAAGCAGGAACCAAGCACCTGAGAAAGGGTGTGTTCTTGAACATTGCTTCGTGGATCATGCAGTGTAGCCCATTTGGAGGCATTTGATCAAGCCAGTTTTGAGTACATGTCTTGCTGATTCAAAATGACCATTTTGGTTGGGTTGCACTTACTGTGCAGTAGACGTAAAAGTATAACTGCAAGATGACCATAGTCACTCTGAAATCTAGTAAATTTGGAAGCAGCACTTACGGTAGCAACAATTGCAAACTTCACAAATGGTTAACAATTGTTGCTACACTATACTCCACTCATGAGTTAATGTGATAAACATTATTGCAACAATGTCCAATGATTCCAATTAACTGTAAAAGACCAATACTTTGGGCCTACATCTCTGTTGGTTGTCCCATGGATGACCAAAATACAAAATATATGCTTTGTCTTTTCCAAAGTTACAACTTGTCAGATTCCTTCAATCATAAATTTAGCGACACAACTTTTCTACGTAGCTCTACTGTGCCCAGGTTTCCAATGTACTTGTAACGATCGTGATAGCGAATTCATCACCAGTTTGCAACATCACATTCCAGAAATTTGAATTGAGATTTGTATTTCACATCAGAACTGAACTGATTTGGCTAATCTGAACTTCCAGACAACTCCATCACACAATCTGTTGCACCTGTAACACTTCATGTACCTTGAATACCCAGACTACCAGTTAAACCTCTTCACAGTCCATTCATACAACCAGGATTACAACTAGTCTTTTCTGTACAAGCGTACAGATCACCCTACTTTTTTAAAGTTAGTAACAAGGGTAGTCTACTGTAGGTATTAAACAGCTACATGTGATTCAAAGCACAAGTCAACTTGCATCACACTTGACTGCCATGTTTCATTTGATTAAAGTGACAGTCAAATATTTCAGATAGTTAAAGTTGGGCTGCACAGTATCAGAACAAGTTGCTCCATGGATAGAAATGGAACATCTGAGAGACTTTGCTGGGATAGGGCTCATTCTAAAGTGTGATGAGCTGTTGCTGCACTGTTTACAAATTTGCAGTTACTGAACAACGAATAGAACAAATGACAGCCAGAATGTACAAAAGCACTGTGGTTTCCATGATATCATTATGAGGAATTTTTTTTCTGAATCTGACAAATTTTGTAGTTTAAAGCCCTCTTGAGTGTTGACCCCATATGACCATCTTTGACCTCCATCAAAAATGATAGGGTCCTTGTACTTAATGTGGTACACCCACACACCAAATATGACATTTGTCCAAGCTCCCCTTCTTGACATGTTTACGAGGACTTCACAAATTGACCCCACTGATTCAAATGACCTTTGACATCCACCATCATCAGTTGACAGGGTTCTTGTACTCAGTGTGGTACACCTTCATATTTATATGACAATTGTCCAAGTTTCACTTCTTGAGATATCATGTTTATAATGTTTTCAAAATTTGACCCCTGTTGACCCAAAGACCTTTGACCTCCAATGAAATTAATAAGATTCTTGATCTTAAAGTGGCACACACACACATTACTGCAAATATGACATTTTTCCAAGCTTACTCTTGAGATAAATTGTGTTTGCAAATTTTTCACAATTTGACCCCTGTTGACTCCAAACGACCTCTGGCTGGTACCAAAATCCACAGGGTTCTTGCACTCAATGTGGTTCACCTACATACTACATACAGTATAACAATTGTCCAAGCTTCCCTTCTTGAGATATTGTGTTTACAAGGTTTTCATAATTTGAACCCTATTGACCTCGAATGATATGAACCTCCAGCAAAATCAATAGAGTTCTTGTACTCAATATCTTTTACCTGCCTACCACATATGACAATTGTTCAAGGTTCCCTTCTTGAGATACTGTATCTAATTTTAACAATTTGACCTCTGTTGACCCCAAATAACCTTGACTTCCGACAAAAAAAAAACAGGGTTCTTGTACTCAATGTGGTACACCTACATACCAAAGGAGATTGGTCCAAGCTTACCTTCTTCAGATACTGTGTTTACAAGGTACAGTACATACCACAAACATACATGCACACACATACATGCCTGAATGGTAACAGAAGTTACAATTATCATCCAAACCAAAAAGTTTATTAGTAAAAATACATAAATTATCCTAAATACTGTAATGTACTTTGAACCTCCAGTGGGCAGAAAACATCAATCCTATACATCACTTCTATTAATTCTGAGAAAGCAATCACTGATACTTAAAATACAGACGTAATGACAGTACATGATGATCAGCGTTGCACACACAATGTGTACCGCAAGTTACTAAGAATGTAGTGTTCCTTTGAAAATGTACTGTATATGCAGTACTGTAGGTCACTACTTCTTGGAGAGTAGAGTATCCTCATTCAAATGTCTCTGATGTATTTCCGAGTTGCAACATTTACATTATGCGGTCATGTGCATGATCAACAAACTTAGTAATGTAAAAATGCACTGGCAATGTTCTGTTTCTGTTTACTGTGTGCAATCTACCACACAAAAATTGACCTGAATCAATGAGAAAATATTTTTTTTCGACTTTTTACATTTTTTTCCCATTGCCATTACTGCAAGTTGCTCAAAATGTATTCATTTACTTTGTTCATGTGAGTATGGAAAGAAAGTCAATGGCGTTTATGTTACATGTAACTCATGTCCCCAGCATTTGAAACAGGCATTTCAGCCACTATGCAAACACATCAACAAAATGCATGTACTATACTACCAAATATCTTGTAAGACTTGCGATTTTTACCCAGCCTCAACAAAATGTGCTTCATGCATAATTCTGGGCAAAGTATGGGTGTCCAGTGGGTAGAAGCAAGGAGGTTCAACAACCTCCTTGGTAGAAGTGTAGGTTGGGGACAGGCTTACTTAATTTACAATGTACTACACAAACGCAGGCCTAAAATTTTGAGGCATGCAAGTGTGTTAACACACCACCGCTCCCCTCAAATCACTGTAATGATTGTTTGCACAGCTACTGTAGAATGGGGACTCAAATAAAGCATTACAGGCAAACAAAACAGCACACCTACCACACTCCTTAATTTCCATTGCAGTGTAATTTTTGGCACAGCTGGAGGCCAGCAAATAGAAGAAACTTCTGTTAAGGCAAACTACCAACAGTGAAAAACCACCTGGTAGGTCACCTCTAGTGTACTGTGGTCAGGAGTACAGCACCATCATCAGGGAAGTCACTACACATCATGAGATGAATATTTTGAGGTTTACCAGTTACACAAGAGTCCAAGGGGACTATTGTTCTTTGTGTGAAGATGACTATTACTTTAAAGGGGCTCACTCAGTTGATATTGTTCACTTTGTAAAGTGCTTGAAGACAATCATTACTTCTAATTAGCCTCATTAACCATGTTTCTATTCCTGCAGTTACTGAAAATCTGAGAAATTGTAGACTGCGTTGTGAACATAATGGCTAATAGCGTATGGTAAAATGCATGTGGTCAGAGATATGCAAAGTGATGTAATTGACCAGTTAATACCCTATCACTGTTGAATCAGTTGTGTGTCAGATGTTCAGAATCAATTAGTTTGACCATTCATTACCAGTATATCAGTAACACTCCACACCTGTGACAAATATCATGAAGTTTGTGAACCGACTCATTCAGGGCCTTTAATCCCTAACAACATCAGATAAAGAGGTCGGCAAGTACCTGACATTGGTATAAATTGCAATGCTCATTGGTGTCCATAAGGCCTGTGATACTCCTTGTATCAAACATTTCTCTCTTTTTTTTTTTGGGGGGGGGGATGGCAACGGTGGATAGCTAGAGTTCAACTCTATCAACAGGAGACAATGGGATTCCTGAGGATGAAGATTTTTCATAGTGCATACATGTAAAGTACTTTCATGGAGTCTGTATTGAACACAATCTGCACTTACTTTCATGTACAGTATCACCTGCCAAAATCCACCCAACACACCCACTAAGCATCTAATGATATCTGCAAAACTCATGCCTGTATTGCTTGGTTACGGGGTTTCACCTCTCATGAGCTTTCACTAAAATGCCAATAACTTGAGTGAGGAGCATCATATGAGGGTAGTACTTATAAAAACTGCCATTGTGATTTGTGTTATCTAGACTATCAAAACACAACATCAGTCAAAAAGATCAAATGCGGTCAAACCATTTCACCATATGCACTTCACATAGATATACACAATTTTCCCTGCACCATCCCTCTATATGTTTCGTAGGATGGATATCAATATTAAAACATGACTTTCTGATCTTTCACACCTATTTATGACCCTTTCATATTGACGAGGATTTGGCTACAATGTTTTCCCCTCCTAGAATTATGTCACAGTTTGAACAATGGACACCACACTACAGTAAATCAAAGAAACTCCTACTTCTTGCTGCTAGTCATCCCAATCACATTTTATCTCCATAACAAAATTTCCAGTGTTTGACATCTGGTGACCCTCAGATGACCTTCGACCTCCAAAAAACCAGAAAGCCAAAAGGCTTTGTGATTCCTTGCTACATGGTTATATTATAACAAACATGAATTATCCACATGACAAGTATGAGATCACCTACAGTTATGTTTCTTGAAACACCACATTAATAAGCCTTTAACACAAAATGACCTTTTTTTTTTTACCTTAAATGACATTTGACTTCCTCCAAAGCAATAGGGATAACCTACTCAATGTGACCAATCCACACACCAAGTATGACATCAGTCACAGTTACCCCCTGGAGATATTGTGTTCAAAAGGTTTTTACAGTTTGACCACTGGTGACCTCAAATGACATTTGACCTCCACCAAAATCAAAAGGAGTATTCTACTTACTTATATACAATCCACACATCAAGTATGAAATCAGTCACAGTTACCCTTCTGGAGATATTGTGTTTACAACGTTTTACAGGTTGACTTCTGGTGACCTCAAATGACCTTTGACCTTGACCAAAAACAATAGGGATCATCTACTCAATGTGACCAATCTACACACCAAGTATGACATCAGTCACAGTTACCCTTCTGGAGATATCGTGTTTACAAGGTTTTTACAGTGTGACCTCTGGTAACCTCAAATTACCTTTGACCTCGACCAAAAACAATAGGGATGGTCTGCTCATTATTACCAACCCACACACCAAGAATTACATCAGTCATCGCTACCCTTCTGGAGATATCATGTTTACAAGGTTTTTACAGTTTGGCCTCTAATGACCTAAAATGACCTTTGACCTTGACCAAAAACAACAGGGATCATCTACTCAATACGACCAACCCACACACCAGGTATGACATCAGTCACAGTTATCCTTCTGGAGATATTGTGTTTACAAGGTTTTTACAGTTTGACCCATAGTGACCTCAAATGCCCTTTGACCTTGACAAAAAACAATAGGGATCATCTACTCAATATGACCAACCCACACACCATGTATGACATCAGTCACAGTTATCGTCCTGGAGATATCGTGTTTACAAGGTTTTTACTGTTTGACCCCTGGTGACCTCAAATGACCTTTGACCAAAAAAAACAATTGAGTTTTTCCTCTTGATGTAAGCAACTCACATACTTAGTATGAAATGCATCCATCATTCCTATCTTGTGATATTGTGTTAACAAGATTTTCAGTGTTTGACCTCTGGTGACCTCAGATGACCTTTGACCTGCACCAATAACAAGAGGGTTCTTTCGCTCAATAATGTACTAAGTTTGACGAATTTCCAAGTTTCTCTTCTTGAGGTATTGCGACAATTAGCTGGGCATCAAACACACACACACATACCTGTATAGGGCGCCAATAGGGGACATGGACTTTTCCTTATGTAATCGTGGATATCCCCGTTTGCAGATGACGTCCCAGTTAGTGGCATTTGGTCTTGCATATGTACCGATTCACAGCAGAAACGGTTTTGTGTGTATGTTTTTTTACACGCACACACCCCTATGCACAGGTACAGATCCATAGAATAGGTAACTGGGGAAAATCTTAGATTGGCCTATAAAGTTAATGGCACATAACTGATACCCCCATTTGCATTATGTCAAAATATCCAGAAACCGGGATATCCCAGGGTTGTTAGCTTGAAGTTCTTGAGTGTGTCCCCATGTGGCACCTTTGACAAACCCACACATGCACAGACACACACACGCAATCATGAACGCATGGGTTTCTCTTTTCATCGAAACCAAAAATGATTACTTGGTTAAATAATGTCACTTAGCTCACACGCCAATGTGTTGCACACATACAAACACTCATACTAACCTGACGGCATGGGTTCCTTTGTTAACAGGAACCAAAAACAAATAAACTGTATTCTTGAAGCAGGCAATATCAGCAGTCTACAGTACTATTTGCGAGAACGGTGAAATTAAGTTTATGACAGACAGAGAGATAACCAATGTCACTACTGTTGCAGTCCAATGAACAACTTGCTTTTATGGGCACTGTTATGGGAAAGATACCAGTCTTACAATCAAAAGGTGCTTTATGGTGCCAGAAAACATTACATTTTTGTAATGCTTTGGAAATCCAACAGGAAGTGTTCAGATGCTACCGTTCATTCCAGGATGATCCCAAGTCCTCTGGTATAAGTGAACATGGCAATGGCAATGTTGCAGAAAATTGCAAAAAAAAAATAACCCTGTTCAATGGAGACTAAAGTTGTGAAAATCAGCTATAGTATCACCGCACTTGAAAAATGAATTGAAATTATACAGCATTAGTTGAAGAGACATACAGGAAGTTCAGCATTTCTTTTGCTACTCTTTGAGTACACCTACCGTCTTCTTTCTGCATCAGCTGGATCAGTTCCCGGCAAGTTGATGGTTATAGATGAGGGCGCTCCTACATCGTATTTCCTGATCTGCTTCTTGCACACTTTAATCTTCACAAGGAAGCTGTGAACTGAAATTAACAACAAACAAATTAAATCAATGACAAGAGTGTTCTAGAAAGGAGAAAAAAAAAACAAACTGTGTATACACTTCCAGTATCCCATTTTCCTCGAAGAAACACCATGAATTGCAACTCAGAATTTCACTCTGCAACTTCTGAATGACACCAGGTCTTCCTACGTACATGTATACTGTACATGTCATTTGACATTTAGCAAAGTTTCCCACAGTACCTCTGCTATCTAAATACCAAACCAAATCTTCACTTTGTTGAGGCTTGAAAGGCAGCACATTCAGCGTATTCATTGTCATACTGTACCTGTGTTGGCTGTCAGTGCTATTGGTGGTCTGATGACCTCTGGAAAGAAACTGGCAAAGTTGAAGCTATCGGCCATATCGCCTCGCCCCTCAGCATTGGGTAACTTCTGATAAAATCTGAGATAAACCCAGCTGACCATGAAGCCTATAGGGAACAGTACAAAGACACAACAGTATAACTAACGGAAATATGCACCCTGGATTCACTTCTGGAGTCAATAAGTCTTGCACTGGTCAAGAAGCATAGGGTATATTATTACCTAAAAGTATCAGCTTTTACAGCAGCAGATCACACTAAGTACTATGTGAGAGCAAAGTGGTCACATTGTACAGTATGTACAGTGCTTATAAAAACCAACACGTCACAGTCAAAGACAATAAACGCATGCTTTACATTGACAGTTATTGGTAGCACATGACCACTACATATTCTTGGGATGATACAGTACCTTGCCCTTTACTGAAACATCATGTCTCTAACAATTCACTAGGTAATGCTGGCGCCATAATAGAAAATAAGAAGTTTTACAGTAGTGATCCCTCCTAGACATTGGGAACGCATGGCTAAAGTCAGATGGGGGGTTACATGCGTAAGTCAGATGGGGGGTTACAAGTGAGTTCTCATCTGTTCGATGAGGATATTAAATAGCAGGTTTTTACTTGCAGGGGATTGCTTGGTTCACTGCTGCCTTTGTACCCTCTGAACACATTTCCAAAAGAGAAGATGAATCAACTGTGTCCATATACTGTCAACATGCTATACTGCAGTGTAGGATCCTTGCCAAGTTAAAGTAAGGCTACCTAATCCTTAAAGTATATTACTGTAAATTTATTATTCATGTTCCCATATATTTTTAAAATAGAAATGTTTTTGAAGTGATTGATTCATTAAACCACATTTGTTCTCATTCAAGTTCCAAAGTAATGTTAATGACGTTATGACTAGTGAATAGTATAAGCTTAAGGTATAGCTGCAGTATCTCACACTGTACAGTACACTACAGTACTATTTAGCAACACCCTTGGACTGGAGGTTTACCTGTCATGATAAGACATGGATGAGATCCTGGCACCAATCCTAGCAGTCTCAGTACAACAGAAACCATTACAACAATCAGTGGCAGGTCTTTCATTCTGAGTTTAAGACCTACTGGTGGTAATTCCTGGTCCCCAATGGACTGCTTTAAGGCTACCGTGACACCAACAACGTAAGCCGGTAGTCCATATAAGTGTGTGTGGAATAGGTATTCAACATTGAAAGTTGCTAAATACAGGAAAACATAAACTACTGATGAACAAATGGCTGACCCTGCAGTCACTATTACAAAAAACAACAGCATTTCCAGAGCACCCCATATTGGCTCCAACAGTTTACCACACAAAAGTACAAATGCAAAGTCTATAACCACAAACCAAATGTGTAACTCTACAAACTGATGGGTGACTAAACTCCAAAAATGGAACCCTGGAGGGAAGATCAACCCGGGGGTAACAGACAGAGCACTGAGGTACGCTTCATTGTCGAAGAAAATTGATATTAAATATAAGAAGACCACTCCAACACAAATAGACTTCACCACAACACTGCTTTTGCTAAATATCAGCTTGATGTACTCGGCGCTTGCTGCAGTCGTCGGGCTTACAGTTGCCATTTTTCTGCATGTCCAAGTTTAAAACCGTCGTTACTTTGGTGTGTTAAACGACTCTTCCTTTAAATCTTCTTCTAGGAGCACGGATGCCCGGCAGCTTGAGCAAGAAACCGACTCAACGGACTCATTGATGCAGTCCAGACTGTGCACCGAACAAGCCTATGGATAACAACTTACTTACGTACATACAGTATAACGATAGTACACCGAGGTTAGGCTGCAACCTAACACAGCCATGAAAGGCCGTGGGATTACAAGGGTATAGTACGGAAATTTAGTTTAGGATAGCCTCACACGTAGGTTGTTGTTTGCAGCATTAGGTGAGAAATCGAGAAATCTAGAGGAACACTGTATATCGCCCTCTTTTTTACCAAAGATATTGTAAGGGCAGATTAACTTAGAAATTACAAAAAAATTGATAATAGCTGACGCGATGATGATTTTGTCGAGGCGTATCCAAGTAGGGAAAACCTACATCAGCTAACAAAATATATTACAATCAGTCTGCATTAGCCCTCCTAACATTGGAATGTAATAAACCGAAGGGCATTCATTGTTTCAATGTTGGGTAGGTTAACTTCACGTTTGGACGTTCTTTGGTGTATTAGTTTCCACCCAATTAACAAAGCATTCTGTGTTTGTCTGCCTTTTCTTGTGTAAGGAATTGAGGGGAAACATTTTCAGTGTTACATCCTAGGAATTCATACATTTCTAGGACATAAACTAAAAATTGAAGATGAGTATTCTCATGAACAAATTTGATTATGCCCTGGTTAATTACGTAGCTAGTATTATATAGCTATTCAAACATTTTGTCAGGAATCAAGGTGTGCTATCTCGCATTGTTGTCTCTGTGGTACACATTTTTCGGTAAGTGTTGGAAGTTGTGATGTGGACCTAGCGTCGTTACACCATGCAGGTAGGAGATAATACACTCGACCGAACTGACAAAAAAAAAAAAAAAAAAAGGCAGCCCACCAACAAAAAAAAAAAAAAAAAAAAAATGGCAGCCCACCTTACACCCTTGTGGTATTCAACTGAAAGCAGGTTGGTCTGTCCGCGTTATATGGGGATACCTCACGGTGTATGGACCCCGAGACTACCGATTGGGGTTGGGGGTGTGTAATGTGTGTAAGGGAGTACAAAGAAGTTTGTCCACCAGGAGTCCTCCTTTAAGTGGGATCATACTCCCAGGGGCCGGTGGTTGGAATGGGGAAGGAGGGGTGGGCCGGTGATTGGAATGAGGAAGGAGAGGTGGGCCACTAAATCATGTAAAATTGTTAATCTGTACATACAGATTGATAATCTGTTATCACAGATTAAAAATATTGATATAGATATGGTAGTAATACGCTTTGGTAGTTTGGGAGTACATGACATATGACTAGTATCGAATGATTATATGGAATACAATATGGATGACATTTGCATCTCCGCGGATTGCCTTTAGGCTGTAGTTGCTTCTTTTCATACATCTGTTTGTCTTTCCTAACATAAATAACAAAACTGTATGGTGTATAGGAAAAACTTGAATGAAGCAACTTGAAAATGTGACAAATTGCAGCAAAAGCTGAGATGAACGTTGTTTAGTTAAAATATTCCGTCCTAAGTGAGTGGACGCATGGGGTGATCAACTTGATGTGACCCCCTTTTCAAACATGTTGCCCAGTCTTTTGGTGCGGAAGGATCGATCCCCTAATATGTGACCGACAGGGGCGCAAATCTCTGATTGAGAGTGAGCTGGCCAAAACGAGTAAAAGGTGTACGCGTGGGTTTGAAACTGCGCACGGAGCTTAGCGTGCACCGCGAGCGAGAAGCCCAAATGGGTGAGGTCTCGGGTACTATCGCAGGGCCGGCCCTTGATGGGGTCCAGCGGCAAAGTCCCTGGAAGCTCCTGGGTTTTAGTGTTTCAGAAGCTGCAGGAAGATTGTTCCAAACGGAAGCCTTTTTTAGTGTAATGGCTCCTGGGGTTTTGGTACATTTACACTTGTCAAAAGGGGTTAGTTTGAGCGGATTAAATTGATCCTACTGATGTGATTCACTGGATTAAAGTTTTGAAATAACTGTGATTGCTTTTTTTTTAATGTACAAAAAAAGAAGGACAACATTTAATTGATAATTAATCTAAATGGTTCTTTTTTCAAAAACATTCGTACAGGACAGAATTTCCCCCTATAGGGAAGGCCGTGAGTCGTTTTTGTTAGGTTGTGCGTTCGTTTGGATACTGTGAGCCCTATCGGAATAGTTAAGATATCTTTTGATGTGTGTTAACATCACGGTTTTTTATTTTACAAAGCCGCGTTTATTGTTATCACATTTGTCAGTTTCTGTGGCTCTTCTGACCAACTTTGCTTCAGATGATATTGTATATACCGCCTTGATCAACAGACACTGAAATATTATGTCAGTTAGTATATTTATAATTATGTTTTTGTCCTGTGTTGTTATCAAAGGGATGTCAAAAGTGACCGAGTAGCGAAAACATCGAGTATGGTTAAGTCACGTTTTTCTTTTGGGGACGGGCAAATTAGGGTTTGGTCCCCACTTTTTCACTTGAGGAGGCAAAAGTCGCCCCTTTCCCCGGGATCTGCGCTACTGGTGACCGTGTAGACGTTATCGGCTGATTTTCTGCTCTTAATGTCTAAACGCCAAGCCGATGCCCACCAGAAATCGGACAAATCGACAGGGTCAAATGTGACCAAGGCATTAACTGAATACTGGTCAATAACTGTCATTCATGGACCTGTATCATTTTTGCATTTACAACAATTGGTACTTAATGCATTAGAGTCATGTAACTATAAGTGTAGACTTTAAAATACCCTTATATTATGCGTACCGGTACCAAGTTATGAGTACCGGTACGGGTCCTAACCAGCAGGTCAGGGTATGGGTACGAGTACCGGTCCTAGGTCGTGAGTACCGGTAAGAGTATAGAAACTCGAGAACGCATACTAGTACTGGTATGAATACGGATACTGCAATACTGCCATTCCGTCAGTTTAAAATGCTTCTCAAAGAGGGAGAGGGGAACCCCATATTTCCTTATCCCCCTCTCCCGGGTAGACGTTTACTTCTCTAATGCTAGTCTTCCTGTAAAAATACCTTTGTATGGCAAAATGTGTTCTCAACTTGGTGGATATCATATAGGTATAACAATCTAGCAGCTGAGTCCCAAACTTCTGTTACGTAATCATCTACTTGTGTGACAAAATTTAAAATTTGTAGTAGTAAGTAAACATTGTTGTATAAAGTTTGGCCTACCTGAAAACTGGGATTTCTCTGGAAATAATCTGACTTCCAAAGATGCAAAATATTGCATCAGTTTGCAGTTAAATTGAAAAGTTTCTTAAAGGTCAGACACTAACTTCTTCCCTTAAACATCACCCAGACCAAGCCGGTGATCCATGTTTTGCCATTTCGAAAATACCCTTGCCTGGCTGTTGTTTGTGCATAATAAGCTACTTTTGTACACAGACTGTTACACAGAAATAGTTGAATTCGTACTCCGAGTGATGAGCCTAAAATTATCCTCGTTTCGCGGGGAATCCCCAGTTGACAGTCGTATAGATCCCAACGAGTACACTTCTGGTATTACCTACGTTTCACCAACGTCACGGGATTGCACCTCTCTGGTTTTGAAGGTCAAGCCTGTACAAGTTGTTGTGCTTCTCTCATTTTTGAAGGGCAAGTGTATTAGTCCATGGGCCAGATGCCATCTCCCCGTGCACCCCATGAGAGTATGACACTTTTTTTTTATTTTGTTCACCAATACGAAAACGGGATGCCATCATCACCAAATTGGGATGGTCTCCCTGTATAGCGCGATTTTTTAAAATGGCGGACGTGCAACATTATTTCAGTAGTTTTGCCTATGTCTCAGCGTCTCAGATAGATGCAGACCAGAATTTGTTCTCTACACCATTTTTGTAAAAGTGAGCAATTCAATTATTGTGACACCCCTACATCTCTGTGACTCAAGGCACCCAAGTCTACCCCTCTTTGCAGTAATCTACCTCTTGCAGCAGCAGTCACCCGTGCTACCATAATTTTTTCCACAACATTAACAATTTCTCCAGTTTATCCAAAAAAAAATTCACAATTAAATTTGAATATCGGCCTTAGGCCTCGGTAAAGTCATGACTCCGGATGTAATAAAAACATAAACAATCATAGATAATTGAACTGGTGTGACAATGTCCCCCTATGTGAAGATGTCACAACCCCTTATCTCAGTGCGTGTGCAGGATTTCAGAGGTGGGGGAGCACAATCTGTGAGTGATTGACATGGATAGGAGTGTCACTAGTGCACCTTGGGTGCACCACGAGCCATAAGCGCGAGTGTGAAATTGTGGGGTCCGGGGCAGAGCAACAGCAGGTCCAGGGAAAGTCCCCGGAAATTCCAGCAATATAAGTAATAAGAATACCTTTAATTTGTTTTAGAGGACTAAACTGTGTATTCTACCTTCATGTTACTTGGTAAGGTGGGCAAGGCCTGTGCTGTGTAGTAATGTTGGATGGAACTACTGAAGAACCTGGAGGGACTCTAAGTTACTGCGTTCGTAGCTCGTTCAAAATCTACGGGCTCTCGTCTAAAAAATTCCTCTGGAGAGAAAGAACAGGCGTTTCCGACGAACTGCACTCTGCATCGTATCAGCTAAGACTCCTCGACTGGGGGAGCATCCCCCGAGAGGGTGGTGTCCCTACCCTCACCTGGCCTCCCCCGCCCCCCAAAATTCTCAAATGTCTCAAATTCTCAAATGTCACCAATTACAATGTGACTAGAAAGTTCGGCAGCTATTCCGTTCAGTAACGTAATGAGACTGGCGTTTCCACGACACTGGACTGTCCCAAGAAAATTCTGCTTTATTATTCAGTATGTTATCGAACTGGACATGGGCTGGATGTATACAGTCAATGGCCTGATGAAGGAACTAGATGAATACTGGTGATCCGAGGTGGTTGAAGCAATTTAATTAGTCTACTAATCGAGTACAGGAGACTTCAGACTTGTCAGAATTGTTTAATATACCAAGCTCTCAGATGAAGAAATGATGCAGGAAAAGAATGTAATCGAAGGTCACCTTCCTTATAGCATAGGTCTATGGAGACATGTATCACACGATTACAGCTAGGCTGAACAACATCAGTTAATAATACTGGTAGTAAAGGTTTTGGTTGGTAATACTGTGTTGATTCTTGTTTTAAACGAATAGTAGTTTTCTCAAAACTTTGGCTGTAAATTTCTGATTAGTAATTTTAACACACATAACTAACGTTTAATATATCTCGGACGTGTTGCTACTCTTCTGCCAAAAGATCGGAACATTTGATCCCAATAGGACAATTTTTTTAATATGTAACTTTAAACATACATGGATAAAACTTTAATACATAAAGTTAGATGTAGAAATGAAAGAAACTAGTGAGCTACTCAAACAGTGTGCGCGAAGGGAGCCAACTTCTTTTCATATTTTTTTCTTTTTTTTTCGTATGGGACAAAGTTTGTAAGGCCTATCTAATTAGAACAGTTTATAAATAGAGGTGTGATGATGGTGTTGTGATGACAGAGGCGTTAAGAACTTGAACTGGAGGAGGTGTTGTTGCTAGGTTGACTGAAAAGGGTGCACGTTTATAGCTACATCACTTTAAGTTTCTACAGGCCTACCGTATTTGCATTCTTTCGAAGTAGCTTAATGACCATGTGACTTCTGTCAAACATTTGCAATATCGTTTGCGGTGTAAATGGATAGTAATTAAACTTCTGAAAGATTCACTAACGCGGTTTTATATTCAGATATGTAATGTTCTTTCTTTAAAGAGCCCTGCACTAGACTTCCATTAAATCAACCTCCCTTTAATAGCCCTTTTGTGAAGAGAACTCTCTCCTTCAACTTTCTTTTTTTTTCTCACACAAGTTTCACATTCAACCCTGTTTCCCCCTTTTAGTTTCACTTGTGTTCAAACACAATGAATCTTCATTCCCGTCATGCATCCTCCTTGGTAACAGAACTAGACCACCACACACGAAGACTTCACAAAGTAACGAGTCTTATCGACTGTAGGAATACTCCTTAATTGATCCTTAGTATTTAGTCAGAAGTAAATTATTAAACCAGCGAAGTGTTTATTCGAGTACCTTTATTGTTAGATGACGAGAAGTAAACAATACAGAATTTGTTTTTTCATCTACACTGCTTACATTTCAAAACTTGACAATATGTATATATCCGATGACATATAGTAAACACGATAGCTTTCTATTGCGTGATGTTATTTCTTGTATAGATTTTACTCCAGCACATATGATGTACCACATATGTCTGTCTTAAGCCCAATTTTAAATTATCCTGAAGATTTATGTAACAAATACTGCATGGAAAACTGAAAGTAAAAAAAGAAATTGTCAAAACAGGAAGAGGTCGCTCCGAACTGTCAGATGGCTTCGACAAACTGTACTTTCGTTGATTAAAGGGCCTCCGATAGATCAAAAGTATAGCAAGAGATTGTAGAAAAAGACAAAGGCTTTTGTGCATTCGTTCACCACCTTACCACTTCCAGCTTGTTTGCATCTCTTTCATACTGGAGAAGTAATGTCATCGGTTTTACAAGCTGGCAGTGTGTTGCTTTAATTCCGAAAAAGTTTCAGACGTTATGGTATTGTAACAGTTTTTTCTGCTTAGTTGGATTTAAACTGCTATGCCGCATATCATTACAGAAATACAGCAACAGAAGATCTTGATATTTGAAACGTAAACAGATAAAAGCGTGCTTTTTAAACTGAGGGGAAAATCGTCAAGCCATTACAGGTAGGTGGACACTTCATTTCTTCAATATTTTTAAGGATTAAGTGAAAAATGAGTGTGACGGCTGCATCTTTACGATCAAGAATGTTACCACAATCCTTTAGTGTGGTGATAAACGCAGCCCAGAGAGAAATTTTATTTGGAACAATCGCCGAAAACATGATTCTACCCCAGTGGTCTATACACATGATAATGAGAGAATATACTTGAAAAGTGACGGAATGTCACGGAAACTACCCAAACTAGGCAAACAGGAGGTCGGAAATTGTAGTACTAGTAAGCGATCTTGAGAAATTTTTGTGAAAGTGAACATAGCCTATATGTGCATCATTTTTATTGCCATTTCAAATATCATACAATTATGGAATGTTTGGTTATAGTAGAATTCTTAAGATTCTATGAACTGAGTTATTGTCAGTCATACGTGATCATAGAATTTTGTTGCCTATATTTTTTGTGGGAAGGGTATGTTCTCGAAAAAGGAGATACAAATCAGTCGAAATTGTTAGCGCCAAGATTACACCAGATTTGGCAACACAAAAGACCGTAGACATTGGTCCAGGGCCACTGCCAAAGCAACAACATTCATCGTTTTGATAAATCTAACACACGGGGCCGACCTGTATTATTCCTGCACTATATAGGTAGGTACACCATGAACAGATTAAGGTATATATATTCACGCCTGTTTGCGACGACGAGCGTTACGTAGCACCAGGATGGATGCTCCGAGCTTCCGATACACGACCTATGAATTGATCGACGCGTGTTTCCTGAGGTGGGGGGCGTGGACCATGAGCGATTTAATTGTTTTCGCCGCTTATTCAAAGAAAATGCAATTTGTTGCCCTTTCTTGTCCTAAGAACTAGAATCAAATAAGATGGAAACCTTGGAGTACAATATTCTGACTGAATGACTGTCCACAAAAGTTCGTCATTTTTTTTTAGCATCACAAATCTCAGATGGAGGGGCACAAAATTTTTCCGGGGGGGGGGGGCACAGAGATTATAACCCAATCTTTACCTTCAACTATTTTTCTTTGAAAAACCGTTCGGCAGGTGAACATTGCGCATATGTGTGGCTTGTCAAGTACTCTGGATAATAACAGTAGGGCCTAGGGAAAACTTCACAACAAAAGGCTTGTAGGCTAGGCCGAAATTAGTCGTGCGCAGTAAGTCTGGTTGCTTATTGGAAAGGGCTTCAGACCACGGTTCACCGTTTTGTATGCTTTTTACTTTACAGTTCGAACTTGCTGTTCCATTGTTTCATAAGCGGAATAAGATAGACAATGTAATTCTCCGTGCACCTATTTGAATTACAACAAGACACTATTATTGATAAAGAGATACCGTTCATGAACATTGAAAATAATAATCAATAACTAAACAAAAAGTCAATGATCAATCACTTAAGGCAAGCAAACAATCCATTTGTCCATCCATTGATCAGTCCATTGATCCACCTTTTCATCCATTGATCCATCCATGCATTGATCCATTTATTGATCCATTCATTCATTTATTCATTCATTGATCCAATCATTGATACATCCACCAATTAATCAATCAGTTAATCAAAGTAAGTAGATATTCTTAGTATCCTGTCATGTAATTAATTATCAATTAAACACAGATCTATGTATTGTTCGTATAACAACCTGCATACCCTCAATGGCAAAGTGATTGCACGAACATAATCGACCTGAATGCAACAACCATTGTAAAGTGAAAGAGGAACTTCACTGTAAATGGACAACACCCTTACACTTTCTCTATTGTATTAGATATATTATATTAAGAAGCTATATTTTTTTATTTCCCGGTTAATCGTTACATCGTTGCATATCTTAACTACATCGTTGGTGGAATTAAAGAAACGATAGTTAATTCAATATCAACATTTTATTGCAATAATTTCCTCCTGGGTTGTACATCTACGCTGATACACCTATATTTCATTTTCATTATTACAACAGGTTTGGCATTATGTTTGTTTTAATGGTAGTGCTGAGGACTGTTACAATCTTTGGAATCACAATTGGTAAGTAAAAATAAGTTATTACGACAATGGCATGTGAAAAGGTAAAAGATAGGCTTACAGTATGCACTAAAGTTTGCTGTATATTTACCAAAAAATTGAAAAGTAACGCCTGTTTTGTAATAAACACGTTGTGTAACGCACTGTTCAGATGTTACACAGCCGGCATGTATATCACTTGCTAAACGATGGCACTCAAGCGTATAAAGAAAGAAACAGTTTAACAGGACGCGATGTCACGTAAAATAGTTAATGTTCAATTGCTTTGATTGTCTTGTACTCACTGTTCAAATTTAATTCTGGAGACGTACAAGTATGAACAACAATTTGTAACGTACTCGTATTGCATATGACCACAGAAGGCCAAATAAAAAAAAAAGTAGGAAGAACGAAAGGATATATGGTTGTAAAATAACGTCGTTTACATGCAAACTTGTTTTTGTTGTTCTTTATTTAAAATGGCCAAAGGATATAGAGAAGTGCCATTCGTTAACCAATCTGAAAAAAAAAATCAATCGATCGATCGATATACATTGATCAATAAGTTAGTTGCTATTTTGTCGTTTAAATTACAATAAGTAGTTGAGTCATAACAGTTGCAACAATTGTGTAATTCGTTTGGATTTTTCAACAAAATGCATACTGTATTTGGTAAGGAACGAGTGGAACATCCTCTGCGTTAATCATTTTGTTTTTGCCAGGACAAAATGTGGATATCGTGGAAAACATAGTGCGTGGGAACACCGAGATCATGAACTGCAGCCGACCGAACAGTTCCACTGGTCTGCCAGTTTGGTGGTTTCGAGATAAAATAATTTTTGCCGATAAAATCAATCCACAGGAAATAACAAATATTGAGGCTGATATACAAAGTAGAAATTTTACTTACTTGAAAGTCACTAACTTCTCCTCAAGCAACGTTGGGAGGTATAAATGCGCTTTTGGGCTCAACATTTCGACAGTTTTTGAGTTACATATCAGAGGTAAGAGTCTCGATTCATTTGATCAAGCTGAATCAAGTTAAAATACTATATAAGTCACATACCCAATACATTAATGCAACCACAGTTCGTCTGAAATGGATTGAAAACAATGAAAAATGTTCCGTATGTTTGTAACATATGCAGAAAATAAGATTAAACAGAAGTCATTGGGCTTTTTGCATTATATTACTTGTTAAAAGTTTTTTTTTTTTTTGGATGGGGGAAGGATGAGAGGAGCTAAAGAGGCTGCCTGTCACGTAGATAACGTGCAAGTGTCAAAGCAGGTAATACTATAAATTAATCTGCCAATGACCTTTCTCCCCAATCTAGACCGGAATCCGATTTGAGGTTGTTCTGTATTTCGCACTTATTTGTTTACAGCGTATAGTGTCCGTTCGTAAGGATATCTTCCATATTTATATTCAGTACTCATGATCAAAGAAATAATTTTGACCTATTGTCAAAAGCAAATGACGGACCCAATGTTTTTAGTTTCAGCCCTGCATGTAAGTTGATACTCTTCGTTCAGTTCGTCTTTGTGCATTTCTGTTATGGAGGTATGGGATTCTTACAATCAAATCGTTACGTTCTTAAAAAAAAAAAAATCGGCAGATTAGTAATGCAAAACTCTATGTCACAAGTTTAGAAAATATACTTTGAAAGATCCATCCATCTTTAATCTTCACCTGACTTTCCTGAGGTGAGAAATAAAATGTTGAAGCGTATTCACTCTGTGTATACTGTAAAATGGCACATTGCGCAATAATTTGTGATTTTATTCGTTTACCGCTACTAAAATTACCTTTTTTTTGTTGTTTTTCGTAAGGCATTGAACCTTGTCACGAAACATTGACTGTGACTACTGTGTGTTTTGAGGTGACTTGGCTATAACCATGTCTTTTTACAAGTCTCTGTTCAAGGATACAGTAAGGTTTCAAGTTTATTAAAACAGTATGATATCAACAGGAAACAGCAGGTAGGACGTCACAAAGTATTGCACGATTAGCTTTACGTCAAATTGAGTGAATTCTTTCCAACATCTTATATCCCGGTAATGAAACAAGTTGTGAAAATGGGAGGTGGCTGCGTGGAGTCATTTTCAAACCTTGAAAAAAAAAATGTATATTTTCTTGTAATTACTGTAGAACCGACAGTAACCATACTCTGCGACGGAGAGAAGTGTCCAGTCTCTCATTCGGTGAACATCTCGAACGAAGAAACCTTCGAATGTTACAGTGATCAGGAACCTCTCCAGAGCGACTACTTATGGAGTATCAATAATGGACCTCAAATGATAGGACATGAAAATCGACGTGAGATACTCACATTTGAGGGGCGGCTCGAAGTTGTGACGTCATCATTAAATTTAACAATTTCAAAAAATGATAAAAACATCTCCTGTTCTTTAGGAAATGTGACAACAGTCGTGGCTTTTGACGGTAAGTTCCATTCTCATCGTTGGCTTTATTTTCACATATGAAGCCATCAGTTTATTGTTTAAGTCATGTAGACGGAATATTATGCATAAGCACTAACCTAAAATTTTGGCGAATTTGTTTCTCCTGAAGGGACACAAAAAGCAAGGTCGGGAGGTAAGTCATGTCAGCAATGGGACTGATTTCAGCTTAACACGCATTTTAACCGCAACAACACCAAGTTGAATTGTTTGATTGCGAAACATTGCCTGAGTGTGCATGAGTGTGCAACCCATTAAAAGTCTGGCCAAATTATATTGCTGTAAACCTCGAAAGCCGCAGTTCATGGGCGCCAGTTTCTTGTTTTTTTTTTTTTTTTGAAGGGGGGGGGGAGATATGTTTCCCACTTTCTTGAGGGGACGTTGAACTTGCACATTTGTGTCCTCATTTTTTGTTACCTCGATCAGTGTTAGTCCATTGAACCCATTTAGGTGAAAGCGTGTTCTCGTCCATTTGTCGTTACAGGAGAAACCTGGATGTAAAAAAATACCTTTTTGCCCATGCATTTTTGTCGTATTTTACCCATTTTTCTGTGTGATAGATGATAAGCTGTAATGTAATTGTTACGTTTAAGGTTTAAGTTATGTTGGTAGAACTACTTTGTGAAATGAAGTCAGTAGTATGATGTTTTTTTACCAGTTCTAAAAGATTATCCACGGTAAAACACCATAACATCAATATCGTCAGACATTTGGTATAATTTACCATGAAATGTCTTTGTTTTCGTGCTTTTTCTTATAGCTTGTGTCCTTGTTAAAACAGACGGTTATAAACTGAAATTCACGTTTTGGCTATGGTGAATTTCGTAAAAAAAAATATCAGATACATAGCCTAAATAACACAAAACTATACTTTTGCTCCAAGAATGGGCAAAATAGGGTCAAATGGGATTTTTTTCCTGAACAGGCCATCCCAAATTAATCAAGGCTTACCATAATGTACAATTGATCTAACATACTAAAATGTCCAGATGAATGTTACTGAACATTTAAATTGCCCGTGGATGGTTGTCTGGACTGATATTAAAAACTGGACGTTAAATGTAAGATACAGCAGAGTCAAAATGACAAGGCGTGGGTGGCATATAATTAAGGCACATTTAAAATGGTTAGGCACAGGAATAAAGCAGCAAGTTATTGCATACCCACCTTGAAACAGCGGCGATTATGACACAGAATACTCGACACGTTGGTTTTAAGTTTTATTATTTCCATACTGGAGCACAAATGGTGTGATTTCATGGGAAAATGCATATGAAAGCGTTTTACTGGCCACATTAACCATTTGTTTTTTATGCTTTACTAACCATACTTATTAACCATACTTATTGATCATATCCAAAGTATTTACAAAAAATACTTACCCACTGAAATAACACATTTTATATATCTGCACCTACACTTTTCCTGTATTATTTTAAAAGCAATGTCACATAGGGTTAGTGCGTGTGCGTGCGTGTGCGTTCGTGTGCGTGCGTGTGCCCTTGTTTTCGGGTGGGATCGAGGACCAAAATAATAGATTTTAGGTCCTCTGTAGAAAATTCAATAGATTTCTCCGGTCCTCTCAAGATTATCAACAGACAGTCTATTGCTAAGGTTAGGGTTGAGGAAGAAAAAAACAAAAGAAAGCGCAATGAGGTCCTCGGAAAGGATGGAAAACAAAGTTGTGGTGCGAGCGTGTGCGTGTGTGTTTGTGTGCGTGTGGGCACGTGTTTCTTGCAGTAATTTGGGAAGCAAATCACAGGAGCTCATGTACTTTTGTCGTTTTCTGTACAAATCAGTGGTTTCAGCACGCTGGGAACGATGTGAAACTGCTGATGGTGGGCTTTGTTCGATTATGCCGTGAAAACGGCTTTTCATTTCGTATTTGCAGCACTAAACTCAAGTCATTTATCTTTACCTTTCATCACTGCGTATTGGGAGAGGGTGTTGGTCCGTGATTGGTCCCGGTGGGTTAGACATCATACGGTGCACACCATTATATCGATTGCCTCTTTTAATTTGATCTCTGAAGCCGTGGGGACGTTTTGAGCGGAATGAAAAGAGAAACTGATATATATCATTTTAAGAAAGGAATTGAATTGTTGATCTTTAGTTCACATTGTTACAGCTACGATGTCAAGGTAATAGTGTTAGTTCGATCTTATGCTATATTTCTAACGATATCATACAATAATGGCAGTATATTAACCCTAGTATAGATATACGTTTGTACATTTAAAGAGTTGCATACATAGTTACAGTTGCAACACAAGTTTTCTTAATGAAATTCTAGTTTGAAAGCATGTAACCTATAGGTTTGAGTTAAAAAAAAAAAACTAAAAACAAACCCCTAGTCTCCTTTCAGCTTTTAGGGCCAATAGATTAGAAAGCTCTTCTCCTGTGAAATTTGTCATTCTATACATTATAAAAATGAATAATCTCTTAGATGTTGTTTTAATCATCCATATCTTTCAACGATACAAAACGTAAAAGGAATAACAAAAAGGCTTTTTTAATATTTTAATTTCGGAGTATTGTTATTCTTTCAATAAATTATAAAATTAGACATCAATACTTACGTTGTTTCCTTTTGCTACAGTGAAGCCGAACCACGGAGAAACTTTGTTAATCGCTGGTTTCTTGAGTCTGGCAGCTTTTTTGGTTTTGTTCGTGTTACTGTTTGTCGTCATATGGATATGCCGGTCATGGATGAGTAAGTTGATTAACACCACATCATGCCATTCATTTTGATGTTTGACAGGGTTTTCCTCCGTCGCATGTTTTTCTCATGCTATTTTAACATATTTATACCTTAACGTGTAATTTCTGTCGGCAGCGAATTACACTACATTAATGACAAGTTTTTAGCGCTGGGGTTGGGGTGGCCAGGAGAGGGTTGGAAAATAAAGCGCCTATTCAACTGCAAATGTTCATGCGATCATACGAAAGCAATTATTAACACGTTAACACGGACAAAATGTAAGCCGATCAGCCATCGTGATTATCGTTAATAAGTTAGGGATTATGTTTACTTTGGTTTGCATAACAGAGGTTATTCACCCGTTTGTGGGTGTGCAAAAACTAAAAATTGAAAGTTTTCTTATGGAAAATAAGAATGGAATAAAATATTAAAATGTGAAGACAAAGGCATCGACTATTCAGATTAAATGGGGGTTGTTGGAAGGTGTATTGTGCTCTAAAATCTAAAGAAGTGTGTAAGAAGTATACACTTACATAACATGGTTAGTGAAATAAGTGATTTGAACTAGAATTGAAACTGCATCACGGAAAATTGAATTGTGCATTCACAATCAATGAAAATGGCTGAATTTGTCCTTTTAAAATACTGAAAAAAATATAAAGCCACCTCATTATAATCCATCAGTAGTAACGTTCGTTGTCAGAATTCTTTAAAAGAGAAACGTTGTTACGTAAATGGTACAGTAGTGTCTAACACACTGTTGTTAATGGACAATTGAAACTATGCCATACGAGCTGACTGCTTTTCACTGTCTAATTGCCTGTATCAGTTAAGCTCAGTATTTACGAGATATGAGCGACTGTATAATTGTCGTTACTATGTGTAGTAAGTGATAAGTGCAGGAATTCATTGAGGAAAGGAATAGTTAACACAAATCTGTGAAATGGGTATGCTTCTACTCGATTTGGAAAACGAAAGTGCAAACAGTTATGTAAGATATATTTTACAATTCCGCATTCTCCTTTAATATGAAGTCGACACTCAGGCCTGGTAGATTGTAAAGGTATCACAGCACAGAAAATTAAGGGTATTGCGCTTAGGTGAATGTAAGACTTGATAGTGATAGATAATGAGTTCTATACGCAAAGACATTTGTTTGGTTACGTTAACTCACAGAAAATTAATTTAACGGTGACGTACTTCCCTCGCTATTTATCATATTGGTCTAAATTAATGTTGGCGATCGTTTCCCTTTTTTTGACAATTTTACTCATGACCTACGTCAGAGATGAGAGATTTTATGTGTACGTGATTGTAAATTTTGAAAAAAAAATTGTCTATGTGTTTGCTTATTCACTTCTCTTAGACCTCGACAAGCGTTCCTGGAAATCATTGCTAAACGTTTTAGTTACTACTTGAGCATCTTATAGCACGTGCCACTGATTCATAACCAATAGCTACTATGGTAGAGTGGCTTAACATTCACAGTTGCCAATCGGGGGCATATTTTGCTATAGAATCCGGATACGATGTTTCAAACCTTTGAAGGAAGTTGATAATGTAGGTCACATTTTTTTGATCTTTGCAGTAATGTATGCTAAACTTAAGAGGGAACCAAAAAAAAAAAAATAACAATTTAAACAATATTATATAGAGAAAGTTTAACAAAACGTCATGTGACAACATTTTTTTTCTGCAGACTCATGGAATTATCACATAAACGTGGAAGAAGAAAGATATCAGATATCGTAAGTATCAAAAGTACAATGAAATTAGTGTATCGTTGAGATAAAAAGATGAAGGTGGTTGTAAGTGGCATCTAGAAAAAGTATGGCTTCATTCAGAACTTGCAGAGTGAACCCGTGAGAGAAAGCTCATCGGAATTGTGTTTGTACCTATTACTGTTTTCGAAATTGTATTTTTCAAAATTTATGGTAAATGCAAAACAGATTAGGTGGAGTGTGGCACAGTGTCATTATTTCTTTTGTTTAGAATACATATTATTGAATCTTAACTACTTAATCATTGGTTTCGCAATGGAAAGTAATATCGGTATTTTTGAAGATTAATACACCCATCGATCTTAGTTAGTAGAAAGCAAACATTTTAAAATTTTTGCTACACCTACATTGTTCGTTATTGAAGCCTTAGATCCGTGTACCAAATTCAGAATCTGGTCCTGACATTGTCCGTCTTGTATCAGCAGCAAAGACTAGATCCTAGTAGTGTGTCGCTGATTAACGCACCCACTAATGAGTACAATCAACACCAACAGTGCGTTACTGTTACTTCTTGAAACATCTGAAAATTGTTCAATTTGGGACGTTGGTCAAACGTGAAGCCTGAAAGACGTGAGATAGTCCAGGAATATCGAAGGAGAGTGTGAAACTGAAATTGTGAAACGATATTAATTTTTCAAAGTTCATGATCTGATATTACAATCTATGCTGAATTTCTGATAACTGAAAGTATATAAATTCATGATACCACGAACAGGGTGTGACCCATTTGGTCACAGATATGATTTTTCCAAGGTTTGCTGTATGCTAGACATACCCTAACGTCATTGGTGAAGAGGAAAAAAAAAGTATCCAAATAAAGCAGTTTATCCAATTAAACATTGTAGTAAAGATTTCAGTTAAAAAAAAGCCCAATAATGTATCGCATCATGTTTTTGGTACTAGGCGATACCTCAACAGATTTTTTTTTTCAAAAGCCTTTGTGTGGAATGCGCCATCCTAACCAAGGATGACGTGTAACAAGTCACTACCTCAACATCTCTATCACAATCAGTATCGTTATTTGTTATACTTGCACTTTTATCTATGTTTTGTTGTGAAAAAAAATGAAATGAAATGATGTATTTGTTTCGCCCTTCCTAGCATTTATTCATACTTACGTTTCCACAATTTGCTCTCATCTAATGTATACAATGTGATAGAATAACTGTTAAACAATCGATCAATCAATTAATCTACCTCTCGGTGGATGGATCGATCAACCACGCAATCAATTTACGAACGACAACCAAACTTGCGATTGTGACTCGAATTTGCTGTTTTGTTTACTTTGTATGAAAGCAACTCTCCTCACGATGAGGCACGTGATGATGACGGTTTCAGCGAGGGATCCTTTACAGGTAAATGTAGAATAGTTGATAATACAGTTTCTGTAATATCAATTGATTGAGAAACATTAAAAGCATGCTTGAAGAAAAAAAATCGGTAAAATCAACGTTTACACCGACCATGAAAATGAAAAATAACTGCCACAATATGTTATAAGTATTTATCAATAAATCTGAATTGGCGGTAGAAATTCGAAAGAATTACAGATAGTTAATGACCCAGTACACGGTTGGCATACACTACACCTGAGAACATCTTTAACGGTAAATTTGCATCTCGACGCTTACCATCCATTTTTTCTATAATTGCTGAAAAAGGACCAGATTTCAGAGCAATCCTCGTCGTTGCTATTCCATTTTTTTTTATTTTATTTCTATTAATAAAGTTGAGAGATATACTTAGTATGAAGAGGAACTTGAGTGTAGTGATTCTTCCATACAAAATGAAAAAGACAACAAGAAAGAATCATGACAAGAAGAACTGAATAAACCAATGTGGATGGCAATGTGTCATTGGAATGGGATAATTAACAACATCGTAACTCATAGTTTCCTTGGCATATGTTAACACTTGGTGACAGAAAGAACATGTTCAACCTTGTTAACTCATTTTCTTCTCTCATATTTTTTAAGTCCAGTGCTTTTGTAACTTGGCTAAGAGATATCAAACATAAGCATACTTAAGCATAAAACAGCATCTTTTGTACTGGTGGTTCTAAAATTTCTTTACATTTGAAATCCACCTTTATGCAAAAGAGAACATCCAGAGTGTTGAGCTATTGTAATAAGGCTTGTGATGGTAAATCTAAGCCCTACATTTGAATTTCCTGCAATATAACATCCTAACATACATAATGCTTTTCACAACACAATTCATTTATACTTGAAAAAAATTGTCTTACCATTGGGAGCTTTTCCAATACATATTGCTATCAAAGATGAAAGACAAAAAAAAAAAAAAAAAACTTTCTTCTCGCATTTAATGTTTGTGCTTTTTATCTATAAGTTTCAGTCAAGAAACGTGAACACATCCTAGATTTGAGGAAAATATTAATATCGTTTTACACTCAAAGTGATTACAGTCTGCACAAATTTTGTTCCGTAACTTATACAACGGTTACGATGTACATGTACATCTTGTATATAACTTTAGCTTCCACAGAATTTTATGAGGATGTCGAACAGAGAAGTGGAACCGATCGATCGAAACCTCGGTTTATTCAAAAGAACACCTTGAACTTTTACTCCAGATTTAACACCTCCAAGATAATTCTAAGGTGGAAAGGCGGCTTAGCATCAGCCGATACTGTACACAGGGACGTTGCTATTTCGTATGTTGAGGGTACGTTACATAGGTTTACTGTTTTACAATTGTGTATGAACTTCCCTTGTGTTAGTTAGGTTAAGACAATTGCTCACAAAATACCTTAAAATCGTGGGATAACTTATGTACTTACTGCGATTGGTTAAATGTTTTCAATTCCCCTCAGTCGACGCCTCGTCAGAACTTAAAAGACTATGGAATAATTGCTGTATGACGAAACTCTCTACTACGGATCATGTCAACGTCTTGCCAACAATCGGATACTGTAAATATGACGGTAAGTTTGCAAGGATCCTCAACTAATTGAAAGCTTACCTTTTATTATTGCTTTAAGGACGGCAAGCAACTCTACGAGGAAGTGAATCTACAAGAAACAGTGTTTATCCACAATAAATCATAAAAGACAAAGATCATTGTTCATGAGAAGTCCTGACCTTTGACTTAAAGGACATTTGGTTCTGATTTCACTTTCCAGGTATAGAGGTTCAATTAGCTCTTACCACGATCTTTTTTTTTTCTTTCTATTTTCAACTTTTGTTCGTTGAGCAGGAGTAAAATCGTCCCAAATGCACATACCGTACACAATTTTCATACAAATTCAGCAAGTAAGGCTTTGCCATGTAATGCACAGCTCAAATTGGACTTTGTGGAATATTGAACTTGTGAAAGCTGTATCTCTGAGACCCACTTCCACTCATTCTTTAAGAAGCAAATAAAACCCGATGACTGTCAAGTTAACTATTGCCTAAATAGTGCAACTCGTTATGTGTTGATATGATTGTCCTCAAAGTATAAGTACCTTTATTGCGGTACTTTAAATTGGGAGCCTAAAGGTGGTGGTAAAGAGTAAAATTACAATGTAGTGACTTTTCAAACATCACCGAACACGATTTCTCCTGCTTTTTGAAGCATATTGCAACATGTTTTTTGTGGCATTTGTTAAGGCACTGAATACAGGAATTCCTTTGTTCCATGTTTTCTACATTTTAGAAATCATTTAGAGTTGTTTTCTTCTAATTAAAAATAAAGGATACTGTGACTCGAAGTGCTTGATTTCTGCATACATAACCATATTTGATGTTCAACCCACATTGTATTGTTCCGTTGGCCCTGTTTATTATACAACGTTTGATTAGCCCCACATATTTACTTAAAGTGATTGCGTGCGTAGGCAAAAAGTAAAAACATTGAAATTTCGTCTTCAAAAGTTTGGTAAGGCTTCTATTTGCACCATTCAGACAATCTGGGAAAATAAATAAGTTTCAATTGGTTAATTCTGCCATATGATTTCAAATTATTCTAACATAACGACAAAAAGTGTAGAAAACGATAATGTAGTGGTCGACAGTTTTCATGCAAATCAACGGTGTGCTTCTTTGAACAAGCCAGTGGGAAGTATACTAGTATTGAATATTCAGTTTGTCAAAACAACTCAGGATCACTGACCAGCAATGTTGTGATCAGCTCGTATAGTTTGTTTGTAAATGCAGTGCTTCCTTTCACCAAATACTACAATTTCCGATACCCACCAAGGAGACTGACGACTTGAGTAGCATGTTTTTGATAGTGGGATCTGTACTGTTGCATATTCATTATGTAGTTGCTTATAGTAAGAACATTTAATTTTCAAATACGATTTCTGTTTTTTACTGGTTTTATGCCAATCCCGTTGCTTTTCGAAGTAGTTACTGACATTTTCCTGCATTGAAAGACATAGTGCGTTCATGTACATCATCGCGTGTACATTTAAAAATAAAGAAAAAGTTAAGATCGAGCATAATCATATCTTTCTGGTTTTTTAGTACACACGCAATCACTCAAGGACTGAGTGAAAATGTTTTTGTGTGCTAATATTTCAGGAAGGGTGATGCATAGGTCTTTTCCAGAAATACATCTGATTGACTTACTTACTTTTTTTCACTACTTTTAATACTCTTGTCCCGCAAAATTTCACGTCAAGATTACCTCATTGAATAGAAAATCATAATACCATTATTTAAGTGTAGTTTCTACTGGAAGTGCTTTGGATGACACTCAAAAGAGTCTTATGCAAAAGATGTTGGGATTTAATTATTTGTCATCATATCATATCGTGACTGACGTATGTCTTGTTTGTATATTACTCCTTTCTGTACGAAATAGGCTTGTTGTACATCATACAAGACTATTCGGAGATGACTACTTTAGATGAATGCCTGAAATCAGACTATAGTACCTGGTGCGAGGAAACCGGCTCTCACCATCATAGAATGATGTATGCACTCGATGTTGTGAGAGGAATGGACTATTTGACAACTATTCAGGTAATTCAGGCTTATCCTTCTTCATCTCTCCACCTCGATAACACTCAGAGACTGTCAACTGACATAACATGTGTATGGTAAAATAGTAATTTCTTTAAGACTGAAAGTATTTATCAGAAATTGTTGACGTTGTGTAGGTGCATTGGCAGATCCAAGTGTGTGTGTGTGTGGGGGGGGGGGACGACGGGGGGGGGGGGGCGAAGACTATGGCTCTACCCAACGGTGGACCAAAACAAACTGTATACCTACCTCTGTGAAATTTTTTAGAAGAAATGTAACTTTATATTGCACATATTTGTTGCATTAAATCGTATCTAGGGGCATTCACTTATAGAAATTACTCACCCCCTTTACCTGAAGCCCCTCTTCCATATTACTGTGTCATCAGTTTGGCCCCTCCCAAGCTAGGGGCGTGTGTCCGCTAGTATCTAACTGTACAGCGTATAATGGGTTTGTGACTTTGTTTTCTGTCATTGCTACCAATATACTCGTGTCTTCTTTTGTATACATACAAACCTTACCAAGAGCTAATGGACTCCGCATCTGTCATCATCTTGATACATGTATTTTTTTTTCTTGAAACATTGTAAAGAAAAACAATTCATACTTGACATGCAATTTGATTTTATTGAACTCTCTGTTAAGTTCATGATTACCGTATAGGGAGCTGTGCATCGTTGATGTGAAGAGGGAGAAAAAAATGTGTTCATGGACAATACACTCTATCTTTAATTCCAGTGTTGTCATCCAGGTTTACAAACCAAGCGTGTGCTCGTTAACAGCTCAGGGTTTTGTAAACTCTACGACTTTTGCTCGAAGAAAGAAGCATCGAAGTTTGTAAAACTCTACGTAAAGAAGGTAAGATTATGTATTTTGTTGGGACACATGCTGGGGCATAACTCATGTGTGCGTGGGTATCAGTGAAATTTGATTACTCAAGGACTCAGCCTTAAATTCATTTACTGGTTATTGGTCAACTAAGTACATATGATACAACGCAATCTTTTTGTTATCTCACATCGGGATTAAATTAAAATGAGATATTTTAGTCACTTGATTAATGGAGCTAGTATGTATTGTACCGTGCAAACATGGGAGAATAGTTGGCATGGGAACCCTCATTTCATTGTATGGTTGTTGCATGCCTATTTACCGGACCGCATAACCCTAACCATACATCTAACGTGACCGTAATCAAATGGAACTTTGAGTGGCATTGCAACTTACGGTGGACGTAGCATTAGCACAGACGCCTTGTGTCAGTAATCCTAACCCCATTGCACTAACCTAACTCTCAGAATACCTCATGCACCCCGGCTCTATAAACATCAGCCTTCAGACTGGTCCTGTCGACTAAAAAGAAAAAAAAAAAAAACAGTAGCAGAACTGGCCCTATTGGTGAATGTTTTGGGAAATTAATGGGAATAACTAAAAGCCAAACAATGTAGTTTACTGGGTAATACGTGTAAATGACCATATCATGCTCTATGCAGTGTTATTCGATGTTATATTAATTTGTGTTACATGTAGACGTGCAGCTAGTGTTATGTCTACTTAGGTAGCATCTCGGATAGGCATGTTACCTTAGATATCGATATTTTATGATAGTATTCTATCATTAGGACTTGATGTCCCTGATTAAGGAGTCTACACTTCCTACCGTTTTGGTGGCATGTGGTCTAACTTCTGGCAGTACCCGTCTTGCCTCCGGCAGAATATTGATAGCATGGTTGGACGTAACCATCTCACAAGTCCGCTTCATTAAAATATTTCCTGTTTTAATTTAAAGGGGGGGGGGGCGGTGAGGGGTGGACTGAGCGGGTCACTCCAATATAATTACAACATGAATGATAGATGTCTGAAGTGTGAGTTGGACGGTCACCCCATTATAGTTAGTGATTTTAACTCAAATGGTGTGCACGCCTTAGGTCATTATGAAATCAACGCGTGACACCGATGATCGAGATACGTAACTTGGTGGATTGCCCTCATGAAATTGTTGTAGGGTACCACATGAATTGATCTGACTGCCAATAAAATTAGGCCAGACTTTTCTCTTCTAGCCTGAGAGTGCACCAATTGGCAATTCTATGCTGATCAACAGCTAATGTACCTATTGTGGCCAATCTAGACTTTTTTTTTTATTTTCATGCATGGAATGCGTCAGTAACACCGTAACTGTTGTTGGTAAATGTATGCTTGAAATGGCCGTATCAGAGTGCCGTATGAAAAAAATAACACTAAAATAGGTACAACCGTTACAAAAAAGTCGTAGACACCAGAAAAATTTCCGACACCTCAAGGTTGCTGCACCGACACTAACACCGCAGTGTTTCGACACCAACACGAACACCAGGTGCATCATGGTGTCGACATCGGAGTCATTGTGCTTCAAAGAGTTTAACTTTGCATGCAACGAAATGTTTCCTTCCCCTAATTGAAGTTTTCTTTAACAATTCCGAATGCGCTTACTATTTTGACCTCCGCATAGGACCCAGAGGCAAATTGGACCTTACCACCTGAGTTATCTCGTGTTTACGAGGCAGCCGATGACGTATGGGGTATCGGAATCTGTTTGTGGGAAATATATCTTGGAGGTAAGCTCAATGAATTTGAATTAGACCTTACGCATAGCAAAATATTTCTTATCTCACAAAACAAACAAATCTGTGAAGGGTATGTGAAAATCTTAACTTTTCTGGGCTGTTGTTTCCATTCCTAGATCTAAATTCTCTACGTGATGTTAGATCTTTGAAAGAAGAAAGATTGCACGAGGAGATCAAAGCCCGCTGTCAAAGGTACACCTACTCCAAGAACATGTAAGTTATTGCAGTCTTATAACCAATTAAATTAATACGTATCAAGTTCAAATGAATAAAAGCTGTTTTCATTTATTCTTTTTCGCATTTTTGCTTTGGATTATGTCAGTGAATGTTTTACAGTGCGACGAAATCCGCAAACGCAGAGCGGAAAACGTCAAGTGGCTTTCATCAAAAAGTGTTCCACCACCTGTAGAAATTTTTTATGCGATAATTGTAATATTATTCCAGATGTAAATGCCTATACTTTTTTGGAAACATATAATCTATTTAACTTATATTCTCCAGTTGTACTTTGATAATGTGTTGCCTTTCGAGACGGAAAGAGGATCGACGCACAATAACTGACATCAAGGAAGCATTAGAGAAGATTAAGGACGAAACTGAAACAAAAAAGGTACTCACAACCCAGACACGTCATGTAAAACAAGCACATGCAAAACAAATCAACATGTGTTGTCATCTTTCTTCTTCTCGATGTGCCGATGACCTTCTCATTGTGACGTCAATAACATGATGTACACATTCATCTCCAGATTTAGTTCATACTTAGTTCTCTCCGCTGTTGATTAAATCTAAATAACCGATTACCTCTTGTATACATTTAATTTCTTCGAATCCCATTTTCGCTACTGGGATATACATATTCAATAAATTGTCAAAGTCAGTTTGGTTGAATGTAGGCGTAGGAAGAGGAGATCAAAGCCATCAACTCATCAACTATTACAATTAATATTGTCTATATCCTTCTATGTGACAAGTTAGGTGAGCAGGGTTCATGGGGATTGATTTAGTGATAATGGAGTGGTGGAAACTGAGATGTCATTTCAAAACGATTCCTTTTTTCTTGCAGAATATGACACGAGGCGGCAACACAGAAACTAACTCTGGTATACCAGACAGAAAATCTATTCTTCTGCTCCCGATGCCAGTTGTTTATGACGAACCGGATACGGAACTCTGATATTGAGATAATAGCCCTCCCTCCTGTTATGCAAGAGAGAGGTTATTTTATTCAGCGAACCTTTTAGACACTTTCGTTCCGGCAACTGCAGATCCCCTAACCGGTACCCGATAATTTTCGTGAATATGACGGGCACCGGTTTCATTCTAAATTTGAGTTGACGACATTCCCGACGTATTGCATCGGAAAGGCATCGCCTACCAATCGGCTGACATCTTGTTTACAATCGGGGCACGGAAGCGATGTCGGTTAAAATTAATCGGTCTAAATGTCTGTAGGGTGCGGCCGGGTCCAGCATGCCTAAGCCGATAACCTGGAGACACATCGGAAATCGGTTTGTAATCTGCTGGCGACCGACCGATAACTGACCGGTCTCCGGTTGCATTTCGTCAATATTGTCACACTTCGGTGATTATAACAGACTACTGCTTCATACATAATCACACAATTTCTTGTTAGTCTAAACACTAACGATAAAGCTGTAGAAACAAAAACGTTCTGTCCATATTCAGTTTCATTTCTGTTAATGTTACAGGTTTCATTTGCTCTCTTTCTCATAATTCTTTTTAAACACTTTTTGTGGAGGAATGTCTTCAATACTTCACAAAATAAAATACAAAATTGTTGGTAACGCCATTCATTTTTTCCAAATAAATTGATATATTTGTTTCGTACTTAACTGTTGACATTCTTTTTGTGCATGGGAAGGCTATATTTTTATATTCTTTTGTTTTTTTTTCAAGATACTCTCAAAAGTTTCCGATATTAATTCTGTTGCACACGAAGTCTCTTTCCTTTCGGGTTGTGTATGGTCACCAGCCCTTCTCATGGACCACCTTATCAGCCACATACCCATCCGAATCTTCTTCTGGGCTTGGGTTTTCATTTTCGTCGGCCTCTCTTCTGCTGTCACCAAAGCAGTAACGATACCTGTTGCAAGGTACTAGATGCGCTCAAGAGCCAGGATTTTTCAGAGCAATTCTCAGGGCCTTTAGAGTAATGGGCGCTATTTTCCCCTCTCTTGTTCTCATACAGTTCATTGGAAAGCGAATGGAGTCGTGCAGAGTTCTTGCGTGTAATGATATCTCACATTCACAAACTGACTGATGCGCACCTGATTGCGGTCGTTGTTCGCTCAGTAATCATTAGGCGTCTTATCGATGCCAGTCCTGACACCGTATGGTCTTCAAGAATCTGTTGGTCAATACCTTGGGAGCACCGGCCGGATACTTGCCGAGGATCGTCTATGAAATTCTGTATATACCGAAAAATCGGCCGATCACCGAACTGGCAGTGCCCGGATCCCGCGCAGGCCTCTTTTTAATGTGACCGTGTAACCGTTATTGGCCTATATTTCTCCTATCTGTAAACGTAGGCCGATGCCTAAATATGGGACAAATGTGACCTAGGTATTACGCCTAGTTCTGAAAGAAGATATAAATTCTCCTTTAAATGACACCAAGTATAGTGGATATCCCTTTTACAGTGCATGTGATTGTAACGTAGTTATCACTTTCTTTTCAAGTGATTTGCTCAATGAAAGGACTACAAATTTGCAAAAAAAACCCAAAAAAACTTATACGCCACCGCACATCATTGGTGATATATTACACCAGGGAGTTGCTATTAGACAGCAACTCCCTGATTACACATGTCACTACCACAACGTGGCGCTATTTCCCCAACGGTAAACATAGTCAAGTTGGTTACGTAATAGGTATCTGAGTACGGTCAGGTACAACCAAGAGTTACACTTCAGAGGTTCGAGTGATAGATCTCCTTGAGCAAGTGGTCTACATAGTCAAGTACCATGGGCTACGAAGGTTACAAGTGAAAAACAGTTTCCATCGTGCAGTAATGACACCTCTTTGTTGCGTTTTCCTATATTGGTTCGGCATCAAGTCATAAATTCCCACCCCATCGGTGTCTTGGCTACGGCAGTGAGCCTGGTGGGAGAACCTCGTCTTGATTAGAAAAGTTTTATTTCAAACTTACATTAACTTAATGTTGTAGGACCAACGTGAAAGGTCGAAGGCTCAATGGATGTACAAGTTAATAAACGTTTTCAACTAATGTGACAGTTCCAAAGTTTTAGGAAACGATCATTTCAATTATTTATTACTCACCAATTTACCTTTATGGCGTAATGGTGAGTATTATCTTTGGATGGTTCACAGTAAAAAAAAAAAGTGGATGGTTCACAGTAAAAAAAAAAAGAAATAAAATATCAATGGCTGCAAAACCTGAAATACCGTGAATTTTTGTAAGTTAGCGTTGATTCAACTATGATGCGTAAAACATAGCTAGAGACTTGTAAGGTTTGAAGCAAAACACATGCGCTCACTCAGTATGTAATGAAATAAGAAACATCTTGGACATTCTGTTCAAAGGAAGTCTTTGGGAACTTTTAAGATAATTGCACACCCCCTTTTCTGGATATGACTGAAGACCATTTTTATGGTATGAATATGGTGAGAATATTGAGTTTCACTGACTTAAACAAATTACCTTGCACACTGGTAAACAAGTTCAAAGTTTGAAATAAATAGCAGAAATAGTTTTCCTATATTAGTTTGAAAAGACACATTTCTTATGTAAAACGTTTCTTTCAGCTTGCGAAAGTTGCTCTTTCTTTAGCAAGTAATAAATTAATGATGAAATGATACATAATGCAACATTTTTACTACATTTATTACAAAAGAGATACATCTTGGACATTTGTTACTTTAATGACAAAATCAGTTTTTAAGGACTGAAAGGATTTTTGCAACTTTCCTTAAAAGGCATAGCAGCGATCAAAACACTTTGTTATGATCGCTGCCATATCTTTTAAGAGAAGTTGAAAATCGTGAAAATTCGTGCAATCCTTAAACACTGAATTTTGTCTCCTCCTGAAATTTTCCAGAGAAGTTCTTTCCCACTCTGATAAGAAGAAAAGATGCATTTTTACTCAAATTGGTGGTCCATAGAATTCCATGGAATGATCCTTGCTCTTCGTTGAGACGCTTTCCTCAAGTTTTATGTAAACCATTTAAATGATTCCCGAACGGTGGCATGAGCAGGGCTCGATGACTTTGGGGACGCAGATTTTGTGAAGTATCCACTTTCCTCCGACAGACATGACGGGGGGGGGGGGTTGAGAATTTTAGGCTATAATAGTGAGATACAAATGATGCAATCTGACTAGTTTTTTACTGGGTAAAATGGAGAAATGTATTTTATTCTAACAAATTCTAACCTTAGAAAATATCCACAACGAAGCCTATTTATTCGTAAATAAACTCACAGAGATACAACAGGGTTTGAAATAACAATCTACCAGTCAGTTGTTGACAGCATAATACACATGGGTGCAGAAGCCGCGAGGTACGATGGGAAGGAGTAATTGACTTCTTGTAGATCATCTTATGTTCCTATCCCATTTTCCGAAAACATGTGAAAGGGAAAATCCAAAAGTATTGAGGGGGCACCTCAAGAAATAACGTTCTCGTCGTTAACATTTTTGTGACATCATCGTACAGAAAGGTCTTGACTTTGATGTACGCCCGTGTATTCCCTCGGCAGTATGGTACTTTCTATTTTGTACCTGAAACCTTCATCAACACCAAAAAGGGATGCCATCCTCGCCAAAGTGGGATGGCCACGATGTAAGAAAGAAACAGGAACTTTATTTCCCCAAGCGTTGTATTTTGGACGGATATATTTTCTTCTTCTAAATATCGATATCACTTACCACTGCGAAACCCAGTTGACCCTGAGTCACGGAGATGTAGGGGTGTCACCAATGGATTGCTCACCCTTACAAACATGGGTGTAGAGAAAAGATCTTGTATTTATCTATCTAAAAGCTGCGATACAGGCAAAACTGTTGAAATTATGTTGCACGTCACCCATTATGAAACTGTAACCATACGGAGGAGGGCTAAGGGCAATTTGGTCATGGTGGCAAGCCTCCAGGAACAAAATAGAAAGTCTAATACTGTCCTGGGTGGGGTGGGGGGGGGGTGGTGCACGGGGGGATGATCGGCCTCATGGTGTAATTTACATCAAAAGTCTTGCACATTTCGTCATCAACCTAACATTTTCCTTTTCAATTTTGAGTAGCTACCATGTCACCGATTGACCAGAAAACATTAAGTGTCAGGCTGCAGTTACAGACTATTGACGGAGCTATAAAACACGTCTAAATTAGTAGTGTAGTATACGCCCTCATTACATCCGTACCGCAACAACAATCTTGGTTATGACAAATCACTGTAAAACAGCGACATCTATAACGTTTTGTCTCTTCTCGAATAACATTTGAATGTTTTGGTCACGTCCATTTATTGGGAGCATGGCATAAAATATTAAATATGAGATGGTCATTTCTTGAAGTACCTCACTCCCTTTGGAATGTCCCTTTCACATTTGTTTCACAAGCGGGACAGAAGTATCGATGTTTTACGGGCATTTCGTTTACTCCTCCCCACCCCAACTCTCGGCTTCCTGTGTGGGTGGTAGGGAACGAACCAGGGACATAGCTAGAATTACGCATAGTATAGTCCAGGCACATGAATCAGTAAATAGCAAGCAGTCATGACGCATCATTTTACTCAAAATTACAGTGTGACAAGGAAATGCAGTGTGCCTCCAATTCAATGGCTTACTTGTTTTTGTGACATTTCCGTGGATTGTGATTTCCGTGGTATTTCTGTGGGAAGCGGGTGAGAGTTTAATGGGGGAAGACGAGCTCCACCATTTGTGTACACAAGAGAATGTTTGAATAAAATTGCCATACAGCTCGCCGGAAATCGCCCTACCAAGGACCCTTAACGATTGTCTTAAAAATACTACAGTCAGAAATCGGTCAGTAGACTGTTTAGAACTTCAGCTCAAGTAAGTTGAAGAAAAGATTTCACGGCAATCATTTGTTTATTATCCTGGTGCATGTGTTTTTCTATTATCCTGTATGAAACTTTCACCCGTCTTAAGTGAATTCCTCCAAGGAAAAATCCCCCCACCGACTATTTTCATCTGTGGGGATTGGCAAAGACTCGCATACCACTGCCATTCATCAACTAAAGGATGTCACTATTCTACTCCAACTTCTTGAATGGCAATCATTCTTCAGTGTGGTGTAAAGTACTACCATACTTCTCCTACAGTAGCTCAGACTTCGAGAACTATAAGGAGAGCTCATAAATAGTATTGATAGATCATGAAGTGGATACTCATAGTGAATGGATACTCTTCAGCCGAGAAAAACCTACGACCGAGTAATATGATTTGTGTAATGAAGACAATATGGTTCCTTCATGGCGGTGTGGCAGGTTTTTTGGCCGTTTTTTGTGGCAAATAGTTTCCGTGACTTATAGGACTTAAGGTAAAAACCTGTCCTGGTTAAGGAATATGCGTCCTACAGACACTTTTTCCAAACCTGTTATGTCACGGTAGATTATGGCCTAGATCTAGAAGATCGCCGAGCGTCTTAACGTCTGATGTCATTTACCATGAGTGCCTCTTACAGATCAGTCTCTAAAGTCACCTTTAGTATCCTGAATATTGCATAGGTTAAAGAAAATACCAAGACGGAAAACAGAGTGAGCTATATGTTATTAGTTTGTATATGTCAGGACAAAAGCCATTTATCTTTATGAATTAGCCAGCACGAGGCTCCGGCACTTACCCTGGCACGGAAAGATTTCCGCCTTACACTGGGACCTCCATGAGTGTGTGTGGGACTTCAATCGCCAACTTGATGTGCAGAGTGTTTGTGTCCAACTAGACCAAAGAAGGTAACTGCGCCAGGGCAGGTTGTGTGAGGAAATAATGCCCACTGTCCTAGGGACGGACTTTCCATTGGAACATATCCTATTTTGTTTTAAAAAGGATGAAAATAGTGAAAGTCTTTAATCTACGATATGACTATTATATTGGATACATGTTGTAACAACAATGAGTAGAATAAGTAGAAATGTATAACTCCACCAGCTTACAAAGTATGTTCGCCTATGTAGCATGACAATTCGGACGGTCAGCATTACCGGCAAGCTCAACAGCTTAATCCAGCACCGTTGTATGTAAGCACTCCAGGAAGACATGTGAAATATATAATCATCTAGTTACGCAGTGAATTGTTAATGGAAAATAAAGTGAAGTGACCTAGTATTATCCAACGAATCTCAAACGTAGACTGGGGTGTTATCTAAACCAAAACGTTAACATCTTTTTTTAAAATCTGCAACTTTATGTAAGTTAATCCTGCAGACCTTGTTTAAGTGTTACAGGAAAGCTGAAATATAAGTCTGTTCAAGAATTAAAAATGAAAATTGGAAGTGTTACGCAAAACTGTATTTAAAATGTTGGTAAACACTTGTTTACATACAAAAATAGGAAAAAGATGAAATGTTCTAACGCGTATTTAGTTCTATGGTATCTGAGATTATACGGTTTAGGTATGTTGTTATATTTTTGTCAATTTCAATGATTTTCTTCAATTAAACAAAGGATCAATTGTACTTAAACAAAGAAAATAATTATAAAGTAGCAGTTTTTAGTTACTTGGACAATGTGCATAATTTGCATACGTCATGAACTATTAATTACAAAAATATTAGTAAAACTCATTACGTTTGAAATCTTCACATTTTATCATCATACATAATACTTAGTCAAAATCCCTTAACATTAAACTTAGTATTAGCCAAGGAGTACTCCAAGAAGTACACATAATATCCCAATCAGGTAAAGAGTTAAAGAGTTCTTTTTTCAAAAGTAATATTTTCTTGTTATTTTTGTTATTTATTGTTTGTTCTTGCTTCTTTTGGCTCGTCACAACCGTCCGTGCATACTGAGTTGAAATTTTATACAAATAAAATCGTGTTTAAAAAGCGAACACGTTAATTTGTACGTCAATATCGATGTATGCTAAGCTTGTTAGCTTATCACTCTCTTTCGATGGTCGTTGAAGACCAGAGGGAATTCGTTTTACTAGTGATCATAAAGGCCTAATTCATGCAGTGATCCAGTGACGTATTTGGATGCAGAATTTGCAATGGACTATGAAACCAATTAATTGTGTATAAGATACAAAAACACTTTGTACTAATTTTGGGCACAAAATGTGAATTATTGGAAATGAAACTGACGAAGTGGAATCTTTGTATCATACCAAACTAAGCATACAACATTTTCATTAGAGACGACTCAATTAACAATGCTATGCTTGATTTCGTTAGTGATATGTCAATGTAAAAAAGTGCACAAAACATTCTAACGTATTACAATGTGTACTTGTAGTTTGCTGAGTGCCCAATGAAAAGGCATGTCCTACAAATGTTATTATACGTAGGCTAATCATATCCGCGAAGAAGTCTTGTCACAGTGACCATTATAATAACACATGTAATAATGTGCTCTGTAACAGTTTTTATTTTCACCTCTCCACCCACTATACTTAACTCTTTGCAACGTCAAATCAGCGGACAGTTCAGGTTAGTCATTCACATAAAGAGCTACAGAAAACTATTTTGTGGTATAAATTAGATGTTACGTGAAAGCGAGATTTCTTCTGTATTCAGTTGAGAGTTTTGGAATATTTTCAAGAAGAGAGAGAGGGAGGCAGCAATGATGTGCAATGATTGGACAGAAAGCCAGATGATGTAGGTTTAGTATAAAGAAATTAATAAATTATTCAAAAGTTAATATATCCATTAACTTTGGTAGAAGAGTCTATACTTTAGCCCCTGCTGCCACTGAAAATTTATAACTTTCTAGCTAGGAAAGATTCTCCGCTAGGAGATTAATGTTGCGATATTAAAGCAGAACGTGCTGTTATTCCTGCCTTTTCAAGGTAGTTAGGTACCCCAAGCTTTGTCTATTGTATATTATATTACAAAAATGTCACTACTGCTCTGTTTGGAGTTTCCATGCTGATTTGCATCAGAATTTCCTTCATCACCGTAATACTTGCATGTCAACCTGCACGGTGACAAAAATTACTAGATTTCCCTGTTTAAACGTTTCCGGCTGGAAAGGACAACATGCATAGTTTTACTGTCTTATCTCTGTTCTTTTCCCTGTACTGGAAGTTGTAAAACAAATATTCTGCACTGTGGTAAAAATTAATTTCTACAAAGGTTACGGGAATATATTGCGCATGGAACTTTAGATCAGCAGGAAGGGTGAATCTTGACAATTTCAACAAAGATAGCTATTTTTTAGCTCATTTACTTATTCAAATACGTGTGCAAATATGTACATAAGTGTTGTTTTCTTTGTCTTCAAATTTTTGCCTACCAATTCATTTCACTTTCTTTAGGCTGTGTATGTTGTCTCAAACAACTGATTTCTTTCTTATTGAGAACAGAGGCCGTGAAAATCAAACAAAAAATGACAAAGTTATTAGGATTTTTGTGACGCTACCCTTCCTCACGCACACTAATTAGCCTAGGTCAAGTGTTACGCATTGGCTTGACGTTAATATCATTTTTCAGTTTAGCTAACTCATTTGCTCGGCTCAAAGTCGATACTCACAGCCTCACCTGCTTCTGACACTACAAAACAGTTACAAATACAAGACAATAGCCTTCAAACCTCACCAAAATCCAGTTTTGGGCCAAGGGTAAAATAAGACCACAAACTTTGATGAGTAGTGCTACATAGCCTGCAGGTTGTAGGCCTACAATACGGTCTGCAAGGTATGGTCGCATAAGACACAGAAATACTTAGCCCCCGCCAGTTTATCGATCAGTGCATTTAGTTGTAACTGGCTGTCAATAGGAGGAGCCCTTTACTAACTACTAAACCAAAGCATGGTTGAAACGGGTAGCGATTACTGCTACGAGCAGACACTTAATCTACAATGACTTCATCAATAATCTCCAGTCTTCCGTATGAAAAAAGCTGCTTAATAGCTTAGTATGCTTAGCTATACTCTGCCGTCATACGCTGAGCACATGAGATAAACGTTACTTAGTTTTAAAAGTCATACCTGGAGCAAAATCAGATTGTACATATATGTGCTTAAAATGTGGAATTATAGTACCCCTGTAGAGAGCGGGCCGAAAGTGATCACGCAATTTTTCACAAATTATGAAGTTTACCTCTACACAGAAGAGGTGAACACCCAGCGTAAAGTTAAAAGAAGAAGCAAACTTACAATGGATGTAAACGAATTGATTTTGCTATGTATAGTGTATTGACTATACAGTATAAGTGTCCAAGAAAAGTATTTAGCACTCTCGCAATCTTTCAAAATTGAATAATAGGCTCTATTGTTTGAAACCCTATAAAAGGGACCATAAATCTTTCACTTTTGTTTTGATAGTGGGTTTATGACAAGAGCACAGTAATAAATAAGTAACGCAACTTTTATAGTGGATATATACCTACTTATTGTCCACATTATACCACGAGGCTAATCATAACAGAACAAAGGCTTTACTTCGACGTTAAGAAGTGCTTTCAGTTTATGAGATTGAATCAACGTTTACTCACCTCGTTACTGCTCGTAAACCTACCAATCTGCACATTGCAATTTTATTTGTATATATCTAGTAGCTTTCACTGTTTTCCGATATTTCAGATGAGAACGTTCGGTCGCAGAACCACTAAATTCGGTACATTGTCGTCCATTATTTTAGTTGTAAGTATAAGTTAACTTTTATTTTTCATAACATTCTAATTCACAAGATGAAAATTGGTTACGCAATAAAATAATCTAAGTAATAAACAGAAGTACCATGGTGAACTGAATGCTAATTTAACCTACGTTTCTTGTCCCATTGTGTTTTTATCTTACATTTGCTTTAATCATTCTTCCAGGATCACCATGGTGAAGGCAACACCTATTGTGATGCTTTATTTAACGATCATCACGAGGTCAATTTGTAAGTCGCAAAGTGACATACGTTAACCGAGTTTTCAATACATAACTATTATTCAATTCAAGATACGCTATGGAAACATTGAACCAAAACGATACATTTGTTTGGACAGTACATATTGCTTCAGCATGTGAAAGAGTCTGGTAGCTTCTTCACTTTGTACTGTACTTCCATATGCACAAAATTCATCCAATGCATGTGTGTAAACTACGCAAAGTGACTTGGCAACCTGCTTTATGGGACTCATGTATACCATATCATAAATACTAATGCTAACCAACCATAAACAACGGCTGTAAAATCACAGTAAAATAGTCTATATTGTGATGCTATGTGCCTTTGCATTGATTTTTTTTTTGGGGGGGGGGGGGTCTTCTTAAAGAAAGAAACAGCCCTGAGTCTTGGTGGAATTGGAGAGATATATATCGTTCACAACAGGAAGAGTGTCCTTAGTGGTTAATTTGGAATTAAAAAAATATATTAAACAATACACGTTCATGATGACTCTCGTCATAACTTGTGGCATTTTGGATGGATGCAATAACTTTATCAGTACGTACGTTTAGCTCTTTTTTGTAATACGCTTCAAAATATGCCTTGTCACTTCACTGAGTTCTAATAAGAATCATCATTTGCACTTTCACCCTTAGAGATTCATGCTCTATGTAATAACTTTATCAGATAGAGTCTTCGTCACATAAAAGTCATAAAAGACTGCACCATGCAGTTTTGGATTTGGAAATTTGAATCTTGAATCAAATAATGGTTACAAACATTACAGAATACCTTTTTTCCCCTACAGGTACACCCGACGTTTATAAGGTACAAGTAGTGAGAGGTAATGACCTCATAATGAACTGCAATAGTGAGAGAAGTGTGGATGCTGTTGGCAAGCCTCTCTGGAAGTTTAATAGAATGGTAATTCTAGCTGAAAGTATTAATCCACATGGTTATGAGAATGTCGACGGCAAAATGGTGAACAACACGATTGCCCTCTTACGCATTGTTTACTTTTCAACAATTAATATTGGAAACTACACCTGCGTAGTTGGATATAATGAGACAGCAACGTATCTCTTGGATATAATAGGTTTGTATACACACGTTTCACATTAAATACAATATTCTGGAAGACAGTTATATCTGCTGGCATTTTACATTAAACTCCGGTTCCATTTGACCTAATGCCTAAACTTAAGACGTCTTTGTAGCTCATCATTGATTTGGAAGAAGCTCAACAAAAACGGTCTTAAGGATGCATTTCACTCTTATTGCATCTTATATGTAACTGTACAATTACCTGTAATCACATTTAGAAATGAATGGCAAGAATGGATGAATGATACTTTTTAACATAGCATTCTGACAGACTTTTCTCCAAGTTCTTTCATGTCAGTTGCCTTTTTTAGGCTTTTCATGCAGATGTACCTTACCAGATTCAGATTACCTTACCTTTTCATTGACCACCCAACATGGTGTGTGGTTCGTGCATGAACCGTATTTTTAAACTCGCAGATCCCACAGTTTATATTCGCTGTCAAGGTACAACATGCAACCACTCAGTGGAGGTGAACGTGTCTTCCACCCATATATTCGAGTGCTATAGTGACCAAATACCACCTAGGGACAATTTCACGTGGTTGATCAACGGAATTGATGTATCGGATAAGTCTAAATCGGGGAACATATCGACAACAATTCGAGGGACCACAGTTAACGTAATGTCAACTATCATCGAAGTAAAAATTTCAGAAAGCGATAAAAATGTGTCTTGTTTTTTGGGCAATGTCTCGGAAACTGTAACAATGAATGGTAAGAACACCAACGTCACATTAAGTAATATTATCATTGGTTAAAGCCTGAAACTTTTAGTGTAAAGATTTCTAACTATCAAGTGATTAGCCGCAAAGGGGATAAATGTAACTATCAAACCAGCCATATAAATTTCACTCTTTGAACTGTAATGTAGCGTTTTTTTTTTAAACGTTAACCTTTTTAAAGATCATTAAAATGGAGCGTATTATCACACAAAGAAAAACACTTCTAAAAGAAATAACTTGCTAAAATCATTCTTCACGATTGACGTATCATCAAAATGTCAATTTATATTGAAATACATAGAATTAACGAGGATTATGGATCAATATATTCCTACAAAATACTTGTCTATGTAAAACTGCATCGTCAGAAGTACTACACCGTTAAAAATATCTGCAAAGTTACAGAAAATAAAACAAAGAAATAAGTATGAAAATACAGACTGTTTCTGGCATATATTTGCCCAGAACATTTCTGTATTCCTTTTGTATTACTTTATTTTGTTTTCTGTAAATTTACACTTTACAATTAAATCGTTCACAGTGTACAGAACAAATAGTTTAGGAACAACTTACAAATATGTTTTATTTTTCAAAGTCATTAACGTAAGTGCATGAATATTTTAGAGAGCGGGAAAAGATAGCGAATTTTGCATATCAGATAAGTAGGAGTATTAGATATTGGAGAGAGAGAGTGGGAGAGGAGAGGTTACTACTGGTACTGGCAGAAAAGTAAGATTCATCTCATATTTATTTTTCATATAAAATACTTTTATTTTCAGTCATAAGGAGGAACTCTACGCAGATGATCACCTCCATTATTGTGCTATGCATTATATCTTTAAGTGCAATAGTTGGTACTCTCATTTACTGGAAGACCTGTGAGTATATATACATATATGTTGGAGAAACTGCTGTAAAATTTAAACTCAAATCGCCTAAAGCAAAATTTAATGGGATGCTTTGTAAAACAATAACCGATATATTTCTTTGTTTACAAAGTGATTAGAAGTGTTTCAAAAGAGGTGAATATTATAATCAAACATGCCGCATTTTCTTTCTTTGTCGCCTCAGATTCTAGTGTGCCTCAATGTATGAAGAAGGACGAAGTTTCAAGGTAATTTACTGTAAGTGCAAGAAAGATGTAAATCAACGGAGAGTATACTTATGGTTACAGAAAAACAAACTGTGCCAAAGTTCCTTAACATGTCCATTGTTGAGAAAATTTGCTTGCCCTGTGGCAGGGCATTCCCAGGGAGGTGGCGCGTGGCAAATTCCCCCAATCATACCTTTCTCCAAGTTGCCCGTATTGTGGCCCGACAGGTACGATGCATGTATCCATTTCCTGTTATGTATTCCTTTTTGAGCTTTAACAAGTTCGGAGACTTTCTTTTTACGACAACCTATGCTACAACCTCAAAGGGTCAGGGACCTCCACAGATACATTTACCCTAAACCCCACCAGGAGCCTCATGTGTACATGTTCCTTCGCAAATTAAGGAATAACATCATTTAAAATCATATGAAATCTTTTCAAGGGATGATACATTATGAACCAAAATAATCTTAAATACTCCCCAGACGTAACTTTCCATCTAGACATAAACTAAAACCTCAGAGCTTCCGGGGTTTTCTCCTGATACCACCCGGGCTTTGCCTCTTGAACCCACCAGAAGCCATAAGGCGGCCCCCGCACATCTAAGGTTGATTTCGTGCTACGCTCGAAATTTTTGCCACTCGAACAACGATTTTTTTTCGCTCTCCCAATTCTAAACTCCTTGTACAGCCATGTATTATCTTGTGATCATATGTAGGGAGAAATTTTCTTCAGTGATTATCAATGTTGGGACCTCCCGTGGACAATGTACTTTGGAACTTTCCAGTGAGAGATGATTGGACGCAAATATGTGAAAGGAACGTGCGTGCATAGTTCTCAACCCACAGAGAAACTGATGTCTTATTCATTTTTTTTTGTAACAAAAGAGAACTTATGTTAAAAATGTTGTATATAGTCGTGGAATTGCAATTACTGTTGGCATAGGAAACTATGTTTCTTGAATTATTGTATCTTAATGTCCTACATGTTGATTCGCGTCTTATTCCGGCGTATATCTATGTCATGGTATGCCTTCTAAAACGGGGCATTCATTTCACTGGCTGTTCTCATCAGAAATCATTTACCAAACACCGTTCCAAGGAGCACACTCGAAGAAGACACCATCAGTGCCTATGGATCAGTGTCAGGTGACTAGGTGGATTTTCTTTGATTATCACAATCACAATGACGTTAGATTTGAGCGATGTTTCCAAAACGAACAAGTTGCATTCTTAACACTTGAAAAATTTGATGGACAGATCTGTTAAAGTCATTGTGACTTTACAAATAGTAGATGATTATTGAGACTTTTTTTATAATTTTTTCTGGGTGCATAATGATTAATGCTACTATCAAAAACATGCGCAAAGAAATGAAACTTAGAACATTTACACTTTAATATCATTAAATGGACAACAGACCGAAAATTGCTGTAAGATACTTTGGTAAACATATGGAAATTTCTAAGGAGGTGGTTCACAAATGAATTTATTTTAATAAAGAGATCAGTATTCGCAGAATGTTTTAGTTTTCCGAAACTGAAAAAAACTGTGAGAAAAGTGATTCTGTCACAATTAATGAAATGGCAATGTAGCTAAGTAGCAACTTTACATCCTCTCAAGAAGTGATGTACTTTTGTCACACCAAGAATACGACAACGTCACGAATAACTATCAAGACCAAATGTCGGATGCAATACGTTGGGAACAGATTACTTTCTTGAACGAACTGCGCAGTTCACATGTCACTCAAGAATGGGATGGTGTGCTTACCATAAACAACAAGCCACAAAATGTTCTTATTTCTTTCGTTACAAGTAAGTTTTACATTTCTCTTATTAAAAGCATGTAGAGAAAATTGTGTATTTGACTTTTTTGATTCTGCATGCTAGAGAAATGTCGAGTGGTCGTAAAGGTATAACATCTTCATCTTAGTGTTTTGCTTGTTTTTCTCGTCGGTACGAATATATTACATGTTTTCATATAGTAAAACATTGCCATCCTCGACTTTCTCTACGGAATTAAGCATTTATGTTCTTTTCACAACTGTTGAAACCAAGGTGACACATCTGGTGAGGGGAAGTGTCTTTGGCGACGTTGCGTTGATATGAAAATTTCATTCCCTGAAAATGAGAACATCTTGAAGACATTCGGATATTGTAAACACAACGGTATGATGAAATCTGATATTATGGTTCAAGTTATTCCAGTTAACCGAAAGCAAAATGTCACTCTTCTTCTATAGCCAGAATTGTTGCTGGGTAATTATATATAGAAAATAGAAATAACTTTATTTAAATGCATTGACTGCTTTAAGGTTAGTGCCTAGATCAGTGAGACGAATAAGGTCGTATAGTTTGAGACAAAATGGTGTGGCAACCCTCTAGATACAGGAACGATAAAGGACTATCTAAGCGGAGTACCAAAAACGGTTGACGCGGATCGTACCAGAAAAGTTTGGCCTTTCAAACTCCCCAGATGGTCCTATAAGCGGCCCTTCCGTGGTGTTATAAGATGCATATGTACAGTCTTGATACAGGGATCTCATGTTTACAATGTCTCAAACTAGCGCGAGCAAAAGTAAATCTACGAAATTGTTCAATTGGTTTAGCCAGAAATGTAGCTTCCATATGTGTAAGAGTAAGTTAATGTATATTAATTCTAGTGAAAATTCCATGAAGTTCCCCCTCTGGTTTTCGATATAGTATCAGTTGAAGTTACTCCTTTGCTACCAACTGTGAACTTGAAGCAAGCAGGAATGACATCATCTCTTCACATTGATGAAGAGGCTTTTGTTTTCTTCATCATTGAATATATTGTTTTGACCTCGAAATCAATTGGTGGTCAGATTATGTACTGCTTATGTGAATGTCGCAAAAGTGCCATACCTCTCATACATTCACATTATGATAGCACTAGATATTGAAGTTTTAAATTTGGTGTAAAGTTTAAAGAAAAACATAAAATGCTTTATCAATGAAGGAGATGACGTCACTTCCTGCTTGCTTCAAGTGAACCTTCAGTAACAAATGTGGCAACTTCAACTGTTCATTTCTCGGGAACCACACATGGGAATTAAATGGAAGTTTCACTATAATGATCAGATGTGATTAATCTTCGACATATCAAAGGTATATTTGTGGTTAGATCATCCCTTCAATACATATGTCATGGGTTGAGATGATGCAAAAGTCATAAATTATGTATCCTCTTTCACTTATTCTTCTAGCACTTGGCAAATATTTTGGTGGGTATGAACATGTCTAGTCTAACAGTTTTTATTTTATTGGACAGACGATTTACAATGATTGCTTGCAGGGGGTCAATAGACAAGTGCGCCCAGAAGGGTAGGTTGAATTGTTTTCCTACTGAACCTGAACATGGATGAGGGGATATTAGCAAGGGTGACATGGAAATACAGTATGCGCCGGTCGCATCGACGAAGCCTGCCTGTTGGATTGGTACAACCAGAATTTTTTTGTTATGTGTGAACTGAGAATTGTTTGAAGACTATATAAGCGGAGCTCCAGCATCGTTTGGAGCGAAACATACCAAAAAAAAAAAAAAAGATCACTCGACGCCAGATCACTGAAAATCGGATTTACCGGGTTCAGCGAGTAAGCTACACAAAATCAAATTGTCAGTATTTATTGGAAGAAAAAATGTCACTTAAGGAGTTTTTCACTGAAAAAGTCTGATCAAATTTGAACATTTTATGATAAATAGTCTACTTTCATGAATTTGAAGACCATGCAAATTTTCAACACTATCATCATTTCCCATATGTGGAGGGCGGTGAAGTGTTCAAACTTGCTTTCACTTTACCTTCTCTTTCAATTTTTTCTTGTTGTTATCTTTTTCCATCTTTTTGATTATTTTTTCTCTTTTGTGAGTAGCTGAAAAGGGCCCATGTAATCCTCCTGAGTCGATCGGGGTAGCTCCGTCGCTGGCCTAAGTTATCAATTGACAATCAATTTTGTTTCACTGTTAATACTTTAAATTCATTAATGTATAGTTATTTTGGCCAGTTTCTCAAGGATGAATTTTATCATAAAGACTATAAGATCCTCTAACGTGTGCTGAGTAAGTAGTACAGTATTTTCAGTTATTGTGCTCTAAAAACAGGTCTGCTCTACTTAATTCATGACTATGATGAAATGAACACCTTAGAATTCTGCTTGAAGAATGAGCACAACCATTACAGTTTACCCAGTAACCTGGGTTTGGGAGGTAGACGACCAAATTACGCAATGGATGTTGTCACCGCGATGTCGTATCTTTCACGAATGGGCGTGAGTATCCAATCTTTAAGTTTACCTTATTTCTTCACCTAATCCCTTTTAATTCGATACTGTAATACGCAAAAAATGAAAAGCTGCCTGAAATGTATGCCACATATCAATATTCTCAATCATAGCACTGAGGTATGTCATTTCCCATAAAAATGACGAATAGGAAGCTTTATGTTTCGTTCATATCTTACCAATATACTCGTAAACGCAGCATCTGAAATATTGTAATTAATGTAATCTCTCATAGTCTATTGTCGTAATTTTCAGCTCTTTACATATAATTTGAAACTGTAAAATATTGCACAATGTTCTTTGGCCTCATTCACCATGATTTGACACCCAAAAATAAATAAGAAAAAATAAAAATCTTTTGTATCCTTGCAGTGCTCTCACCCAGGACTACGTGCTAAACGAATTCTGGTAAACAACAATGGTGTGTGTAAACTATACGACTTCTGCTTGATAAAGGATACTAGGAAATTCATAACGTTTTACATTAGAGAGGTAATTATACTGTAACATCTTATGACCAAGGCTTACAATGAATCAATGAATCAATATATATATATATGTTAACAAATATAACAATTTTGAAGCACAAAAAATTTTCCAAAAAAAGGTGTATATTTCGGACACCACTGTGTCCTTCTTCAGCACAAACTATGTAATTAATGACTGTTTGGGATGACAGACAATAAGAGTAAATAATAATTGAACGACATATATATCATATATATATATATATATATATATATATATATATATATATATATATATATATATATATATATATATATATATATATATATATATATATATATATACGATATGTAAGGCTTTTGCCGGTAGAGATAGTGCTCAATGTAGCGTTAGGGTAAGAGCTATGCTATATCAGCATTAAGATGGATTGTTGCTACTCTGAGTTTCACGTTTTTACACGATCATCAGGCAACTAACCGGGGGTTGAATGGTTCTTTACTTAAATATGGTAAACTACTCATGGAGGGTCCCTATGGTTGGCTGGTTTTGTATATCGACGTTTGCCATGGCGACATCTTGACACAATCTCTGACCTTTTGTTCAAAAGTGATGTTTTGTCTGCTGACAGTATAGCCATTTTCTCTTCTGTACAAAGGTTGCAGTGGCCTTGGGCGGTCATGCGTGTTGGGAACACGAACAAGAAAGGATGCACATTCATGCACATTCATAGTATTCGACATTATCGACTTCTACCCGTCTATCTCCTCCGAGCTCCTCCTGACAGCACTGTCGTGGGCCAAAACGTTCACCAACATTACGCTACAGGAAACCGATGCAATCATGCACGCTAGACAGTCTTTGCTGTTCGACAAAAACAAACCATGGACAAAACGCGACAACCCAAGCAACTTCGATGTAACCATGGGGAGTTACGACGGAGCGGAAGTCTGCGAATTGATCGGGCTATACATCCTAACGAAACTAGGACAGAGATTCAGCCAGGGCAACATCGGCCTTTACCGCGATGACGGACTAGCCGTCTTTAAGAACCTAACAGCACGAACGGCTAGCAAACTGAAAAACGAGATCACACAGGCCTTCACCACCTTTGGCCTCAAGATCACCGTCCAGGCCAACTTGAAATCAGTAGACTTTCTAGATGTATCCCTAAACCTCCAGACCGGCAGATACCAACCGTATAGAAAACCCGGCGACCAACCAATCTACGTCAACAGCAACTCCAACCACCCCCCTGCCGTATTGAAACACATACCAAAAGGTGTCACTAACCGAATAGCACAACTTTCATGTGACCAGGAAGCATATGTCGACTCTGCACGCATCTACATTGAATCGCTTAAAACAAGTGGATTCAACGCAGACCCCCCATCCGACCACCACACAACCACAGCGAACGTAACCAAGCGATCGCACAAACGAAGGCGACGGAACATAGTATGGTTCAACCCACCTTTCAGCAAATCGGTAGCCACAAACATCGGCGGCACCTTCCTACGCCTCATAGCCAGACATTTCCCCAAAGGACATGCATTACATAAGCTATTCAACAAAAACAACACCAAAGTTAGCTACAGTTGCATGCCGAATATGAAAAGCCTCATAAGCAACCACAACAAAAGAATCCTCAACCACCAAAATGACCAAAAACCTGATTCCTGCAACTGCCGTGACAAGTCCAAATGTCCGTTAGAGGGCGCGTGCCTAACATCATGCCTTGTTTACTCTGCAAAGGTCACCACAGACAACCCCACCAACTCTACGATGACGTACATAGGCATGACAGGAGGAGAATTCAAAACCCGGTTTAATAACCACAAAAAATCCTTCGAAAACGAATCGTACAAGAAAGAAACAGAGCTGTCCAAGCACATCTGGAGCCTGAAAGAATCCAGCACAAGCTTCAGTATTCAGTGGAACATCCTCAAACGGATCCCAACACGCATGACCGCCCAAGGCCACTGCAACCTTTGTACAGAAGAGAAAATGGCTATACTGTCAGCAGACAAAACATCACTTTTGAACAAAAGGTCAGAGATTGTGTCAAGATGTCGCCATGGCAAACGCCGATATACAAAACCAGCCAACCATAGGGACCCTCCATGAGTAGTTTACCATATTTAAGTAAAGAACCATTCAACCCCCGGTTAGTTGCCTGATGATCGTGTAAAAACGTGAAACTCAGAGTAGCAACAATCCATCTTAATGCTGATATATATATATATATAATGTTATAATTAATAGAAACAATGTCAAACTTAGTTACAGCTGTATGCCTAACATTAAAAACATAATCGACTCCCACAACAAAAGCATCACCAGCGCACCAAGGGAAGAACAAAAGCAATGCAACTGCCGGAACAAAGAACAATGCCCGCTTAATGGACATTGTAGAAGCAAGTCAATCGTCTACCAAGCGATAGTCACGGAAAATAAAAGCGCCAAATCAGAAACATACATAGGAATCTGTGCAACAGAATTTAAAGCGCGCTACAACAATCATAAAAGCTCTTTCAACGTCGAACACAAAAAGAACGATACCGAGCTCAGTAAGTATATTTGGTCGCTAAAGAAAAAGGACATTGAATTCCAAATCAAATGGCAAATTCTCAAACGAACTCAACCATACAACAACAAAACGAAGAAATGCAATCTCTGTCTTTTTGAAAAGTTTTTCCTTATATTCAACCCACAACAGTGCACCTTAAACAAAAAAACCGAATTCATATCCACATGCCGACATGCCAGCAAATTCCTTCTCAACAAATACAAGTAACTCAAACACCGACCAGTCGCTACACAACACCTGAAGAGTGCACCACATAGGTCTGCACGAAACAAATTTGTAGTGTTTTCGATGTATTTCTAGTTCGACTCATCAATATATAATATTATGCTCTTTGTAAAATTGAGCACTTTTCTTTGGATCATATTCCCTATAATCTTATAGAATAATGAGTCGGAGTGGACCTTGCCTCCAGAGAGCATTTTCTTCGCCGACTACAGGCCAGCCAGTGATGTGTGGGGTATAGGAATTGTCTTATGGGAAATATTCGTCAAAGGTATGAATGCACTTCTAAAGGAAAGATGAATGTCATGTGAGATGTGGCAGTCCAACAACTGACGTAGTTTCTTCTTTCGTGCTAGTTCTTCGCAATTGCCTTGCTTGTGAACTGATAAGTTTCTGTGGTATGACCTTATGGGAATATCTCGATAACTTTAAACATCGCAAAGAATTAAATGTAAACTTTAACGGAGTGTTTATGACAACTGTTTATTATATGTGTAAAACATGGAAAGGTCATTTTGATAAGCAAAATAGTGTATAGCAAACATTCTTTAACAAATTGCTCAATCTTTGCAAACATGAGACACAAGTAAAATAAAGAAGTGGAGTAATGAATGGACTGAAAAAAGATGAATTGACCTTAGAGCCAAGTGGTACCATTTAATAAATACTGAAACAGGGCTGTGGCTAAAAAGGCTGGGTCACGACTGTCTTCTTTGTTGGTATAGTGCGGGTTTCGGATTTTCCGAATCTAGGATTTTACTCAGGTAGAGCATGCTGAGATGTCACAGTAATATGAAACTGCATAAGTTGGTAGACATTTTCAATGAAATTTTCATTGAATTTTTGCTCCCGGTGGTAGCCGTAGTCTGTCGATTGGCTATTTATGTGGTTCGGCAAGCATATCGGCTACAGAAGGCAGTCGGTTATTGTCATAGGTAGAAACCTGGTCAAAAATGAGAAAATTGATGTATAATATTCTTACAATAATTCGGGTCTTAAAATTTGCGACATTTTTGGTCAGTTTTGCCTACATAAGTTTGAATTTATTTGATTGAATAGTTATTTGTATGCTAGTCGTTTTGGTATTCGGTTTCATTAAGGGGTTCATATTTATGGTCTGATTTACAGACATGGAATCATTACGTGCGATCCTCTCACTGAGCGACAATGAGATGCAAAAAGAAATTACCAGACTTTGCTGTGATTTTGATTTCCCAGAAGAAAAGTACGTCACTACACAAGCACAGCAATCCGAGTATCAATAAACCAATGTTTCTGCATTATATGTTCTGTACCTCCAAAGAAAATGTGCTACATTACGTCAGAAATGTATTACTTGTGCAAAGAATAACAGTGATCACTTGTAGGATTATTGACAAGTTGTAATACGTATTACTATTATAGAACTACAGTTACTGAGCATTGACATTTTAAACGAAATTGTAAAAAATCAGAACGGCATATTTTGGTAACAATGAATATACGAAAAAGTTTTATTTATGTTTAAGGTTTGAAGCTTTGCAAATGTGTCTCATGAAGAGATATGCAGATCGGCCCTCTATTGACGGTATCAGAGGCATCCTTGAAAAAGGTGGATCCGCCTATGAGGTGATGATAATTAGCGAAATTCATTGTATTCATGTGACTACTGTTAGTCAAGAAACACAGGTTATATGTCTAACAGCTCCTTTTTAAGTGTAAAATGCTTTAAGCTGATACGCACTATGATCATTGAAATCATGCTTCGCTTCACAGAGTCATGGAAGCTCATGAAGTGTATCATGTGTTGATCTGTGACCCACTGTTATCTCTCTTTGATTATGATAGGAGAACGTGCGCGAAATCTATTTATTATATGAAATGAATACACAAGTAGGAAAGCTGTAATAACAAATTCCAGTGCTGAGGGAAACATTGCCGAATGTGCTTCGATGCATGCTGTTAATGTCATGGTGTTGTTTTCCGTTGAAATGCCAATACCCGCATAGTAGCGTTGTCGATGATATATGTAAGAATATGGTATTGACACCAAATCAGTAAAATCCACAATCTTCAGCATTACAGAAGGATGGTGCATTACTTTGGAGACTCTGATTTGAACATGACATAATCTGCTCAATTCTTTTACAATTCTTGCTGCAATGAGTAACATGATGACATGGGTTTTATATTACGTTCGTGTAACCGAAGTTGTTATCCAACTCATTTACATGTTTCTGTTCTTATTGGTCGTTCGCAAATCATAAGATGTCAATGTTAACGTTCGAATTTTGAACATGAAACATGCAAAATCCCCCACAAGCATGGTTACGTATTCCACTAACTTAAGCATTTTGATGTTCTTTCTATGTAACCAGGTGAATGACTATAATAATGATAACTTCATCGAAACAGAAAATTAGGTAGCAGATGGTACTATCCTGCACTGGAAAAGACAGATGTGCTCCGAACGTGATGGCAGATATGCATGAAAGACACAGGCGGAGATGGTTTAAAGGCAACGTTTATTCAAGGACAGCCTTCAGAGATGTACGCTCATGTATACCCTCTTTAATTGTTTGAGGACATGTCTCTATTCCATAATTAATAAACCACTTCGCACTTCGATTAATAATGACAAGGGTTATCACATTCTTACTGTTTCAAGACTTGGAGTTGAAAACTAAGTGTTCACGCACTTAATGTTTATGTACTTAACTTTAACGTACTGTAGACAAATCTCCACTGATCGGTCTGTCTGTTGACAGTTTTACTCATGTAGCTAACCCATAATGAACAAAGATAATATAAGCTCAGATTTCCTAAGTTCAAAATGGGAGAATATCAAATAGCTTATATTCCCGAAACAGGTATTACGGTTGGCAATTGCTGGACAATTGCTAACAATTCGACTGCAACAAAATATTAGTTCAAAGAAGTTTTTATTTTGGGAAATTGCAGGGGCAAAATGAACCATACTTTACACTTTTTTGATCTTGAACATAGAGTGAAAGAATATAACTAAAGCAGAAATGTGTAGCAATCACAATCTTGTGTGTCCATACTTCAGACCACCTATCAGACAATTTGTATAGTCATCTCTATCTCCAGAGAACGAAAAAAAAAAAAACTGTAGGATTAATTTGAGCAGCGAAAGGAAAGAAGTGAGTAAAGAAAGAAAGAATTGATGAGGGAAAGAGAACAAGAAAGAGTAAAAAGGGTAAAGACAGAAAGAAACAGGTAAAGACGGTCTAGAAAGAGAGCAACTATGCACAAAATTAACAACATGTATTCAGACTTTTATGTTAGTCATTACAAGTTTTTCTATTGATACCAAATGCAAGATGACCGTCATAATAAATTCAAACAAATCAAACAAACATGTTCCTTCGGAATACACATACGCCAATACACCATGCAACAATGGAAATAATTGTAATAAACACTGTTGAGCAAAGAGTGAAATTCTCAGTAAAATGATTAGGACAAGAAGATACTTGATAGTTCACTCAAGCTAAGAAGACAGAGTTTATACTTCGATTCAATAAACTTACGTTATTCTTATTGCCATAGAATTTAATACATTAATGTTCAGAACTTTATTCTCCAACGTTTTATCAATTTGTTATCACGTGCTAACTGTTGTCTTTAAGTTTCGAAGAAAATAATCCTGTCAGAATCCTCAACACATTTACACTTATGTACCCTTACTATAGTAATGCAATATGTCTGATTCAGTCTACCAGTTGTAACAAGATGCACTATGAATGCTGATTGTACGTGCACAATACTCTAATTTTACATTTTTTTTTCCATGAAATGAGCACATACACTGAATGGTTTTTCAGTTTTCAACTCCTTCACATTATGCAAAAGAAAAAAAATATCTAAACGCATTTCTGAAAGTGGGAAAAGGCAACACCTGTACTATTTCATGTTACAAAGTGTTGCACTCCATAGACTTCACTTGTGGCATATATTAATTATTTTGACTAACCGGAATACGATGTATTTCTGAAGAAAAAAAAGATCTACTACATGAGTGTCCATGACAACCTACGATGAACCTACCCATGTCAGTGCCATTCAAGTGTTCATAGCATCAACATACTGGGAAGAGTGTTCTAAAAAGAAAAAAAACAAAACAATGATATGAAATGAAACAAAAGAGAGGAAAAGTCTACTCCTTAAGTGACTAGAAACTGTGTGGGCATACCGTCAACATCATGTCAAAGTTTAGCTGAGAAAGTTTAGGAACATGGTTGTGTCAGCAGAGGAGGGGAAGGCACAATGCTAAATCTGTAGTATTCTCTTATTGTCTCCAATGGGAATAGGGAAGCTGCCCTTTTTGACGCAGACTCTGATTAGAAACATTTAAATGCCGTAAGTGTCTAATTTTGAGGTTATCTTAAAAAAAAGTGTTGAGGATTTCTAACACCTGCCCTGACTCTCACGATGGAAAATTGTTTTTTAATCTTCCAGTTAGTATGATCAATTTCAAACATAAGCTCTATCGTAGTACACTGGCCACAATTTTGTCGGGGAGGTTTTTAGGAAGGTATGAGCACTCGTAGCACAGGCAGTTCCCATGCATATTGCATTAGGATTTTACGTTTATCCACCTGTTCATCTCTCACAATTGTTTTTTCTTTCTTTTGATTTCCTTTCCTTATATTTTTACTGTCTTTCCCTCCCTTCTCTTGTTCTTACAGACAAGATCTGTGTAGTATTTACAATCACCTCAAGTCAAGTGATTCTGCGTTTTTGTTTTGAAATGATTTCCCAAAGGAGCAAAGTTTAATAAAAGATTTGGTAATGAAGCACAAGCTGATGCAAGGTCGGATTTGAGCATGGACGAGCTGGAACGACCCCCGTACCCTACCTAAATTACATAATTATATTTTTTGTACAGTATTCCAGACTGTTCTGATTAAAAGCCTGAATAAGAGTTGAAACTTTGTAAGTGAAAGTCACGTTCCATGGAATATGTCACAACCACAAGAAAAAACATTGCTTAAGCCCCATTATTGCGTAAATTACCATCCAAATCAACTCCCATTGGTATGAAACATTGAGAGAGAACCACAGTAGATGACTAGACTCAATCAGTGTGAAGAAGCAGAGTTGAAACTTGTAACGATCATCGTTCTTTGTTTTGCAGGGTCATAGAGATAGGTGGATTGCTTGTTGTGGGGATCGCTTCATGAACCGATCAGTTCTTGGCTACAATGATCGCAATGAAGTATGTGAGGGAAATGATTGCACTTTGAGTGTCCATAGTTCCCTATAACAACCACTGTCTTGTCAGTGGCTCCTTGCAACACGTTAACGTATTCGGCAACAATCGCAGAAATCACAGATTAAAAAAACCCAACAACAATGTTTTGATTTGAGAGTCGTGGCTGGGTTAGAAATGGTGAATAACCACAACATTATCAACTTGGATCATAGACAGGTTCCCCACCACATTTTACATTTGAAAGGGCTGCTGCCTTATTTCTTATTAATCTCTTTCCATTAAGACGACATAGGTACAAACAGTGAATAGTAACTTAAGCTAAGCTGGAATATGTTTTCCACCCAAAGGGTCAAGGGGGGGGGGGGCAGGGGACACTTCCCCCACGTTTTGATAGTGGGGAACATAATATAAAATGTCCCCCGCCACATTTCGTAATGAGAATGTTTTGGCCGACTTTTTGAATGGTAGGGTGACATTGTAACAAATATCGTCTACAGTTTTTGGTGAGTGATTGATATAAACCCCCCCTGCGTGACCATGCAGTTTAGGTGTTCATGTACTAAGGTTTGACTGTTCTCACATCCAAATGCTTACATCCTTCGCGGGCAGTGTTTTCATTGCCCTGTTATGTCAATGGAAATAGGACGGTAAGGAAATGACGCACGGCCCCTCCCATAAATACACCAAGAAAATTTCAAATCACCCGAAAAAGGAGAAGCTAAGTAAAACTTTGGTTGTTAACTCTTGTGTTTGAATGAATTGTCGATATACACTAAGAGGCGTGGCCATCTGAAAAGGTCTTACTCCCCGCGTTTCAACAATACAAATGTCAGAGCCACGATAGTCAGAAAATCTAAGATAAGACAGTTACAGTTTTTCATATTTCAGTCTAGCACATTTTATGACTAAAAATGATGCCAAATATTGTACCAGATTGTGATGTTAACTGGTAATTGAAACAAACTTTCATTAAATCTGAAATTTCATATGAACTTCTCATATTTCAGTCTAGAAGTGAGGATTGCCAGAAAGTCTGACATACCAGTTGGAATTTGCATATCTCAAATTAGCACATTTTATGACCTCTAAAGAAGGCCAAGAATGCCAAGTATTGCACTAGATTTGCATCTAAGTTTGGGACACCTCTTCCTATACAACCCTCTCACAGATCTAAACCAACTGTCACTCTTCAAATGCTTCCCCATCTATCAAAATACTATTCTATGGCAACTCAAAAGTATAAGAACGAGTTCTACTTTGTCATGCAATCCTTGACGGTTGTAGCAAACTAATAAACACCTGTAATGAGAATAACAATTATTGGAATAACTTTTCTGTTATACTGTATATGTATATATGAAAAATATTTCTCCGGGAAAAGCTAACTGCAATAGCTGCAAAATATTGCACCAGATTTTGTTTCAGGTCCCTTGCTAGTTGAAAATTGCTCAAAAAGAAAAAGTTCTTGTTAGATAGTAATAACTGTTGAATGAACTTTTCAGAAAATTACGATAGCAAAAATATTCCAAATAAGTGCAATCCAAAGTAGTACTAGCTTTGAATACAATGATGTGTTTTCCTATTAATTGAGAAATTACAGACATGAACGCTCTATTTCAAGGCTGGATACATGTAGCCCAGATCACACAGGAAGTGCCGCCTCCCACCTTCTGGAGGGAGAGGGGGGCTGTTCAAAGCTCCAATTTTCAGATGACGCCAACCGATGGTGGCACTCCGATTTGATAGTCCTGCCCAGAGTTTGAGGAAAAGGCTTTTGCCATTAGGCAAGGTCCCCATCTCTCCTGAAAACAATGGATATCATATGTGATATCGATGACATGTAAGCAAAACATGCCCACAATCATTAGACCCTGGCGGTGCTGTGGTAATTTCTGTTTACATTCATCTTCTGCCTGACCGACGAAGGTTTTTATTTGGAAATTTTAATGAGGGTTTCCAGCCACTCTCGATAAGACGTTATCTTGAAATTCCCACATATGTATTTTGTATAAATGCTCTTCGCTTAGATAGTAAATAGTACGAACAAAAAAAGAAAAAGAAAGAGCCCAGGAGTCCCTACTCCAACTTAGGCCCAAATATTTGCAAGTACTAAAAGAAAATGAAAGAGTATGAGTGATTCATTATGATTCTTGTATCTCACCTCAACCGCCATCATATATGTAGTTTTTTTTACTTCAATGGTGGAATTGCAGACATGATATCCCTATTTCAGGGCTGTGTATATGCAGCTTAGGACGGTCGGGAAATGCCATTTCCGGTTATCTGGCAGGTTTGAAAACCCCAAATTTTCTCGTACGCCAACCGCTCCGCTTAGGTAGTCCTGTCACACATGCCCTTAGGCCAAATCCCCACCCCTCATAAACAGGCCCTTCACATGTGATATTGATGACGTATAAGCGAAAAAAAAGTATGTCTCTAATCATTAGATCCTGGCGATGCTATGTTAATTTCTGTTTACATTCTATTCACATTCATATTCTGTCTAACCGAAGAAAGTTTTTTCTGTTAAATTGTGTTGACGGTTTTGAGCAACTCTCCATGAGACTTTCCCAAATTCCGATACACGTATTTTTCATAGACCATCAAACTCATTGTAGCCCTCCGCTTACATACTCATCCGACTCATTAACTAGTACATTAATTAGTAACAAACGTTCAGGCAAAAATTTCCCCCCCCCCCCGCACACACACACAAAAAAGTCCAAGAGCCATTACGCCTATGCGCTCAGCCCCAAATATTTGCAAAGTACTCAAAGAAAATAAAAGAGGATGCGTAATTCTGTATGGTTCTCATATCACCTCCACCCCCATCTGGTATGTATTTTACCGTACCATTTTTCATAGATTTATTTATTTATGTTTTATCTGAATTGAAGAATTGCAGACACGATACCCCTATTTTGAGGCTGCGTATATATGCAGCTTAGGACGGTAAATGACATTTCCGGCTATCTAGGAAGTTTGAAAGGGCCAGCCTCCGTCCCAGGTTAAAAAACCATAAGACCTGTTTTATGGAGCATTACATTGGAAGGGGCCCTGCATTATATAGTTTGTGCCCAGGATCCCCACAACGTACAGTGAATCCGTTCTTTAGTTTTTATGAGGGACGATTTTATTTTTGAAGTTCTACTGAACCATCAGAAATGTATTAAACATTATACATAAATCAAATACTGGATTGTCCTACCTGACAGTATTGTGTAATTACTTTCTACCATGTAGGCAACGAAAATATGTGTAGACAAACTCCCTTAAGGGCCTCTCACTAGCTTGAATAAGCAAAGTTGTTTTGTCAAAGTTCACCAATGTTTACCTGCAGAGTAAGCAACAACACTGATGACCTTCAAACACCAACATCCAATCGAGAAACCAATGGAGAGGCAAAAAACACATACGCATGAATACAGGGACGTCAAGTTAAGAAAAATACAAAAATAACTGGTTTTCCTCTATACTAAGGCATTGTAGGACACAATTTATCTTTATCAAATCAACAAATTTATGGAAGAAATGCTGACACTCGATTTGGAAGAGGGAAGTGTAAAAATTTATGTCATGTAAGCTGTCACAGCTACCTATCCTTTATTTAAAATAGAATGGATTATAGTTGGCTACAGTCCACTTATTAGACTGAAGTGTTTACCAGATTTCATTCACGAATACAGACTAACCAGTACTCACGAAGTATTGATACTGATGCTACTGAAGTGGGGTATTTGTAAAAAAGGACAAAGGGGTTAACGATCGTTGGTGATATTCTTTATTTAAGAGATAAAAATATCACTTAAATTTAAAAGCTATGATTTGAGCAGAATAAAATTTAACATGTATGTGCTTGATGTAGTGGATGTATTATACGGGTCTCTGTAACAAAGAAAACAGGAGTAGAAAGTAACAAGCAGTGTTTCATAGCTCATAAAGTTTGATTCTATAAAGAAGAGGCGATAGCTCTAAATAAATTAGAGTGCCTCAATTTGACGTCAGTGTTGAAAAGTGTCATTCTCGGTTTCTACTTTATACACAAAAGATAAACAATACTATATAAAACTTTATAACCGCGACCTCAAAACTTTTTCTATAGTCCTAGTAGGTTTATTCTTAGAGTTGACCTATGAATTCATTGGTCTATATTTATAGTCAATATAAACCAATCTGTCATCTATATAACGGAAGGTACTCGTTATTCGTACTCGTACTGTTAATATTTTGAATCAAACTGTATTAAAGTCGCTTCTACTCTTAAAGACAACACTAACTGTATGACACTAACTATATATTTTAAATGTTTTAAAATATTTCACCATTGCAGTGTGTTCATCCACTGAATCAGCAAATGCCTCACATACTGTCGTCCTTTCGTAGTTGAGAGGTAAGTGAAGCTGTCTTCCATTTATGGTAACACTACAGGTATTGTAATTCACAAACTAGAGATTTGTCAGCCAATACAATGACACAAAAGGAATAATGCAAGTTACCGGAATGAAACAATGAATACAGGGATAACTCTAATTTATTTCTTTATTCTAGACACTTCTACATATTTGCAAGGGTCACTATGATGAAGGTAACCAGTTTTGTGATTTTGTCCTTGTTGATAGTCGCTATGTCAATTGGTGAGTAAAATGAGAAAATGACATATTTGCACTGTTTATTGCTTTAGTGGGATGATTTATCTACACGTAATATATTCTTACATATTCCTGCTAATTATACCAAATGAATTATGGATTCATACGAAATTCTACTATAATGCTTTGTTGTCCTTGACAATAGACTTCACAAAGTGACCAGATACACCGCATGTTTATTGTGTTATTCCCTTCATGATTGAAAAGTTCTGTGTTATCTTAAAATATCTGGCAACTTTATAAAATATTTGAGGAAGCTATACAATGTTTAACTTTCACAAAAGTGAGTGTCTTTCTTTATTAGCTCATATCTTGTGTTTGAATTGAATCTGTGATTAAAAGACCGGAACCACAGCAGCAAAACGTTGTGTAAGATAATGTCACCATTTTGATGTGATATTCAAGAAAGATATACTCGTCACAATTTATGCCATTGATAAACGTGAATGCATAAACATACGATATCGGTATGTCTTTTTTTAGATTGGCCATTTTGCTGAATATAAGGCATCATTGTCAGTTTCACCATCAGCGGCTCATGTCCAAGCATACAGATAGTGATAAGATCAAGGTTGAGTAATTGTCACTGAAAGATGTGATGGTCATTCATTTAAAGTAACATACAGTTTTGGACTTAGAGATTTTTTTTATTATTTTTTATTTTTAACTTTCTTGATCTGTAGATAAATATGAAAACATTTAAGAATACTTTCTTTTTGCAGATAAGCATGATGTTTACAAAATGAAAGTAGTGAGCGGTAACACCCACATAATGAACTGCAGTATTGATAGTGATGTCGATACTGTTGACATACCTCTCTGGAAGTTTAACGACGTTGTCATTCTAGCTCAAGACGTTCGTCCAGAATTAAGAAATGTCGACGGCAAACTGGTGAATAACACAACTACGTACTTACGCATTATTCAGTTTTCTCCAACGAACGCTGGAAATTACACCTGTATCGTTGGAGAAAATTCAATGGCGACCTATCTGCTGGATATAATAGGTTTGTCCACTAGACCTTTACATTTCTTTCATCAAAATGATATCGAAGAAAAAAGAGAGTAGTTTTTTTTTTGGGGGGGGGGGAGTTTAAACTCCAGGTGGGAACTTGGCCAAAAGACTTTAGATTATTTCTGGTGAATCATCGGAGGGAAAAATATTTTGTAAAGAGACATCAATGTTTCATTGGCCATATTGATCGTGCTTCAAATAAACTATAATTAGATTACAAAACTGTAAAGCAAAATTAAAGGCATCGTAAATCAAACAAAGGATGAATAGAACTAGTTCACATAATTTATTTAGAAATTTTTTAGCTCTCTTGTCTCAGTTATTGTTATATTGGTCTACTTTCGAAAATTTGGAACCAAGTCACTAGAATACTATTCAGATTATGTTCTTCCTTAAGCGTTGTTCTTAACACTTGTAGATCCCACAGTTTATATTCTGTGCCAAGGGACAACATGCAACCACTGGGAGGACGTTAGCCTACGTTCCACCTATATCTTCGAATGTTATAGTGACCAGATACCACCTAATGACAATTACACGTGGTTGATCAACGGAATTGATATATCGAAAAAGTCTAAATCAGGAAATATTTCAACGGCAATTCGAAGCACCATCGTTAATGTTATGTCATCTATCATCGAAGTCAAAATTTCGAAAAGTCATGAAAACGTGTCTTGCTTATTAGGCAATATCTCGAAAACGGTAAAACTTAACGGTAAGATACATGTACCATATACTGAGGTTAGTATACACAACATAAAGTTATTGTAATCTAAGACGTTTGTTGGAAGGATTTTAAGTCCTATATTACATTGCGGTTTAATTTCAATCACCAAAGAGCATTCCTCAATTTAACGATGTTCGCATTCCTGCATATTGATCAGATTATTGCAATAGAATGCATGTTCATCCTTACAACAGATTAGGATGAAACGCTTTGTTGACATTATTTCCACGAATGGCGTTTAAAGGGGAAATCAGGGTTTGACTGAAAAAAATTCTCCTTCAGTTGATTTTTGTTTCTTAACTGATTGTTCACCGAAATATAGAGACGTTGGGGAGGTTTTTGACGGTAGAAGAAACGGTAATTATTGCGTTACTTACTGTTCAATGAGAACTCGTAATATTTGTCGGGTACAAAAAATAAACGTTCATGTACAAGACAAGACAGCCTCCTGTGTACGATTATACCGAATTTGACTCGTTTCTCGATATCGTCCACATGTTTTGAGATAATCTTGATCATATTAGTTAGTTATAAGTTATTGTACGATACCGGTGGGGAATTGCAGTGAAACAACTTGTGAAAATAAACCCTGATTTCTCCTTTAAGTCCGTTTTCTTCAAATAATAATAGAAGTACGGTGTATCGTTCGGAATGGAACTTTGTTGAATGTGGAATGTGCAGCAACAAAAACACTGCAGCTTTGCAAATTTAGGGCTAAATTGGAAAGAAATTGTCGGAAACTCAGGAGAGTGAGTGAAAGAGTATTTCAGAGGCGGGAGATGGTTTATGTTTGACGAATACACATCGGAACTGTGTAGAGATGTGGATAATTGGTGAGGGGAGGGAGTTTTCTTTGTTTTTCTTAAGTGCAGACGTTTCATACTTTTTCTCAAACGTAGCATACAATCAAAAAGTGTACTAGGTCTCTGTATAAACTATTTTTGATTCCCAGTAATAAACACAAATACCATTCAGAGAGTCATCTCCTGTTCTGTGCTGGGCGTGGTTTGTTTGAGTGTCATATTTAGCACTCTCATTTACTGCAAGACACGTAAGTTTTAAGAAAAAAAATCATTTGTTTAAAGAAGTTATTGTGAAATATATACCCAAATTTGAAATGACATGAACGTGTTGAGTGCTCTTTGACTAAAGGACTGATGAGCATTACATGAAGGAAGTGATCAAAGTTTTTTTTTTCTTTTACCGTTTTTTGTCTTCCTTTGTCGTCTTAGCCTGCCAGCTGTCTCTCTGTATAAGAAGGGATAAACTAGCAAGGTAATGTTACTATAAATACAATAAACATGTAAGTGATAGTTATGGTAGGGAGGGGGAGGGGTCTGAGGATCGAGTACGTGCAATTGCATTAATGGCACCATCTGGATTCTTCCTTGCAAATGGTAGTCTTCATTTCCTACACAATATTATATGAAAACATGTTAAGTTTTAGTTTATTTTATTTACTCTATTCTGGAATATTTTGCATGTACTGATATGCAGTATATAAACGAGATTTGGATTGTATTCTTCATTTTTTCTTCAGCAAGGATTTATCACATGCTGTTTCAAGTAGCACACTTGAAGGGGACACCGTCAATATCTATGACACATTATCAGGTGATTCAGTTTGTTGCATGATATTGTCTGAAAAACTCAATGAGGTCAAGTCTGAAAGATTTTAACGGACAGCAGCATCAGGTTAAGTTGAAATTTAAAAGTTTGATAAATGTGTCTTGTCAAGACATCGTGACTTTTGATATAGATCATATGAATAGTATTAAATGCATAAAGAGACATATGTATGTATCGTTTCTATAGCATTCTATGCTGTGAGACAGAAAAAACGTGTTAGAAAACTCTTTTCAATTTCAGTTGGAATATACTTTTGTACTACTCAAATGTAGGAAAAAGAGAAATTAGTTGGAACGATGATATTCCAAGGAATGAGGCACACCTCTTCCAGTCTTTAATATCAATCATTTGAGAGAATGTAAAACACAGGACGTTTTCTTTTTTGACGAAAAAGTTTAAGATCTAGGCCTATTTTGGAATTGTTAACAAAACGATCTCATTCTTAAAAAGATTGATAGTGTCGAAAAAATGTCAATTAAACTTAGGCGATCGCATCTAGGAATGACCACTTTACCCTCCAAAGAAATATCGCATTTATTTTTCTTGCCTCACCTAGAATACGACAACGTCACAAATGACTATGATGTCGTAATGTCATCTGCAATACGTTGGGAAAGCGTTAAACTTTTGAGCGACCTACACGGGTCACATGTCATTCAACAATGGGATGGAGTGCTTACACTACAGAAGAAAAAGACACAAAATGTTCTTATTTCGTTTCTAAAAAGTAAGGTTTCATTTAAAAAGGAACAATTTTCAGAAAATTGTGTTATGGATTCTGTTACCATGTCCACGAGCAGCATTTGGACTGGTTCGTGTAAAGTTGTTCCTGAATGTAGTATTGATCCTTTTTTCCTTTCACCTGTCGTTATGAATATTATTACATATTTACCCATTTAGTAAGAGATTGACATCCTGTAATGTCTCTATTTAAACTAATTATTTATGTTTATTGTCACATTGTTTTACACCAAGGTGACGCTTCAACAGAAAGTAAGTGTCTATGGCGATGTTGCGTTGAGTTGAAAATTTCATTCCCCGAGAGTGAGAACATCCTAAAGACATTCGGATTTTGTAAACATGAAGGTTTGGAAAACATTCTGGCATTGAGAGATAAGACGTGCTTTTATGATTTAGTTTAGATAGAAGCAAAACGTCACTTTTGTAACCGGAATCCATGTCTATTGATGATGTAAAGAGCGAGAGGCACCTTCATTCACTGTATTGATTGTTTTAATATTCGTGTCTTAATCATTACATTTTAAGTTACTTTACTTTGAAATTGCAAATTTATAAATTAACCATTGTCTTTGCCAGCTCCTTAAATTTGATTTCACATCATATAGGAATTATGCTGCACCGATCAATTTAGTTTTCAAGAGTTTTAAAGGAGAAGCTGGTGACATATTGTTAATGATTAAATCAGTATGATTAACCTAAATATATTCCTTAGTAAGTAAGTCTCAACAATTTAGAATGAACTACAAAATTGTTCTGACACTAACCAATACATTTCTCGAAATTATTTTGCCCTAAAACAGGAATACTCTACTTAATTCAAGACCATTATGAGATGAACACTTTAGAATTTTGCCTGAATAATGAACACAACAATTACAGTTTACCCAATGCTGTGGTTTCCGGAGGTAGACAACCAAATTACGCAATGGATGTTATCAACGCTATGTCTTTCCTTTCAAGAATGGGTGTACGAAAACACTTTTTTAATTTGTAGGAAACCGTACATTTAAGCCAATCTTTCTTTGACAGTTTACCCTGCAATTGTGGATGAAGAAATATTCTACCAAAGGATAACTCACCTAATATATCATTTTGTTTTTTTTCAACAGTCAGAACAACTTGAAATTTTAAAAGCATCTTACGGTATTACAATTGAAAAGACATTTCTCACCAAATATGAATAAAATTAATTCATGTTCTTCCATGCTTTCAGTGTTCTCATCCAGGACTATGTGCTAAACGAATTCTGGTAAACAACATTGGTGTGTGTAAATTATACGACTTCTGCTTGATAAAGGATGCCACTAAGATCTTACAACTTTACTTTAGAGAGGTAATCATCCTGTAACTTTATACCTGAATTGGCCACAACAGTAAGTTGCTCTTGCTGAAAAAAAAGAAAAATTCTCAGTCACAGTCATGTATTATTGTGTCAGACTTTTTGATGGATTAACTTTTGTCATTGTTTTACAGAATACTGAGTCCGAATGGACATTGCCCCCAGAGAGCACGCGCTTCGGTGATTACCGACCAGCTAGCGACGTGTGGGGAATAGGAATTGTGTTATGGGAAATATATTTCGGAGGTATGAAGGTACTTCTTGACGAAAGATGAAAGGTCTTCATCTTCGTACTGATCTTTTCCCCAACTCTCTATTTCGTCGATATTAAGCAACCCGAAAAAGGATCTTGCTATCTGGTATCTGGGATCTGCTATCTAGTAGAAACCTTCTTAAGATTAAATGCATGAAAATGTCATGATATTGGTTAACCAGTCTTTACATCACGACTGTTAAGAGAATTAATGTGTGAGAGAAAACAGAGTCACTTTTATTATTACTGAAAAAAAATGTGTAAGATAAATAAAATGAAGCTATACTGAATGTACAACCACTACAGACGGAAACACGCCTCAAAGACACGTTGGAACTTAGCCTCAAGCTATGTGATAAAGATTGATATATTTGCAAATTAATAACAAAAATGTCGTAGTACATGCTTACAAATATTTAAAGTATTTGCGTATGCATTTATTTAGATCTCTAATTCTTGTTTCTGCTGACATAAATTTGCATTCATTCATTTTTGTTAGATATTAAGTGTACATTTTCTTCTATTTATCTTATGTTAGGAATTTGGTTACATTAAATTGTTCATATTCATGTTCGTATTACAGATATGGAAACATTACGGACAGTCGTCTCTTTACGCGACACTGAGATGCAAAACAAAATTGCTACACTTTGCAATGACTCTAATTTCCCACTCGAGAGGTACGGCACTAAATGTAAACTATAATGAGAGTATAAAATAAAGTCATTCTTCTAAATTGCGAAGATTGTATATCCACATCATATGTTCACATTATAGTAGGAAATATAGCATATACAAACAGCTTTTATTACATATTGAAACTGGGTAATGACATTAATTTTAAATGCTGTGGTATGGTAACCTCAATAGCATCTTTTGTAATAAAAGAACATATAACAGAAGATTATTTTATCTTTAAGATGTAAGGTTTTAAAGATGTGTCTCAGAAAGAAGTTTGCAAATCTGTCCTCTATCGACGGTATCCGAGGCGTCCTTGAAGGAAGCAGATCGACTTACGAGGTGATGATAACAATGCGAATCTTCTTCTTAAATCCACAATTAGTGACGTCGTAAATGACAAGAAGAGGCATTCAATTAATATGGTTGTATAAGATTTTTAACAGATAATGACCATATATTGATCCAACTTAGGACCACATTTTCTTTTTTAAGACCACTTTCCAAAGGATCCATTTTAATGTCAGTATTTGAATTATATTCATGGTACAAAACACTGCAGGAGAACCGTCCTCATAGTCTACTACCTTAAGTAATAAGACATACTTTATTTGCATCCTCAGGTGAATGAGTTTAATAATAAAAACTTCATTGAAGAAGACCGTTAGATGCCGGTAGACTGATGATATATTCTGCACTTGAAAAAAAAAAAACCTTCCACTAAGGAACAACTGTAACGAAGACACAGGATGAGATGGTCTTAAGGAAATGATGATATCAAGATTGCAAACAAGGGGTATATCCTCATGTCGAGTCACTTTGATTTAAAATCTCTTATGGTTCACAATTGGCAGAGCAGGTTTGGTCTGCGATTAATGAAGACAATTGTCATCGTAACATTGGTGTTTTCAAGAATATTTCACTTGGCACTGAATGAAAGAACTTAATGTTTACGTAATCAATGTAATTTTGGGAAAAGACCATAGGAAATAATAATCTCCATGGAGGTCATTTTTTTAACTGCTTCACTTGCGTTATTATCACATGATTTAAGTATAGCCCAATTTAAATAATTTCAGACAGAATATCAATTTTTTTATATTGTGTCAGTTAGTATGGTATGTGGTCATTACTTGTCTTGATTCTTTAATTTTTTCATTTTTCGCATTTTCGATGGAAATTTTATGTGTAGAAATTACCCAGACCAACTGTATGTACCTTAGTTATTACACACATCTTAATCTTAAACATGGAGCAAAAGAAAGATAACTCATGGCAGCAACGTCCATTAAATGCCTGTAAAGACTGACTGTCAATAACTGATTTCCGTATCATACATATTAGTCAGCTCTCTTTGAGTCCTGGAAACAAAAGTAAAGCCATAACTTTAATATGACCTTCAAAGTAAACGAAGGAAAGAACGAAAGAGAAAAAAAAAGAGCGAATGAAATAAAGAAAGGAAGAAGGGGAGACAATACTGTCAGAAAGAAAGTGGAAAAAGAGAGAACGAATTCTGAAGAGAAAGAAGTAGGAAAAAAAGTAAGGAATTGACGATAACAGCAACAAATGAAAGAGTGAAAGAAAGAACATGAACAAGGGGGGAAAACGGATACGTAAACACTGATGTGAATCAGAGGTGTTCTAATTGTTACAAAATGAATAATACTACTGTTATATTAATTCAACACGTCTTTCACCAGAAACGCTTATTCCAATTACAACTTCACCATACAAACAATGTTAAAGTAAAAAAGCAAAACATGAAACATGTAATCCTTAGCAAAGACATTTAAAAAACTCTTACGTTTACTTTGATGGATCCCTTAAGCTATGGAGAGAGAGAGTTATACATTGATTTGTAAAATTGTGAAAAGTTAACTGTATTACTTTTAAATCTTTAATTGGCAATTTTATAAACTTGTTTAGTGTTATTTACATTTAAGAGGAGGGTAATTCTGTAGCTAAAATCGGTTCCGCTGAGTTTAATAGCCTATCAATAATGTGATCTGTGAATATGTTTTACTACCGATATTCGTTCACTTACCCTTTCCAGCTCGTCGTTTGAAATCTTTGAAGAGATGTAAACATTCCTTGACAATTTTGTTTGCAAACGAAATATGTAACTTTTACGTAGTAGATATTGCTGACTAATATGATAGCATTAATGTGGTGTTTTCCACTAATTTTGTTTCAATATTTATGCAAAGATGTTTTAGAAGCTAATAGTTGAGCTAATAGTTGTTACGTAATTAAATAAAAACTAGCATGCATAATTTGTTACATAAAAGTTTTACACTTGTTCAAATTTACAATTATGTAAATTGTAAAATGTATCTTACCAACTCCTCTTTATTAAGCTTCTTCAGAGTTCTCTTCTTGACGTCATTTTGCTGTGGAAAGTTCTGAATAAACCACTGACTTATTAATAGGCTAAAAGTTTCCATATGATTATATGCATGTAAAAGATTAGATATTTCTATATGATGAGAGAATATGAACACAGCGTTGTACAACTGTTTAACATTAAATAGAGTGCCAATCACAATGACCAGATGTTTGGTTTCATTATTCATATCAAACATGCATGCTTCATGCAGTAAAGAGACGTTTAAATTAGTTAAACCAAAAATGTGCTTATGTTTTTGAAAGAGGTAAGTAGACATATATTATGGGATGATATTTATGGGGACTTTCAGAACACTCATTTCTTTAATAGAATATCTCACCATAGATTTCTCCATGCAGTGTTGAAGTTGCTCCATCATAAACTCTTTCTTTATCTAATTATCACAACAATGAAAGGAATTGTAAAAAAAAGGAAATTTGTTTGTTTCAAAATGTTAAAAATCTTCCATGTAACGTATTACATTTTTCATTCAAGACATATTCTGAATGGCTTATATATTAAATTAGTCTACACTTTGCTAAAAGGTTTAACACACTGAAGGAACTCAAATCACATTAGTTTAACTTGATATTGTAAAAGACTGTTATCTAGCCACATGAAGAATTTTAGTATATTTAGAACGAAAGCAGAAAGAACAACGGAAAAACGGCCTATGATACACTAATTAAATATAATCTACTAGGTGACATATTTGTGTTGCACTTACCCATGATTGTTTCAACGCTGTTTTCAGGCTTTCAACATAGTCGCAAAGAGTGCTCTGACAAGAATGTAAGACAAAACGACGAAGAAGGAAACTCTGTGACTAAAATCTGAGGGCAATTAACTCACTTATATGATATTCAACTTGACTGACAGCACAAAACTATGAAAGTCACATATTGAGGCATGATGATATCAAGCCAAATTCATTGCTGTGTTAGTACTTCTAGTGTCTAAGGGAATGCAGCTAACAACGTAGTATGCAATGAAAAACTTGAAAGTCTTGAAAGTTACTTAGCTGTTTTTTTTTTCTAATGATTATAAGTGACATTCCTTGGAATGTTACCAATCACAAGTCTTGAAACCCTTGACAATTACAATGGGATCAGATCACACTCTACCAATGCCCTCCCAGCTTTCGTAGAGACACTGTGGATTTGAACCGACTGTATTAACATTCTGCAGAAAAATTGTTTCTTAGTCCTCAACAATTACTGTCAGATCAAATGATACTCTCCACATTCTATTCCATCTTTCACAGGGACATTGTGAAATTGGACGGACTGAACGAACATTCTGTAGAGAAAATGTTTGTAAACCCTCAACAATTACAATGAGATCAAATCTTACTCTCTCCATCTTACTCACCCATCTTTCACAGGAACATTAGGTAATTTTATACAGACTGTTAGAACGTTCTGTAGAGAAACTGTTTCTCAGCCCTCAACAATTAATATGGGATCAAATCATGTTCTCACCATGCACGCTCTCCCATCTATCACAAGGACATTGCGGAATTGGACCGACTGTGAAACATTCTGTAGCAAAGTTGTTTCTAAACCCTCAACACTGAGATTAAATCACACGTCCACCATGCTCTCCAATCTTTTGCTTGAACATTGTGGGATTGAATCAACTATATGAACATTTTGTAGAGTGCTTTTTTTTCATCCTGTGTCAGGTAACTGTAATATACAACTTAAAGATGGTAAGTGCCTTACCATGTGCACAAACCTCAAACGAAAAATGAAAAGAAGGACAAATATGAAATAAAAATGCACCTCACTATTAACGAACAGTCTGTTGAACTCACGGAGAAGACTTGTAGAGATTGCCTGGAAAGAAATTTTGAATGTAGATGTTTACATCCGGAAATTGAAACTTGAATAAGAAATGTTCTGGTGCCACTTTGAGATACGGTTTTGGGGCCATTGCAGAAATCACAGACAATTTGGAAAACAGTTGTACAAATGAACACATAAATTGCACCACAACAATGTATGGGGTTAATCCCCTGTGCCTCCACAGGCGTGGATAGTGGGAGGGTTTGTCCTTGTTTATTCCCTGGAAAAATAAAAAAAAATGAAAAACAAAAGAAAAAGTAGAGTGCAGTACCCAATGCCTTATGGTTGGCCAAAGCAATTTTACGTAGTGCCAGGCTGAAAAAACAGGCCAGGTCAGCCTGCGATTTTTTCCCAGTATGATGGCAATGAAACGTACATTCATTTTCTATAAAAGACGGTCTAGATTGGCCCTATGGCGCTATCCAAAATGTGATGTCCATGCCCTGCCAGCTTGCACTAAGCGGAACTCGAACAATCGTGTAGGCCCAATACAATTCAATACATTCAATACAAAACGGTAAGTGGAAGTAAGATTGTTGAATACTACATAACCTTGCGAAGCGACGAAGAACCAATATCAAAGGACGTGTGGGAGGAGGTAGCTTCATTCAGAAGTTGCAGAGAGAAATCCTGAACGACAATGAAATACTAGGGTAAACAAAACATGGACTTATCATCGATACTTTGCTTCTGTGCTAAGCAAGTGTGCCTCTCTCTCCTACCCATGCTTAAACCGGTAATATGCAAGGTAACTTGAGCCTGTTTGATAGCACATACTGAAAAAAGGTTCAATCTGATGTAATGCATCCCTGTTACCATAGACTTACTACTGACTAGGGGAATCTTTTATAACAAATTTACAATATAATCTCCATACGCATATTAAGCTGTACTTTTTATCAAACTAATAACTGAGGGTAAGCAAACGGCCAGTACCATACGTGGCTACGCTGATGGGTATAACAGGGACGAATCGTATATGTGTTAAATTTAGTAGCTAGCCCTCGAGGAGGGTCCTTCACTGTATTACTGCCTTGTCACATGCAAGAGGTCTATTGTCAGCCTCCTCCCGTCTGGTCAAATACTGGGTATCCAACTCTATAGTAGAGGCATGCATATTGTATTGCTTATGACGCTAACTTTATTTTGAATGATGCGCCATGACTTCCTCACGCATGTTCAAGGTCCTCGAAAACAAAAATTTATCTACGCCCGTGGGCTCAGGTCCAGTCTCCTGACCCCCTACAAACTACAGACCTCGTGATGGCACTTTTTGCAAAAGGAATGAGTAGAAACTACTAGATTCTAATAATATTTAGGAGAACAGTTTTCCATACACGAAAATACTGACAAGCACTCTCTTCCAGAAGCCTCCTTGCCGGGCCTGGGATGGGCGATCTCGGAGAGTATATCTATCAAATTTTTGTACGCTCCGCGCCATGCGATGGTGGCGCCATGCTTAGATAGTCTTGGCGTCCCCGCTTTCTCTGAGCCTCCCCTTTTCCAATGGCTTCACCATCGCCTGTCGTATCATGTGATATGATATGCAGTGCAATTTTTTATAGGTTGATTTTCTTCTTAGTGAGTTATTGCAGAGAGAGCCTTAGTTAAAGACTAGGTGAATATAGATATTGACATCTGGGAATTGCCGATTGAGGCCATCTATGGGGTTTGTAACGCAGAAAGGTTTTAGCACGCTACTGGCCAAAAGAGACTAACGGCCCACTTGGATCATAGCACTGTCCGCACTCAGTTCTCCCCTCCCCAAGATTTGTTTCCAAATTGAATCCCTTTTGTTAATCTTCCTGAATTTCTGAGACTTGGATAACAATGCAATTTGGTAATTTAATTATTATGTAATTTTAAAATTCCATTGAGAAAAAATTGTGTAATTCAAGAGAGATATGCGAAATGAATGCCATTTTGAGAGTACTTTTTTTAAACAAAAAACTAACATTCGCTATGCTCCAACGGCTCAAGTCGCTCCACGTTGTGTCGAAGATACTTACATAACCATAGCTGTTTTTTTTGCTCACAAATCTTCTTTTGATGTCTGGCAACGGTTTTTGTCAAAATCGCAAACGCGCCAAATCATGATGGTGCTTCAATTAGATAGTGTAAAAGCTTATGCCTTAGTCAAGTATTTTTTGTCCCTTAGAAAATTCTCTTGAATAAATTATTCCTGATCCTTGGTACCTTTGGTCTGCATGCTACTGCAACTAGTCGATCGTTCACATGTGTCCCCCCACTTGTTGAATATACTCTAAGAAAAAGTGCTATTGACGAGAAAAATGTGCTCTTTGAAGGAAAAAATGCTCACATTATGATTCTTTATTTCTTAAGTAATTCCTGTCACTTCTTCTCGAAGAACCCCTAAGGGTTCGATCTTATGTTATGATTAGTAGGCTAACAATTTACTTAAATTTTGTTATATGCCTTTGATATTATTAATGTCTACAACTCTGACAAAGAATTGCCACTACATTATTTGTTTACTTATTTGTTTACTTACCTCTGCACCGTTGGTTAAGAATTTAAACATCTCGATGGAGTCTTTCATTAACATCTATAATTATACAAACATGGAACACTCAATTATTAAAAGACGAACACATTAAAAACAATGAAAATTATTTTCATTGGTTTGTTCATAACAAACAGAAGCATTGTCTTGGATTTCTAGTATACTCACAAATACTGATTGCACCTGCTCCGTTTCACTGATCAACCTTTCCTTTTCCCTAGCTGTTATATGATTTTATGATTCTGAGGTATGGATGCGAATCATGATGAAAGTGTTGTAGTCTCCCACCACGAGAGTCTGAAACCGCTTCTAAGCCCCCAATGTTCCCAGACTAAATTCAAGTCCAAGTTCAAGTCCCTAAGCTTGATTCCTGAGTCCTTAAACTCCCAATTAGTGATTCCAAACCCGAGTCACCAAATAGGGCGCAAACAAAGAAGACATTTACTAAGTTTCCTCAGAACTTTAATTACACAAATGGCCACCAAAGTCCCTGTTTCAGTAACCTGGACATCTCTAACACTCTTTCCCAACTTCTCAATCATTATATCTACAATTTTAATGCTACCTTTCACTGTTGTAACTACAGCTGACACAATAATGTAGGATAGGGGAGGCAACCTTGAAAAATGCGGCCAGCAGATTAAACGAGTTTCATCTCGTTTGAAAATTTTTGCTGTCGTTAGGTGCTCTAGATGCACGATATTAAATTGATTACACACCCACAAACTTGAAACAATGAATTTCAATTCATACTGCTTCTATTAATTTTTACCGCATATCTCTATGAGGATTTTTTTGTAATGTGAAAGAAACTCCACCTGACGCGAAGGTGTTTCCTTCCCTTTGGAAATTTTTGTTTAGAAAGGGTAGGCTGAATGCAAGATGTTGCTAGATTTGATACCACTGAACTGGCCGTATCTTCAGGAATTCCTAGATTTTAAATGCTGATTATTTTTTATTTTGAGAAAATCCCAGTATAGGTGGGAGGGAATTCACCCCTGGCACCTCAAGTCTACATTCGTATGTATCGACGGTACATTACAAGGCCAAGGTAGATTATGACACACACACACACACACACACATACACCCCCCAAATCAACAAAACATAACCGTGGTTGAGAGGCAAGCCTAACTGCAGTAACAATAATGACCAATCACTACAGACGATGTATGCACGATTTAAAATACAAGAGTAGTCCGAGTTTTAAGTCTTAGGACAGGTAGCACAAACGTAAACAGCATTAGTGGTGGCCTAATGCTAATTTTAACTCTTGTGAAAGATCATACTCCTTTTAGTATGAAGGCGAATGTCATTTACTCATCAAACGTTTTTGTGATAAGAATGTCTCTTAAATTAATAGATTTGAATCTTTTTACGCGGAGAACTGTCAACGTCTTGAACCAAAATCAGCTATCAGAAGGATTGTCAAGCACGGTTTCCGATGATATCAATCCTCTGTTCGGTAGTGAACTTTGGAAAGCATTGTCAAAGATGAAGAAGGGGAATTCCTTGGGCTCGGATGCACTCCCTTGCCAGTTTCACCTTTTGGTATATAATTGCCCCAGATATCAGAACTGTCTACTCCTGAACACTACATTCTAAAGTTGAGTTGGTTCTTTTCATTTTATTCTTTGTATGTACTGCATATTTTGTATGATTCAAACTGTTTTGTATATATTGCCTGAAGAGGAAGATGTGATATCTTCGGAAACGTCGCATTTCAAAATGCCTCTCAAGAACTTTCTTATTTGTATTTGTTCATGGTCACTTATGTCTTATTATCTTTTAGACCTCTATTTGTATCCTCTGTGCCTCCCGTATAAAAGTGAGGAGAGGTCTAGGGTTAGTAAATTATTCAGTCATATAAAATGATTCATTCCTCGTTATGGTCAGGTATCTCTTTCCTCAGAACTTCCACCTTGCTAACGTGTTTATCTTTATAAGATAAGCTGGGAGCTGAATTGCAATTCTCAAGAATAGTATAGAACAACAAATTATGACTCCTTATAAATGCAGCACCTTTTCGTTTTTCTTTCAGAGACATCAAATCCTCACAATCTATCGTTAAATGTGATTGCATTCATGTATGAAAATAAATGCAGGTAACTTTGAACTGAACATTACAACCATGTTGTCCTGAAGGACTCTATGACAAATACAATATTTGTCGTGGCACGAAAATCCCATCAAAGCTGTTTCTCACCATTTTATTTGACACACGGAAAATAACAAGATGAACAAAGCAATCGGAGATATCCTGAAAAGAAAAACTGAAAAATTGTATATTAAAAGAAAACAGGGATGTTTTACTTTGTTGTTGCCAATATTTGTCTTTGCAGCACCATTTATGCGTCATCGTAAGTGGTGGGGAAAGGAAAGTAATTCACATGCAAGACGGTATTGAAGTAGTCACATAAGAGACAGCAGTAAGTATAGCTACATATCACCTCAGCTTTTTCAAGTGCTTCTATTTTTCCTTTGTACTCATTTCCAAAGTTCTCCTAAAGTGAAGAAAGAGAGACTTAACTGAAAATGATGAATGAATCATTCTTGTGTTGATTAAAACTACTGTGAACGAACATTATGACAAAAGTTTGAACAAAAAACATATTTATCTAAACCTTATAACCAAACATAAGTTTTTGTCATGTATGGTATTAATGACACAAAATATTATACGCAATCGTACTCAGTAAAGGTGGGTGGTTAGATAAGTGGTTAGTGTGTCAGTCTTGCAATCAAATTTCGGTGGAACCAATTGGGAATTTTCTCGGCTTCAAAATTACTTTACAGTGTTGTTGGTGATTTCAATTTGTGTTCCTGTTGTCCGTTTCAGGTATCGTCCGCTTCATGTTGCTCTGTGCAGCTAGTGGGAAGGTCCTCCACCACTCCTAGCTTTGGGAAAGTTGTTAAAGACTGGCGGATACACTCTCATTCGTAGGATGGGGACGTTAAATGCCCTTGCCGGGAGCTGTTTTGGGTGTGTATGGGATTGATGGTTCACCCTGCCTATTTACCCTCTGAACACAGATCGAAAAGTGTAGGCGATGTTCGTCTGTGTTCATCCACGATCAACATGGTATAAGATTCTGAATGAGTTCAGAATTTCTGATCCTCAAACTCTAAACAAACTCATTGGCAAAATTGTTGTATTGTTGTAGGATACACTTTTGTCTAATGACGGTACATTCCATCAAAATTACAAGATCATACAAACTGTACTTACACATAATCATAACCGTGAGAATGTTAAAGAGTGTATCTTAGCTTGATCTAGTCGTAGGTTCCCAACGTATGACCGTAGTTAATTTTATTAAGGTGCACTGTCATCCAAAATGTTAAAATTATCAGGATTATTTGAAAAAAGTGATCAAATAAAGAATGTCTACATGGGAGCAATCATTTTGGCTGATTTGACTGCAGCACATCGACAGAAATTGTAAAAGAGAGAAAAGAAAGAAAACACTTGCACGTCAACTGAGACTTATTTACTCCATATCCGCAGGAAATACTTACCTTGCGCTCTATGATGATATTCTTGCAGGCATTAGTGTACATATCAACATTTATCTGGAACATTTAGACAATATCAGCACGTATTATATTCCAATGAGCATAGCTTTTCATTAGTTTGAAATTATAATTTCGTCATATAGCTTGGTTTGCACATTAATATTGTGTTCGATCAAAATAATAAAAGCTATCACGTAATTCCTCTACATTACCAACGTTCAGATAAGAGCTTTAGTTCTGGCAGAAAAGTATTCAGTTTTTGTAATGATGTTTGAGATATGAGCAGCTATTCGACAAACCACCGTCATAATCGAGCTTTAAAAGGTTACACTGCTTTTCATAATACACTTTGATATAAAAGTGATGACTTACATGCTCTTGTTGTAACATGCAATCTAGTATCTTAAACAAGTTTAATGACATAATCTGAAATGTAATAAAAAACAGATATTATGTTCCATTGCAGAATTTCCGTGTTAAGAACCAATAAACGTAACTTTTTTCATTTATGGCCTTTTTCAAATTATGTTGTAAATGTAACAAACTACAAATAGGACTAAGTTATTTTTTACGTAAAACAAATCATATGCTACATAGATAAAAAATCAAAAGGCAAATATACCAATTATTCTTTTTTTTTGTATTACAGTAGTGTCAACTAACTTACTTACCTCTCTATCGCTTGTGGCAATCGTAAACAATTGTAAATATTGCATTGGTGTTAGCTGTGGAAAGGTAAAAAACTAATATCTCAAAATTGGTTATTTGTCATATGAGACTAAGCTGGATGCGGAATATCAAATGAGTCTGATTGCAAAGCTTAAAATGCTTAAAGGCTGTATTGCATCACCCTAAGCTATATTTTCACCTCCCGGAAAGCAAAATTCTCAACTGGTTCTAAGTTACAATACTCTTAGATTGACAGCAAATTCGAAAGATGCAGAGCAGCTCGTATTACACAGCGTACACGTGGATCCATTGTTTTGATTACACATGTGGAGGAATTTAAGACAGGCTGAGGGAGGGACTAGAGGTAGGTGGTTGGGAGAATTGAAACTGTCTGGGGTGATGAGTTTATGTCTTTAAAAACACTTACCTTTTTACACTTTGCTTTCGTGAATTCTTCCAAGAAATCCATCACATCCTAAATGAAAAAAGCTCAGTTTAGTCACTTAAATTATTTATGTCATTTTTCTGTACCTTGAAAACCTATGCAATTTTTAACCGAATCTAAGCCACTTTGTTGCCACATCTCTTGTAAAGAAATTTCATTGGTTCAAGCTTTAAGCAATATATATTACACGTGAAACATTATCAAGAAACATAAACTAACAGAAATACATAATGTCATAATGACACGTAACCCTCTGCTATATTCGACGATTTTAAAATGCAGTAAATGAAATAAGATCTAGCATATTCAACTTGATTTACAAATAATGATACAGTATACGTTATGTACTTCCGTCATAATATGTTTGAAAGAATATTTCTCAATATATCACATAAGTAAACAAACCGCCATTAATATCCTTACCCTTTCGCGTAGGCTTTGATGAGAGAGGAATGTAGTCATTACCCATTCCAGATCGATCTAAGTATTGTGTTAATAAATTAATTGGATTAATTTGTTCATGGTTTCAATTTTTTTGTTTTAAACTCACACAGTCTAATACCTTCATCACACATTTGTATGTATTGGTCAGGGTCCAAAGACGTTACCGTCGTTATTTTAAATTCATCAAAAATTTATAAATTACTAAAAACGAAAAAATAAATGTTTTACATACACTCTTTGCTTTTAAGGGATTCTGATACTAATTTTGAAAAATTTATTTCTATTGCATTACACCAGATCTGTTGGTCTAATCTTTCATGTGATCATCATAAATCAATGAATCAAAATGGAAGTGAAGTACAAGCGGTATTTTAAACGAAAATTAAATTCGTCGGTTGTTGTCTTCTAAACATTCATTTACAAAATAAAGCACCTCAATAATAAGGTAAAACGAAAGGGGTGATACCTGGTTATCGTCAGTCCACCTTTTCATTTGCTCCTTTAACCATTCCTTCGAAATCTTCAATGTCGTTGGTTGATATGAATATTTTCCAATTGGGAATGGCACCATGCATATAAAATGTAAAAAAGTTACGATAATAAGAAGGCTAATATCACGGATGTGGTGACTCCTGATTTATATTTTTCATGCTTGTAAATTTCTGTAACCAACTTATTTTAAGTAGTTAATAATGTTACGCCAGTGAACACCAACTCTATAAAAACCTACCATTTCTTTATCTTTCGCCAAAACAATGGAGCTGATGTATTCTTTGACTTCCAGCTGTTTAGAGACAATGTGATTGGTAAAGAAGTAAAGATAGGCATCTGTGCTTTCGTTGAGAAATGGATGCAATTTATATTCTACATTACCTTCTGTAGTAAGAAGAGTGTTGTGAGTTCCCCAACATATAACAAGATGTTTCCATCCTGTACCAAAAACAAAAAAACAAACAACACGACTAATTTATTTCCTGTAATGTTCTATTGTTATTTATTTCTGTGATAAGCAATAATAAATAGTTTGATATAGTACAAAATTGCCAACCTGTAAGTACCAAACCTTGGTTTTAAGATGAAAGGAAAGACAATTTGTGTAATATCTTGCCCCATCAACACATTATGCACAAAACACACGACTAATGTTTAAGAAGACAGTTAAATCTCTTGGTGCAATTGCACAAATCACACGTGGTAATTTGTGACTTTCATATTGAGTTACCGTGATCTTGTCCTTAGACATTTCGAGTATGTGGATGGACTGAGTGGCTTCTGTCTATAAGAAAATAAGAACATTTGTAATGATACGTCTCATACGGATGCACCTTAATATTTTGGAACCACGATTTTCAATAGCGTAGAGTGATTACCAAATGTTATCTTTTCAACCATATAAATTTGGGAGCTTACATGAGGATCAATGTATCAGGCTGGAAGGAAAATGGTTACTTACCACCCTTTTCTCGACACTGAACAAAATAACTTGTACAAATGTGTCTAAGTTTTCCTGCAACACAAATTAAAAAAAAAATTATATTAATTATACCAGAGTTCCTAATTATTTGTAAAGATGAAACAACAGAAAGGAAGTTTGAAGCACAACAAATAATACTAGTAACTTAGGTGTGAAATGGATGAAATTTTGCTTTATTATTTTACAGAAAGGTGAGTAGTCACGTAAATACGGAAAATAATATTGCTGTTCTGTTACATTGGGGTATACTGTCATATTTTGCGTTAAAAATCTACTTACAACTTGCTTGCTGCGAAACGTTTGGGATAGTTCCACGAAACCTTCGATATCTATCTGGGTAGTTGTGAAAATCATAATATTGTAATGCAATATCATCTAGCAGCGTTTGTACTATTTATTACTTACCTCGATATGGACAAATCATGAATTGAACAACTGAGTAATGTTTGAGCATTTATGACACATTTAGCAGTATAGTAGAAGAAACTATGTGTGCAACAGGTCTATAACTGATGACGGTGACAAACCTGTTTGCGTGTATACATTTCCTCCAAGAGCTTCAATGTGTGGTCAACGGAGAGCTGTAAAAAGGAGAATCGGTATCGTAATACAATGAAAAGCTTAGAAAAGTTTCCAATAGTTGAATATCAGTGCAAGGAGAGACGACATTAAGAAACCACCAAAAGACAAGCCACATATATTTATTGTTCTTTTTATTTTTCTAGTTCATCGTAGATTTACTTATTACGAACTTATTAACTTAAAATTTTGTTGAGGAATTACCTGCTCCTTGTCTATTGCAATTTTTGCAAGACGGCAATAATTCTGTGGGGTAATCTGTAAATGAAGCACACAAAATGAATTAAAATGCGAGAAAGAAAGATGAATATAATTTAAATCCCTTTTATCACAGTTTGGCTTAAATCTCTGAAAGCAATAACTTTGGAAAAGAAAATTCGTGCTCAACAGTCGAGTGATTACACCACCAGGAATGAATTCACATTTGGTAGAGTGTATTGGGAGGCACAGGTGGTAATGATCGTGAAGGTCGTATGACAGTAAAATCAATGATTGTGAAGGTTGTTTTCACGAACTTCACTAAATTTGATCAAGCATGAGATATCTAACATGCATGTAAACATCTGAGGGAGAACATGATCAAATTAGAAAATATGAAGAACTCTCTTCAACGTGTTGCATTACAATTGCTAGGATGCTGTCCGTATAGCATTAATCCTTAGATATATACAGACCCGTTGATTCACTGTCCGAGTTGCCAGAAAAGATGACAATTCTGAAATAACCTGAAATTATACCGTAGTAAAAGGAATGTGCAATAGGATTAAAATTACGATGCTTATATTGTTTATAAATAATGGGCAGACTTTAGAATTCAATTCAATAAAAACACGGCAAGGTGAGTTTGAAACTGATATAGGCCTAGCTATGAAATGTGATCGACCGTTGAGAAAAATGAAACCATACACATACCAAAAAAAATAACGACATGAAAAAAAGATAACTCTAGGAGTTATAAATTACATATGCATAGAATGGTTTTGGAATAGAGTAAAATACGTCAGCTAAAATCTAAACAAACCGGATGGCATTCATACAACTCTTTCAATCTCTCCTGAAAGGTTGCATCTTCAAGCTGAAATCAAAGTGAAAAGTAACGTTGATAAGTCAGAGACGATGTACAAATATAAACGATAAACCTTTAAAACAAGAACAGTAAATGCACCTAAGAAATGGAACATGGAAAATGAAAAAATATGTTTCTTTTATCGAGAAAATCAAACCTTCATTCCGTCCTTTTTTCTTAAAATATTCCTTTAGTTTCATAGTTCAATAGCATGTGAAGCTGGGAACCCAATTTAATTTTATTTTTAAGTTGACAAGGTTGTCACATACCTCAACCAGAGATTCATGGTTTCTTCCGAAGATTGTATCAAATGCGTCCTGAATTCTGTTTTCCTTAATCTAGCAGAAAACGCAACAGTTTAGTGGTAAACTATGTCTTCAGAGTACAGATTAGCATCAAAACATTGATATTTAACTCAAATGATCCTGACATGACAATACATTTGAGAAACAAGATATCAACTGAAAGGAGACCGTGAAACATTCCTACCACATAATGCAGTTTATTCAAAACGTTAATCTGTGAATTCAGAACGTAACCTCAAGTGGGGGGTAATGCTTTCAATTTTTCCATCGGAACGTATTTCGATCAATGGTAGGAAATTGTGGGTTACATTCACTTGATTATGGAATATCCTACAGATCCATGAAAAAAAGGAAAGCTACATAAAGGAAATAGTAGATGATATAAATTGAATACAAATTAACATTTTTCTTTTGTCCGGTTGGTGGTTTAGATGGTAACATCGGAGAATGTTCATGTGTATTGTTATTTCTTGATATGTTTCCTGGAATGTAAAAGAACAAAAATGTTGATGTCATTAGATGGAAATTGATATATCAGTTTCTCAAAATGCCTTTCAGTGCGACAATTCACCATATTAACTTTACAGACCACATCGACTGCTTATTAGCAATCGTCAGTTCCTACCTTACTAACTTCAATTGGCAGTAAAATGGTGGTCTAAAATTTTTGCAGTGGTACGTGTGGCATAGAACTCCCAACCTTAGATAAAGTCGTGTAAGTTGTTATCTGGATTGAATATCGAGAAGATGTTATATGAAGTAAGGAAAAATTCATATAAATAGTCATCCCATCGTATGTGATGATGCTACCACAAAGTTTCTGTCATAGAGATGAGTACGAACCTACCTTTAGATATACAAATGAAAATCACGGCGACAGAGGTAATTGCTATTATTACCAAAATGACAATCATCAGGATGATTCCAAGCTTTAAATCTTTTGAACAAGTAGCTGAATCTGAAAATTAAAACAAAATGTTTGCAGTTGAACAATGATATTGTTAATCACAAATTACGTTAGCAGGCAAGAAAGGGTTACATGAAATTCAGTAATATGAAAAGAGTGTGGAAACCAAGAAGATTACATTGGTTTGAAATTAGCCCATATCAAGAGAAGAAATCTTATAGGAAATTTTGATACCGCCATAGAGTTTGCACTAGACCGTCGCGGAAACTCAGCAATGTGTTTTTCACAATTCAGTGAATTATACATTAAAATTGTTGTATGGGATGCTTTGTTTGCAAAGAAGTTAGCCTTTTTTCAAATTAAAATGCGATAAATTTTCTAAATGGAATATTTTGAAGTCTCTTTTGTCTAGTATGATAATTTTTATGAAAGCTTTTTCTGTGTTTTAAATTCTCATTACAAAAGACATTGTGTCCATGTCGATCATTAAAACTGTAAAAGGCTTATAAATTCTAACCATGTTGGTTATACTGTTAAGTCCCTTCTGAAGACTAGTTTGCAGTTATCAAGCAGATATGAAGTATCAATAAATTGACAATTGAGTATTTACCAGTCATTAGCAACACCTTCGAAACACCAATTTTCTGCCGAAAAGGATCTTCTGTAGGAACACATGTTATCACCTCAGCAGCAAGACATGATCTAAACTGAAATTTTGTTGTCAAGTAAGAATTATTGGTGCCATAGTCTGATGAAGTCACAAGGAACATTTCATCGCGCAAGGTAATGTCACTTTTCCCAGTGAAACTGATATTAAACGACAACTTGGCTGCAGGTTTTGTTCCTGAAAGAAGACACTTGAGCTCTCCAGAAGGAGGCACAGTCATAGTACAGTTGTTTACATTTCCTTCGCATCCGGCAATAACAGTGTAAGGTATTTCTGGTAAAACTGAAGAGAAAAGATTACAAGGATGTTTGAAGGTATTTTTTATTGTAATGAAAATGATGGTATAGAGTAGATATAATGGAATAAGTTAATGACGTTCCGGATAATGAAGTACAAGTATGGGGTTGGCTTAATGGGGTTCATGTATTGGGTTTTCACTGATTGTAGAGAATTTGCATCTAGTCGAGATAATGGAGTATATTAAAAGGGCCGGGTTTTTGGAACAAATGCGGAACATTTCAGTTCACATAACGACATGGTCTCACTTCCACCCCTGCTGATACTACAGTATCATTTATGTATCACAAATATTTTTACCATAACAGCAATAAATCAACATATCAAACATTATCATTGAAGGCTACTTGCGGAAAACCTTTTCGTTGTTTTGTCAGCCTAGCTACTCCATGGATTGGGTTACTCTAATGCAAAATTGTTCTGAAAACTAATGGTGATGACTAATAAGTGAAAAAGATAAAAGATACTTACTAACACGAACAACATTTATTTCTATTCCGGATGAGACATGGCCGTTGCTCGAAATACAAGTATACCTTCCTTCCTCTTTATATGTTGTATATTTGGAGGACAAAGATTCGTTTCGTGTTAGGTGACAATCGTTATTAGTCACACAAGATCGGAAGCGTGCAAATATTTTTGAGTTGACATTCACATGCGTCGTACCATTTGGAAGTCTCATTTGTCCAAACGTAAAAGGACCCGATGGACATTCAAATATCTGCTCATCTTCAGAAAATATGTATTTTATTTCGCTTCCATTACTTGTCATAGGGATATTACCCTCTACTACGATAGACTTATTTCGTGCTTCACTATTTGAAGATGCAAATGATGTACATGTTAAGTACTGGAATGAAATTTTGTTTGGATTATATGTTAAGATAGCCATACAGGAGTCTTTGGCCAAACTTTCATAGCTTGCTGTAAATGTATCTGTTCCAAAGGAATCGGTAGGTTTGGAACCATTTACATGAAGTGCACTCCATGTCAGTTTTGATGTAGGTGGTGTTTCATATTTTGCCAGGCATATTAATTGTTGACGTCCATCGGGAGGTTGTTGTCGTTTGCATAGTTCTGAAGTTGATCTTCTGCAATCTTGTATAGTCAATTCGACCAATTGACCTGTAACAATGCAAAGCATCTGTAGTGATGAAAACTTATTTCCTAAATTAGGCAGATAGAGAGACAAACGAAAGTAGGTATGTACTCAAGTTCACAGTTTCGACATTTGAAACAACTTTGAGACCTCAACGATATCTTAACCAATGTCAGATGTCAGTTTTATGTCCATTTTGGGCATAACACTTTGTTTGACATCTTTTTAGAGTATTTTTGATGAATCTACAATAATTTCTTCTATACCAAAATCTTATGGTTACTTTAAAGAAAGATGTTTGGGATAATAAAGTCTGACTTGCCAATAACAATTATTTGTATCACTACAGTTGAAGTTGTACCCGACACATGTATCACCGAAATCTTATAAGAGCCCTCGTGTTTCAAATCGACTTGTTGTATCATCAAAGATCCATCAGTGTCTATGTCAAATTCTACCAGTGGACAGTCACTACACCTGATAGCATCAGTTCGTGCAATAGGTGTTTCACTGGATTCAAAGTACCAAAGCACAGCGTGGAAATTCAGTTCGTAGCTACATGAGACTCTCCCAGACTTGTATCGTTCTAGATAATAAGTTTGATCACATACAATTTGGGATTCACTGGCCACAACTGAAAGCAAAAAAGACAATGTTATCACGCTATTATGTCAACGACTAGGTCGTTGCATGCTATTACCAAACCATTGCTGTAGCAATTTATGCTTTTGTAACATTTAAGGAATAAATGATCACCAATATTTTGTTTCTGTAACTGCAGCTTTTTTAATTCTCATCAGATAGGTCACACTTATTCTGTGAGAAAGGACAGTTAAATGGAACAGTAAATAAACTTTGGAAGCATACTTGTGAGATTTAAAGTACTTGCATCGGTCATACATGACAGTTCTTGCCTATCTCGTATGGACTTATAGCCTATGAAACCATGCTTTACAAATCCAGTAACGGTGAATTACCAAAACATCATACAAACAAAATCGTAGGTCAGAAAAGCTATTCCACTTTTACTACATTTATTAATAGACAGGTTGATAAGCTTTATTTTATGGCACTTATACATAACTTACTCACCAAGAAAGGCACATACAAACAACAAGCATTTTGTAATTCTTGAGGGAAAAGTCGACAGATTGTCCATGTCCGTTGAATTCTTTCTTAGGTAACACATTGAAACAAGAAGAAAAAATTCTGTTTTACTGCTATTGGTTACAAACTCCATTGGTGTCTACCTATGTTATACACATGTCCACTGAACAAACTACAATTCACCTTTTACTTTCTACACGATACGAGCTGACAATAATTATTCGTGGTACTGTAGGCCTGACTCTTACCCTCTTAACGCTTGCAAGGGACTCGGAATGACTAGACTTTGAATATTCAAATAATGTAAATAAAATACAATAAGAGCACTTGCATGACAATTGTATTTCACCAAGAAATTCAATACAAAGACTTTTTCCACAAATTGGGGATCCAGAATTGGGTTGGGTGTTAAGAGGGGGCTGGATGCAAAATGGTGCTACATTTGATTTCAAATTTGAATTGAATATATCTTCAGGAGTTCCCTTTTTACTCCTTCATCTTGATGGGTAAATTATTCTTAAGCCTTTTCTGGGTAATTAATATGATTTTCCCCTGGCACAGACCTCGCAAATCAGCCCAAAACTCTGCTCATGTTTATTTGAGAACTTAGCAAATACTTTGTGGCTGAACACATAAGTTACTTCTGTTTTTCTTTTTTTTGAGGGCTTGAGAAATAATTTTTTTCAACAGGGCACATTGGTGGCTAGAATCTTTTTTTTTTTGAGAGGCGTGGATTGTTTCCGGGAAAATAATGAAGAAAGTTGTACTGACATACCGCATACGCCCTAAGCCCATATAGGTCCTCCCCCAACCTACATACTCTTCTGGTTACTGAATTTGTCGCTAAAAATTCTATTAAAAAAGCAAAGGAAGGATGTTGATAAAAAATAAACAGAATAAAAAATGGACTAGATACACACAAAATAACGATGTTAATGCTTTTGAGAAGTACAAGCAATTACGGAACCAGGTCACATGTATGACATGTATGTAAACTTGTACTACAGGGAGACAAAAAGTAGTTAAAATTATACAGAACAACCTCAAGATGTTTCAGACCTTTGTTAGAGAAAAATGCAATATTAACTCCCCAATCTCGAAACCTTACATTTATGGTGAAAAGAAGCTTTGATTACAAGTGACAAAGAAAAAGCAGAAGTTTTTCACATTACCAAGGAAACTGATGTCATTTTACCACGTGTTTCCTGCTGTGAATGCCTCCGTTGGTTAAACTCAGTAAAGACCAATGGGGAAATTATTAAAAAGAAGTTAGCCAACCTGGGAATTGATAAATCACCTGAACACAAAATTTAATACATCCTAGAGTACTGGAAGAGATGGGTGATGTAATTGCTCTTCCTCTCAATATTATATTTAACACTTCTATTTCAAATGGTAAATTATCTTTGGAAATATGCAAGCATAACAGCGTTTGGGGTGATTGCAGGTATAGTAGCTTTACCTGTATTGTTTGCAAGATTTTGGAGAGTATATCACGCGACAACATATTGAGACATATAAAGTTGAATAATTTGTCCAGGGTCAGACTGTATGATTTAATGTCTGGACCATCAACAGTTTTACAGTTTATCTATGTTACAGACAGTGAACAACGATTATAGATACAGGACGGTATGTAGATATTGCCTACCTTGATGTCATAAAGGCATTTGACACTGTTGCTGATAGAAAGCTTGTACGTATTTACACTAAAAGCATTGAAGTATATTCTTGAGTGAGCGCAAACAAAAAGTCATAGTTGATGGTAATACATCAGACTGGAAACCTGTAACCATCGAATACCCCAATGATCTCTTGTTACTACAATTCTCTTTGTTACTTATATAAATTACCTTCCGCATTCTACACAATGGCAGTGTCCCTTACCTTTTTTCAGATGACACTAAAAGATACCACAAAATAGCAAATCACTGACAACTTCCAAAAGGATATGTACTCTCCGTTTGAGTAGTCAAGACTTAGCTATTGAATTTTCACCCAGATAAGTGTAAGATTATAAGTACTGGGCAAACTTTCGTAGATTATTATGATTACAGATTGTCTTATGGTATTGGGGTAATGGAACGTACAATGAGTGAAAAGGATATTACAGTAATAATTGACAATAAGCTGTCCTTTGACAAAACACATAACGGAAAGTTGAACAAAGCTGATTCAGTAATGGGTTTTATCAGAAGAACTTGTACACATCTAGATCATTCATCATTCAAGTTACTTTATCCTAGTCTTGTATGTCCACATATATAACACGCTAACCAGGTTTGAAATCCATATTTAATAAAGCATATCAACCACATCGAAAATATGCAAAGGCGAGCCACAAAATTAACGCCTGGATCTTTCCTACGAACGGAGACAGGAAATCTTAGATTTGCCTACCCTAAGTTATCGCCGGCTAAGGGGAGATATGATTGAAGTTTGTAAAATAGTAAGCAGTGAATACGATGCAGCTCTATTACACTTATTTCCTGTTGTGCAGGACTGTTCTATATCTGGACATCAGCATAACATTTATAAAAAGGAGGTCACTTTAAACGCACGCATAAATAGCTTTAGATACAGAGTTGTGGACACATAGGACAACCTCACGACATTATTAGTGCCCTTACTGTAGCATATTTATACCGATAGACTTGTAGTTAATTACGAATTATGGGTGATATATCACTTATCTTGTAAACTGTTTTCGTAGGTTGGGCTTACCTTTCTTTGAATTAATGATCTATCTCATCTAGATTGTTTGGTTTTCATGTGAAACTGCTATCCGTCCAACGATTACTTATTGTAAAATGTAACAGCGTAACACAACTAACAATTCTTTGTTCATAAATCATGCAGTACCGTAAGGTCGTGATATTATACTTTTAGTACTGTTTCTATCAACATATATGGTATCTCTTGATTGTAAATCGTGGAAAACAGATCAAAGTTCATCTTAAAGAGGCATAGTCTGTTATGTAGGCGCAGTCATATCATCGTCGTATAACTTCAAAGTGAATTTATATGTCTCAACTCAAATATCTAGGTGAACTGAAGTGGTCTCAGACACGTGAAGGCAAACATGACCGTTTGATAGCGTATTGTTAACCACTACATATGTACTATATTCATAGACAAGCCATAGACATTTGCACTGACTATATAGGCATCAGTGCAAATGTTTATCAATGTAAGTATAAAATTCACTTTGGTGATGTTACAGGATACAGGAGATATCTGTTGTAATAGTTACAAGAATCTTTAGAACTGCACGGACATCATTCATAATTCAAATCAGTCTTTAAATTCTTTAATAGCTATATCCGCCTACCAAAATTTGTCATAACTTGTATGGAAAGCAAAAAATTACTTCCAATCTGTAAACACGTTAAAGCGTAAATCGCAATACACTCTGAGAAGTTATACTGCAGTACTGAGAAGTTATATCGGCAGTGACCTATCAGAAGTTTAAAATAAATATGTGTTTTGGTTTCCGTTGTCACATTTTCTGCTAAAACGAAGAACAAGCATAGGAAATGGCATTAAGTGACTGCTAGTTGAGACAAATGTTGCAAATTACCTGTGAAAATGCAATGTAAATACTCATCGCATTATGAAGACCATAGAAAACTTCGAGGAACAGACACTTCCTAGTTCGTACCGTAATACAGTAATACTAAATTAAATATTAAAACTGAAATGTTCAAAATGCAGTCGTTAGTCATAAATTAAGTATCTCCATCATCAACCGCTGCTAATTATTAGATCAAAGAAAGTGAAGCGAAAGGTGCAGTAAGAGATCGTGTTTAAGAAGTTTCACAGGAACAAAGGTAACAAAAACTTAAGCTAAAGTTAACAAAGAAGTTAGATTATCTTATCATGGTTATTGAAGTCAAAGATGTTTTATTTTTTAACAGAGAGAGAGAGAGTAAGGATGAAAGTTCTCGAAACACTTTGTACAAAGACAGGAATGAGGAATCAAATATAGGTATTTTATCTCCAATGCAGTGGGGCTACCTCAGCAAAGGAGGGAATGAAATTTACAGGTAATATTGCAATGACTTTCATTAATGTATAAGAGATACATATTATTCAAGCAGCTTATGTCATGTCTTTGGAAAAATTCTCCAGACAGATATATCAGTTGAATACTTGGGTCTCTTCATTTTCAGTTAGTGCAATCTAAGTCTATTATTGTAGTGGAAATTGTACTTTATTCAAATATTAAGCAAATGTTATATTAACGTCTCACAGTATAGTGTGATCATCATGAAATAGTAACACCAGGAATTTTAATAATAGGTGTATTATATTGTCTCAGTCAAGCGCTACACAAACTTATATCGACAGACTTGTAAATTTCTTCCATGTTTACATTATAAAGTCACTAAATGATATGGAGTTATGAAAGTTCTGTCTTGAAATTGTTTCCTCACCCCTCATCTTTACATAGAATACATTTAGGATATATTGTATTCATTGAGCCGCTTTACTTCCCAAAAGCCACTTAAAGATCTCATTGAGTTTATACCGATACCAAATCGTTGTGAGGATTCAAAGGGATCAAGGACATGCTTATAATTAGCATAATTACTCAAATTTCACTTCTAATATTTATGAAAATTGTCAAAAATTTCTGAATTTTGACCCTGACATGTACTGGTTGCAGCACTTGAATATGTTTTAATGTAAACATTTTCCCAAACTGAATTGAATCGTTAATGACTCGCTCACTAATATTCCTTGCATGTGACACACGAGGATCTTCTTAGTTTGACCATACGTCATTAATATTTGAAGGAAACTTGACACGTTTAGATATAATTAGTGAATTTCAGGAAACAACTCAAATGTGCCAGTTTAAGTAGTTCACTAAGACTCCGTGTAGTGTTCAACTGACACTAGGAGGGCCGATGGGCCTTATCATATAAGTTGACGCATGGTATACAAAAAAAAAAAAACCATGGATCGAGATTACCGATTGGAGTCAGGGGGAATAATGGGATCTCCCAATGTGTGTGTGTGTGTGTGTGTGTGTGTGCACAAGATGTGCGTCGCATTATTTTTCTAAACGGGAGTCGGATAAACTATGAACTTGGTAGGAAGATGCTTGTTTGTGTTTTGTCCTATCCACCTGACCGATAACGTCATAGGCTAAAAGTCCAGAGTGGAAAGTCACAGAAACATTGTTAGCAGCAACTGCATGGGTGAATGTCACAGAGACTAAAAATGTCGTGTATGTAAAGTAGACTCATTTTAAGGAGTTATTTTAAGGAATATTGCTTAGGTCAAAATATCAAACACAATATTGTGCAAACGTGTTTCAAGAGGTCATCTTTGAAGGTAAGTGAAATGCAGTGTCAGCATAGTCGATGCCACCATAATAGCCATGATAGAAGCTGTATAATAGATAACCAGTGTTTTATAAATCAATACTCCTCAACATGCATATAAGCGGGATGGCAGAACGAAAAAGATATTGACGGGGTACAGATCTGTTTGAGAGGATCGACACCATCCGCTGAACTACAAGAGCGTTCAACATGAAGTTATGACTGGGCTAAAATATCCTACAGACATTCTTAAGCAATTGATTATACATGTTTTGCGTATTGACATTACACTGAAAACCCCATGCCACGGATGATGGTTTTTTTATGGGGTTTTTGCTAGTGCACCTCAGAAATGTAGGAGTTAATTTCAGAACCATATGCTTCATTTATTGCCAATGTCATGTGCTAACGAACATATGATTATAGAAACAACAGGGATGAGGAGTGCAACTCCTTGTATTTAATTCTCAATTTGAACATATTGCTGTCTTTAGGCAACCTGTAAGGAACTGAATTAGACCCAATAACAAATTCAAAGAAGTTTACAGATAACCACCTCTGAAAAGAGACAGAGATGAAGAAATTTGTAAGTGATTAATTTACAACTGTTGTTGCTACAGGTTCCTTTTTGGAGATTATCTACTTATTATAGTTTAATTGACTTTCCAAAATTCTGAATGTGAAAATTATTTCCTGCCATTTGTTCGTTCGAGTTGTTTTACAAAATGTTAATTACAACGCTAGTAACTAATGAGACCGAATGACCAAATAGCATAAACAGAATTGTCTTGTTTATTTTGTTCCTATTAGGTCTACCATGGCTCGTACTGTTAAATGTGTGCTGTTATTCATCATATCAGTTTTTTCCATTTGTGAGTATAGAAATACTTAAATTGGGTTCTTACCCAAACCTATACCAAACTTGCTTTCACAATTGTAGTTATAATGTATTAACTCATCAGATTGATATCATTTGCATTTGCTTGCGTATTCATACTATCTAGACAACAACGTTATCTTCAAATATTAGTTTCATACGCTGAAGAATAGTTTTTGCTTCATCAAAATTTATGCAGCTATTTCCATTCTGACTGGTGTCGTTGTCTTCTCAAAACATAAGAAAAATATAAGCAGTCGTTTTGATAAGTTTCAAATTTTATAGATACATAATTAACTTTCCATTCTTTCATCTCACAAATGCATTAGGCAGCGGCTCCAGCATTGAAATGGCAACCACACGAGGACAGTCCATTTCCTTAAAATGCTCGTACGATAGCAAGTTAAAGGGAAGTCCAGTCTGGATGTTTAAAGGTAAAGTAATATTCGCAGAGGGTTTGCAACCAACTGACATTGGAATAGATAATATCGTCGGCGAAATAAGGGAGGATTCAACATCATATTTGCATATACAAAAAGTGAGTCCAGGAAACGCCGGAAACTATACCTGCCATATCGGAAATGTTGAATTCAAGTATGAACTGAGAATCCGAGGTGAGAAAGAAATCTTTAATTGTGCATCTCCTTACTTTGTTATATTAAGCAGTTAATAATAGTTTCTTTGGTGATTAAAGGCGTATTGAAAACGATCGATGAAGTGTTGTTATTTTAACTGATATTAAAAAACTGATTTTAACTTAAAATATGTTAATTGATATAAAACTGATATTAATCGAAAACCAAATAGAGATAAATAATGGTATCATGACATATAATGATATCATGGTGATGATCTGAAAATTGCTCTTCGTTTATACATGCTTGAATAAGTCATTTTTATTATCGTACTCTGCACTACGAACACATTTATGTGAAACTGAAAGTTTCATATCACAGCCATGCACTTGTCTAAGTTAATATCGTAAAAAAGATCACGTGACTGTACACATTGCAGACAATGAACTTTTTAATTTCATTACCATATGTATGTCTTTCTGGAATAGGTGATCAGTGGTGTTTAGTCTACTTTATGCCATAAACATCTACTTTTTTATTTCTCTGGACTTTTGTTTAATCTACGTTACAGAGCCTTCAGTACACATCCTTTGCAATGGAGAAGAGTGTCCCATGACTTTAAAACTGATAGCACCAAAGTCTTATCATTTTCAATGTTACAGTGATGAACAAACCTCTACTGAAAATTACATTCGGCCTATATGGCATGTAGACGGCAAGGAGATGTCAAAAGACGTGCAAGATGAGACGTTGTACGTCAGAAGAGATGAATCCGTGTACAACGTACCGGGATCTGCTCTCACCGTTTATCTTCAGCATGATCATACGATCAGCTGCACATATCGGAATCTATCAGGAGTCCTTAACGTTAATGGTAACAAAATGTTCCTTAAGTTACCTAATGCTTACCGATTCTGACTTGACTGGTTTCGAAAATGGTCTCAATCGAAACAGGAATACATTTTTTCTCAATAATAGCGGCAATTGTCTGCAATTTATAATTATGACAGACATGAAACACCCAAACTGTGAATGTATCAAATATTTGCAAGTTCAATATTAAATTTCCTAAAATCTCAACTTATGAAAAAATTGCTTTTGGGAAGAGCTATTTAGTTTAGAGTACCTGTAAAGAGAGAGAAAAAAAAAAACACGTTAAGGAGGATTAATTCAGACAAGCGTTCTGAGACACTTTATAAAGAGACATATCCAAATACCTCTCATGCGAATTCCCTCCATTTCGTAGTAACAAACCAAAGGCTCGTAAATAAATATGTAGTTAAACGCAACTTTAGCTATCAGGAAATTTAAGTTCTACTAAACGACATTTACCCTAATCTAGAGTGTAAAGTGTAGGGGGAAATAAACTGTTTCAAAGATTGCACGGGCTGTACCAGTAAAGATACTTTTTAATGTATCAAACGAGGGAATTTTATAGTAAGGGATTTTAAATTTGACTTAATTGTAGATTTCGTAGGCTGTAAAATGTTATCTATACAGAAGAGAATAGTCCTCGAAATCTTTCACTTTTCACATTACCTCAAGCCATATATTGTGGGCACTGTTTTTCTTGACAATTTAAGTACTATCATTGTTCGGTATAATGTATACACGTTAAACTTTGTTCTTATTCAACAATAATTCTGAGTCTGTCTCCGATCCATGCTTATCTCCCTATGTGTTGCGTGCCAAAGTCTGTAAGCAATTGTCATGTGAGTTGCATTGTACTAATGGATACAAGCAGAGAGATTTTCAAATGTAGTAACATGTATTTTGTTTCAGTCGCCCAGCCAATAACTGCCGAGGATCACGTTGCACCAGTGGCATATATTTTGCCTGCGGTAGGGATATTCTGTCTGATCCCTCTCGTTATGTTGCTGTACAGGAAATATAAGGGTGAGATTTTGCAAATGTTACTGAAGATTTATTTCAGAAACAAACGTCACAGTTGAAAATAAGTTATGAAAGTTAATCTATAATATATATAATACTTCGATCATTTTGAATAATCACTTTGTTTCTTTGCAGATTCTGTTGACCGCAGTTCCCATTCAACCAATAAAGAAAAGCAAAAAGAAGAGATACGGTAAGATATCCAGAGTATGGTTTGAAATCAACATGATAAATGAATCTTTTGTCTGCTGTTCTTTCACCGTGTTGCTTCTTTTCACCTTTCCTTTTAATTTTCAGAGAAAAAGAACAGAAACCCGTGGCCTCTTCTTCTTTAGATATTCAAATGGATGACGCAATTTACGACCAGGACGATTATGGCATACTTCCAGGTAATAATACCTACGCCACTTCAGACTTTGTAATTTAGCATTACTTTCTTCAACATGATATATTCACCCTTGGGTATCCGATATTACAAAGATAAGTGAAAATTGTAAATACACCATAGATATAGTTGCCGATGTTCAGAAACAGATGAACAAGTTCATACGTTACCTTTTAAAATCAGAGGGAGCATTATTTCCAAATTGTGTAGCATTAGCTTTCACTATGCTTACGTTAAGCTTTCGATGCTTTCATAGAAGTATGGCAAAACTATTCTTTTTATTTTCGACCAAACAAAAACAGTAGAAAAGACAAATTTGTTACTCAGGTTAGTGTGCTGTAATAGCATGAGTATTTATTATTTATTCATTTGTATTGTTTAATTTACACGTAAATAATTTTTCGTAGTTATGCACCTAGATGTTTTGTTTGTGTTAAGGATATTCTGTCTGATCTCTCTTGTTATGTCGTAGTAGAAGAAACATAAAGGTGAGATTATTCTGAACTGAAGACTTATTCCAGAAACAAACATCACAGTTGAAAGTAGGTTAAAAATGGTAAATTATAAAAAAATATATTACTGGGATCAGTTTTAATAATCAATTTGTTTCTCCGCAGATTCTGGTGACCGCATCTCTCGGTCAACCAATAAACAAAAACCAGAAGGAAAGATACGGTGAGATATCCAGAGTATGGTTTGAAATAAATATGACACATGATTCTTTTGTCTACCGCTGTTTCACAGTGATATTTCTTTGTCAGTATCAGAAGAAAAAAACTTCCCTTTTAATTTTCAGAGAAAAGGAACAGAAAACCGTGGCCCCTTCGGCTTTAGATATTCAAATAGATGACGCAATTTACGACGAGGACGAGAATGGCTTATTTCAAGGTAATAATACCAACACCGCCACTTAAAACATTGGAACTTAACAATACTGTTCTTAAGGTGATATTTTTAATAATCAATTTGTTTCTTTGCAGGTTCTGGTGACCACATCTCCCCGTCAACCAATAAACAAAAGCCAGAAGGAGAGATACGGTGAGGTATCCAGAGTATGGTTTGAAATAAATATGACACATGATTCTTTTTTACCTCTGTTTCACCGTGTTATTTCTTTGTCAGAATCAGAAGGAAAAAAACTTCCCTTTTAATTTTCAGAGAAAAAGAACAGAAAACCGTAGCCTCTTGTGCTTTAGATATTCAAATAGATGACGCAATTTACGACGAGGACGATTATGGCCAATTTCAAGGTAATAATACTAACACCGCCATTTAAAACATTGATACGCTCACCTTTGCGTATCAGATATCACAGTGATAATTGTAAATTGTAAATACCCCATGGATATTCGGTGATAGTCAGAAACAGATTAACAAGTTCATACGTTGTCCTTTTAGATCACTGGGAGCACTACTTTCAGAGTATTAAAAAAGTTGTAATAAAGCCAGGACGATTATAGCATATTTCAAGGTAATAATAACAACGTCGCCACTTAAGCATTGGACCTAAACATTACTTCTGTAACATGATATGCTCACCTTTTTGTTAATTTAAATATTCAATTATTTATTAATTTGTATTGTTTACTTACCTGTAAATATTTTTCCATAGTTACTTGCCCAGAGGTTTTTTCTTGATCATCTTGAGTATCCAAAGTTCTTATGTTATGAACAAATTGAAAGCATTCATTTAAATTAGAAGATTTTTGAAAACCTTAAACTTTATGAAAAGCTAAACAAGTTGTTAATGCAAACACTGAGGTGAAGACTGTGTCTCACGTTTAAGTAATTATCTGAGTTATAACCCTGATCAATATCTAACAATTCATTATGAAATGTCGCACGAGGTCGTAGTTGCTCAAGACAAATGAAGAACTGTATTTGTTCATGCAGAATACGACGAAGTAGATTACTGTGATACAGATGTGAAGGAGAATTCAAAGATAGTTCGGAAAGAAAACATTTGCTTTCTAAAGGAAATTCAAAAAGCAAAAGTTCATCGCTGGACCGGAACCCTGGCAGTCCCTGGGGGTGCATCTCAAGAAGCTGTGATATCGTACCTCGATGGTATACTTTAATATAGTATTTTCAAGGTTTGAATAAATAAATGATACAATGTTGGTGCGACAAAATCCCATTTTCCAATGGGGATTGTCGGGAGTTCTCTATCATATCTCTTTACATTGGTAACCGATAATTGATCCCTTCTAGGTTGGATTTCTGGATAAATGGTCACATTTCATAACCCCCGTATCCCGCGTATCCCGCCAGACAGATTCACGTAATGAAAAAATAAGGAACATTATGTAGCGAGCCTAGTTGTTAGGTATTTAGTTGCAGTTTGTGTCTCTTTGTATTTTGAGCTGTAAAGGTTCACTTAGTCTTTTATGCAATCACATTTGATTTAGAACAATATTGGCAATGGTGGAAAGACAAAAAGACGACATTTTTTTTTCTTAATTTTAATTTTTCGAAGGGCTTATCCATGTAATGACATTTTCTAAGTCCTGTGCAATACATCTTTGCAGGTGACTTCAGTGAACATAGAACTATTTGAACTATACATTCAATTTACTGGAATGTATTTCCTGTTTTTTATTTGGAATAAAGCTGATGTTTCCGACAATGTCAAGCGGCTGTGGCAGAAGTGCAGTATCGCAAAGCTGTTGGTCCCTGTCAATGACAACATATTAAGCACAATTGGATATTGCAATGACCTAGGTAAGAGTTGAGGGCACATTTTTTGGGGAAATTTAGGACGAACATAAGACATTTGCCAACAATAAACACCTATTTTTATTAAGAGTCGTAGACTGAAACTGCATATGTTCAAATTACCACGACCAATTTCTCATGGAGTTAACATGAGTACTATTAAACAGAAGAAGTGCCCGTAGATATGACTGACACCTACTTGCCCCCAAATATTTTGATATGTGTGTATCATACGCAGCTATGAAATGTCAATGTGGAATTATAAATAATTACAAAGAAGAAAAAGAAATACTTCTTGTAGTCGACCATTTAAGTACTGTAAATATCATAAACGTTATTTCTGTTTAATAGAGAACTGTGACATTGGCCTCTACATTTACAGCACTTTCTTCCTTAACTGCAGAATTTATGCAAACATTGATGCCCTTTGACTAAGCAACATTCGAATCCTTACTTCAACCAGGGAGAGGCATAAAACATACTAGTGAATATTATCTATGAGGCAGCAGCATCATAAAAATAAGAAATTACAGACTTCTTCTCTCTGCTGACGCACTTCCTTATAGAATTTGTCACTGGCTGATCATTGTTTACCACAAATGTTAAGAAGATGTGCCTATATCCGATTTGGAGGAAGAGAGTGCCAAACGATATGTAAAATGTAGGTCACAATAACCCATTCTACTTTAATTCAACGTTTGGGTATAAACCTTTGCATTATTGTACTGTTTACATTTTATCAGGTGTGATATACATCATTCAAGAAGGAGGGCAAATCACAGACCTTGATCTCCATTTGATATCCAAGTACAAGGATTACACTCGTGGGAAAAACCTTGACTACCGCAATCAAGCTTTGTCATGTACGATGCATATTGTCAATGGAATGGAGTTTCTATTTTCCAAGCAGGTACAAATCTAAACATGCTGACAATGTTAAAATATTTCTAAAATGTATCCATGTGAAGTAACCAGAGCCAGTTCTTTAGAATCACTTTTGGCAACCAATCAGTAAAACAGTAAAAGTAATCTTACATAGCTTTGCCAGCACGATTAACTTAATGCAGTACACCGGATACAAAGACAAAGTAACATACATGAACCATTTTTTGAAAGATATGACATTCCAAGACTTTTCCAAGTGCTTTTTCAATTTTTTGTGTATTACCATCACGCAGCTTTCTCATCCTGGCTTATGTGCAAAGAGAGTATATGTAACCAACAACAATACGTGCAAGCTGTATGACTTTTGCCTTACCAAAGATGCGGCTTTGTGTTTGTCAGCATTTTATCAAGAGGTAAGCTCCTCTTCTTCGGCATCTCAGTTAATGCACACTTTCCCTCTGAACACTAGCACGAAGAGATCATTATTCATTTGCAATTTTCTGCGACTATAAACTAGAATCTTTGTGAGATAATTATTGCAGATTAATTCCGTGTCTCAGGAAGTCAAATTATTGTAAAATACCTTAATGTACTGTGTCTTCATTACTTTTAGCTTTTCTTTACTTTTGCTCATAATACGTCTTGTTCGTATATTGTTCTGTCTCTATCCTAAGGAAAGTGACACAAAGTGGACGTGGGATTACGTCTTACCCTCATACGGTGACTACGATGAAGCAAGTGATGTCTGGTTTATTGGCATGACTATGTGGGAAATATTCTTTGGTGGTAATGTCGTACCTATTGTTGCAGCTGTAAAGATATTTGTTAACATATTATTAAAAATGTATATCGTGTACACATTTGGAGACTAAGAACAGCAACGTTCCTACATTGATACATCTAACAGATTGAGCAAAGTAAGTATGTTATCATAAATACGAAAACAAACCAATTTATATTGACTATGATTTTTAGTACAATATTGAAAAAAAGGTCGTTACTCACAAATTCCCCTTTTTTTGGCAACAGATATCTTGTCGTCCTACAGAAATGTAGTAATGCGGACATACGTCTAAATGCCCGAGGTCTGGACATAAGGAAACTGGGGTGAAATTATCTGTCAAACCTTACGTCATAATTAGTCTTCTCTATAGTCGGGGGTGGGGGGTAGGCAAGAAAACACACACAAACACGTTTGCCCTATCTCCCTATTTTTTTAGTCTTTCAGGCTGTTCACCAACTGTTTTCTAATGAATGTTTTTCAAGATGTAGGTAAACATTTTACAGAGATTAATTATTAATTCTCAACAAATGTTCATAATCGTAAACATACAGGCAAATCTGAAACCTTAAAAGCAAACGCCTATAAACACATGAGTATTTTTTTTAAAGAAGACCACACATTGCATTGTGATTTGTTACTAAGGAAAATGCAACTTTGCCAGATAACTCAATAAAAAACATAATTCAAGCTTTTCGTCATGTTTTACACAGGTCTCGACTCCCTACGCAAAGTTGTCAACTTGTGTGAGACAGACATGGACGGGAAGATTCGTGGCTTTCAAAACTTCGAACATTGGCCAATCAAAACGTAATCAGTGACAATTCGGATAATAATGTTATGTTCACTCTAGACTCAATTTCAACTTTAATGCAAAACATTTCCTTGTGGAAATAGTTTGTAGATTGTGAAGGAATGGATTGTGATGGAATTTCTGTAAATGGTTGTGTTGTAATAAATATAAACAACATGTATCACATGTTAAATTCAATTTGTTAAAAAAGATTTCGTACTATTTCATCTCATAATTTTCTCACCAAGTGGTTCATAGTTTTGAAGTTGGGGAAGTCGGTGCAGAAGGATTTGGCTTCAAATAGTAGAGCTAGCTAGTAAAATTCTTTGAACACTATTTAAGAGCATTAATATTTCAAAGACATTTCCTTACATTCGAACTATGGAACTAAAGGAACACGCAAATTACTTCTCGGTACATTTTATATTATTTTCAGAATCAATGTCATAAAGTCATGCTTAAGAGAATCCGGTGAAAGTCGTCCATCTATCAGTGAAGTGAAACAAGTCCTTTCATCGAATGCATTGAAAGAGATAAAGGCGAGGATTTTGTTATAAACAGGATTTTAATGCAGAATTGTTTTATGTATGTTTGACATTTTCGATTATGTTAATAACTGAAGGTAAAATTACAAAAAATAAGTTTATTTTTTGTAAATATAATTCTCATATTACTTTACGAAAGAGATATTTTTACCATGCAAGCAAGGAACGCATTTAGAATACTTAGAGATTGATAAATCCCCTCTATACTTGTATTTTGTTTCACAGAAAGCAAACGAACCAACATATTCAAAGAGACCTGTTCATCTACCTCGACTCAGTCATGTCTTTCTGAAACACCAAATTACTCCCCAGCCATGAATGAGCCAGAGGTTTGTCCTGTCATGTGCTATACCACTGTGTGCTTGCGAAGAAGTAACAGACGTTTGTTATCAAATTAGTAAATGCAACTTGCTTTTGTCATTGACGATTACCCTAGTCTTGGTAAGAATCAAATGGATGGTTTGAAATTATTCTTTATCACTTTTTATTAAACCTCTCATTAGGACTGGCAATCCCATAGCCACAACAAATATGATTGCACATTTCCATTAATCGATCGTTCAGAGATAATCCGCCAATATTTGACTGTGCACACTCAATTCAGCTTTAATTGATTTAATGTTTGTCACATTGTCTCCTATTATTTTATCTTTGAGCTCGTATCTCATTTTAATTCCTTTGATATACGAGTACCAAATGAATACGGTTAAGTGTGAAAGATAAAATCATATAATGCAATGATATATAACAGGTCTGGTGATTGAATGCTGCTTTTCTAGAAGAAAAAACAAAAGTTTACCTTGAATAACTTAGAACTTTACGTATTAGTGGGTTGATGATGTACCGTAGTATTTGCAGTGTAAACCTCTACAAGTAAGCCTACGCCACATACTACCTTTTGCTTGTAAATGTGCACTACTTTTTGGCATTACATTCACGAAATGTTAACAAGGCATTAATGAGTATGGAATTGTTACGTAAGAATAAAGTTGAAATGAAGTAAACTCCACATTTCCTTTCTCGTGGCTAATTCTTAGTATTCCCTGAGTTTGTCTCAACTAGCTGCAAAAATCTGTATAAATACCTAAAATGTTGATTGAAGTGGTCAAAATATGTAACATATAGAACTTAAGGTTCGTCTCCAGCATCTCCAGACGAACTAAGTCTTAGTATATGCTCACCTGATGATACCAAGGAAAAATAGCAGGTGTTTCACTATGCTATTTTTCAGTAGATTATACGGTTATTCACTTTACAATATTAACAAACTACTAAATAATATTTCAAACCCATTCTAAACGTTGATGAAATGTAAAATACTAAATGCACATGGAATGCCCATATGCAATCTAAGCGAGTCCTATATAACTTGCCATGAATATTTTCAAGAAACTTTTGAAGTTTTAATCTTATAAATTTTAAAGTCCCATATAGTTAAAACTACTTTCCTTCTAATGCGACTCTAAGATAAAACCAAGTAAATAGGAGTTTTTTTAAATTTATTTAGTAAATGTAACATATTATTTGACAATGCTAAATCTATTAAAGTTAATTGCTACTCAATAATCCGTGTACTCTTTCTAAGCGATTTGATCATTAGATAAGAGCATTAATCTCAAAAGACTGAATTTATTATTGACACGTACGCTGTAACTAGTAACACCAAATAAAGTTACTATCCACTGAGTAATAAGGTTAAATAAGATCAGCTGTCGTAAATTCTTAAGTTGATATGTGTGAAATCTAAAAAAACTTCCCTGAGTGTTTCTACCAACAATTCTAAAGTAGGCATTCACATTATAAACGCGTTTGCCACATTGCATTTGAAGTTCTTCTATTTAGTCTCTTATTATTTGAGATGCTTATAGTGTTTGCAGCACAACCCTGGGCGCATTGTCATTAAGGTAGAGGCCGTGCTTAAGCTTTCCATTTATTTATTTATTTATTTATTTATTCACTCATTAATTCATTCATTCAATGAACTTCTTGAGTAAGTGTCTACTAGCTTGAAAACCATCTACCATCTCTGTCGAAGATGCGCATTAAAACATACGCGATGAAGTTGCAGGGACAAAATACATGTCATAGCACAGGCTAAATAAGACCGATATACTCTTAAACATTAAATGGAATAATTTCTTGCAAACATTGATATACTTAATATTTCAATGATGAGAGTGGTTGATGAGGCACTGTTTATTTTCTGTGCACAATCAATAAAAAGCACCATCATACAGTGGTTTGTATTGACAATCTGTTGATCTGGCACGCCAATACCTGGTTGTATTTCATCAATAATTAGGGCTACACAGAACACTGTTGGTTCTGCAGGATGCAGTGCAAATGTCACACGGGTTTTAACAATACACTGTTTTTACACTAACAGTCCGCTCCAATATTAATAATTGAGGAATTCATTCCATTTTGGCAGTTATCGTATGGGTGAACTCCAAACATAGCGAACTCACGTAAAGAATGACGCAGGCCATACCCAAATGATGTACATATTACAAACCGTTCAAATGTCAATATAAAATCCAACGAAATATGCATGAGATGTCCAGTTAATGAATAACTTTGTGAACAAAAGTGAAAGGCTGATTAAGGTGATTATAACTAATAACTACTTAAATGTAACAAAAGCTAAACGCAAGTTCGTTAATTTTTTAATATTGAGACGTTCAAACAATAGTTTATTATACATGTAACGAGTTGACTGTATATTAAAGGCCGGAATATTGAAACTGAAAGGATAAGTATTGCCATATAAATATCAATGAGTGGGTCAAACAGGTGGCACATGCAATTCAAAGGACGTCATTGAGGAAGACACTCTGTGGTAAATAAAATGCTGCTTTATGGACAATTAAAAATAAGTCCGGGAGTTCGCGCACAGTTGATAAGTCCACAGCGATTGCCTTAACATATCATTTGTCAGTCACTTTCTATCTGGCCCTGGTTGAAAGAAAAGTCACATGACCGATAAGATCACGCACTCAGTCGAGCAACTAGAAAGCGATGGCTCTATGCAAAAGAACTATAATACAAAATACAGTTTACCATCGATTGATTTGCATTCATCTTGAAACAATTTCATCATTTATTCGGAGGCAGCTTTGGATAACTTCAAATTAATGATAAACCAAGAAATTGGTTTTAAATAAAATTGAGTAAGATTTTTCGTGAGATTTTTCGTTCAAAATTCTTGAACATTTGTGGGATCGTAACTTGAAAATAATAACGAATAATGAATCTTGACTCTTATTATTGATCTCATGTCTTCAAAGAGCTTGGTCAACGATCGCACTAAAGTTTTGCAGATAAAACCACATGCTACAATTGGTTTGTATTTTTATTAGTGTTTGAATTTATCAGGGTGGTGCAGAATTCATCAAGAGAAGTCCTTTCCAGTAGACAGATGCTAGAATGACTGCTGAACATTTCTTTTGCAATATAGCAAAGGAACGTCACGTCATAGGTGGTATTGGATTTCCCACCAATTGAAACAATATACTCGACATGTACCTCAGGTGATGAAGATCCAAATTACACTTTGATTAAAGGTTTGTTCACACCAACATCGCAGCGGTGATTCACGCGATTCACGCAGCTGCTTCCACACTGCAAAGTTGTGCACACCAAGATCTTAAATCTCACTCTGAAATGTGCACAATGAAAATATCTACTCTATGACAGCGATGTGTATTTCTAAACAACTCAAATATCATTCCCAATTTGACACTAACGAATATGTAAAGACAATTTTTGTTAGTAACATTCAGCTGTGTGTACAGGGAATACAAAAAAAAAAAAAAAAACGGTAGTCGGTAGTGAATCCGTCAGCAAGCGAATTCTGCAAGACACGTTTGCGGCCTCCGTATGCAGTTTCCTTCCCCAAAGTTCTAAGGAAGTGACTATAAGCCATTGTATTTGACACACATCAAAACAAACAGGAAGCAGTTTATGGTGTAAACTGCCTTTAAATATGTATGTTTACTAAGTGAACAGGAAAAAAAGAGAATGTCTGAGCCGTCCTGCGAGATAAAAAAGTATTGTTTCTTTAGTGAGGTAGGCTAACATAGATTAAAGCATTATTAAACAATATTACATTTCTGCTGCCAAACGTAAGTTTTGCTGGGAAAGTTCATTCATGAGGCAAACTTCACAATCATAGATGACCACGTAGCTTATCTACTGATGGTATCTGCTCTCTTCAGGACTATCATTCCTTCGTACGATTGATCATGATATTTCCCGCTGAACGTCAGTTCATTCACATTTCATCATGAACACAAAGATTCAAAGGTGAAACTGAAAGAGAAGTAGAAGAAGTGTTAAGATTCAAAATTAGACAGAAACTTTCAATTCCTCTTGAAATGTCTTTCTTTCCTTGGAACAAAATTGCAAAGTCAATGAGAATGTCACAAATATATCTCTTGCTCTATTACTTCATAAATTAATTATTAAGTCCGGCCCACTTTTGTTCAAGCTTCTCGTAGAGTAGAATGTAACTTATCCCGCTAAATCATATGATAAATAAATGCATGGACAAACTATCGATTATACCTACCTATTCGTGTGCAGTTCATTTCTTGCCTTTCTTTGATTTCTTACTTTTCTCCAACTTCTTTAACACCTTCCAATTGAAAGAGACAATGACAAAAATGATGCAAAGTGATCACTAGTGATAATGTATGTGTTATTAAACTTAGGTAAAGATATCAACATTTGTGTCATATGTCATGTGTCACTTTAGAATTCAAACCTTATCATTCTGGAGTAGCTTCTGCTGTTCATCGTCGGGAATCTACAGGAAGGAAAATAAATCTTTGCTCTAAATTATCGATCCATTTGTGACCAACGATTACGATGTCAATGTACTGTAAAATGGAGATAATTCTGATGTATGAAAATGTAGTTGCATCATGACCATCGTGGCCCATATTGCTGAAAATGTTACCGTTTACGTATACGGTGTTCCATCGTCATGATTTTGCAAGTTTTCGGGAAGGCATTCCCGCAAATACATACCCCTGCACTGTTCAGAATAGTATTCATATCATCCTTTGTTATCTGAAGTAAAGAATAATGATTAAAACGTAGATTAGGCCAGTATTTCAATGCTTGATGTTGTGGACAAGGACAATTATTTCAAAGATACTACTTCTTACCTGATACTTCTTGATGATCCCTATCAGAAGATTTGTTGCTTCCATATTGTCCTGTGAGTCGAAAGATTCAAGGAAACTTTCCATTAGGTTAAACCAACTGTCATTTACTACTCGGTGTTTATTTGGAATCTAAAAACGTACAGAGAGATTTATATGTTTTATTAAATATTAAGTAGTTAGGCAATTGTTGCCCAAAAGAGCATCTGACATATGCCATAATTTATCTCAAATTGCAATAGAAAATAAAAAAAAGTTTGTTTAATTTTACCTGGCGACCAGTTGTAACAGGAAACAACATTTTAATCCATTCTTCTTTGCTCCACTGGAAGAAAGGTTAGAATAAAGTAACATAAGACATGACTGTTCACAATGAAACTAAAAGAAGCTGTCAAAACCTCTTGCAACTGCTACTGTTTTCAATAGCAGAATATTACTACTCATGGAAACAAATTGAATAAGATCATATACCGTATCACCTATCAATTCTTGCAGATGGTCACCTTGAATCTGAAAGAAACGGGATTGGGAATTGATGATTATTTATTACCATTTATGTTGTTAGAAGGATATCCATTTTCTCTATTATTATAAAACATGCCATGCTACACAACAGAATCTGTGAGAAGATTCAGTAAAGTGTTAAAGTCTGCATGGGAACTTTCGCATTTACCAGAATTTTAACTTTATCCAGTCTTCTGAGTTTCACAACATTAAGAAAAAAAAAAGAAATCTGAAAGATCGTTGACTTTGTTTGGTGAAATTTTGCTTTTGAAGAACAATTTAATGGCAAACGACTTCATATAACATTTAATAATTATAGTCTAGGATGATTTTCTCATATGTATTGGCGGCACATAAATTTCAATGGTAACATACCCAGTCTTCTGCGAGAGATCTTCTGCATACTTCCAATAGAGAGACTTTAGTTAACTAGAAGGAGATCAAGTAAATTAATTTAATTTTATTAGAAAGGCGCCATGTTGATAACGTATGCAGCAGTTAATCGCTTGTAATCGGTAAAAGAAGTATTCCGCGATTGCAATGAATTGTATTGATGCAAAGATTTTCCCATGCAGTTTACGAATAGGCATGACTCACCTTTTGGCTCTTTATGCAACCTTCAACTTGTGTGACCAAACATTCCTTGGATATCTAGAAGACAAAACGAAAACTAGCTTGACAAACTCAAACTAATTTTTATGTCAGAAGTATACAGAATAGACAAAAATGTGGGGCTTTTTCTTGGATATTAATTGATGTAAACGCTATAAAGTTACGTACAAAAGGTGGAGAATTGCTAAAATGTGTGATACGTATCCAACAAACTTGTAAAATACTTCTCTACCTCAAAATTAAAAATCAATGAGCAAATAAGTTACCAGTTTGTCTCCTAGAGATGATTTCAATTCCTCTAAATATTCACCAATAGAGAGCTGTTGATCAATAGGAGAATCATCAAGTTACGCAATACATCTGTTCAAAATTTTACATTGAAACGTTAAGTTTGTTCTTGTTCGTCTCACAGATGTGTTACTATATAAACAACACTGTATCTGCATGGACTGTACACAAAACATAGTAAATCACCTTTCCTTTTACTGGTTACCTGCTACAGCTGTAACGTGTTCTAAAGTTGCCAAGGTTACACATGTTTTTGCTATAAACACACATTGAACTCACCTTTTCGTTCAGTAGAAGACTGGAGAGTTGGAGGATAAAGAAAGAATCGCTATCCTACAAAGCAATACAAACATTTCAAAAATATAAAATAATGTAGAGAGAGATAAGTTTGCAATCACATCTGGAGGCCTTGATCAACGTTACCGTGGATAGTTAAGGATGACTAATTATCTCCACAATGTATACACACAACCAGTCTTTCCTGGCATAGAATTTCCAAGATATATCCAATATAATACTTACTGCTTAACTGTTTGCCTCCTATCATGAGAAGTACCCTTATCATTTCGAAAATTAATGTGATGTCTAATGACATAAACGTAGCCCATTTAGCAATGCAGCAGTATATGTAACAGCATTAAGCGACATTTAACGAAACCATAGAGGAAATGACTTACCACACCGTTCCTCCTACTTGCTTTTAGTAAATCGATAAATGTATTCATAGAGATCTGAAATGTAAAGTACGGTATTAGTATACGCTTCCCTTTGTTTGGAGTACCATGTAAATCTAAAATATGTATCTCATCGTAATAAAACCACTTTGTTATTACCGAATTTAATTTTGTGTAACATGATGGCCTCAAGTTAACGTAATTTACGTAAACTAAATGTTTGTGTCTCAGGTAGAATTTTTCCTTTACCATATATCTTTGTATTCAACAAGTGCAGTATTATTTGTCGTCATTTACCGAATTTAAGTTAGTTTCTTAGAAATATTTAACAGGATACGTGTGGTTAGCAACAAGACTGCTACGGTAACTACCAACATTCACATGGTAAACGTTTCAAAGCACCGTAATTTGTCCGTGAATGTGTCTTTGACGGATTCTTATAACATTTGTGGCTATTTGTAACATTTTTAATGCTTAATGCACCCAATGTCATTTTCATGTCACACGACCCTTAAATAAAATAATTTTTAATCCTGTCACTTCACAACCCAACTTCAGTGTCTTGTTCATAACTCAGGGCATTGCTCTGTAAAGAGAGAACCCAATAGTTAACGATGACCAGCCGTTGCAAATAAATGCTAAAAATATTGCAAATTGAAGGACTTAAAATCTCGTTTTGTCACCAGTGAACAGTTGTTTTGGGTTAAGTGAGGACAGAGCTTAAAATAATGTCACCGTTTTTGAGTCATCGATATGTTTCTTTTCAGGCAGTTGGAATAACGTCACAGATTTTCCACAGTGCAATACGACAATGAGAATGAAAAAAAAAAGGTTCAAACACAACATGCTACAAGGATGGGAGCGAAAAAAAAGGGGAATGCCAGTCCAGACAGAAGTAATACAAAGCAAAGTAAGAGAACTTACCCACGTTTCTCCAGATGTGATAATAAACGTATACTCCCTATGTAACTGTAGAAAGAAAAATCACAGGTTTCCATTATTTACCAAGCAGTGTAATCAGATGACGATCTCAACTTAAAAACTGTCCCATCAAAAATAATGAAAGATGTGTTGTTAGTAGTTCTTTTGTAGGCTACGGATCGTTACGTGAATTTTCGGTAAGACAGCCTTGTGAAATGTGGAACCGGGTGTAATTGTCATGTAAACAAAAGCTGTACAACTTAACGAAAGTTACTCAAATAGTCGGTTAACAGAAGTATCCCTGGTTGCAACGCTATATACACAGTTATATTAATTTTACAAAGCAATTTATGGACCGATTATTAAGAGATTTGTAGGTCATGTCAGATACGTTGGAAACATTTCAAATTCGAAGATACACCTACCACTTCGTAGGAATTCTTCACAATCATAATGCAGAACTCGGCATTTATCTGTAAAAAAAAAGAGACACACATACTGCAAGATGCTAAACAAAAAAGCAAAACAATACATGAAGTTCATTGTAGGCTTTATTTACAAAATACATGAGGGAGCAAAAAGGGTAAAACCTGTTTCACATAAACATTAATTTTGTTGAACAAGCAGGTGATGATCAACCATAAAACGTCCAGTTTTTCAACATTTGCAAACAATCATTGATGTGCGTAGTATACGTATACACCAATATTGCAAAATTAGATGAAGAACAGTGTATGAGATTAGATGATGATGCTTTCAAGCAATTTAAATCACATAACATATACTGACCTTTGCGCGTTCAACACCCAAAATGAGAAGGCGTAGAAACACACCGTAAGCATTCTAGAGGGCACGAATAAGATAAAGGTAACGATATTGGTATTCAATTAATCTGTTTATATTAATAAGCACAATATACGTGTAAGAAATACTGGAATTGTAGATATCTATCTTGCACTGCTACTCCAGTTGCATCACGACAATGATCCAGTCTTTTAGTGAAGATTATTGATAAAGTAAGGAAATCTTACCTTACTGCCAGAGAGAGACCTCATCATCATTATTCTGTCATTTTCTTCATTACCCTGACATAATAAAAAAGGAACGAAGATTGATAACAACACCTATCTATGTATTAACACCAATTAGGTCATTGTTTGTGCTTTTTGAATACAGATGACTGAAATTCATGTGCTATCAACTTAACGAAGAAGGTACAGCCTTAGCTTCCTCCGAAATACCTCTCAATGTCCCATAAAGCATTTGTGAATGTTTTTAATTGAAACACTTTTGTTTTTAGAGTGTGTGTTTAAGATAATTAAAACAAAAACTTACCCATTCAGGTTCAGATGAAATAATTACTTCAACCCCATCTTCTCCTAACTGAAAGTAGCACAATTTTAAATTTAGAAATCCTGTCAACCGATGCATCTATGTGGAACTACTCTTGTTTTAACAGTGAAAATATTTCTAATATTATCGGTCAAACTTATAGAAACTAATTTACCAAATTGGAAAATATGGTGACAACAAAGCGCCTTTCTGAAGTAAAAAAAAGTTTCAAGTTAGTACTCTATCAAAGTGAAGCATATAAGCTTGTTTTATCAACTACTTAACCAACCGTAGGCTTCAGAATTTCGTAATCATTGTTGAGGTATTCCTCTAGGCACTCAACAAGTGTCTCCAACAAGGTACGCTGAAAATAAATGGAAAGTTGAACATTTCACTAAAAGGTGTGTAAAAGGGTTCACACATAAGCAAATATCCTCTGCAAGAACTTGCAAGAACGCGAGAAGGCAAGAATGCAAGAACAAGTATGTGCTTCACACACTGTAAAATAATTTGTTAAAATAGTGCTCAATAATATTGATCATTAAATTTTTCAAATTGTCATTGTTTGTGCTTTTTACTTACATCCACCGCCTTCGTTTTAGATATCACACTTTCGATAGCGTTTTCAAACTCGTCCTAAAAGGAAGAAATAGCATCAGTATCTCACACACCATTTAAGATGCAAAAAGAATATTGGAAAAGTGCAATAAACAAGACACATAAGTTCATGGAATTTTCAGTTACTACTTTAACTTAACAGCAATGTACTCTCATAGCAGTGTACAATTAATATTCTTTGTAAGGTATGCAAAAATTCATACTTGTACTTTGAAAGAAAGGAAAACATCAATAAAAATTAGGATGTAAACATGTTGTCAGATTAAATTACAAAACGAAATTTGAAGCAGCTAATTTAAAAACAAGGATGCAGAGTTTTATAACATGAACATTTACTTACCATTTTTTCCGTAAATAGGGAAATGGTCAAAAGAATATATTCGTCCCTCTTGATCTGTTTTTAAGATGAAAGAACGATAGTTGGGGCTAATTTGACAATATGTATTTTAAGACAATGTTAAGACTATACCATATTTCCGTTCTCTATACTAGCAGCTTCTTTAAAGTAGAAAAGTTGACTGAAACTACATCCATAATCTTTTTTCTATTTTCATTTTGTTGCAATAGATCAGACGATGGTAAGGTTCAACTCTACCTGTTTATTTGAATACATGTTCCCGAATGTCCATAAACGATCTTCAAATGTTAGCTGTAATGTGAAAATAAGTGGCAGCTTCGTTATGAATGTTAAAAGGGCAGAAGTTTACAAACTCACAACGTACTATTTTAAGAAAGTCGATGTATTCTCCTTAGAATAAATGTATACGGTAACACATTTAAAAAAAGGAAAACAAAAACATCTAAAGGACACTTATGTCGTTTCCAACTGCAGTTCCAAGGGATTTCAAGGGCACGAATGACCTCTACCTGCTGTTTTTCCACTGCCGCACTGAGCAATTTAGCAACCTTCGAAGACAGTATCTTCAATGAAAGAAACAAATGAAAGAAAATATATTCAGTTGTACTAAAATGAAACTACGAGCAGCATGGTAAAAACAAAACAGAACTAATTCGTTAATCATGTTGTTTTCGATTATTTTTTGTTGACACATTTGTCAGTAACTTGATATCGGAGATATTTTGCATCAATTTTCTTTAGAGGAAAGTGGAAGGTTTTTCTTACCCACTCATTACGTTTGCAGGCTCCAAACTGCATGGCTAAACCCATAGCAACCTGGAAGATAATTATGCTACCATGTTATGATTAATATATGCTCATGTGTACCATCATATATGTTATCTTATTATTTCCTAACTGAGAACATGTAGGCGCCTGACCGAACTAATTTACCTTTACATGAAACATTGAAATGAAGAAGCAACATTGTCATTGTTTACAATTTCTTGTTAACTGTCACATGTGCTGTACGAATGTATGACAACAGCTTTTGCCAGGTTTAACTTAGGAAAACCATTGTCACAAGCTTGTGGTTTACCTGATTTTCAAGATGTGAGTTATTGAGAAAGTCTTCTAGAAAAGGAAAGGGATCGACCTGCATGAGGAAATGAAAAAAAAAATCAACTGATTTAATTAGCTGCCAAGTTGAAGACGATGAAAATGCATGAAGTTGGATACGGTAAAGAACCACAATTTCATTTTATTTCAGGTTAATTTTATTGGGTAATTTCCCGTATGATGAAATATGAATTCATATCTCACCTCGTTATCCCGGTAAAACTCTGTAAGCAGTGTGTTAAACTCTCCTTTTTTGGCCTGATGAAAATAAAGAATCACAACAAATGACAAGTTTTTTGCGATCTTTTTAATATTGGATAAGATCGCGACGGGTCAAATGCTATCACCACACAAGTCCAATTTATATAGCATTTCATTGGAGTTACTACGTAATAGGTCCATGATATTGCTCTGGACACCTTGTGGAAACGACGATATATGTATTGATTCCTAATTCCTTTGTCTTGATATCTTCACTAGTCCTTTAACACCATTTTCGACTTTCAGTTTTGATGTTCAGTTTTGCCAAGTGGCACCCAAATTTTGTGATAATCTCTATTGTGTCAACCAATAATGCGGTTTTATGTGTGCTGCTGGTGAAATATTGTGGATTGATCACTCTCTGTATATTCTCAATGTACTTCGGGAGCATGCAAAATTGCATTTGCATTTGCAAATTTACATTAAACATTAGGAAGAAATGAAACGTTTAAAAAGTTGTCGATAATTTGACCAATAAACTCACGCATTACACACCTAGTTTCCGTCATAGTACGAAAGAAGTTTCTGAAATTTTTGACTATTTTTACCTTGGATAAAAAGTACGCAGTAAAAGAACAAATGGAAAAAGAAAAATGAATCTTTTTCTTATACATCCAATAAATATAGAATACATACCTTTCCGTTTTCTAATTTCTCGCAGAACGAGCACAGCGCTTTGATGAACAGGTCTTTAGGAGTCGCATGTTCCTTCTGCATAAAAAAGATGAATGGTTAAATAACATATGCAACTCTAGGATAAAATTCACACCTATATAATCAATTAAAGTGTATATAAGTATACGAACACGTTTGTTGTAAATGGCGTGATTGTCTACAAAACATTTGTAAGAGTTTCTCCAGTAGGATATAAATGAAAATAAATTGAGTGAAAATAACTCTCGCTACTATATTCATTGCAAAACACACCAACCATCCAAGTATGAAAGTTCGTGATACACATAAAGACACATGGAACGTAAATGAGAACTATTTCAACAAGACGAAATTTGTAACTACAATGTTACTTTCGAAAAGTACTAATCTTTACCTCTGTTGTAAGAGGGTCTGTTTCCCCCTTTTCCTCGTTGTGAATGTCTTTGTAATGTTGTCTTTCCCTATTTCCTCTTGCTGAAGTGAACGAAAAAGCTCTCGTGGTGAATTTGTTGCTTAATATTTTGCTCTTCGAAACTCAATTTAATCATCATCGAAATTCATCACCAAGGAAAGTTAGATTGATATCTGATTTACAGCATTGTACTCTGTACTTCTGATCTCAGAAGCATCCACCAATACATTTTCCGGTTTCATAAAATACGAAAAACTGGTATGTAATTCTGCGCTACCACTAATATCTCACTCCAGATATTAAAAAAAAAGAAAAATCTGAACACCTTTGAGGTTTCACATGGATAGTTTTCTCAAATGAAAGGACAATAAAAATAACACTGGCGTAACTAAGGTATTATTGTTCAAAATTACGAAGAAAATGCAACTACCGTTGATTCATGTCACGTAAATGTAATGCATGTTCACGTACCTTTCGATACCAGATCTGTTAGGATGTTTTTTCCTGTCCGTTTTTTATATAGGTAAGCAGCCCCGAGTCCCGCAAAGAATGTGATGATAACTAAAACCAACACCACAACCAACGCGGAGTTACCCCCTTTCGTTTCACAGTAAAAACCGTCTACGAAAAAAAAAAGAGTGAAAAATAACATAAGCAGATACAGATACCGTCACCAAGATACAATCACCAAGATACAGTCACTAAGATAAAAGGGGGTTTGCGTATAAAAAGATAACTTAATTAATTAATCTGAAACTGTCGTTGCATATTACTCATGTGTCCGATGTTTATGTAGGAAATATGAACAAGAGTAAACAAGAAGGCATGGTTAAAGAATGCCTTATACAATAACTTCCCACCTGTGTGGACTTCTTCAAGCACGCTTCCAACGGATACGTTGTTCTGATCCAAAACAGGAACACAATACAGGTTAAATGCATGAACGCATCCAGTTATCTGATATTCCGCCATCACAGAATAGTGGCTTGTCTCGTTCGAAGTAGCATCCGTTGATCTCTCTGACGTAGTCTTTATTTTAACCGCATAGTTGGCTGTTTCATCGAGGGTCACTTCGAGTCGAATAGGATGTGAAATCCCCGAGATGGAACAGTTGGCAGTTCCAGAGTCGTCATCGTGCATTACGATGAAATCAGGTGACAGTCGTTCTTCAGCTAAACATTTGTGTGGTCGTAAAATATCAGAAAGAACTCACTGCGAGACAAATATTTCTAACATGAAATAGGTTGAACTCTGGAATGCATTAAACTTATTCTGGTTGCATATGCAAATGACCAACTGAACATCAAGCGACATAATATTCGATTATCATTGAATGTCATGTAATGATTAGACTACCAAATCAAGCTGGAAAGAGACTCAGTTTGAAAACACTTATGACGATCATGAGTACTTTACAAAGGTGAAAATGGAAACATTTCAGAATATGCAATATAAAAATATCATTGCATAAAAACGCATGTTCAGGGAATCAAGCATTGTCGGTATCGGCAAGTTATGTCTTAAGTAGGCGTTTGACAATTATGTGATGCAAAACGAGCCATGATAGTAACAATGTAAAAGAAAAATTTCTGTTACATATCATGTCCAACATTCTGTTTCGATGACGGTGAACTTATAAGCAGAAAGATTTCGTTTACTGATATTGATATGAACATGCCCATATGTAGTAAGACATCATTAACTTACCTAACGAAACAAGTACAGGTAGAAGTAAGTATCCTAACCACCAATTCGTTTGTGTCATGATGTTGATTAACCGTCTAAAGAAAACAATATCAGTACCTAAATAGCTGATGATTATGGGGTACATACCAGTTTGAGACTACCACTACCTATTGTTCACTACAAGTACTTACAATATGCTAACAGGGACGTTTCAAATATAACTGAAACGCGTGTCGTATTAAATGTAGGCCTACTCAGGAATGGCTCTGATATTTATTGAACGTTAAACGTGTATTCCTCGAGTATTACCCCTTTGTATTCAATTGTTGGCTGCATACAGCCATGTAGCTTAGACCTGACATTACTATGGTATAATCCAGGTCGTTGGTTGTGGAATTATCCTGTCAGAATACACACAATTAAACTAGTTCTATATTTGACGTAGTTTTTATTGAGTTACGGACAATCAAATAATCCTGCAACTTACTTCTAATATCGGCACACGATCACCCCGAGAGAAATAATACATATACGTTTCTCAGTTATGAACAGTTCTTTTCCTTTAAGGCCTTTTAAACCTTAATTTGCAATGTAAACCCATTCAGCGTGGATCTTCATTTGGAGGTTAAAGTACAAACTTACTCGAAGTACACGCAAACCGAAAGTTGGAAACGGGTTGAATCGCATATGACATTCGTTTTTGATGGCATCGTTGGTAAACAACTTGTCATAAAACATTGATATCTGTATCAACACGAGTGTAAAACAGAGCAAACAGTTGTAGTAATGTATAAATATTTCAAGTTTTAACCGTCTAAACAGTTACAACTAAGAGTCTTGTATTACAGCACCCTTTGCGAGTGAGTTTTCATGTGGGAGAGTTTCCTACGTTCAAATAGCAGTTTTTGTAACTGCCAAAATATCCTATTATATTATATATATGAGACCCGAGCGAGTCAGTGACTTTATAGGTCAAAGGTCACATATCAGTAAAATGAAAATCATTGATTTAGCATTACTTACGTGGATGGACGTCCTAGGGATATAAGAATCCTATTTGCAAAGCAGACGAAAGCAAAATAATTAAATTCAGTCATGAAATCAAAAGTCAAATAGGCAGAAGAAAAATGTAGCTAAAAATGTATCAAGATTGTTTTCATGTGGTATCGAGGACCGAAACAATAGATTTTAGGTAATCTGCAGAATATCAATAGATATCTCTGGTCCTCTCAAGATTAACAATATACAGTGAATTGTTAAGGTTACAGTTGAGGAAGAAAAAACAAAAGAAAGCACAACGAGGTCCTCGGAATGAATGGAAAACAAAGTTGCGAGCGTGTGAGTGTGTGGTTACAACCGAATTTGTGTAACGATCTCCTCCTTTACAGTAAATTAGGAGAACCTCACGCTTGATTGGTAGGTGCCAGGATATAAGGTGTAGTTTCTGCCCCAGTGATGACTTAATATGTCAAATGTCAAAGGTTATGAAAACGAAAAACACTTGTTTAGCATTATTTCAATGTGTGAATATTCTAGAAAGATAAAACTACCATATTTGGAAAGCAGACGATAGGAAAATTTTTAAAGCATATTGATGACGTCACCAGGTTAAAGGTCACATAATTAAAATGTCAAATCGGCAAAAATGCAAAAATGTTTGTCACGGTTTCCTCCTAGACGGCGAGTCGGATAAACTTAACACTTGGTGGGTGTCCGGCTATGTTGCATAGTGTTCGCTAGACTAATATGACCTCGTAGGTCAAAGGTCAAGAGTCACAGGTCATGAAAACAAGAAGAAAATTTTTAGCATTTACTCTACGTGTGAATATCCTAAGAGTTGTGAAACTACCGCATACAGACAGTAGGGCATGCAAGAATATTTAGAAAATGCTGATGACGTCACGAGGTCAAAGGTCACGTGATTGAAGGTTAAACCTCAAAAATGCTCCGAAAAGCGTGTCATGATCTCCTCTTAGACGATTATAACTCCAAACTTGGTGGGTGGGTGGTGCCTGGGTGTGAAATATAGTGTCTTCTCCATTGATGACGTCACAGTTCAAGGGCAAAGGTTATGATTAATCTAACTCATAATGCAGTGTTAGATGCTGTTAGTACGTGGTGTTAACATAACTTACGCGCTTTTCAAGGCACTCAAAGTACTCAAAGGCTTTCATCATGCAACTTTAAAAGAGAACATGAGTAAGTTGCAAAGTAAGTTTAATGCAGGTACTGTAGTAATAACGTTGCACCACTTGTCTGTTCATCTGTTATACGAAAAATAAACTCTCAAAAGAAGATGCATATCAATAGGATATTTCACATCTCTTGGCAATTACGATAAGCAGTTGTGGCATGAAGGTAATTCAGTACAGGCATTTACCGACACCCGTTACCAATATGGAAGACATATCTTAATTACAATTGAATGTATAGTTACAAACAATATGTCGGTGATTATAGTGTACACGTCAGTGTGAACAATGACTGTGGTTTATTCATTATGATAAAAGTTGCCCGGGTTGTAAAGTTTAGTTTTGTTTTCAATGCCTACGATTAATGTCGGTCTGGAGCGACGGATATATTCCTAGAAAAGCATTTGGGAACAAATCATTTGTCCAAAGTTTTTAATCTAATTTCTATTACATTGAGACATAATTTCTATACTATAGGAACATCGGGAACATCGAAGTTGAAGTGTATGTAAACTCTCGTACCAGTCTGAATAGTACACTGACCAAAATATTAAACGCATCTTCATTTAAGGTCCCGCTTCTGTTCATTGTTTTTCTCTTCATAAGTTGTTTGCAATTTAGCCTTCTCTCCACTGTGGTGATCTCTTGTTTGACTTCCGTTCCCGTCTTGCCTAGCGTCAATATTGATAGATACAAATTTGACTGCTTTTCTATTTACTGTGTCTGTGTAGTGCTTGCTGACATATAGTTTCGACATATAGTCATATTCATTTGTTATATAGACGTAAACTTTCTGTACACAAAACAAAATGACATCATCGACGTCATCATCATCGTCATTATCATCATCATCATCATCACCATCATCATCATCATCATCACCATCATCATCATCATCATCACCATCATCATCATCACCATCATCATCATCATCATCATCATCATCATCATCATCTTCATCGTATGCCGTGCCTTTGTCGCGTTGGACACGTAAGTGTTTATTGTAGGAAAGACTGAGTAAAGAGGGAAATTGTAAAATCATATGTGAAATAAAAAATGAATGATCAACCTTATAAAATAAGCGGTAAGTTGTACCTTAAAGGGAAAATAGTGTTAAGAATATATCAACATCGCATTGAAAGAAAATAATTTTCTTTATTGTTAAACCTTTCAGTCGTATCAATTAACATCTGCAGAATCTCATTCAAAACATTATGCGAGTGATGAAACAGAAGGTACATCGTTTGAATTTTTACAAACAACTGAAAAATAAATAACTGAATTGCTATCTATGAGAAATTATTTCTTGAAAAGACTGAGGCTACTGTCCTTCCTTACGTTGAATAATCTATCACCCTATGTCCACAAACATTGGCTTTAATAACATTGTTTTCTGTTAAAAGGAAATAGGAGTTTGTTTCACGGAAAACAAACATATTTTCAAAACCAATGTTTGTGGAGATACAGTGATACGTTATTCAAAATAAGGAAGGACAGAAGCCTTCTTTTCAAGAACTAAGTTTCTCACAGATAGGAATTCAGTTGTTTGTTGTTCGACAATAATTTGTTCACCCAAACTTTTCAAAACACAAATGACACATCTTCCGTTACTCAACGCATGCATAATATTTTGCGGAGATGAAGCTTTTGCAGATGTTTATTCATGAGACTGAATGGTTTCACAGCGATTTAGGCTATTTTCTTCTTTATACCTTTTTGGTTTATTCTAAATGCCCTGTTTCCCTTTAAAACAAACACCTTATTTTCCTTTAGGCATTTTTTCCCCCTCAAAATGCATATTTAAATCATGGAACAAACTGCTCGTTTGTAAAAAAAAATACAAACAACGTAAAGAGGAAAATGTAAAATCAAATGTACGATCACCATAATGCAATAAGAGATAATTTGTTTCTTAAGCATGTTTTTGTCAAACCGCATATACTTAAATCATGGGACACACTTGCGATCCTGAACCCTCTTGATTCGATATTAATGGATACAGTGTTGACAACATATTTAGGTATGTGACCGGATAATGACTTCGATGCCTTTTGAAATTATCATTTAAATTACTGGTCTGAGTAGAGTAATAAAGGTCAAAGGTCAAAGTTAAAAACGGGAGCCAACTTGTCATAATGTGGGTGGAGAGACCATGCATGTATGATCCCACTTTGAAAGCTCACTTTTTTTTTTTTACTAAAAACGTGTATTGCATATTCAGACTGTAAGGGTTTCGGACTGAAAACGTGTATCTCATTTTATGGACTGAAACCTTTTTGGACTGAAAGCGTGTATTTAATATTTGGACGGGAAATTTGTAGGACTAAAACTCTTTTTTTCCAACTGAAAACGTGTATCTTATTTTCGAAATGAAATCGTGTCGGACTGGAGACGTGTACCCTCGGGTACTACACTGCCTTAGCTATAAATGACGTACAATGGATGACTGACAGTCACAACAGAAAGACGTGCAGCACAGTGACGTCGATCAAAAACCATTTAGGCACCGCAGATCAATAAATATTCCGGATTAGTAGATAAGTCCATCCTAAAACAAATAGGTCAAAGACACAAGAAGTCGCTATCAAATATCAAATCTAAAACGTAGAAAGGGAAATCAGTTCTTGTGTTTATGTCCCTACTACTTCAGCTTCAGTTTACATCTCTTTTACTTCAGTTTGCATCGTTACTACGTCATTTTACATCGTTACCACTTCATTTTAAATCGTTACTACAGAGTTATATAGGCCTATCACTTAAAATCAGCCCCCAACGATTACCTTTGTTCTCCTGGAGTTTTATAGCTACCGGTTTCTACCATGTTGGATCACCCAAAATACTATTTGCACCTAATGTCACACGAACGTGTACACGGTGACATTACATCAAAGCAGTAAATATGTTTGGATACAATATGGTGTTCTACACACAACTTGCAATCTGAATCAAATATACAACTCAACGTGGTTTGGGGAATCGAATGATTATGTAATACGACACTGATAAGATTTGCAAGTCCGTTGATTGCCTACTTTTTTACTTCATGAATGAAACGTAAAACCTTAGCGCACTGATGCAAATCTAGAAAGATTAGAAAATATCAAAGTGCCTATAAACTGTGAAGAGGGTGGTGTTGTTGCGATGCTTTTTGCTGCACATAGTATGGCGACTCTGTTGCATAAGGCAACATTATTACAGACTTCGTGGTTACAGACTTTTTTTACTGCCTCACCTAACGTCCCGTTTGTATATAAGTCAATGTTTGTCAATGTACTAATTTGTAACCATCAATGAATGCCGATTACAGCTGTCATAAACAGTGAGGGGAGCATCGAGTCCTGTTGGAATATTTTAATTTCGTAAGAAATTAAAAAAAAAACACATTTTTTATGAGGTACGTCAAACTTAAAAAGAGGATCACTACAATTAATGTTGCGACACAATTAATTTTCTAGTATGAGGGGGAACTATCTGGTGTAATTTTCTTGTGTAGGTTTCCATGTACCAAAAAAAAAGGAACTACATCCTCAACTACATAAAATTCATTTCCAGTAGGGGTAAGTTGAAAGTGACCACAGCCTTTGCTCTCCTTTCTCATTGAAGTCTTATGGAAAATTACATTGGACGGTGTCCTTCATAAGCGTCTCCCCAAGTCTCCACTCCACCCCACCTCGAGGTAAACCCTACCCTGAAAGCATGTATACGGTATACAGTTTGATTCGAAGACATTCAGCCTCTGGTGTGACAGCATCGTTGTATGACAATAGGTGCCAAGTTGCCAAGGAACATTATAAAGGGTAAAATAAAGGCAGGCTGGAAATTAAACCAGGGAAGTGATGAAACTGACTGGATATACGTTTTGAAGCAATGTTTCGTTGAGCAGGCAAAGAGTTACTTCCGAATGGCCTCAACATTTTCGAGTACAAGTGTATCTACCATCACGCTAAAACAATAAGAATAATGATGTTTGGGTAATTGCCTAGAGATGCAGCAGTTGAGCGCACCACTAATGCAATGACTTGATGCCATGACTAGCCACATAGTGACACCTACCTCACAAAGAGTACATGTGGTTATAAGCAACAGAGAATCGATCTTTATGTATCAGACAGAAACTACATACGTCGGGAAGAAAAACGCAGACTAAAATGTCAAGTGACTAAAATGTGGATCAGGGACCAACCAGACCCAGAATATGTTTATTATTGAAAACTTTTGTAATTCATGTTTGGTCAAATTGTTACATCCACAATAGACAGAATCAACATTTATGATGTTATAATGTTGTTATAACATTTATATTTAAAACTCAAAATTGCCCTGTCCTTTCTAAGGTTGAAGAGAGAGATTAAAGGAAGAAATGTACACTTGATTCAAACTTTCATCAAACTCTTTGGCCTTACGTATTGCTTTCGTCGTCAATTCCCATAACTTTTCTTTTACAGTTCAATGACACTGTAGTATATCACACATGAAAAAATCTTTATGTGTGAAGTAGCCGCTATCGGATGAGTATATTTACATACATATTCTCTAGAATTCCATACGTAATTATTGTAGAGCGAGGAACACAATAAGTTAAAGGACAAGAAGATATAATTATGAGCTAATGTTTTCGCAAATCTAGATAGTGAACCAGATACAGGTAAGTGGTACTATTCCCTGAGCTGTCATTTTTTCTCACCATTAGCAGTATGATAAACATGTACAAATCGCAGGTTTAAAACCAGTCATAAAAGGATTTTCGTCAACATTCCGTTGCCGTTAAACCAGGAATTTGTAACTGCCGTACAGGTCATTGATGTGTTGAAATACGCAAAAGATGTGAACCTATTTGCATCTGTCTGAAAGCATAGACGCAGGCATACATCACATACCAGTCAACGGTCTTAACCACATCTCAAATAGATACGCATAACATACTAGTTTTATGGGAAAGGAATGCAAACATCTTGACACTAGGCCAATTGTAAGACTTACATCTGCGTGAAACATATCGTTACAAATTATGACAAAATGTAACTAGCACCTACCCTTTGGATGCTAATAACATGCTACTGATAACTAGCAGGTGAATACGATTAGGAAAAGGTGTAAATAGACCGTTGCAGATCACAGACATGCGCACATGCTTCACTAATTGCCTTATTTCTTTAGTAATGTATTACATATTAATTCTGTCACTTTCGCAAATTGAAGGAGAATACTTCCTTATTGGATAACACATATCGGTATGATTATTTCAAAAACACGGCAGTAAATAACATCAACGATCGAACAAGAAAGTGAGGCACTATAGACGTAGAAGCGTCGAACTCATTCCATAGAAAATTACCACAACTTCATCATGTGAAGTTGGTTACCACCATTCATTATTGTATGTGTACTATATGTTCGTTCTGCTATTGCCATTGTAATTTACTTTTAGAAAAAGGAATCGGAAAATTGAGTCAATTAACGTGGTTGCTAAATGTAACTTTTAAATTGTAAAAAAAAAAGAGTAAAAGAAAAGCCAACTTAGAAGCTGACATCCTTTTTTTTCGGGAAGGCTAAAGATATATGGATATATAAATGTATTCGTAATACGGTAGTATTCCACATTTCACGATTTAGTGTAAATCGATGGATATCGTTTTTGATAATATAAAATGACTTACAACCGTAAATATTTAAAGCAGAGTAGTGCAACTCTGTCGAGATTGATAGGCCTAAAAACACCTTCTTAATCCTCTAAATTGTTTAACAACCCAAACGTAAACTGTGTTTGGTTAGAAAAAAACAAAAAGCATAGAAGTACATTTATTGTTGAAATGTAATCTAAGTGCATGATATGCACAAAAAGAGCAATTTATATGAGGCAGTCTAACTAAGCCGTAACCAAAACAAGATAATTGTCTCAGGAACTGACGTTGCTGTAAACGGAATGTGAAAATTGTTTTGCGTTGTCAATCGTGTTTACGATTTTTAATCTTTAGCGTTGTCGTCTTCCTTCTCTCCCCCGTCGCCTGTCTGATCATTGTTTTTCTCGATGTTACTGGCGTTTTCTGTTTTTCCTTCTTCATCGTCTCCTTCTTTACGTTCTACATCGTCTTCTACCGAAGGTTCCTGGTCATCTTGCTGACTTTCATCTGCGGGACTGGAGGTCTCGGGTAGCTTTAGACTATCAATTTTCGGTAATTGGTCTTGGCTCTGCAAATTTGAAGAGTGCATGTTGCAACGACAAATCACTATGCGTTTCCTTCTGTAGATTATTTATAAAATTAATAACATGATTTGTGTGTGTGTGTTTCTGGAACTGTTTATTCCAGGCAACAATAATCTGCGAGAGATACACCAGTAATAAACGATTATGTATTTGCTTTTAAAAGCGCGTTCTGTGTAAATGTAAACCAACCTGAAGCATTCTTTCACGTAAGTGCTCCTTGCTAACCTGAAATTGGTAGTAAAAAAAAAAGGTCATCATGTTAACCTGACAGCAATAAATTTGTTCTTCAACCTGTGAAATAGCACGAAAACTTAGCAAGGCATTCATGGGAGAAGAATTAAACTTTTTTCTTAAAAAAAAATGGATAGTTAAGATAATGTTCAGATGAAGTCATGTGCACCGTTTGCACAAAAAGAAGGCTTTTATGAACATTCTTATCAAAGAAAGAGAATAGATTCATGCAACGTGGACTGTTGTTGTGTTTACCAGTTGCGGACTACATCCCTGTATTTTTTTTTTAACTATACTCAAATACCATAAGTTTATCATCAAACAATATTTGTTTATAGATTACCAAATATTGAAATAATCACCTTAAATTTTGTAATTATATCTTGCATTAAGTTCTCTACTTGTGTGTCCGGTTCCTGGAAAGGCATAGAAGAGGAAGTCAAGATTCAATGCAATTTCTAATATTTATTTAAAACATTCCTCACTGCAATATTCAACGAAAGGTTCATTATATATTTCAATCTACTGTCGTCTAGAGTTCCCCCCCCCCCCCAGAAAAAGAAATAACGAGATTTGCTTGAAAAAAAATTGGAATTGCGAATAAGAAAAATATAGATATTCCCTGCTGATGTCGATATTCCTACGTTATTCACCATGCCCAAGAGTCATAATTCAAAGGTACTGTTAATGGGTGATTATCTGATTCTAATGGTTATCAAGAAAGTATCTGCAGATCTCGAATTTTAAATTTTACCTAACGTGCCACAGAATTACTGCGGTCTTTTTTTTTTAAAACAAGTCTACCCAATTTTACTCATTATTACGTTATCATTCTCACCTGATTTTCGTTTGATACCATGAGTAACAAATCAATCCATTCTTGAAATTGCCACTAAAGAAGACAAGATGAACAATGTAGAATGTTAATATAGACTTCTCTTAATTGACTTTAGTCTTAACCAGAATAAGCCCTTGCATGGTTTCCCATTCCCTTGTTCACACTACGAATGGTGAGTAGTGTCCTTACTCGCGTTTATAGAAAAAAGTTTCCAAAAATTTACTATTTTTACAATTTTTACAATGTTACACATGTCAAAACCATTCATTGTCCCTTGCTGAGAGATAAGAGCTTGCTGTTGTTTTCAGTTGACCTCCTACCCATGGGAGTAGATTCATTTCCTAAAATTGAGGGATCGGACGTTTTCACAATATAGGAATCACCGTTCTGAGGGTAAGGGTCTGAGGGATGGCCCTTCCAATTTAAAAGGAAAAAGAATTTAACGGTCTCTATATGGCAAATTGTGCAATATTGTTGTGGTTAATGTTCAACAAGTATCCTGAAAACGCACGATAATTAAATAATTTAAAAAAAATCGTATGTTTTCTGTACACAACCTTATAGCATTAGGCTACTTTTTATCTGTTCTTAGATATGCGTTGCTGTTTGAAAAGCAAAAATGGCAAATTGTTGTTGACAACATTGATTGTTGAGATAACAACACTGCACTATGATGCCCTCTAGCCTCGTACCAGTAGGTGATATTGCTAACAGAATATATATTGATTGAATGAAACTAAGTGGCTCACCCATAAACACACTAAACAAACAAAAGTGAACAACATTTTCCATATGTAATGCACGAATATCCCGAAAATTTGTTTGTTCGATATCTAGAACATCTATAACATATCTATAATTACACATCTTTAGAGAATACAGAGGTAAATGCAACCCTTTAATTTTTTGAGATAACCTGACAATGGTAAAAAAGTTCCATAGTTGAGCTGATTGCGAGTTATATTGTCCTAAAATTACCGTTGAAATTTTTGGACCGTTGGATTTTTTACCTATTTCTGTGGGATCACCACACTATTCAGATAAGAGGTTTTTCGGATACTAAACTGCAGATACAGGTAATGTAATGACCATCCTCATCAGTTATAACGAACTCTCTAAACGCCCATTCGTCAACGAAAAACATATGGTTACAGAATGACTGCACCCTTGATGTATAAGACATTAAAATTGACGATGTGGACGTTTGAAGTCAGGAAGTGTGTTCAGTATTCTATATTGTAACCACTCATCATAGTTTGGGGTTTCATCATCCCGAAAAGTGAGAGCCGCCCCCCCCCCCCCTCAGATCCACACCCATAGTCTGGACTTGAAATTTCTCGCTCGTCATAGCTAACCTTCTTGGCAACTTCTCATGTAAAACAGCCTGTTTCAAAACGACTTATAGCCTGTGCTGCTTTACAAAATCCGTTTATGGACAGATTTACTACACTAGTAAAATATTTCAAATTGTTTCATAATTTAAAACATGACGTGACATTATTGATCGAGCTGACACTACATCTCATACTCGGGTACCTACCAACCAACTTTGAACTTACCATCTCCGATTTACCAACCACAAGGAGATTTTGATACAGTCTTTTACAAATTTTTGGTAATTTTGACGTTGTGATTTGGTAGTTTGACGGAAGACATAACTTTACATCGTGAGGCATCTACTAAAGGCGTCTACCAACCCTACCTATTATGACAGTGCGGACACGTGGCAATTGCAGACACATGTTTAATTCCCCCACAGCCACCTTAAGTACCATGCCAGGTTAGATCCTCCATGAATACAAAATACACAGCACAAAATGTGACCATATCAACTGTTGCTAGAGCAAATGAGAGGCCCATTATTTTAAAGCAGCTTTAATATCTCATCTCATATATTACATGAATATGAGATGACGTAATCTATTCGTTGCTGCGAGTCATTTTATTATATTCTAATGGCAAATTAAATGAAAAATGACTTATGGGATTTTCAGATGTTTGCATTTATTAGTTTGAAAAAAAAAACCCCGATACCTTCTCTTTTTTGCTGGATTCCAAGATCTTTTTTGTCACCTACACAGAAACGAAAGTAAGACAGATTACAAAGAATATAATAGTGTGTTTGCATCAGCATATTACCTCGGGAGTTTCAATTTCCTCTACCTCTGACACTTTGGTGTGACATATTTATATACATATATATATATAGGCCTATACATATATATATATATACATATATGTATACATATTTCGTATACTGCCCATTCCCTCCTTGTTCAGCAAAAAAGTAAAAATAAAAAATAAACATTGACGTATGATTATGGTAATTATTTTATATGTTGCAAATTAATATGATACATTAATATGATTTCAAAGAATGCCTCTACCAACCCTTTTATCTGTTAAAATTGTTACTCGCTCGTCCAAAGGAATCTGAGAAGAATGTAGAGAAAGGATATGCGAAGATGAAAGAGAACTATATCTTGCTGTTGTTGAGAGATAAAGGTATGGGAACAATTAGTGCCAATTGAAAGAAAAGACAGCTTAATTCTTCCCGGGATATAAGGATTAGTTTTATCACATTTTTTGTGCATTCCACATTTCAACGTGAAATGCCAAGTAAAGTTTGTACTTCAGTGAATAATATTTTAACTCCAAAGATGCAGGAAATCATTACTTCAATAGCACAAATTAAATAGAGCTGCACTGTGGTAACACAGGGATTCTTGAATCATTAAGAAAATTAAGTAAAAAACAAAAGGTTTCTTTGTTAAACATCTATTCTTGACCTAAGTGAGAACATGCTTAACCAATCCATGTAATGGAAACCATGCCATACATACCTTCATGTCATCAAGAATTGTTTTAATATCAGAAGGTTTTGCCTAAACAAAAAAAAAAATAAGTAAAAGGCATTTGTTATTATATTTTTCAAGGTCACTAGGAACAGAGTGACTATATTCTTGTTTTCGAGCAAATATGTGAGGCAGTACCTTGAAGTTGTTGATGACTGAACCGAACAATACTGGATATTTGTCATTCTTTTGCTGAAAGAGAATACAAAATGGTTAACTAATGATAATGCATAAACTGAATAGGTCTATATTATTAAAACAGATAACGTAGGATTAGCTAGAAGCATTGCGAGAACTTGTGGGTATGATGTTTGTATCTAGCAAAAATGTGAAACAACGTAACGAAAATGAAAAAAAAAACCTCAACAGTAGTCGTATTGTTAAGTAATGATAACTTATGACAATGGAACGACAGTTCGTACTTGATATTCATTTAGATGGTTTTTAACTTTGTAGGAGTGTGCCATAGGTTGATTGGTTAGGGAAGATGAGAAAATGAGACAACTCACTGAGACCCCTATGCAGTAATGAAGGGTGTGGGTTCACTTTGTGTGTGTTCAGTTAGTGTGTCCTGATCTACCAAAACTCTCCACACTTACGAGTCACACCAAGATCTCTATGCATAAATGAAAGACTCACAGAGTTAGACATCGAATGTAAATAGTCCAAACTAAAGCGGGAAGCGTTATGTCAACATTTTGCGTCTTTGCGTTACCTCTCTGTGTTTTCTTTAGCTGTTTTAGACTGATATTTTGAAAATATATTAAATCCAAATATTTTAAAGTCACTTTAACAGGATGTTTCGATGTAGTACGACTGTTTCTAGCTGCTAAATTGGCGGGTATAGCAAATGTGACAACTCACCTGAGTTTTTCCTGCTTTCAAAGTTTCCAGTAAGTTGAACAACACAAATTTCATCCATATAGATATGCAGGACTGGGAAATGAAACGACGAACGGTATAATATTACCCAAATCAATGTCTCTATGTCATCTTAATGTTCCAATGAAACGAAATACTATTGCGTCAACAGAAATATACATAAATTCGTACCCTTCAAGTACTTTTAGCGGTATAATATAAGGAATATCATCTATTTGTACAACCTAATTTACAACGGTAACTAGAAATGTTTTTTGGAGATGTTCTCATGTACAAATCATACAGTTGTGGTTTATATGTCATCTACAAAGTACATAGTAGAAATAGTAAAAGATGAGTTGTCACCTTTTCATCCATTTGAAGCTTTTCGAATTCTTCAACAATCTGAAAAATAAACAGAAATGCCTCTGAGAGATATTTTATGAACCAACTACATTAACCAAAACAGGATTCTTTACGTATTCGGTAAATATTCTGTATTATTCTACATCTTTCTCCTTCATGAATAATGTCAGTAACAAAAACATGAAAATTACAACCACCCTGTAAAATGCAACTTACTAAATTTGGCTGTTTATTTGATATTACTGACAAACAGTCATTGCAAACAGGTGATTCTTACTGACATAATAAACAGATTGTAATTAGTTGAGTTGTTACCTTTTCATCCAGTTTAAGTGCTGTGAAATCGTCCACCACCTTAAGAATGAAAGAAGGGAAACTTGGAGAGATGGGCATTAAGAAACTGTAACGACCTCAGCGATCTGCTGTATAATATTTGCCTAAGGTGTATTAAATTGAAACAATTATCTGTTACATTTTTTACAGTCAGTTTGCCTTTATTGGCAAGACAGACAGAAGTGAGTTCTGAGAAAACTTCAAAAATAATTTCAAGGTCACAATTACAAACCTTTTTGTTCGTCAAGGTGGTTGCTTGCATATCGTGAGGTATCTACGGTAAAATTAATCGAAAAATTTGTTTTTAAGACAAGCAACCGGTAAATTGGGGTGAAATGATGACAGTAGTCTACAAATAAGTGGTCGAACTTGGAATACTCTAGACAATGTTCTTCTTTAACAATCTATTCACAAACAAATGATATGTTACAGAAAGATTAGACATCTTATTTAAGCTACCAGAAAAAAAAATACTTACCCCTAATTCAAAAATGGATTGCAGTTCCCATGGAGTTATCTTTGACAAAAAGACACGAAAACGAATAAATTCTACACTTTAGATTACAAAATTAAAGAGGATTCCTCGTTGAGCATGTATATGTTTGAAACTAGGATTAACTTAAACATGTCTCAAAGCTTTAAACAGAGAAATATATGCTTACCATTTAGGAACTCGTGCCTTACCTTTGTTTTGAGAGCGTCATCTAGGAAGGTTGCAGAAACCTAAAAAAGTACATACACACAATATTGAGGGTTGCATATTTATATAAAACAACATTGACGTAATTCATATGATTACTTAAGATTCAATGTCCTTTTAGAATTCCATTAACTTAACTCAATACGACGTTCAATGAACATAAACTATACTTCTGAAGATCAACATGAGGTAAGAATTTCTACCACTAACCACAATACGAGACAGTACACACAATAAAATGATTGACTTTTTATTACCTCTTTATGAGCACATATTGCTTGTCTGTCATTGTCAGAGAACTAACAATAAAAAACAAAATTAAGACATATATATGGTATACACAGGTAATGGAATGATTCAAATCATAAAGCAATTGTCTTAACTTTTGTCCAATTATATCTAATTTGTTTCAGTAAAATCTTAAACTTACGAAGTAATCAATAGATTATTGACATAACCATGTGCTTCTTAATTCTTCTTTACGTTTGTAAGGTAGTAGTAGTATTCTGAAGGGTGACCACGTACGTGAGATATATAGATCCAGAAAGTATTTTAAATTAATAATACCGATATTCTTTAAATGTTCTGTTAATTGTTACAATAGACGATTTTGATCTAAAGCTAACATTTTATACCTAACAAACTGTGGAAACGATTGAAAGATTTCACGTTTAAAGTGTTTTCATTGGTGATATGTGAATCGTTAAAAGTATTAGGTTACAAACACTTCATAAGCAACTCACATCTCTGAGGGTGGCACTTAGTTCGTGAGGCCTTAACTAGGGTAAAAGAAGTAACAGAGAAGTGTCAAATACATGTCAATACTTTATTTGCAGTCACAATCCGCCTAAGGAACATTCCACAAGAAATGTAATGTCTGCAAGAAATTAGTTGTCTTACCTTGAGTTCCGTGATAACACCAAAGAAAATATCCTTTGCCTGTGGTTTCAAATCCTGTAATGTAAATACAAATTTTTAAAAACTTGACCTTTTACAACAGTAAAACTTAAGTTGTGGCGCATAAGTTGCTATGTTACGTAATGTTTGGAGAGAGGCTTTGAGTGTAATGCGTATCGTTTTATGCACCCAATTGCAAAATTGTTTCATAGTGAGTCCACAGTACAAACAGCTTGATTCACAGTACAAACAGCTGGTTGCTGTTTCAACTTTGAAATTCAATTCAAATTGTATGTATTTTTTGTTATTTCATTATCACATTTAAAAGCACAAAATGAGAGAGGAGGGCTACTTAGTTGTGTTGTTCTTTCCTGTTGATCTGTACTAGATTGTACATTCATACAATATACTACCTGACTGCTGTGAGTCCATGCAAGCAAAAGTTTACTAACCTTATCCTGTGTTAATACATTAAGCACAAATTTCGTCGTATCCTTTCTATGTCCCTGTCAAAAGAGAAGGTGTCACTTTTACAACAGTGATAGTTAACATGTTTATTTTCCTTATATGTATATATAGACCATCGACTTGAAAAACAATAAATAACAGTAATACATAGTTCACAATGCATATTAAGCAGGAATAGCCAACCTTGATTGTCAGGGTTTAGATGGTTCGGGGAGGGGGAAATTAAAAGAACGGTGAGTATGAGTAAGCATAGTCTATTCCAGTAAACGCATTTATGACCAGTGTGCTATTGGAAATTACTTTCATTTAAAGTTTACAATAAACTCTGAACTATCCGATCGATTTAGCTCCTCGTCTGGCAGTGGGGGTTCCACTGGAGGTATTTGCGCCATTAATCGGCATTATATTCAATAACTCAGCAGTAAGGTATTCTAAATTACCTGTAATTATGGATTTGATACATCTAGTCGCACAAATTCAGCTTCAAATATGTATTCATAGGCAAACAAATGAATAATAATATCACAGCAGTTTGCATTGTCTCAGTTCTGGGCACAGCTTGCAACCTACACAACAGTGGTATAAAGATGTCAATTACGTTTCAATGTTTCATTGTCAAAGTTGGTTACAATGAATAAGATAAGAAAGAGATGGTACCTGTGATACAATCTTCTCAATAACAATTTCATGGGCGACCTGCACGTAAAAATAGAAAGGTGAAGATGGAAATAAATTAAATAACGTTTTGAAAAGAAAAAAAAATCATTACACGTCTTTATCTATCAAGGATGATTATATTTTACCAGCTACTTTAAATAGTCTGTGAACAAAGAACATTGCGAAAATAACTCGCAATAGTGCAATGGTAACTCACCAGCTCCTGTATTATCACTTGATACATAACTTCCATGTGTACATCTCCGAGATCCTGTACAGGATATTAATATGGTTTATAATTGTTATGGGCTGTAATGAATTTGTAATATATTCGGTTGATATGGTATCATACTTATCAGTAATGACTTATAAGTATCATATATCCTGTACAAAATATGCAATACGTAGTATACGTAATACGTCAGGGCTATGTGTATGAAGACGAAATTGCTTTTATAAATTGAAAAAGGGCTAACTATGCATCAGGACTTTTGACTTATTTTCAGACAGATCATTCAGTTTGCATCACTTTTTAAAAGACAAACACAGGTAAGTAAAATCAGTAGCTTCTGTATCTACTCTTAGAAAGAAAATGGTTATGTATTTGTCAGATTATATAGGTTCAAACTGATAACTCTTCAGGCTATACTATGTTCATATAGAATAATAATAATAATAGTAATAGTAATAATAATAATAGTAATAGTAATAATAATAGTAATAATAATAATAGTAATAATAATAGTAATAGTAATAATAATAATAGTAATAATAATAACAGTAATAATAATAATTATAGTAATAATAATAGTAGTAATAAAAGTAATAGTAATCATAATAATAATGATGATGATAATAATAATAATAATAATAAAAAATAATAATAATAAAGAAGAAGAAGAAGCATTTACAGGGCGTCATTTGAATATGTTACAAATTATGAAACAATTTTCACACATACCTCTGGTTTAGACATCCAATTACCAAGTTGCACAATGATGATCTCCTCAGATATCTGCATAACAAAATCAATAATCGTAAAAATCAGTAATCGTAAAAAATCAATATTTTGCTATATATATGGATTATACCATAATACGAAGCAATCATCAAATTTTGTTTTAAAATGACTTGGGTAACTAGAAAGAAACGATTAAACAATAAATGAAATTAAGGTTAATTCCTTTTCCCGTCTTTAATCTACAGTTTCCTTATTTTAGTACTTCATTATATCTACAGTACTATAAAGTTCTAAACACCTTTTATGACTTGTATATACCAAAAACCTGAAGAGGCTTACCAATTTAGAGTCCCGACAAGATTTTAATTCATAAACAAAATCTTTGGGAAGGAGCTGTTGTGGAAAGAAGACAAAACGCTCCGCTCATTATTTCATATTTTCTACATCTTAGAGTCCTCGATTTGTTTATAATTTAAATATCTCAATAATGGTTATGATATTGAATAATGCCCATATTGAAATTTCAAAATGATTCTAGTTACTCTTTTAAAGATTTTTGGGATAAAACGTTTATTTTAGTCACCATTGATCAATTTTGTGAGCCCATTTGTGCTATATATATGTTCTGAAAATTTTATTTTTTTTTTATTCTATTTTTTGAGAAATAAATGTTGAATCATCGATGTTATATTTTAGATCCTCTGTTTTTTTTTTTTAATTTCGAAAATATTTTATAAGCAAATTATCAATTTGAAGAAGACTGAAACATTAGAATAAACTGATTATTGCAATAATGGACTTTTGTAGTTTAATGTCGATTTCAGTTGGAACAGGAAGAAGATTTCTTTATCTCTGTTCAATGACAACCTGTCATGACGTTCATTGATTTCATGAGAACGGCCAATTGCAGTGATGATTTTGCTCGTTGAGAAGGGCAAGACACAACAGTATTGTTTTTGTACTTATAACTACATACACACGTGCTAATAGTTACACAAGAATTGAATCGCATACCCTTTCCTTTGACAGAAGACTGACCAATCCGTCTAAAAGAAATTGATCTGTTTCCTGAAATTAAAGTATTACTCTATTTAAAATACGACTAATGAGACTAAAAATAAATCAGTTGTGCAGCATGCATTATTCCTATATCGATTTATTTTCAAACTAGTGTATGTATAACGTAATAAAATGACACAAACTAAGCAACCTGTAACATATGTCAATTTGTAAATAATATTTAAAACAGTATAAAATTAATACTCACATGGTCAATGTTTCTAATACCTTTGAGCAATGCTATCAAAGTTTCAGTAGATAGCTGGGTAAACAAAAAGGTTGGAAATAAAATAGTAGAATGTCATAACTACGAGAAAAATCCAGACAAGACGACCGGTAGAATGTTCATTGAAAGGTCATTTTAATATCATGTATGATATTCATGTTGCAAAGGAATTCACATGTTTCATATCATGGTGTAGTGACTGGGCGCAAGAAGCAATGCAATCAAAGATACAGTAAGTTTCTCTTAATTTCTACAGTTCTTTCACTCGTAACATGATTGGCTAAATTGCATTTGTTTGAGAAATCACAATTTCTTACGCTTTGGATATGTTTTTCAAAGCACATATCGTGATGCCGTGTGCGCTTTTATTTTGGTGATAATAAAAGATGCAACATAGCAATGCAGCTATCGCAGACTTAAAACAACAACAACACAACTTTATTGTTTGAATTTTAAGTATGTTTAAGTTACGTAAATCCACCCAATCTTGGACACTTACCCAGCTATCATCTGTGCTTACAGTTTCGTAAAATTGTCTAACATGTTGCTGAAGAATATAGGGAAAACTTTATGAAGTGACTTAGTAACGTTAGAAAAGTAATGAAAAATATCAAACAATGTACTTTTGAAATGATATTTTTTACCCCTGTAGCTGAAAAAGACGTTGGCACCTTCAGTTGAAGTTACAGAGTGCAATAAAATGGACAGATTCCATACAGCGTTAGAGGTATACATTAAAACGAAAAATGGGTTCCGATGAATTAAATAAATTGGAGTCATAATTTATAAACGCTTATGTAAAGAAATTTGAGAAAAGGAGAACTAATACTTATCTGAAGCTTTCCAAGGGAAAACTCATTTAGGCAGTACAAAGTTACTAATTGCAATGCATTTTCATATACTAATAATTCGTTTACAAAAATACTTCTGTTGAACTCATACAGACGAACGTAAAATAAGTAAAATATAAGTAAATATTTAGTTCTAGCAATTTTGGAAATGACTGATTACTTTTTAAGAATTGTACATATTATAATCTTCATTTTTCTCAAATCGTTTACTAGCCATTCTCTTATTGTATTTCTAATATAATGTATGACTTATAAATAAAAGAAAAATGCCAATCAATGAGAAATGCTGACCGAAAGTTCACAAAATAAAAAAAGCAAAATAAGTTGTGCAAAGCTGTGAAGGAATAATTAACAATTTGGAATATCTTTATCAAAATAGTAATACCCTCTCATCGTTATCATGAAGAAGAAGTAGATAGTGATTAACATCAATCTGCAAAGAAAAGAAATTATTTTTTTAGAGCACATGTTACTGTAAAATAAATTTCACATGCTTCTGTCTTGTCTTATCAATGTATTAGCCGGTAATGGGTCTACTCATTAACTACCTTTTCTACGAGAAGTACAAAGTACTAAGATACAAGTGGTTGTCAAACTCACAGATTTATGTTCAACACAAAGTAGCAAAAGGTGGCGCATCACTTGTGCATTATCCTGCAAACCAAAATATGTACACGAATTAGTTACAGAGAAATAACAACAGCAAACATGATTCATAGATAAATCACTTCACCTATCAAGTCAAGAACATAAACTGGCATTGACTTTTTTGGAACATGGAATACTTCCGTTCTGTTATGTTTTGACTCATATCTAAATGAAATTGGCTTCGACGCATTGTCATTGTTCTTTAATGCATGATTCCCCCAGACTGCAGAAAGTGTAACTTACATTAAGAGGCACGAGTGACGTCAGAAAGCGTTCTCTGTAATCTCGATCATTCGGCTGAAGATTGGAGAGAAATTGGTGAATAATCAAATTTAATCTTTCGATTATTATGCTGTGCGTCCAGCATTACACCAGTTACATCATTCCATGTAAGTATGAGTCTCTTATTATGTTATAATACTAGTACGTTATGTAATAAAAATCACTGTTGTGCCTGGACATTAAATGGCTATAAATCATTCAAAGGGTACGTTATAATAACATGTAAAAGAGCATAAGCAGGAAGTATTGCAATCGCTGTGTAGCACTACAAAACTACCTTAAACTGATATCATTGTTCATACTTACATCATCTGATTTTTGTATTGTTAGTACAGTTCTGAGGCATGTCTGCAATGTTGCAATGATATCATCCTGGAGAGGCAATCAAACACACGTAACTGAGAAAACAAACTTAAGTGAGATGTCTGGGGTGAATAAGGTAAGAAATCAGTGAAACATGGAAAATATTGTTCGGATGTTGGAAAGTTGATAAGAATTATGCTCAACCAAAATATCTCACAAACCTGTTGAATTCTCTTGGTCCCATTTAAATTATTGTAGGCTTCTTCAAGTTGCCGCTGAGTAAGGAATGAAAACTTAGTGTAGATATAATGTCATAGACAACCTCTCGTTCACCTGCACATATACACATACTTTAGTAGTCTTATGTGTTTCTCAATATATCAACTAAAGGGATCTCAGGCGCTCTTATAAAGTATGAAATTCAGCATGTTCACAATGTAATTCCATTAGAACATTTTAGTAGTAATACGTATATGTTGCATGCAGGGAACATTTCTGAAAAAAAAATGAATACATTTATTATTTTAAATGAAATGAGCCATGTAGGCTATAAAAAATATTCGAATGTAACTTCAATAGTTCCATTCTATGAAAACATAATCGAAAAGGTAACATTAGTTATACTGTATGGTGTGATTCCGTAAGTTTAAAGTACAGATTTATCATGATGGGTGGCATTAAAACACATTAACATTATGAAAATTAAACTAAGCTTATTTTTTGTAGGTTATGTAGACTTATATACTGTATTCACACAGCATGGTAAGCAGTTCGTACCTGATGGATTTGAAAATTAGTGAGGAATTCTAAAGAGTATTCTGTTATATCAATCTGTTAAAGGAATAGTTCAGAAAAAATAATGTAAACATTTCAGAATTGTATAGTAGAAACATTAAGTTAAAAGTTAAAGCTTATTCAGGAAAATGGTGGAATTATGGAAATACATTTCCACTTAAAAGTTCCCAGTACTAAATGTGAAAGTAGCCTGAGGTAATGTCTGAGTCCCACATCGCATGGTTCTTGTCTATTTTGATATCAAAGATTTACCTACCTCTTTTTTCAGATACATTTTACTTGCAAACGTCAGGCGATCTATAAACGAAAGCTGTGAAAATTGGAAGAATGAACAAAGAGATGGAATCAGATTAAGTTAGAGATATAGACCAAAGTGGCGTCTATAGGGGGGGGGGGGGTTGGAGCCCCATCCGAAATATTGCCACCTCACAATTGGACAAATGATTTTTCATCTTTATTTTTGAAAGAGTGAGCTTTTGAAACTTCAGAGTTCAAAATGAACAATGCCTAGATGTCATTAAAGAGTCACAAAAGGTGTCCGGAAATTTTGGTGTTTTTTTTTTTTTTTTGCAAAATGATTCTTGGAACACAACGCGTTGGTGGAAATCTGCTTCTATAATGCAACTTGAATTATTCCCCACCCTCCAAAACTGGATGTATATATTTACCCCTTATCGACCGAAAACAATAAACTGACAACAATATCGCTTGTTTTTGATAAACATTGTTGCTATTAATACCTGCATTCTGACCAACACAGTGTCCAGTAATTCTAAAACTCTGGAAGTTGATAGCTGTAGATAGATAAAATGGACAATAGAGAGGAGAACACTTTTCAAACGAATCATTTCAAAAAATTATCGCACATAATATGTGGAGGATTTATAATAATGAATAAATCAAATTTAAAATGTTTTGAGTCTTGTGACATTCATATTTACACTATAGTCACGCACTTAATAGTGAGACTAAAGACACACACGCTATCTCTTATTTTTACTTTTGAGACATTATGAAACAGCCTCCCAGATCACACGTCACAAATAAAATCGTTTGTAGAAAGAGATCGGTGTTGGTAATTGGTAGTGTCGTGTATGTACAACATGTGCTATGAAACTAGCATAGGGCCTAGTACCAACTAAACATTTTCCACATGTATTTACTTTCATTTATTACCATACACACTTGCAGACCCTGCCTCTTAGTTTCATTTGTAGGCGTCTTCTCTGTAATTTGCACTTACGTTGCAGTGAGAAATCAATAAAAACTTGTGTAGTTTCTCCACATTGTCTTAATGTTCACGTCGTTGACCAATAGGAATGTTTTTTGGAGGGCGGTATTTCAGATTTACAAAATTAGGCACGCACTTCGGATTTGGCCAAGCAGTAACATTTACTGGTTTAGTGTTATAAGCTGTCATATTTATGACTCTCTACTGTCCAGAAGAATTGAAAATACGAATAACAGTGGCTTTATGTGTAATCCACGTATGCTTGTAAATGGCCGTTTCACATCGTGGCTACAAATGCAGACGACAATCGTATAGCATAAGCAATAATCGAATAATAAGAAATAAAACTCACCCATTCGTCTCGTCCAGTCCCGGCCAGTTCTTTGACCAGGGATGAGACCGTCTTGTATAAAGAGAAAAAATAGCAGGATTCAAATGAAAAAAAAAAACTTTTGAAGACATCTTTTATATCGTTTATGCTACTGCATTGCATTAAGTGGCATTAATGCAAAATGGTATCTGTCAGATAGGTATTGATATAATGCATAATATGTATATTGCAAATAATTGTTTCTACATTTTTCAAAATGTGCGAAAACGTTAGCAGCAACTCGATTATTTACTGAATGATGATAATCTTTGACAAAGACGGAAGTAATCTCTAAAATTCTGCAAATGACGCCAGAGTATCAACTCACCTCGTTATTGATCTGCTCGTACTCTACATAGGACTTGAATAGCGGATACGGATCGATCTAAAATGAGACAAACTGAAACTCAGAGTCTTCTAAATTACAGATGAATCAAGTAGAGCTGGGTAGGTTTACAGAGTTCAGTCTTCATGTCTTCATGTGTTTCTTTCATATCATTCTTGAAATTTTGATGATCATGTGCGTGTGTAAGCAGTTATAAGTAGCAGAGACCCTGAACTAAGATTGATGATGTCACAGTACACAGTACCTTGAATGTCGAAAAACTACACCCAGACAAGTACTGCCCTGGTAGCTAACCAAGGTAAAAAAAAAAAAAAACAGAAATGACGAATAAGCGCACCAACATACACCTTTAACAACAAGTACTCAGGAGTAAGTACCGGTAGGACAATTACCTCGGCCCCGTACATCAAAATTACCTCCAAGAGGTGACTGCATTGTTAACAGTGTAAATTGTTAAGTATAAATTTACGTGAAATAAAATAAAGAAATACAAAAGAAATATAAAAATGTTCGGTTATTAATTTCCAGAAACTTTCCGATATTTTTTATTTCTTTGTTTTACTTTTTGTTAATTTACAAACATTTTTTGTTACAGTGTAGTGTGATTTCGTTCAATAGTCTTAAATAATGTTACAGTAGATGGTACTTTCTCATTTTACTAACAATTAAATCATATTTTTCATGTAGTAAGTAGACATTGACTAGATATTGCACGTCTCCTACGTAACAGGACTTGATTTAAAATACTTAGGATGATATAAACTGCTTACCCACAAAATGACTAAGGTTAGAAAGTAAGATGACGTTTTGAATATAAGATACTCTTCTCAAGAGAAAGATGTAGTTCAAATATTACGCGTGTGTCTCAGAGAGGCAAAATGATCAGAGAAGCACTTGACTAGACAAAATAAAATCGGATTATCGAACTTTAAGGTTTCCTTTTAGCTATGAATATGGCTTGATGTTAAGCCCATTTACACACTTACACAGTTTTTTAGAATCTTTCTTAGTGTCGAAATACCGCCTTGAAAATAGGACTTCTTTAACTGTTAGTCAAATGAGAAAGTACCATCTACTGTAATATTCTTTTAGAATAAAAGGAGGTTGTGAAGATTGAGGGAATTGATGCAATGTGAACGATGGTTTCGTCCTTCACAAATTTTCAGGTCATCGGGAGAAACAATTTGCATACGACCTCTTCACTCACATCCAAATGTAGCATAAAATCTCACCACCAAAGGTACAGAAAATTGAAAGTGCTCCATAGAGTGGTGGTTCATACATGCCGCCAACTTCTTCAAGGCTTTGATGACTACATTCCGTAAGATTTAGTGTGTAAGTCAATGGGGCAACTCCTAGTAATAAGCTACCTGCAGTCTTCGATGTTGATAGATATATTCCAGGTATGTTCGTCGAGTCTTTTTTTTTTTTGGAATGGGAGGGGACTTCCAGTATTCTATGTTAAAACATCTAGAGTAAGTCGTACCTGATGTTCAGATTCGAAGCCTCTCAGGAAATCCCGCACATTTTCATACGTTGTCTGAGAGAAAAAAAAACAGAAAAAAGAAAACACTTCACTTGGTAAGAGATATAAAACAAAGATTCATGTCTTATCCTTGAGAGAACTTTATATGAAAATGGCACATGCATACAAGGAGTCCACATGTGACAGTTATCAAATGAACGAATACGTGATCATTGTGTACTGTAGCGGAGATCGCTAGGTTCCACATGGGTGCGACCTATTTAATTTTACGAACATTTGCCGAGCTGAGCGATCTTGTTGTTCGTGTAGGGTCAAATCGGCTGATACTGTGTTACGTTTTACTTTGTGCTGATTTCGTCCAGTAATGTTTATGTAGAAAGATAGCGAGCAGACTGAGATGCGATCTCATTGGTCCTAGCTAATTGTAGGCCTTTTCTCGTTTAATGCCTGGGATTGGTTGAAGCCTTACTGCAGTTTGTGTGCAAAAATACGTCTACGTTGGCTTACTTCCAGGCTATATAAGTAAGATACATTTTTGGAAGTAGTCGGTAGGTCGGGCCGAAGTTGTTCGAACCTGAAGTACTTCGGGTCGAGTGCGAGATGACGCTGCAAGAACCTAAGTCCAGAGAAAGGCTATTCCTATCGCCGCAGTGTCAACCGAGACTTGCGGAGTGCTCACCACCTGCACCGTAAAAGCCCTGCGCCGCGCACCCCCTCTGCAACACTCCATTCCTACGCCGCTCAACATCTGCGCCGCCTGGCACCTTCGCAGTGCCCGATACCTGCGTCGCTCGACACGAGACCTGCGGATTGCCGGACATCTGTGCTACCCAAAGTCTGCCCAGTTCCCCGACACCTGCGCAGTGGCCGACAGTTGCGCTTACATTTTTGTGTGACTGCTGTAATAGCTTAGGCAGAGTCCGACAACTGTATTACGCCCCTCTTCATGTGCGCAACCCCTGGGCATACAGGTTATCTTGTTTCTGAGTGTAAACGTTGAGAGAGTTGCAATGATAGTAATTTCAAACTTACATATGCTGCTTTGGGGGTAATTTCTGAGTCCGTCTTTGTGCCATCTACCACCCCCTCCTCCCACCCTCCTACATCTGTTCTGGACGGAAGAGACGTGTTCTCACATCCAGACTTAAAACTTTAATTATAGTTAATGTTTTCGGATGTCTAAATTTCTTTAGCGAATAATCATATTTTTCCTATGTGTTGTATGATGATGACAGTAAAGTCAGAAAAATCTAAGAAACTAACTAAGAAAATATAAAAGCAGTAATACAGACCCACTATAGTTTAGGATATTTTCACTGTGAAATCTATTACATTAATCCTACAATAAATGTTTTAGAATATGGGTACAGATACAGTTATCGTCGGTATCAAGATCAACCGCTATGTCTTTATTAAAATAATTTCTGTAACTCTGTTAGCTGCAACTCTGTGTGGTGTTTAATCTCTTAACGTTTCTTGTTTGAAATTCTGAAAGTAAATAAAAATTATGTTAAACCTTACCTTGGCTTCAAGATAGCTTTTCATTTTCTTTTCAAAGAGCGCCTCGAATTTTCTCTGGAGATCAAAGTATATAACTGAAACATTTTGGAGGGCACATTTAATTACTTGACCTATTTCTGCAATGTTAATCTATTTCTTTTAGCACGTTTAATGTATGGATACTGCGTACTGCTCATATGTTCACCCAGAAAAAAAGATGTAATCACGTATATGGAGTGGTATGCAAGCCTCTCTCTGAAGTCGTACCTCTTTCTTATTTTTCCTCTCTGTCTCTGTTACTTCCTGTTTATTAAAAAAATGAATAATTCGAGATTGCAGTTTTCCCGGTTAGCTCGTCATGAAAACAACGCTACAGGGTCAAGAATATTGATATAAACCAAAGTTAAAAAATACTTTTATTGGCTTAATTGACAACTAAGTCTCAATATATCAGTATATGTATAGCAAAATATACAGCAGAATATGTCATTATATATAGTTATTTTTATTTGAAATAGGAGGGAAACCTAATATGTTTCTAGGTCGTGTTCTATTTATCATGGAATTTACAATCTTATTTTTTCTATTTGGTTTTCATACTAAGTCTTGTGTAATTTTGTTTTTCTCCCGTTTCTTATTCTGGGTACTGACAACAAATTATGAAATATAATCTTCTCCCGATATTCTAAATAAAGAAACACATGGAATGATCCAATGGCTATGCATCCGAATTTGGAGGGATGTCGTGCATGTAATCAGGAACTTAACCCTTAAAAAAAGACTTAAGTCTCTGTTGTTACCTTGCCAGAATGAGAAATGTTTGTGTCATTCTGTTTCTTTGTCTGTGTTAAAAGCCCGTCTTCTTCGTCAGGGTTTGTCATCTCGATTTTTTCTGTTTGTTTATTTTCCCTTCTTAAAACTGTAAATAGGCAAACAGAACGAGTGATTTCGTTAGTAATTGTTTGTGATGTTTCTGCAAATTCCCTATAGACAAATACAAATGCGACAAATACAAACCGAAAGCATGCAAGGGATCAGCGTTGTTAAAGGGAAGCAACAACGGCTATTTGAGTAAGGCAATAGTGATGTTACTCTAATGTAAGGCTGACACTTGCACGATTCTGTCTCACGCATTAGTGCGCAAATTAGTCGTAAACTGGCGTGAAATGTGCGTAAACCCGTCGTGACTGCGTGACATGTCGGGACGAGAATTTTAAAATGTTCAAAATTTTGGTCACGACAAAATTTCGGGTCGTGAACTATACACAAACTGTTCGTGAACTCGTCTGGACGATGCGGGAGGATGCGTGCTAGTGCGCGCCATGCCACGACTGTCATGAATTGCCACGAATAGTTCACGAACAGCTCACTCGAGTTCACGAGTAGTACACGACATGCTCACGAATTGGTGCGCGTCGCAGCGTGGCCGTGCCTTCCCACTGACACGGTCACGTGTACTTCACGCATTGATGGCACGAGCAGTTCACGAGGAGTTCATGAGCAGTTCACGAGCAGTTCACCACTACTGCGTGACAGTGGCGCTCCCGTCGTTGCGGGGTATACAGAGGGATTCCTGGACACTGCTCGCCATTCCAGAGATCGCCAGCCAAGAGACAACTTATATCACAGAGACAACATGACTAAAACAAAGCAGACACGAGGAAGAGCAAAGCAGAGAAGGCAAGAAGCCGACAGGCCAGAGGCAGAGACCGCTGAGAGAGATCATTCCCCCCCAGTCATCCATATCAAGTGTCGATGTTATCCCGGAGACACAGCAGGATCCACTCGAAAGCCAGAGACAGCCATCGAGTGAGGACGAGGCTTCCAGGCAGCAGAAGAAGCGGGTTCGGGTGTCCAAGAAAGAAATCCCTGAGTACCGCTGGACAGACGAGGCGGAGTTGAGGTTGACCGAGCTTGTGAAAGAGAACCCCCAGCTGTATGACAAGAAGCAGAAGGAGTGGCTCAACGTGGCGGCCAAGAGCAGCCGGTGGGACCGAGTCGGAGAGCAGCTGGAGCCTCCTGCAACCGGTTCCCAATGCAAGAAGCACTACGAGAACATGAGAACCAGGCAGGTGAAGATTATGAAGAAAAAGAAGAAGAGTGGGGCTGACGACCAGATCATGGAGACCTGGAGTGTCCTAACGCAACAGAGACAGTCCCCAGTGACCAGTTTGCTGTCCCAGAGTCAGCTGAAGCTGTACTGCAGACTTGAATAGGAATTTCCAGTAGCTAAGAAGCGGAGGGTGGCAGCCAGCTTGAATCCAACTTGAAGCGGTTCCCTCATGAAGGTGGACTGCTTCTTGAGGCGAGGGGTTAACTTCTCAACCATCTCTTGGAACAGGTCAGGTGTGTTTCTGAGGTAATTTTTGTAGCCACGTTGATCGTCCTTTTGGAGTGCAGTCAGTAGACTGTCATACTGTCCAAACTCGTGCCTTCTGGTCAACCATTCCCTGACCCACTCTTTCCTTTGTGTCTTTCTTCGAGGTGGGGTTGCCTTTTCTGCTGCTCTTCAACAATGGCTAGAGCAGCTGCCAGGTATAGACATCTCCTCTTCTCTGCAATGATTGTGTCTGTGGCATTCAGCATGTTGCCTCTTCCACAGCCATTCCAAAAATGACCAGGGGTTGGGGAGGCCCCCTTTTTATATGGCGTGCTCAGGTCGGCACGGCACCGTCCGGATTGCGCAAACTCGTCGTGCCAATGCGGGAAGTGCGTAAACTATGCGCAAACTATGCGTGAACTCGTCTTGCCAGTTCGTGTCAATGTGGACACTGATGGGGACGCATTTATGAACTATTCGTTAACTCGTCGTGAACTAGTCGTGAACAGTGCGGGAGCGTCCCAGTTCGTGTCCCAAAATGGCACGACTTGCCAAGACAAAATCGTGGCCAAAAATTCGTGCAAGTGTCAGCCTTGCATTAACTGCATTAACCAATAACTACGATGTTTCTTTAACACTTTGAAATATGCAAAACAAGATATGCGTATTAAATTTACTGCTGTTGTCATGTCAGACGCCATCATTTTAGAATGACAACTGAACACTCAGTTGACAGATATCCTAGGTGTCCTAGATCGATTGCACAAGAACTTGAATTTTTTAGATAGAAAAACATGGTCTACCTAATCCTTTTGACAGGTTATAAGCATGTGTGAATAAAGATAACCGTGATACCAGCAAACCATTGGATGTATTAGCTAGAGAAAAAGGCGTCGAAAGCTTTCATCATGTGTTATGAATTCAAACCTCAAAGAAAATCTAGTAGAATTATTCCAAGTGAAACTTGCAGCTCCCTCGTTGGTGCATCCTATCCCAACTTTCCTTTCGACCCCGTCGGTTCAACTCAATGTGTTTGTAGTCCAGACGAGGCTTCTATATCTTTAAATATTTCTTATTTATCACATTCCCAAGCTCAATGTAGAAATCATCCGTCAGGGATTGTTAAATATAAATGAAAACAACAGTCACATGTTCATAATATAATGTGTAACGCAGGCAGATGTGTGTCTTTGACGTTACACTCGCATTGAACTGTGGGTAATCTGAGACGAAAATGGTCAGTTCAAATGCCACTCACAGGAAGTAGAATGAAAATTAATTTTCCATCTAATTTCGTATTAACGTCTGGGATTCCTGTATATTCAACAAATTGTACTCTATATAGGTCATAGAGGATCAATGCAGTGACGGTAATAACTTCAGTTCAGAGAGTAGTGAACTGCAGAATCACTATTATCTGCGTGACAAGTTCTACATACTACCTGTCTGAAAAATTTAATATCGCCCTAATTTCAATAGTTTCACCGATTTCATTAGCGGGAAATTGAATGCCATCCAGGTTAATTTGCTGCACTTGCCTCCTAAATGTTCAAGTTATCATCGTTAGTGTAGTTTTCTTGTGAAATAATCTAGTTGTCACGCAATTCGTCTTTCGTTGGTTCTTTCTTTGTTCTCGTCATTAATCTGATCATGTAGTCTTTTAACAGCAATTTTTTTCTCACGTCTTTCTGTTCTTTTCTCATTAATATCTCATTCTTCATTCTCCTTCACTAGTAACCATGATATATCCACACCTTTAAATCTTTCAATTTTCATTGCAATCATTCGTGATGTTGTCGTTACTGTTTGGGATTATTCTGACTTATCTCATTTTAAACGTGTTGTATATCGCCGAACTAGCCAATCGGAAAGTGATCCAAGTGTGACCATTATTCTGACGCTATATCTTCATAGCCATTCATTACGTACAGATCTGTACATGGTAATGAAAAATACAAAGTGATACTATTCCAATATAATGGATCGTTCTAACAACCATTCAGATGCATTTATTTGTTTAATGTAATATGTAAGACCTTGCAACACCAATCGTTACCATTTCACTCATCTTTCTTACACACTTCTACCATAATTTTCATCATCAGTTGGACAATATATTGTACAATAATGATGTTTTCAGTGGTTATGAGGGCATCACTTCTTACAATCTTCCAATCAGACAATTTCATGAAGTTTTTTTTCATATGGGTCGATTGATCTTTGCTATTTTTTGCACTCTTTGAAACTTTTGGAGGCCATATTGTAAAAGTAGGAAAGGTTTTTTAATCTTGTGTTTCTTGACCTAACATGTAACGTCACTTGGCAGGTGGGTACAAAAAAGAAGTTGAAGAATACGTGCTGTCCAACTGTCCGTGGAATGCAATACCTCCACGTGATAAATGTGTATGTGCTTAACAGTAAAGGATATGGTTATGAAGAAACCTCTTTCGTATCTTCCATTACAAGAGATCTAAAATCTGCCCGCAGTCTAGAATTAAAAAAAAAATATCTAAACTTTCGAAAATAAATAATATAAATGATCCACCTTACATCTTCATAGCTTGTGTCATTGCTAAGATATAATACGTTGAAAGATATTCACTTTATTCGAAATAGTCAAATACTTAATAATTGGTGACGTCCTCTTGTAAAACTCATATGATTTGCTTTTCTTTTGATGTTACAATGTCTTTTTTAAGGTAAATTAAAAGGTAGGTCGTTCTATGAAGAGGACGTGTTTAGTCAATCGTCCATAACATTAACAACGATGACTACATATTCGGTGACAAGTTTAACCTTCGAGGAAAAAAAGAGGTAAAAAAGTAATTTGTACAGTAGAAAAATGACATTACAAACCATCGCGCAATCGTTATTCAACATTTTGTATTTCAGTTTAGGAATGTCTGATGAAGATGAGCACAGACTCATGGGTCCGAGATAATTTACTTGGTGTGTTTGAATTCATTTTTATGCTTTGTTACATTTTTTTTTAATTCTGACTTTGGGTACTCTTCAAAAGCTATCGAAGTATCATTTATTTAACCATTACAGAATTGTGAGATGTACATATTGCACGAATACACATATGCACATATTTACTAATTTGGGCCATGACTCTTTACAACGTACCTCTTTTGTAAATAAATAGACCGGAAACGGTAACAGCAATAACTAGAACAATCACTACAATAACGATAACGACTGCACTGCCACCACCAGACGGGCTACATTCGTCCGATTCTGCAAAGGTTGAAAAAAAAAGATTCATTGTAAAAACTACAAACTGTGCATATCATGGATGATAAACAATAGTTAAAACGTACTTTTTTCTGCATTTTTTTTTAATGTGCTAGTCAAAAGAACAGTGAAATTTGTTTTCTTTAAGTCCTCAGTGTCACGGACATACTTTGCTGACTGTTCTACAACATGTTATACTATAAATTATATTCATATTGAGTGTTCACAGGCTCCGTGAATTTGACAGCACTCTGTCTGTAACTAATATAGCCTAGTTTTTTCCTCTTTGTTTTTAGGCCTTATTCCGTTTAACAACAGTTGTATGTAAAACAACAGCTAAAACAAACATACCTGAGTTAGTTGATAAGTTCGCGTGAAGACTCGGTCGATTGTATTTATCAGGAACTGACCTGCACGTTAGTACCACATTCTCAGAACATTCTGGTATTTCATAGGAATATATCACTGAAGTAGTGCTGGCGCCCGTCAACTCATCCTCTATAACAGTCTCGTCTACTTTATCTAATGTAACTTCTGCATTGTTTGTTTCTATTGATAAGTACATTGGAGGTCTGAATCCTGATATTGTACAGAGGACACTTCCAGTAGTGACAACATGCTGAGGACATTGCTCCTGGTCTTTGCATTCTTCAATCATGATATTCGGTATTCCTGGGGAAACTGCATAAAACATTCAATGACAATATGGGTAAAGGAATTCGAATATTTACAATTGATTTGAATAAGAAATTAGTATCGATTTTGAGCTGACAAGTTAAAGTTAAGATTGAACAAGCACCCGAATTGCATTGGTCTTGGATTTGTTAGTGAGATTGTTCTGTTGCCACGTACAAGGACTCACTTCTGTGAAAACATATCTTAGCCCCTCCCCGTTGATAACCTCCACGCCAGTGATACTGAACTGTACGTGGTGGACGAGTCTTTGCTCAGCTTATCGCTACGAAAAAAAAACTTATGAAGGCTTTGGAGCGAAATTCCTTTCGAATCCTACCTAAACTTCATTTTCATGGCTCCTATGCGATTAAATCAGGAGTTGTAATTGATAAAGGAACTCCCATTGCACTTACCCGGGTAGATTGACCGTGTGACCGTGACCAATGCTACTGGACATCCTCCTACTCCGTGGTACAGTATGTGGATACACACAGTGCAGAGACAACTAATAACTAACAAGTTATTGAGTTACTGAGCACCACCTACCTCACGAGTAATAGACGAATGGCCTAATGCTCAATGTCAAATGTATCAACTGTAAGGACATGTAAAAAGGAAGTTTAATCGCTAGTGTCTTTTCACAGGACCGGCAAAGACTTAAGCATTTATTATTTTGTTTTCAAGATTACGTGGGTCTTGATTGATCGTGAATGTGAGGATGGCATGCAGGTCGCATAAATTGGTCTGAGCCTGTGAGCCTGTATGTAAGTGTGGAGTTATGATATGATGGATCTGATGACTGATTTAAGACAAGGGAAGGGGTTTAAGACAAGAAAAGTGCGGGATCCCTTCCCCTTTGAACAATTTTTGATCATGTAGTGTGGACTACATGACTACTAGGGTGGTGCTTTCATGCATAATTTTATTCATAACAGGTTGCCAAAATGTTACAGTACTTTTGATGTTCAAAATAGGCATTATCATAATTATGATACCAGTAAAAGGATCTACTCACTATTCCATACTCTAGAACTTGTCTCACAAAGTCACAGATTAGACACTCTGAGGCTGTTCTATGGAATTCCCTTCATGATCATATTAAGCATTGTATTTCCGTATACTCCTTTAAAGAAAAGTATAAACAGCTTCTTCTCGACACTACAAATATTGTTTAAAGTTTGGTTGTATACCTTTACTGTTAGGATAAATGTTCTTTTGTTCTACTTGTAATTTTATTCTTATCCTTTTGCTTAATTCTATATTATGATTTTCTCTTTTGCAAGGGGACCAGACTTAGTAGCATTTCTGCTTCTCCTTTCACCTTGAATGCTGTTATGTTTTCTTAATACGTTGTATTGTACATTATTGTTAATTGCTAGTATTCTGAGGTGAAAAATAAACTTGAACTTGAACTTCAACTACATGATCAAAAATTGGTGCTATATGTGATGCTACATTTGAACTTAACTTACCTCCAGGAATCCCTACTTCTAAGGTAATAATTTTATTTTTCTTTAATTTTGCCTTCACACTGCAGTTGAACTGTTCATTTTGAGACCTTATATGAGTATGTCTAATTCAGAATGACAATGTGCTGAAACAGAAATATTGGTTGACCATTTTACCAATTCTGTCGATCTGCTGTTGATCTGGCACCGCAAAAGCAATGTCGAAAAGATCCTATTTAGCCGAGCTTAATAGGCACACTATAGTTATTGGCCCACACACGGATAATCACTTCAACATCGAGAAACAGAGACATAGTGCAGTGATACAAGGAATCTGGGAAATGTGTAGAGTAAAAATGCGAATTATCCATTTTATCTCACCCTAAATCTGAAATCTGGAAAAAATTAAGGACTTTGGGGAAAGGACCTTTCCCCAAAGTCCTTGATTTTTTCCAAATTTCTTCAACTATTTTAACCAGTTTGGACAAGTTGCCCCACTGCCCACTACTGACTACGCCACTGCTACTGAGACTAACTAAACTGTTGCCGTCTGACAATATGCACATATGGATTATGAGACCTCACACGTTCTCATCACGGCGTAGAACATGATACGCTGCAAGAAGCAACGTTTCATTCCTCACATTACTAAGTGGCTGCATAGGAACAAACTGACGGACTCGTAAGTGTTGAACACATAGACTACTGCAACAGCAATGGTAGTTAATGTGAGTGTAAATCACGTCAGAAAAGATACCGTTTGTGGTAAATAGTGGACAAATGTTAGTACTGAGATCTAATTGATCTAATTGGATGGTTTCTGTACGCTAAAAAACTTATATTTTTTGTTCACTTACATCCTATTAATGGCATTTATACTCACCTGTTATGATCATATTTGTCTCCTGCTGTACTGCTGTGCTACCATCACTTGAAATGCACTGATATAAGCCTTCGTCTTTGTAATGCACGTTTTCTATTTCTACCTCTCTTTTTCCGTTACCGCCACAAGTGTTGTCATCCGCGCATGACTCAATGATTTTAATGACCTTAGAATTTGTTTGGTGATATTCAAATTGCAGTTTTCCAAACGGCAAACCATTAATTGGGCAAGGAATTACGAGGTCGGCACCTATCTCTAAATGTCTCTCAATGAATGTCATTTCTTCCACTTGAATGTTGCCTATTACTTCTATCGACTTATTGGAAAGCTGGTGTGCAGCAATGCCAGATGCAAGGCAAGTAAAGTACTGAAACGAGAACAAATCCGGGGAGTACTGTAAGGTAGATCTGGAACTAAATAGTAAAGTTGTATTCTCGAACGTTGTGGTATGCGTTGATGATGCAACAGACGTGGATCCATTTTGACTGATTTGAAGCCAGTGCAATGTCACTGACGGCCAAAAATCATTTGCGTCACACACTAAGTAGGTATTAGTCCCATCATTGTCAGTACAAAGAGGCGATGAAGAAGAACCGCAGTCTTGGACGGTCAACGTTTTGATTGGCACTAGATAAATATGGCAGAAAGAATGTCAAGATTTATTTTTTAAGAGAATCCCATTCATAAAAATACATGCATTATAACAAAGTGAAAAGTATAGCTCTTTCAAAACGGGAATTGATGTCACTATGTGTGTTGAGAAGATAGTTGACTCGTCCATCTTGTTTACCTATCATGTCATATTCTGCAGTTTATGCTAAATTAAGCACGTATCCTCATAACAGGGGAAAAACACTGCGTGTGTAATTTCTGCCCAGATAACATTGAAATCAGGTTATACAAACCTACACCATTTCATGACTCCTTACTTATCCTCGATTATGTAAAAATAACATTAACCTCGGTAAACACATGATAATGGGTGTTTTTTAAGACAGAAATTAGTTACCGGTTGATTAAAAAAAGCAACGTGCGTAAACAAGTTTTCATAGAATTACACTGAATACAAAAATAGAAGACAATCTCCAACTGTGCGTGTTTGTTGCACGAAAAAGCACCCGAGGGCATTTAGTTTTTTCATCTAGAAATTCCACTCACATGTCGCTCTACCATTAGTTTGGTCTTCCAACAACATATATGGATCAACTAGTAAAGGGATCAATAAGTAAAAACTGTACACATTGTTCAATACAGGTTAATGGACCAAAATTTATTTTGTAAAATAATTTCCTCTAATATGTACCTGTTACATACACATTCATCGTTTTACTCGTGCCTTTGCCCGCTTTGTTCAAAACCGTTATCTTGTATGTGCCATCATGTTTCGCCTCAGCGCGTTTGATTATCATAGCACCTTCGTCAGTGATGTCGTATTCTCCAGAATCGTAGCCGCTTCCACTTCTTCTGCCGTCGTCGATTAGCAAGAACGATAGTTCGCTACCATCAAGGTACCACCGAACAGTGTAAAATGAAGGGTCGTACTCACACGAAATGGTCGCTTCGATGTAACGGTCTACATAGTACGTTTCCTGACAAACAACGACATCCTGGCCCATTCCTGAGGTCAGTTTTGAAATAAATAGAAAAAAATCGAAAGATGCAAAAAATGTACATTGTTACTCCACAACCAGAAAAGGTTTTTTCTTTCTCTTTCATGAGTGACTGAAAACTCAGACCAAACATAATAATGTAAATTATTAGATGTGAACATTCAAGGTGGAATATCCTATACAATTATCTACTGCAGTAAGATTCTAGTTTAGAAAAGAAGAAATCAGGGCGATGAGGATGGCAGTTAGTTGCAGTTAACCTGCTTTTTCAATTCATTTATTAAACAGAAAGTATGAACTGCATTAACAATAGTGATCGATGAACCGGATCCGTTATAATCATAGCAATGGAGTGTACTGCAAATCATAGACAAGTAAATAATATTTACCAACAGAGAGCGTTTGGACAGCGTTTAGAGGTACTTATGGAACTTACCAGGGCATGTAAGGGAGACTAACCAAATCACAAGTGCAAATAACAATCCAAAGCGATCTGCCATTTTATTTCAGTAGTACGAGTTGCTTTAGTGGCACTGATTGGGACACGGTGATGGATAATTCTGGCGTAAATCAAAAAGAAGGCAATGGTTCTAGTAACAGACAAATCGAAATGGTACAGGTGGATTGACTTATATCACCTGAAGTGAACTTTAATCCTTTTTACAAAGTTCCATGAGGCATATGTATGGTGAAGGAGAGAGATAAGGAAACGCCATAAAACACACGTTTTTCCCGATCATTCAAATTTGTTATACAGCGGCAGTATTTTAGATACTTACAAACAAAGGCACCAAGTTGCATATTAGTGTTTTCTTAACGCGGAGTTCGTTTGCGATTCTTCGTGCTATGTTCTGCCACATTTGCGGTGCATAAATCATGTACGAGAGAATATTGAGGAGCAAAGTCTAAGGATATTATGAATAAACGATAAAAATCACACACTTACATCTTCAGTGCAGCTAAACCAAAACCGAAAGTAGCGTACCTAGACACAGTCTGAACGTATATGCTTTGACTATTTGACGTATTTGCATAACGCCTTATCGTTATTTACTTGTCGATTGTATGCAGAAGGCAAAGTACAGACGCTTCAGATGTGGCATTTACAGTTACTCATATTTTTGTAGTATGAGAAATCTAAGAACAATGTTATACTCAAGGTTAGATGAGACCAAAGATATACTAGAGCTACAGACTTTTGGTACAGATATCATGGAGAAAAAACTGGTTGGAAAATTTGCTATTATATTAATGACTCTCATTCCGAGTTTAATATGAAAGAACGCGCCCAGTCGTAATGATGTTCGTTCACATGCGAGGCAAAATGACTGAACATGCGTTGTGAACTGTAATCCTACAGCCGATATTGAAATGTGAGCGTGATTCCGAACGAGTTTTGTACCAAACTGTATTTGTTCTACAAAGATTTGGTGCGCAACTGATGATGGCGCTTCGCTCTATAGTCTTCCCAAAGCTCCAGCTAGCATGTTGTGATGATAGACGCCACTTGAGACTCGCAGGTTTTACATGAAAGGTGACCCATTGTCTGAAACTCTAAAAACCTCTCCCAAATGGGAAGGATTAATAATCCTGACATCCCTCCCTAATATTACTTTGCCACCAGTTTGTTCTCCCCAAATGGAGCATCTCTGTTTAACTTATTATGGTGCATAATTTGTCGCAATGAAAGCAAAATATTTTTCTAAATTCTTCCATGAAGATGTTAGCTGCAATATACTGCAAGCAGTTGTACCGCATCACTGATATGTGTTTAAACTGAGCTGTGTATTTAAATACAGGGGCACACCAAGCAGAACGACCTGAGGTTAACCTGTCAGTCACTTCCATGATCGATGTCCGTACGTTTGCACGTAGATGCTCCTACTCGTAGTTGGTCCCAAATTTTAGAATATTTATCACTTATTGGTATAAGGGACCATTCTTCTTAATTATTAGTTATAAGGAGGATAATTATGGGGTGTGTTTGCATGAAGGGTACATTGAATTTTATTGGATGATTCAATGAGGGGTCTTTAAGAGAAGCAATTTAATAAGGATGGTCCAACCACAAATGTAGCTTTGATATGTTGAAGAGTAAGTAAATGTAACCATTGTAGTGAAAGGTCCATCCAATCCCCGTGTGTGGTTCCCGAGATATGGACAGTTGAAGTTGCATTATTTGTTACCGAAAGTGAACTTCAAGCAAGCAGAAGTGATGCCATCTCCCTACAGTGATGAAACAGTTTATGCCTTTCTTTAAAATTTGCACAAAGTTTAATACTCACTTAAATATCGAGTTAGTTATGGTTACTTCAATATCAAGTGGTATCTTTATGTAAATGTATGAGGGTATGAGAGTTTTGTGACCTTCACGTTATTAGTACTGACCACCTATGGATGTCAAGGTTAAAGTAAAAAATCCAATAATAAAGACAACAAAGACTCATAAGGAATGTGAAGAGATGGTGTCACCCATGTTTGCTTCACCTTCCCAGATGGTAGAAAAGGGGTAACCTCAACTGATATTATCTCGAAGACAAAGTATAGGAACTGAATGGAAGTTAACTATAACCGCCATATTTATTACTCTTAAACATATCAAAGCTAAATATATGGCTCGCTTTTAAACACAATGTATAGATACCTTTGTTTTCTGCCTGCAAGTGCAAAACAAACTGTACTAACAAAGCTTGTTTGAAGTCACATTCTTCAGCAGCAACATCATGTCTTGATAGATAGAACACACGTCTTGATAGATGTCGCATGCACTTAAACTGCGAGCATTTATCTCTGAAATGATTTAAGCGATTGCTTAGCTGGCAATTTTGTTTTCAGATCATTTAAGTCTAAGAGGTTTTTCTCACAAATGACAAGCCCCCTTCCACTCTCATTGACCATGATTTTTTTCAAGGCTATCGATTATATGATTCTCAGGCTGATGTAAGATGTGCCATCTACTAATAGATGAGTCTAACAGAAGGAAAAAAAATGGGGGGGGGGGGGATTTTCAACAGCAACGTTTCCAGCATAACGTTCCCATAATATGAAAGATCATGTTACTCTAAAACAATTGTCTGAAACGTTGACGACTGTTCCTACTTCGTTGTTGTAATTGTTTTGTTTTTTTCTATTTTACTCCGTGATGTAGTAATTTAACTCTTAATTCATCCAAGCTCATTTTATACATATGACAACTGAATATCATCAGTTATGTGTATATGATAGTATATTGTTTAAAAGGTAGGTAATAGATGACGATTTATTTGCATAAAGATTATTCAACACTTCAATTATGCAACAATGAGGGTCGTTTTCAAGTTGAAAGTGTGTGTGTTGGAGCTCGACATCTGGCCTTAAATTTCGTTCTAAACAACGGCATAATTAGATGAGGTGGCTTGTGGAGGGGTTGGAGCAAAGGGGTGACGTGTTTAGAGATGGCTATAACCTTCTCTCGACGCCATCTAAGCAAGGCGTCTTCATCAGTCGGCCCTACCTCACCAGACAAAAAAAACAAACTTTTGTTAATAATGCGACTCAGATTAATGAAGATGACACTTCTACAAGCAATCAGCTTTCAGCTTTGTTTTTATCTTTGTAGAACACACGTTTGGAAAGTAACACGTTCACTAAAAATTTCTTTTTAAATTTTAGTTCCCAAAGTGGGGGAGGAAGGGGGACCCGAACAAACGTTTTAATTTCTCATTCTAAAACAAAATCTACGAACTCAACTGAAAAATGCAACTTGTGGGAGTCCGTATCAGGTAGCCAGTACCCACTTTATTTTATGAATATTTATAAATGTGTCATATTTATTACTTTAAGGTCAATTATTAGTCATTACTTATCGTCAATTACTCCTCCATTCTTCCTTAATACTGTGAAGTACATGTAGCAAGGAAAGTATCTATGTGGTAGATACGTTGTAAAATAGAAGCACAATCGATTGCACCTGAAGTTACATGTTACAATATATGCACGTCTAGTCAATGTGATTATTATGTAGCAAATGAAAAGACGTTTGCATAAATTGTGGTCAATGCCATCAGAGGAGAGTAGCTATGCGGTCTAATCGTTCGAAGCAACCTTTCTTGTCTAAAGAGCACCTTAACTTATGTGACCTCTTTTATAAATGCGATGGTAATCTACTTAAGATGTATCGGTACGTGCTTCAGTCATGTATTAAATAAAAAAAATAACGCAACTAACGTGTCATTAACTTAATATTAGATGCTATATTTACAAGCCTCATTGCCCTGGAAGATAAATACACCAGGATTCGAATATGCGCTGAAGTTTTGATGACTTCATTACACAACATTTAGAGTGAGTTTTATCAGAAATGGCATGGCGACTAAGGCATACTTACTAAACGTTAAGGCAGTAAACATAAAAAAGTTTGGAAAATCGCTTGGACCTCATCCGGCCAAGAAAGCTGTTCCTATATACTGGGGAATGTCTCCAAAAATGTTAACAATGACTATGTAGAACCTTACCCCAAATTGCAAGTACATGAAGCTGCTGAAGGAAAATGCTTGTCTGGAACGATCATTCATAATGCAGAGAGTAGCTTATGAGTTGGTTTACGCGTATACGTTACAAACAAATGTCTGTTATGAACGACTTGTCAGCAAAACGGTTGGATGATGAAGCACTCCTAAATAACACCCTAACTTATGTGACCTCTTATTGCATCCAAAACATGTACATTGACGCAAATACTGGCTTGATCCAAATGGTAGAGATCCCTGCTATACTAAAAGCCTAGTAAAATTAGGAATATAGAAATTAAGATTATAAACATAAACATGTATGTATTTGTCACTTCAGTTAAGTAGGGGAGAAGGAGTTCTGACCGGGGGATATGCGCCGTCCACCCGTAATGACAGTGCATGTAGATTGATTTTAATCCGTTTATGAAAATTTCTAATGAAAATGTGATACATGTGGCTCGTGCGCAACAAGTACATAGACTCCAATTTGCTCCTGGGTGAACTGGTAATGAGCTAATAGGTCATATCAAGTGTAAGGAGTAGTCAATAACCGAGTGCAAATGCATTGCAATATGTATATAATTATGACAAAATTGCTGATATACTCAATTTATAAATTAAATGGTAAAAACATGTTTAAAGTGTGTGGTAACATGTCTAAGTATCCACTTGAAAATTACTTACATGAACACAATGATGTACATGTCTCTTACAACGTATGATATTATTCTATAGAATCGCGTATAGTTAACGAAAATGTTAACAAAGAGACTGTCAAACTCAAGGGAAATAAGTTACAGTCTTTACTTTTTGTTATTATACAACAAATAATGGCATGCGAACAAAGTCAGTGTCGACATTAATCTGAGTCCATTGTCATGGTAAGAAACAAATATGTTTTCATTAAAGTTACAACCAACTACTATGTATTATCTCAGATAAGAGTTTAGTCCATGGACAATTCCAGTCTTATTTACGGTTCTGCGAATCATTACCAAAATCAACTAATGGGTGTAAATGATATCATGGAGATGTATCTACTGTTCAATGATAAAAACTGTGAAAAAAATGTGACAAAAGGCTGTGAAAGAAAAGCTTTATCATTTTCTTTTTTTTCAGTCACATATTAATAACACACAGAAAACATTCAAGCACGTAAAACAGGACTTGGAGTGATAAATTTATCAGGATTTTAACAGGATGATTCCCTTGCATATCCTAAGCAATTGTTTTCAATTCCATATTAATTTTTTCAAAAGTTATCAGTTAGTAGAATATTTTTTGTTCATTTCCTGCCTTTTTCACACGCATGCTACCAGGAAGGATGGAATAGTTGGAGACAACTTTACACAGTGGAAGAACCGTAGCTTCCTCTCCATATAACTGTTGTATAGAGATGTTCATTCTACCCCACCGTAAGCAAAAGGTCGTACAAAGTTCAGTCTTCCTGTGTTTACCCCAGATTTATTTAACTTTTTCTTTATTCTCCCCAAGACAGTCAGATTAGACAAGGCAATACTTAACAATAGAAAACGTAGACCCTGTTCTGACGTCTCTCTCGCTCTATGTAAACATCCGTCACTGGGGCGGTCACATCACGACAGTGAACCTGTAAAACAACAGCCCTTTATCTCACATGGTGCTCGGTATTTAGTAATTAAACCCTGGATCGTCTACTTTGGATGTGGTCACCTTGGATGATCTGGTGTTGGACTGGTATCGTTGATCTGGTAAGACGCCGGAATCCGGTAGACACCGCCTAGCGTACCGTTAGAAGCCTGCGCCTATCCATCGGTGTGGCAGCTCCAACTTCTCCGGTTGTAACATCGCTACCTAGGCCTGCCTACGCTTGAAGCTTCCTTAGACGAATCGCGCCACTTTTCGGGTTAACCAAACGCTATCGGCTGGGCCTCCTAAACCATTCGCTTGTCTAGACGCCGGAAAAGCCACCTCCGACGACAGCGGAGGGGTGGGGGATATATCCCCCCAATATTTGACTAGGGGGGATGGTCAATGTAATCATCCCCCCAATGTTCAGTCTACAGATACGTGTTTTTTACTGACAAGTACGCTATATTTATTCTCCCCTCATGATTAACATGACTCACGTTGTTCACCTACGTGTGTAATATAATGCTGTCTATGTAGGCTACGTTACATCAGAAGGTTTCCAAACTTTTTACATCGTTTTCAAAACGTTTCGAGCCATGAAAGTCACATACTTTAAGTTTCTGTCATTTAAGCTGGGTAGTCACTAGTCTCCCATCTTCGCTGAAATACTCCAGACCGGTCCCATATATCATCTCATTCTGTTAGGTTGCACAAAAATTCCAGCTTAAGTTTTATGTATTCATATGTATGTCCTTTGCATTGCTTTCCTGAATTAAGTTGAAAATTTTCTGGTTATCTCCAGCCAACTTGCAAGTCATGTAATGGTCTTCGAACTCAAATTTTTGTTACCATGGGTAACCCTGAGTTGATACCTGCCTTTTAAAACTTAATGGTACATCGTTGCTCTAGAATTGTTCAATTTCAGTCCTTCAGTGCAACTTGATAAAGAGTTTTGTGCTCAAAAGAGCCTTCCCTAAGCGTATAATCATGTCAATACCCTACACCGTTACCTCTGTATTTTACCCCTTAAAGCAGTCTTCCTGGGGCCTCTGAGGCGTTAAAACCCAGGAGCTTCCGGGGGCTTCGCCCCCTGGACCCCCAACAGGGGCCCTAAGGCGGGCCCCTGGACCCCACCCTTTAGGGGCTTCGCGCTCGCCGCGCACGCTTGGCGTGCACACATCATCCCCCCAATGTTGAAAAGAAATCTACGCCCCTGCCTAGGCCACAGTGATGATACCATTACACTAAAGTTGGACGACAAGAACTTCACAAAGGTCTATCTGCAGGATGCCTCTATTCTCATCCTGTTAGATAGAGGTTCCAACAAAACCCTCATCTCTCGTGACACTGTGGCCCAATCGAAATATCTGAATATCTGTCTGGTCTTCAACAAAGTAGCATTGAACCAGTGGCATTCCGCCTGGGCAACTTGGAAAACCATTTACACGCTACTAATAATCTTAACGAAGTTTCACTTCTGCACCTGTTTGGCACCCTCTCATGGTATTCTTCTACGCACGTACAGGGAATATTTTTATTGTTTACATTCCACTCTGGATTGTATGCCCTTAGTGCCATGGCAACGGTCAAGGTCAATATATACAACAAAGTTTGTTTACATGTTATTTGTCTTCATATGCAAATGCGTGAGATGGTCACGTTTATTCTTCATTTGAGAGAGATCACAAGAGTGAACTGTTTTAGTGAAATTGTTCGCAACAGAAGATTTAACTTTATTTCTTTTAACAGACTAAATGCTGAACGACAAGTAACGTCAACATAATGTGAAAACTTTCGCGTAACAATACATGAAATTGTAAATGTACTGTGCTTCTGATGAGCTGTGTGTTCACATGTCAGATAGGAAAGTGATGTTATGGGTCCTGCGTATTTTCGTGGGTCCATCTGTTCGTGTTGGACCACTGTCTTCAGTTGCATACTTTATTATCTTTGTGAGTGTGTGCACTTTCAACGTAACAGTTGATTTTCTTTTTCTCTTATTCCTTGACACTTTTGACTCACATTGATTATCATTGACTGTGATGTTTCTGACTTTCCCATCCTCTGTCCTGCCTCTCCTAATGTGTGCAGATCATTTACTATACAAGAGCTCTTACTTTCATGGTGTATTACTGTCATATATCATATTTCATATACATTATTTCATATTGCATTCACAATTTCCTATTGTTATGGTCGCTATACTTTAATGAATGTTGACATGAACCTCATACTTTAGTAAAATTTTGGTTACTGCGTAGCAAAAATTTTAAAGGGGAAAAGGGATGTTGTATAGAGATGTTCATTCTACCCCACCGTACACAAAAGGTCTTACAAAGTTCAGTCTTCCGGTGTTTACCCCAGGTTTATTTAACTTTGTCTTTATTCTCCCCAGATTAGACAAGGCAATACTTAAAAATAGAAAAAGTAGACCCTCTTCTCAGAAAGGTTGCCCAATACTTTGCTGATTGGTAGATCACAGATAGCGACCATCAGCAATATGTCGTCATAAACAGTCGTTGTCCCGTGATTGGTCAACCCTATCACATAGACCACGTGATCATTTAACTCCGGTAATTGCCACGAGGTTAGACGTTAGAGATTAGAAGTGTCAGCAACAAGGCCCGGGACTGGCTTTCTGGATGTCGAACTGTCAACGTCTTTCTCTCTGTCTGTGCACTTTGTAGGCCTCCGTCATCTCATCTTTCCGTTTCTCTTTCCCTTCATCATCGTTAATTGATTTCATTAATTTACATGTGCCAGTCGAATCATCAATAAATGGAACTCTAATCGCTTAATCTTTCTCTGTTCTGACGTCTCTCTCGCTCTGTGTAAACATCCGTCTCTGGGGCAGTCACATCACGACTGTGAACCCCTAAAACAACAACCTAATCTCACATAACATTACGAGTCCACGAAATGGGGACCGAGCTTGTAATAATCTGGGTAGAGAGACCATGGTGCAATCCGATTTTGGAAGCTCACTAGAATAGTAACATTATTCAACAAGTACACAACGATGTACACACAAACGCCCTCTCCTACATCATGAGCAAACTGGAAACAAAACTTCCTGTGTTGCCATTGAGATATACGACTTTGGGTTTTCCGAACACACGAAATATCCATCGTATTTCGTGACCTTTGGCTGATGAAAGTTTACAATGGGCTAAAAAATTTATGATAAAATAACAATTTTGGTTGTTTTCGCACTGTTCTGTAAATATTTCGTATAAAAACAGCCAGAAATGGAGGACATTTCTATATATCTATACATTTGCGACATCTCGTGAAATTGAACTGTGAGGAGTTGTGGAATAAGATAACTCTTTACTGTCACCAGGGACATCGATACCCCATCTCCCAGGGTTGGTGCAGTGTGTCATGGTGTCGTCGAAATGATGGGAGAAACCAATTTGTCTACGACTTTTTCACGACTGCCTACGATTGCTGAGTTTTGGCCGATCTTGAATAGTCGGAGCTGTTTGACCCGGGCTGAATATTATGTCTGCGATATCGTACAGTTCTCAAACAGACATTCTTAGATCCTTCTCTTTAGCAAAACCTTCGACTTGGAACCCCGTCTCACTTCACGGTTGTCGCTATATTCCGGTATCTTAGCTCGTCACAGGCTGTGAAATGAAAATATTAAACAGTAATATGTAAACTAGTCTTATTTATGTTTTGTGTTTTATAAATCATGAAGAATATGTACACTTTTGTTCCGAAGAATGTAATTGTGGAGAACTAAAAAAACAAGGTACACGGATCGGTAGTCAGTTTAAAAAGAAACATAGGGAAAAGAAAAATGAAAGACTTTCGTTCTAATTACCTTTATCTTCATAATTTTCTTACAAAGACTAGATTCTTTCTGCAAAATACAAAAATGTTTTTTAAGCTACCTTACTGTTTCAGCTTTAATTATTTTATTTTGACCCTTTTGAAAAAAAAAAAAATGAGACAAAAAACTGCTTACTGGTAGGTCCTCTGCCAAGCCTTTCAGTTCATCCTTTTGAATCTGTTTATTAGGGAAATAGAAATCATCATACTACAAACTTGTAATGTACTACTTTTATGTAAGTTTTGTGCTACGGGGTTTGTAGTACGTTGACGGTTGATAGCATAGGGTCATGAAGTAAAGTCGTGGTACTATTACTTACCCCAAATTTGTTGACAATAGCTTGAAGGATGGCCAAGAGCGTTGTTTCTTGGATCTGTAACGTAATATTTAAGGAAAAAAAACATGTAAACTATCAGTGATACTACAAAGTAATTTCACTGTCAATGAGGATCTCCAGTACTATTCGATACTTATGGTTCCAAAATAAATAATAAAATAGTTGAATTCCAAAGGGATCAAAATGAGAGATTATAGTTTTTTACTTTGTACCTTGTCAAATAGTCTACATTTATCATTATCAACAGAATTATGTTGGGAAATCACTTAAATTCTTTCAGGGTCACTGAGAAACGAAAGACACTCACCCATTGTACATTTACAAGAGAAATTGTAAACTTGACCAATGCTTCCTTCTCCAACTGTCAGTTAAATAGAGACCAAATGAATAAAAATATGTAGAGAATGAATTGCTACATGTAATTCCGGGTGCAAGTTTTAATGGTTTATATCGACAATATCGACGATATCGTCAAGTGATAAACCAAAGCAAGAGAGAGTTGTATTGAATAGATTCTCTTTGAGTTTTAGAGGTATATGTCGTATACTATTTACATATATACACTTTTCTTTTAACTCTTTCAAGGAGGTGAGAACCAAATTATTAATACTTTTTCCTAGTGATTACATTATAGTATAGAAAAAAGAGCAGTGAGGAAATATCATTGAAAATCGTTCAGCTTTTCCCCATTGTGAGTATCACAGGAATGAATTCCATGGGTGTAACAGCATATGCACTTAATGGGATGTGGCACTACAGGAAATTAATGATCAACATAATTCCCAATTAGGAATAGGAATTTGTATCTTCTAGGTGAAAATGTATAACACAATAGCATGTCCAAGTTATGATTTTTAATGAAATATCTAATATCTAAACGGTACATTGTATTACACGAAATTTGTGATGTCACGCATGCACAATTGCTTGAATTTTCTTTTCCTTCCTTGACAATTTAAAATAAAAAGATCATTAAAAGACTTTTAAAAATAAATTAAAATACACTTTAAGACTACTTTAAGGTTGAGAGATGTAACCTTAATTCGTTCAATATTGTACAGTAAATCTACAATACACATATCTTAGCTTGTCACTGGTGAAAACTTTGTAGGTTAAGTGTGCGTATTTTTTGTTTCTTTTGAGAACCACAAAAAGAGAACGAAGAAGTGTAATCGCAATATTTGCCACTGTTACATGGCATTTTTTGTAACTTTGAGGTAATTAAAAGTATTCCTCGAAACAAAATGTCTTCCTCAAACAGCCACATTTTGAGTTGAGAACAAAATATTGGACCAGGGCTTGTAATGTCTGAGATGAAAAATTACTCATACGAGCTTCTTCATTTGTTAGTGATATAATTTGTTAAAAGTGAAATACAAAACGTACTTATGACACATCCTTCCTAAGTACATCACCTTTAGCCATGGTCATAGTTAAAAGGAAATAAATTTGTCTGTTTTCATGTTTGTTTTACAGAAGAAGAAAAATTAAACTAATTTCGTGAACACAAAGCAATAGATAATTATTAGAATAACGAAGAAAAGTATCATTTTTAAAAAAAAATAAATTTCTCACGAACAGAAATTTTGATATTTTTGCTTAAGAAAAATTTCTTTTCAAATGATGCATTTAACATAACTCATTCTATGCATACCTTTTCAGGGGATGAAGCTTTTGAAGATGTGTACTTGTAATGGTGTTTGAATACTTTAGCAATGATGTAAACTATTTTCTTTGTATGCTATACTAGTGAATCACAGACGTCTTATTTCCCTTAAACCGAATGCTTGAAACTACAAGTTTAATGTAGCAGTGTGAGTAAAATCCCAATGTCACATATTTTTATGAACTTTTTTCGATGATGAAACGAAGAAATGCAAGACACTGCTTTTTGTCACATTAAAGTGGATGTTGATGTTACTTTTTTCGATGAAGGGAAAAATGCAAAAAGTAGAAATAATCAGTTTTTCATTATTTGTTTCTTTCATGTTTTTTTCAATAAATGGATACACTTTATCCTATCCTGCATTGAATATATCTAAAAGTATCCTTTATAAGAACGTTGTATGATACTGGTTCTGTAATATATTTCTCTATATTTTTCTCAGTTTTACGTTACATTGGAATGAACGTATCGTCAAATCCCATGTTTGCACATTAATTATAACCATATCAAAATTAAATATCACATTTATATAAACATTTGTTAGTAATGGCAAGTCTTGTTTAAGTAAAGGTCTACCTTGTCATTCTTTAAATTGTCGAGAACTAGTTTTTGTGTTCTTTCTTCAGATACCTGTCAATACATGGAGGAAAGGGTTTGTACTGAAATATTCTGGTAAAAATTGACTAGCGTTACCACACAAGTTCTTTATAAAACAATTCAATATGGTTAAACATGGATAAGGTGATATCATCTGGATGTCTCAAATACATCTGTCACATTTGAATCATAAAATAAAAACTAATGACAGTTGATTATTTAGTCAGTGGATTTACGGGTAAGACGAGTATTCCCAAAATTCAAACAAGAAAATTCCTCGTGTTGTTAGCATAATGCGGCATTGTAAATAAGAAGTAAGTAGTAGAGAATAATACATAATCTTATAACGATATCAAACAATATCGCTTCACATTAGGTATGCTGATCAAAGTAATGTTTTGATTAACAGAGTTGTGAAGAAGATTTTGTCGTGAATTATTAGTGAGTGGTCCTGAATTGAGGACATGCTTCATCATCTGCCTAACGTTTCATTCATAGGTAGATCACAACAAGCATTCTGAAGCACATCAAAGTAGCTTTTCTATCTATCCACTTGCCTAGGTATCACAAGACGTTATCGGTTCGTCTATTATGAAAAAAAATGACGTTTGGATGTTTCGTATATGACTTTTTAGTATTCTTGACATTGAGACACTATTTGCCTCTTTTGTGTTTGAAACGATCTCCTTCAGGAGTATCTCATCAAGTGTGTCAAATCTGCCCGCTTCATCATCTGCATAATGTTTCTTGAAGTAAAGTGAAGTGAAACAGGAGGTATACAACAACTCTTACAAACTAGTCATTCGCTTTTAGATACATGATGTTTCCAAAGATTGTGACAGTGTATTTGAGTAAAAAATAGCCTCTTTCTTAAATTGGAAATAACAACAATTAAACTTCCACTTTTAAATGTTAAAACCACAGTTCTACTGTGTTGAGACAATTTCTAAATGTAAATCTAAAACACAACTAGGGTATCCAGCAATGCAAACCTACACATAATTAGCATTTATTTATTCTCCACAAACCAGTAAAGATTTTTGCCAAGTCTTTTTGAAAAGAGAAACATTGTTTACTTCGATATGTCAGTCACAAATGCCGTATTCTACGCAAAATACGAATACTAGTAACAAAAATCGGCATGAGTAGAAGGAAATAGGTAGGTGCTATTATCTGCAAATATTTACCTTCCCATGTTCTAGTGCTTTTGTCAGCAAACTGAAGAAGGAAGTCTGGGTAATCTAGAAATGTGAAAACGTGAATGAATGTGAGACGTAATGTCAGGTATGGAAACCTTAACTTCGATCATAAGCATCGAACTAAGTGATATGAACTATTTCTGAAAGAAAATGCATTTTTGACAAACTTTGCTTCAACATTCCCTCTGGAGCTATTGACTCTATTATACTGGCAAACTATTCTATTATACTGGCAACTAGAATAAAAATATACAGTTTAAGAAGTACTGCGCAACTGAGAAATTATACAAATCTCCATAACTAGATTATCAGATTATTTGGAGACTCAGAGCAATTCCTTAAAGTTCGTGTGCCATGCCTACAAAAAAAAAGACAAAAAAAAGCTGGCTTTATTCCGAGGTTACAGAATAGAAAACTGACTGAAATCTGTCCCTTATGCATTACCGTTTTTGAAATATGACTTTTCAAACATTGAGGAAAATGCAAAATAGGCCACTTGAAGTATTTCAAAGTGTCAGCATTTTTATTTTTATGCCCATGCATATCCCCTCTTATTGTTTTTTATTTCCTGTCTTTCAAATTGGTAGGTGATATGAGGATTTTGAAAAGAAAATACATCCTTCCAAAAAAAAAGAAGAGGGATTTGGGCATAAAACACTCTCAATTATCCTCCATATCAAGGCCAAGAAAAAAAGATTATCATAAGTCAGGAGTTCATCTTTCGACGTCACAATGGGCATACGTAACCAATGTTTATTCAAAGAGAGGTGTGAGACAGGAATTTGTCTGTAAAATTGTAAATAGTTAATAGATTTTGGTGGAGGTTGGGCTATATTCAAAATTTCCTATGACTTTTATCTAGAAATCCGAAATGACATTTATATGTTACACGACCTTTCAAGTTGCACTTTAGAGAGAAATATAAGAACTCATAATTAAGTACCACAAAAATGTTATGCACGAATATATAGGTGTAACATGTTTACCTCCTGACCATTTAGAGCGTCCAAGAGTAAACCGGTAACCTTTTCTTCTGTTACCTAAACGAAAGTGATTATACATGTATGAAATATTTATTACAAATTAGGATTTGTTTACTTAAACTGCTTTTGCATTATGGTACACGATTGACAGCAAAATGTGAGATTTAAATCTATACCTGCTAAACAGAAAATGACTTTGCCCTTTAATATGGCTACACCAGTCGGTTCAGGACATACATCAAGGGAAATACAACATCAAATTTTTAACATAATATCTTTGCTACATCAATGCCTATGATTCATACCTTTTTAATTTTTAGTAGTAAGAAACATTCAGAATATGAACCCATGACATATAGTTACCTTCTGACAAGCGAGAGCCTTCGAAAGCAGACTGACAAAAGTTTCATTTGTTATCTAAGGAAGAATAATTCATGTCACAATAGTTTACTAACAATGAAGTCCTACAAGAATACACGATTAATAACATGTAACATTGTGAACAGTAGAGAACATTTCATAGGACTATTGAAAATGTCCGTTTGCGTAACATATTACTCACCAAGTATCCGTGTTTACAGTCTCCTATACCGTTGATGTATTCTTGAATATCACACTGTCAACAAGATTCGAAAATGAGTACTTGAAGGATGCGAAGTCTGCATGAATGTCAGCTGTCAACAAGCTTTTTTCGATGTCGAGTAACAACTAAGTAATCCATAAATATGATGATTCTGGCAACATTGTTAAATGTCATTTTTCTTTACTAGTACACAAGCACTAACAACTCTACTAAGAGTACAAAATTGTACATTTACCTCTTGATATTTCAGAGCATTTTCAAGCAATTTGACAAACGTATCTAGTGTTATCTGTAAAAGAGCAGACGATGTATTTTACAGTAATTAGAACCACAATAATTTTCGTCAGGGGACACTGATTTCATAAAAAATACCATGCAACTTTCACCTACCCACAAGGAACCACCACAGTTTACACCTGGTCACCAGTTACAAGAAACTTACAAGTAGCTTTTCACGAGAGACCACTACTGTTTGTATCTAAATACCAGATGACAAAATTAATTAACAAATATAGGTATGCCACAACATTCACCTTTTAGTACTGTAATTTTAACAGCTTTACCTATATTTATCTAAATATGTCTAACATAATTTTTGAGGTTACAGATGTGTTGATTAATAACTCACCAATTTCTCTTCTCTACAGCATTTGATGCCGTCGATGAACAATTTAGTATTCATCTGTTTCAGGAAGGATCCAATGTTTAGTTAGTATGTTAATAATGTTTGAAAATAAATAAATATGAGTCTCAGGTAAAAATAAAGAAGTTTACCTTCTCAGACTCAAGAGTACTTGACATTAAAGTGATATACGAATCTTCTGTAATCTGGAAGAAATCAAGATATTTTTTTTTTCTAGTGGCGTAACTCCATGTTTCAGTGGAATAGCTACAATAACATATCAAGGTACAGAGTATCGGTTTGTTCATATGGGGTTTAGGAAAGAGCATCTAAAATGCTCTTATAACAACCTCTGTTGAAAATTAAGGTTTGAATGTTTTTAAATTGTACATTATGTTAACATATGGCATCACTTTCTTTCATGTATTTTCTTAGAAAACAATGCCAATGAGAATATCAAAGAAAGAAAAAATTTCCTTTGATTTACAGGCAGCTTTTTTGCTTAACTTAGAGTAACTAGCAACTAACAGAGAAAGTTTCCTCTGTCGATGCGAAAATGTTTTCCAGCCCAGTTGATGGAAACAACAGAACGTGTCTTCCAGTGTTTGCAGAGCAGGAACAAAATCTGTTGACTTACTTTTTCTGGAAATAATGAAAGCAGTCTAGCTAGGAGGAATCCGAATTATATCTAAAATATATCCAAATATGTTATATTATTGTATCCAAATTATAATTATAATTTTGTCACATTAATTGAGAAATTGAAGACATGAGATCCCTGCAGCATAGGGCACACGGGAAGTGCTGTTTTCTTTTATGTAGAGGGGGGGGGGGGGTGTAAACCCATTTTTCGTTGGTACGCTCTACGTCAACTGATGGTGGCGCTCCGCCTGACGACGTGGTTTGGGTAAAGCGGCTCAACCTTTAGATCCTGGTGGTATCGTGGTAATTTCTTTTTACATTCTATTCACTTTGTTTAGAGCTTGTTTTAGAAATTTTCCTGAAAATTTTGGCCTCCCTGTGAGACGTTTCGCTGAAAATTTCATGATATTTTAAGCCTAGGTACATGCAGCTCAAAAACGCCCTTAAGTGCCATTTCCTGCTAGCTTTGGTGTTTGATAGGCCACTGCTGCTCTCCGCGCCAACTAGTGGGGAGGGGCATAATTATTAACCAACAAAAGTCGGGCAAAAGTCTTTCTCCCTCAAAATTATAGACGTTCGTACTTGTATACATCCAGCCAAAGAGCAAAAATGCCGAGTGCTCAAAGAAAAATGAAAGAGGATACGTAATTCATTACAATTCTTGTATCACCTCAAACCACTTAGTTTGTTTCACTATTCTTCATATATTTATTGTTTTTACATGAATTGAGTAAATGCAGACATGGTATCCTTATTTCAAGACTGGGCACATGCAGCTCAAAACCACAAGAGAAGTGCTGTTTCCTGCCATCTGGAGTTTGAAAAACCAAATTCTTTACGTTCCGCACAAACCAATGTCGAGGCTTAGGTAGTCGTACCCTTCCATAGCCTCCACTGGCGAACTGCCTCCTAGCCTGATAGTGCCCTTTTCTTGAAGACGCCACACAGTTAAAAATAAAAACATCCAGCCAGTAGGAATGTTAAACCTTCACACCCCCTAACCATATAACCGTAGCTACTCCCTCGAGAGTCAGAAAAATAAAATATAAAGTAAAGAAATAATATTCTGTTATGTTATTATTAATGCAACATGATAGTTTATGACTGACTCTTAACAAACTGTACTTGTTGAGAACTTTAATATTCTGAATACTTCTTTACTAGCTTAATTCAATGGCTTACCAGTTTTTGGTATTTACAGTCTTGAATTGATTTATTGAAATCAAGCTGAAAAAAGGAAAAAAAAAACAAACAGTGTATTTTATAAAACCTTTCGTCTATCTATTTTACAATAAAAGAAAATACCTCTACATATATGTTCCTGGTAGAGTGTTCCGATATACTGTCTGGCATTAACAGAACAGATAATCAATTATGGTTGTACATTTATGTGCTCCTTACACATGAAGTCTTATGTTGACATCTGTAATGTAATATTAATGTAGCAATCCTCCAGGTTGTCTCAACTGCAAAGAGGTGTAATTTGGAATTCAAGCCATGTTTAATTCATAAAAAGTATACCTACTTCGTTTATTTGACCTTCCATTAACTTACCTTTTTTGTAGTTAAGAGTTTCAAAAGAAAGTCCACAAAATCCTTTTCATTGATCTGTCAGGAACAATGATCGGGCTGGGTCATTTACAATGCTAAATTAAGGTGTCAGACAAATATGTCACATTACTTGACGTATTACTGTTTGTTACATGTACATATCTTGTGGTCTATGTGGTCTATTAATTGTGGACATTGTGGACATATTGTGGACATATTGTGGACATATTGTGGACATATTGTGGACATGTGGTCTATTAATTAAAGAGAACTGTAATTGTGTATGAATAAAAATATAGGGTTCTTAAGAATATTCTCCTCTTCAGATCATTGCAGTACTTGCCACATTTTCTTTCTTGCATTGTTGAAGTTCAGTCAAAAGTTCTTCACCATCAATCTACAAAAAGTTGCAAACGCATAAATAAATGTCTGCATCTTGAACGCTGGTGCAGCTGGTGTTCACGTACATTAGATTATCAAAATCAAGTTGGATTGATTGCATTGTAAGTACATAGATTATTAATAATAAATTGCACGGTACCTTGTTTTGGTTAAAGAGAGAGGAAAACAGTCCTGCGAACGTGCTCTGATTGATCTGTTTGTAGTAAAAATGAGAAATTGTGCAAAATTAGGACCTACAATCTTGGACAAAATTGTTGGGACACTTTGTCGTACGTTTCAAATATAATACTGAATTTTAGGTGAGAGGATAACATGAAAACCCGCCCCCCTTTCGAATGTTGCGCTATAGAAGTGAATGTACCCGCCTGTCTGAGTTTTTTGGGAGCAACTTTGGAGCGAAATTTTGAGAGAAAATTGAACATTTTTGGACAACGTGCATCATAAAAATTAGTTATCGGGGCCCATGGGTCTGGGATTTTCAAATGAAAGTATTCCGAATTTCGACTATGAACATAACAAGTTTAATTTTAATTTTGGGGGTTTATTTGTGTATGTTTTTAGGAAAGGAGTGATCATGAATGGATAGATTGTTTCATGGTTTTGTATGCGGGCAGAAATAGTTGCGTTTAGAAATAACATTGATGGGCACCTGTTGCATTGCATTGCAACAGGAGTGTTACTGCAATAATGTTGTAGAATGCTGGTAGGAATCCAGGTTATGATATATTTTGAAGTAGTTCCACGCTCTACCAAAATGCGTTAAAGCAGAACTGTAGATTCAGCTTAACATTAAAATAATGGTAGAACGTTAGTAAAGGCTGGTTTTTTACATTTTTGGCCGCTAAATCAAGATTTGTGACTGCAATTTTTACATTGCATGAAACTGGTAACATGTGTAATCTTCAGTCTTGTGATCTACACAATTTTCCCTCGGGTTGCTTAAATTTTCCTGACAAAACATTTGGTAGAACGTGGGTTTTATTAACCTATACTGTAGGACGCTGTTGTTAGGTCTAGCTTGGATGAGGAGGCCGGGGTTCGATTCACGGCATGACCATAGTGTTTTTCACTGCTCAATTATCCATTTATAAACTCAAATGTCTGTCAACTTCTCATTTTTCATTTGTTCATATATAACATAAGGTAATATATATATGTATATTAATATAATGATATAGCTCTAACAACAAATATGTACTCTGAAGTCCGTTGAAACTGCTTAAAATGACTGACATATTACAGTGAACTACGTACGGTACAATAAAATGGGCGCCACAATGTCACTGTTATGTGAATATGAGCAAACGTCACATTTATTAAATTTGGATTTTAGGGGTTTATTTTGTATAATGATAGTACACTTTTTACCCAGATTAACCTGCAAGTCAGTCATAACAGTCATTAAGCGTAGTTACTTTAATACCAGACACTACGTCATCACTGTAAACAATTTGAATAAATAACACATATACATTGATCTTCTTCAACGGACCACAGTGACTAACATGTGAGTTGTTTTTTTTTGAGGGGGGGGTTTTGTTTTTGTTTGTTTTTTTCTCTTCGGTACCTGTCTCAATATTAGAGTTTGAGCCGAAAGTACGTCATTTGTATCATACAAAATGTTTTAAAGTAGTTTTCTGGTCGACAAGATGCATTGGAGTTATAATGTTACCTCCCCAATGACTGCATTTTATACAGCACATTTAGAGCAAATACATGGATTTGACTGACTTATTCCTCCCTTTACTCCGTAATAACATTGACAACATTCACACAATAATATTATTACAGTAAACCAACCTCAATATAGGCCCAAAACATGCCAAACATGCACTGCTGATGTTTCTTGTTGCAAGGAATATCACCCCCATTTTGCCGTTTAACTTATTTCAAATTGACGTTTTTCCTGTGCCCCGCGCATGCCTCTACACCTTCGAAATTCTCAGACAATCTTGGACAAAATTGTTGGGACACTTTGTCGTACGTTGCAAATATAATACTGAATTTTAGGTTAGAGGATAACATGAAATCCCGCGCCCCATTTCCAATGTTGCGCTATAGAAGTGAATGTACCCTTTGAACAGCAATCCTATAGCCAACATTGAACGGGGGCGCTGGATGTCCCAAGGTATTTTGTCCAAGATTGTAACTTAATATAGCGAAGGAGCATTTCCATGATACATTTAATAGAAAGAATAAATCAAGATTCGGTATTTTGTAACTCACCAAATGTCCAACAAAACCAATCTTCAACTGACCCACGTATTGTTGCAAAGTCATCTGTAAGAATAACACAAGTTGCATTTCACTTTTGAGCACATGCCTTAATGCAACGACTCAGAATTTTGTGTAGTTATAACTCCACGGTGCTTGACTTTTGGAAAGAATCAACGTACCTGTTCATTAGCTAGTAAATCTTTAAGAACTGTAGTGAGTAACGTAACAGTGATCTGTAGGAAAGAAGTGAATCAAGGACTGCATATACATTTATATTGGTTAACATTCAAGGCACTTTAAATACTTGCTATGACGAATATGGGGATAATGGGTTGAATCATTTCAGATGTAGGAAATACACTATTAAAAAGAGATTTCCAGATACATATTTTACAGCATATGATGGGAGAGATGCTGCATTTCTTCATGCTTACCTTCTTGGCTTGACATCTGCTCTGCAATATGTACATCAAGTCGTCAACTTTCAGCTGAAGTACAGATGACAGCCATTTAAAAATTATACACAAAATTCAAATATAATTGAAAACTAAATGTTATATGTTGTTGTATTAACTAGCAGAATATGATGAAAAGAAAAGGAATAAATGAATGGAAGCTTTGTAAGCTTGCTTTTCGTTTGCTCACCATATGCTCCTTCACAATTAAACCGATAATTTGGGAAATGGTATTAGTCACGTTAATCTGTGAAAGACGAAATAGAGATAATTGTATTGACAAATTTCATACTACAAGTCCTAAAAATTACTGTAATAATAATGGTGAAAAAAACGACTCAAGATCGATACAGTAACAGTCTCGAAAGTTGTTGAACTTCCATTGAGAATCATATAACGCTCCTCAACAGTCCCCTCCTGGTAAAATAAAAGTTTACAAGGCATTTACTTATTAAATACCTCTTCTTGATCAAACGAGGAGATGTTCACACCAAAATCGAGCTGATGGTAAGAAACAAAGACCACTAAATTAAAATAATAAGAAATTAATCGCAATTAAGTTCAGCATTATTTGATCTTCTAGTGACACAGTTTGCGTCAACTTTATTTAGGATTACAGTGTCAGTTTTAAATAAACATAGCATAACTTTAGGGAAATAATGACTTTAGTAAGGAGTGATGCTGTGAATATTACACATACATATGCAGAATGGCTAAACTCAGTGCAACATTTAAACGTTCCTTTGTTCTCTCTCTTAATACTGATTTTTCTATGATGTCATATTATGAAATATAGCAGATGTTTGCCTTTACAGAGCAACTGTTTAAGCAAGTTGGCAAGTGGGAGAGACAGAAGATATTTTGCAATCACATACGGTACTTTACCTTTGATTTCATTAAGGTAGTTACTGTAGTTAGTAGTTCCAACAATTTTCGTTTGTGCTCGGTCTGTTACAACATGACCAACGTAAGAAAAGACGAGAACGAATATTACGTTGCGTTACATATTTTAAATTTACAACTAAGTGAAATGGTTCCTAAATAACATTCACTCCGAAAGTTAGGCACCTCCTTCAAATTGAAAACGTGTAAACATCGAAATGAAAAACGAAAAGTTCAGTTACATACCTTACTATATTCTCCTTCTACGACTAACATGAAAAACAGAAACGGAATCTGTAGATACATAGAAAAAAGGTACATTTTGGTAAATGTATTTTGTTACATGTACATGTTTAATTTTGAGTCACACATGAGACAGTATAGTAACATGTATCCTTTTAATTAAATCCATCTTTAGCTTATTATTTCTCCATATTGCGATGACTGCTACCGATGCCGTTACATTTACCACATTTTTAATTGAAATTGAAACAAATTATATTGGAAATTATGTTACTGCTACGTTAATTTAATTGACCGTGAGGAATGGTCCTGAAAAACAAAATATTACGTTGTCACCAGATTCGGAGAAGTCCGTTTGTATTTGCTTTGTAACCATTTTACTGGTTATCTGTCAAGATAAAATCGAAGAGTAGTTATGGACTCCTCAATTTGCTTGAACGATTCTGAAATATAACACCTCTGAACTCTGAAAATTTATCACACTTGTCGGATTCTGCATCACACTTCTGAAAGTCGCATACCACTCTTTGTAAAATATAATAATATCTGTATTACGTTACCATGGTCACTACATGTTCATGAAAATCTATTACTCTTACAATCAGTTTGGTGTAAGACAATGAACGCAACAAGCCATAGTACCTGTAATAAATAACAGCTTTAAAGGCTCATTGAACAAAAACAAGGAACTTGAACTTAAACTTTGAGTCCAAATACACTAAACAATCTGAATTTACCTTTCCATGGTCACTACATGTTCATGAAAATCTATTACTCTTACAATCAGTTTAGTGTAAAACAATGAACGCAACAAGCCATAGTAACTGTAATAAATAAAAGGCTCATTGAACAAAAACAAGGAATTAAACTTAAACTTTGAGTCCAAATGCACTAAACAATCTGAATTTTAAATTGGTGTTTATGTTGAAAAATGAGAAGAGGATCTTACAACGTTAAGCACAAACAAATGCGTGAGAGCCTCTGCTGCATCTGCCTCTGGATGCTATGAAAAGATCACATTGATGAAAGGTCAAATGTCAGTTGTGTTTAGTTGATATAATGCAACAATTCAATCAAGATGATCATAAGTCAAGATACCCAGGATAACAGAAAAAGTAAACCTGACAAACCTTTCTCTCAGGGCTGACTTTCTTTAACAATGTAAGTACTTTGCTACTTTCCACCTGTTATAAACAAAATAATTATGATAACATTATAATGCTCTTGGCAAAGACAGTTTGCATTCGTCAATTCTTCGTCAATATTTATCAAATGTACTCAAACGTAACTGAAAACAACAGTCGAATGCCCGTACATTATCTTGTAACTTACGTTTCTTTCGTTGATAAGACAGGTTGTTATGGTTGCAAAACTTTTTGAGTCAATCTATAGTAAAGGAATTCAAAGTGAAGAACTGTTTATGATAACAACCATTTGCCACTCCAGGTTTTGTTTACAAAGTACATAACCCGAACTCAGGAATCGATAATTGAGATCCTATATGATGCAAACTGGTGAAGGGAGTGATGATTTTTTTTTTTTTTTTGCCCTATCTGCATTCACACTTGCCAACTATCGATTTGTTTTCGACCGAAAGGAGCCTTCGTATTGGGACGAAATTCATTTGCAGGGGACAACAATTTTTCACTAGTTGGGTCGCCCCTCTTAAAGGCGCCCTTGTTAGCACTCTCAGTCTACATTATTCGTGGGAAACTTTCAGGGCGGTAACATATATTAAGGATATAAGGCGTCACATGTATTAAAAATATTTGACAACAGACAAGTTCTGACCGAGTTATTTCACGCTGTTCATCCTTTTAAAACATAATTTACCTTTTCCGTCTTAAAATATTCGCCGACAATAGCAAGACCGTCCTTAGGCAGTAACTGTTACATTAAATGAAACATATCGAAATAGAAGTTTTAGAAATATAGTGTAGCCAATATATGCATTACAGCAGCAACATTGCAATGTTAACATAGAAACGTTAATGATGCTTAGGCATAGAAGTAGGGTCAACCAATATTGTGTAATTACATGGTTTTATTTTAACATTTTTTTAAATCCCATTTTAACAAATCAAAAACGTGTGAAATAAATTATTCTGTCGTTGGGATCACGATTTGTAGCCTTTAACGAAGAGATGAATAAACGAAGATTATGTCTGCACAAACATATGTCTTTGTGGACAAAATTTCCAACTCTGAAGTTTTCATCTGAGAAATTTTCAGTTTTGATTGTGTTTGATTGCAGACTGATGCACTGTACACTTAATCAAATCAACAAATCAACTATGAAACCTCCAAGTATTGAAATCAATTACGAAATACTAGATTTTACATTAGAAAAAAAAACGACTGAAGAATTGGTTTGTGAATGTGGGCTTAGAAACTCACAGCCCGCCTCGAATTACTAATGCTGCCGTCATAATTTCAGTCAGATGTTTATGTTTCCTTTAAAATCGCATACTATGTGAAGTTTAGTTACATTTTGGGTAATATACCTGTGTCATTTGCACTGCTGCAAGAAGTAATACATGAAACCCTTCTTGTGAAACCTGAAATGGAATGGGAGTGTACATAGCTTACACGATTAGATTTCCAGCATATTTCGTGATGTTTGCTTTTGAATGTATTCTGCAATAACACACACGTCTTCACTGTAGATTTAATTATGTAAGATTGCTGTTATGAAATACCAAGTTGACTTCACTGACTTTAAACTATACTTACATAGGAACTGTTCGCAAAGAACTTGATGACAGTCAGCAGATCCTGCGTTGTAACAAATATTGTGTAATTATTAAAAGCAAAATTCTCATAACAGCATGTAGACTGATATTTGGCTCTGTCATGACAATAAAACAAGAAAAAGTTACCTTTTCAGAGCCTTGTTTTTAGCTTCCCAGAGCTTGCGATGTCATCGCGACATCTTCATTCAGCGGTGTGTCTATTTTCCTCGAAACACCTGACCGCGTGTGCGCTCAGGCGCACACTGCAGCGGGTCAACATATTCTATAATATTGAAATGGAACATGTGCAGATCATAAATAGAGAGGAACATTTCTGGAACAGTAAAATCAAGGAGGCCATCTAGATTAAATCCCCAAAACCATCACTAAACATTGATGCAGGCTACGATTTCGCACCAATCTACGATGACCTCTTAACCCCTGAGCGCACACGCGGTCAGGCGTTAAGACGAAGATAGACACACCGCTGAATGAAGGTGTCGCGATGACATCACAAGCTCCGGGAAGCTAAAAACAAGGCTCTGAAAAGGTAACTTTTTCTTGTTTCAAAATTCTCATGTTGAAATGCTGCTTGTAGTCATTTGAGCAACAAAATGTCATTAATAAGATTTTGTTAGAAATTTGGTAAAGTGCTTCATAAGCATCTCTTCTAGTGAATAAAAATGAAATATATGAGGGTGACAATACAGGATGTTTCACTGTTATCTTCCTCATTGCATGCTTACAGCAGTACTTTAAAGGTTGTTTGACATGCTTCTAGAAGAGAGCACCCTTCATTCATAAGTTGCAAACTAAACCTCTGAGTGAAAATTTACTTGAATTTTGTATATATCTTTTACCGTTATGAACCATGTGCGATAAACAAATGTACGAAATTGAAATTTGTAATAAAGTTACAAGCATCAGAATTCACTTACTTTTTTGGATGGGTTGTGGTTTTCTATACTCTGCCCAAGAATTAACTTGACGTCTGCTCTCTATGTGAATAAATGAAATACGAATATTATGCAATAAAGCTTGTATTTCTTCAACTAACGTGGCTGCATCTGCCGCCATACTTACCTGGTATTTTGATACAAATCGTATCAAAATTCTTTCAAACTCGCTATCGATCGCCTGAGAAAAGAAAAAAAATATATATATTTTGCTTCAGCGTTTACTACGTTCAATAAAATCTAATTGAGAGGGTTTTCAAACTGTCGATAAAATATTTAAATACATTCATTGTTATTAGTGAATGATCCATCATGTCATGAGCCACTTTAAGATACCTTCCTGTGACTTAATTCTTTGACTTAAAAAAGAACTTGAACATTGACAAACGTTTGAAGTGATCTAATTTTTGAATGATGATTATCGTTTTTGTAAAACATGTTTTACCTTGCTGTAGTAGATCTTTTTTAAGAATGGATGGAAGCGTTCATCGAAGTATTTCTGAAAACAAAAATGGAATCAGTAGAAACTTACAAGAACGGATGACTTGAAATGGACACTGCACAGCATTGATGTAGCATTGTACAAAAATTTAATCACTGATACTCGAAGAACAAAGAGTCAATCTAAGGTTGCTATCTGTTTAAGAGTTCCTTTAGGGATAACATAGATGACTTTTGTTGTACACTTTACTTACTACAATTTAATGGCTAACGACTATTTGATTTAAAACACATGCAGATACAAATGTAGTGTGTCCATAAACAAAGCGACCAAAACTCATACCTGTTGAGTATCATCTGGTTTGGTGGCATCTTTTGTCTCAAACGAGTATGGCTAGAAAAAAAAAAAATTCTTACTTCAACCTGTGTTAAAGAACTCAGTTTATTAATCAATGTAAAGTATTCATATAGAAGTATGTTGAACACTGTTTGTTTTGAAAGATTCAGCTGGACGTTGGAAAGACGGGGAATCCCATCCCATGGCAGACATAATTGTTGAGTTGCTAAATATTAGCGAGTTTTCGCAAGCACGACGCGGACGTAGAATTCAGGGTGCAGTGTGCAAAATGGGACAGTCACCATAGTGACCACGCAAATATCCTCCGTCCTGGGGAAATCTACAACCGTTCTCAGGCAATTTAACGTTCGTTCTAGACTGGTGTGCGCGGCCAGTAAGCACATGCTATTAGGTGTGTTCATCCTGAGCGCTGCGCTTACAAAATGCGAAACCGCTTAAAAAGAACGACGAGTGACTGAGTACGGGTACCGTCACGACTGATTACTTCCGCGTACTTTTAGTGCTTCCGTCGTGCTTGCGAAAACACACTATTACCAATTCGTTTTCTGTTACACTGTAAAAAATATAAATTGTAAAATTTAAATTTACAGGAAATAAAATAAAGAAATACAAAATGATTACACAATTTTTCTTGTAATTAGTTTCCAAACAATTTATGTATTTGATATTTGTTTCGTTGTTTTATTTTCTGTAAATTTACAGACATTTTTTACAGTGTAATATGTTGCTATGAATTTTAATACAACGTGTATCTATATGGGAATTGCTTCAAAAAACAAGTGATGAATTTTCTTCAAGCAAGATACATTTTACGATGTATAGATGTACACAAACATTAGGGTATTGTTACATTCTAAGCTGAATTAAAGTACAATTATGACATTGAACACAAACTGTGCATCATTATATTTGACTCAGAGTAGTATATTAAGCTTGAAATATAGATTACAAAACAGTTACTTCTTCCGAAGGCAAAGTTTCGTTTTTATCCACAGTAGCGTTCTAATTTTACATTTTGATTTTTGGATAAGGTCCTACCAGAACGTTCATAGATTATAGCAAAGTAACCTTTTTCACAAAACACGAGAGGCATCAGGGCATCACTCGGTCGTCATATTTGATGTTGTCATAAGAAAAGTAATTATCTATCAAACCAGTATTATGACATAAACCTGTGCATTATAGTAAAATTCATAAATTATAGGTACGCATTGAAACATATACATTACCTAACTACTTAACTGGAGAAAAATTAAAACATTTCAAACAACCTGTAATCATTCGTTTAAATTACCATTCATCTGTCATTTAGATTTTAGATACATTTTTTAGATGAAATCCTACACAACGTGCCCATAGATTAAAGCAAAGATACCTCCTTCGAGAGCAACATGTCAGTTTCCTCTTTCGTCGCGTTTTTGTCATCAGCTGTCTAAAACAGAAAACGAGAAGTTGCAAGACCATCATTCGATTTTCATGTCTATTGTTACCCACCTATCTAGTTACATGCATAGGATTAGACATGCACAAATGTACTCGTATAGACTCAACTAAATTCATATAAGAGTGAAAGATTTTAATCAAAACTGTGTTGCAGTTAATTTCAATTACTTTTCATTTACAATAAATTGTTCACTAAACGTTCAGTTACTATAATAAACAAACTTGGTTCGAAGGTAAACTAACAGTCGCATGTTTGGTCCCATTTTGACTATCATATATATACGAACGGGATGTATCATGATATCAGTACATTGTCTTACGTACTGTTTAAATAAAGCAAGTGACTGTTTCTCAAGTCAGCTATTCTAGTAGACTAGACACAGATTATAATATACAATATGAACTGAATGAAGGTAAAGGCTCAACTCTATAACACAGTAGTTTACAGTTGTTTTTCTTTTATTGTTTGTTTGAATTCCAATTAATTTATCATTTGCGGTTTAGATAAAAAAAAAATCTACACAAAATGCCATAGACTGAGGAAGGTGACCTTCGAGGGCAGGATTTCAGTTTCACCCTTGGTCTCTTTTCTACCATCGGGTGCCTACAACAGGAAACAAGAAGTTACAAGACGTCAGTCGATTTTCATATCTATTTTTGTCTTTCATATATAGAAACCCATCGAAACTATACTTCAAACAGTTACAAAACTGGTAAGATCAGGTTTCTTACCAACTGTTCTTAACCTTAATAAGCATTCTAATTATATTGCATTAGACTGGTCAGATGGCACGAAATGTCATTTATTACTTTTATCTTGTCCACGTTCGAAGTGGTCTCATTTTGTCACGATTGTTGAATTAATTGATGATTAGAAACCAAAAACGAAAAAAAAAAGAATTATTATGGTAGGAGATCCCTACCATTAGAGCCAAATGGAGTATATGATAAATCAAACCTAAACTGCATTTTATACCAACGAGATCTGTCCCAGTAGTATGAAAAGTAGTATATCATTGACAAAAAGACATATGAAGACACACCTTACACTCTACTGCATGCTACGAATAATTGTCAAATCAAAATATTTTGTATTAACAAACGTCTCTTGATGCTTATTGCCACTTTTAGTTTGGAAGGTAAAATCCATACTTGCATCTGCAATAGATGCATATTTTACTTATTTGTTTTGTAGGCAGCTCTTTCATTTTCCGGAAACAACTGAATATGCTTTTTCAACTAATGTCTCGTTGTACTTTAATATTTTTAGTCGTCTGAGCTAAATAAGGATTTATGAATGCCTCTATTATTTTTCTGTAACGACTCAGAGGATTAATGTTACATTTACCAAAACAGTAAACACATATCAATATTTTTGTATTCATATAAGCACTTCATTAAATGCTTTCAAAATGATCAGAAAAGACCAAAGTAAATATAATTACCGATAATTGATATTTGACTTAATAAATCGTTAAATTCACCTTTCTGTGTCCTTTTTCAGGGTCTCTGTTGCTAGTTTTCTTCTTCAACGATCCTATAATAATTGCAAAAAAAAATATTGTAACAAAATTCCTCAATACTATCGTAGGTGTTTCAATCAAGAATGTCCAGATTAAATCCTGACATCGATCGATACAGTCGATCATTTTAGGTCCATGATTATGTGAACAATTTGTAGATGACCATATTCGTTTGATATAACTTGAAAAAAGTTTTTGTTTTTTCAAGGTATGCTTTAAAGTTACACTTAAACGAAAGATCTTCAATACTCAAACTATTGCCAAACAAAACACAACGGAAGCATTCTACCTTTCCTCTGAATAAAAAAGAGACTAATTCCACCAATTACAGCAAGACTCAACACTATGATCACTACAAGAAGTGCAGACGATCTTCCACTGGCTGGTTGGCAAATGCTTTCATCTGAAATAAAGAAAGGTAAGATTTTTTGACCAAAGTTCGGTTATGGTTACGGGGATCATTTTCAAAACAAAGGTGTCAAGTAGGATGCTTTCTGAGCTTCACCTGTTAAATCATACAATTTTGTATTATTTCGATATTTCTATCTCCATTTCTTGCCCTTACCAAAAGGGTAACTTCGCCGCGACTTCATCGTGACTTTGCTGTGAAAGAACTTCACTTTTCCAACGACTTCAAAAAACGTAGCGACAGAGGGACAATTACTTCGCAGGAAGGGGGGTTTCTTACGACTAGTCGCCACTTAATCACTTCAAGGAAACAATTAGTTCCTCGAGAAGTCCCATCTACTGCAACTGTTTGCGAACACTTTACATGAAAGATATATTGCTTCGAGAGATGATTTTCTCTTACCACTACAGTCGGCAATACTTCATTGAAAGTTCTCACCTTGTTTCAACCGACATCCATCAATTTTACTTCTACATTCTTATAAATTATACTCCAGTGGGAGGCACATTAGAAATTCTCACAGTAACTGTGTGCATGCATGTACTGTAAGTTTGCTACAGACAGTCTTCACAAGCAGGCACGCTCTAGCTTTGCAGTTGGTCTTTGCAACTGCATATATACTGCAAAGTGTGGCCGGTGATACTGTAGTCTGGATTAACGAACACACCACTTAAATCACAGGAGAAACTTTGAAGCTATTAGTTTTCAGATTTTCAATGTCAGAGAAAAAAGTGAATTTTGGATTGTCTAGATATTGCTACCGTGTGCGAGGAGAAGATCCAGATCTTCACTTAGTGCTCATTTGTACTATGATATTCCTACACTTTTTCATAATGTTCTCGCTAGCAGGTGGTTTGATTTTTCTTATGTTTTTGTAATAACAGGTACTTGAATTTTCCCTTTTATAAAACGTTCTGCCTGATAGACAAACCATTTCATTTTGGGAGCTATGTAGTGTTCATGAAAAACAGGTGACTGCACTGTCCTCTCTGTGTGCAATCTGAGTTAAACCATTTGCTGAATGTTGCTTACATTGTGTTGACTTTACTATGACCTATCTAAATCAATGTGATCATTTTATATGAATTACACCCATGTAGTTTGTACAAATGCAGAGACGAGTTTAGATATTAAGTCTTGACTTAATGAAGCATATGCTTGCACATTCTAACATTTCTAGTATACTGTATGGGTATTTCTATTTGGTATGTCCATGAGAATAAATCCCATTGTTAAATCATTATTCAATAACAGCTGTGGCACGTATTCCAGCAGTGAGAACTAAGTACACATAAACGCTGAATATTGGTTTGTAGCTTAGCATGATTTTGCCTATATATGCACACTCAATGTGCGCTTGTATAAAGAGATCAAAGTATTCACTTACTTCAGATAAAGGCTTCAAAAACATGTTTTTTATATACTGTAGACAAACCTACAAGTTAGTCCAATTTTGCTTATCATTGTTACGATATCCACTTGTCTGCTTGGCCTGACTCATGTACAGTGTAGCCTAGCGCTGGAATTTAAATCTAGCAAGCTTTGGAAAAGGTCTCGACAGATATAATACAGTCTTTGTCCAAGCACCAAAACACCCAAAAACAGCTTAACCTTGGGTAACTAGGTATAAATTACGTCGCAGCAAGCATCATTTCCGGTGAAGCCGCAGGAAGATCTTTGTCGTGAAGTCGCGAGGAGACATTTGCCGTGAATTCGAGGGAGGTTCCTTTCCGTGAAGTCGTGGCAGATTTCATGTGCATGTGAAATGTGAAGACACGGGATAAACAGTAACAGCGAGGAGGTCGCCGCAAGGCGGCCCTTTGTCAACAAGAGTGGGTATTATTAAATTGCGTTAGGTATTTTGTTTAAAGGAGAAGTATATATTCTATACCTGGTTGGAGTTTGATGACAACATTATTGAAGTATTCATTAAACTCTGCTTGTACCGGCAGACACTCCATTAAAACGAAATCGATGCACTGGTTGATACTATACTCTGCCGTAACAAAGTTTTCAAACGTTCTTGTCGAGTGGTTCCTTATGTTGTAACTCCATTGCTTGGTGATGGTTGATCGTGAGTCACTGTCGCTGTCACTGAGTCGAAATTTCAGCGCTATCTTCACTTTGGTTTGTGGTATTATACAAGTGACGTTGTCACTGGAACTTGTAACGCGATGGCAAAGTTCGTTGATGTTATTGCAACCATCGATCCTTGGCGAGATGACTGAATGGAAAAACAAAGCGTGTATTTCTTGGCATGGATTTGTGAAGAAAAATAGGACAAGTAGCCAACAAGCAACTAACTAGATTTTAAGCGTATGTGTATATAAGTAAATGTCAAGATCAATGACAAAGTACAACACCTATTCTTCAATTTAATATGTCAAACCGACATAAATTGTCTCTTAATTACTTGTCTCTGACTCACACAGTGGCATGTAATGTCAATATTTTCAACGTTTGGAATGATTTAACACATTCAATATTCCTAGATGTTGTTTCATGTCACACAACTCCTAATATCAGTCAATGAATCAATATGTATCTGATAAATTCTATGTTAAACTGAAAGTAATACAAGTAATTTTGAAAGTGTTCAAACTTGTTTGGTCGTGGCTACCCACAATGTAGATAACTCCTACTTCGGTAGTGAGTGATAGAAATGATAACGGTAACCACATACCAGTTGTATTCTACATAACGATTTCATGGTTATCTTACTTATTGTCAATTATAGTTATATTTGTGAGTTTTACCATGGTTACTTGTGTGTATGACATCTTTAGTTGTCATGTCTCCTGAGGTAGAAATGCATGTAAAAGAAATATCATCCTCAGGTATGATGATCTCCATCAAGCCATTGGTTGTTATTTTACATTCCCAGTTACTTAGACATTGAAACTGCATGGGGAAGTTCCAGTCAAATACCACGCTTGAAGATCCGTTCGAAAATGTTGCATTCAGGGTTCCAAACGGGAAAGAGGCACGTGGACAACGTAAATCTAGTAAATCGTCTTTCTTTAGGTCAGTCCTTGTTTCGGTAATGTCGTCATAAGGCTTATAACCCTTTACGAGAATTGAAGCACTCGATATGTTCTTTACAGCTATTCCAGATGCCACACATGTAAAATACTGAAAAGCAAATGAGGATGGATCGTATGTGTAAGAGTGCGTCAGAAAGGAGACCGAATCGTTGACCTTTGAAATGGTATTACGCGGTTGCAGATCTGAAAGTACCGGTCGGCCATTAAGGGTGTGCCAAGTTATATTGGCAGTCGGATTCGCCTCGTTTGTAAGGCACACAACAGCAGCATCGTCGTCAGTCAGTTGTGCCATTCGGCAAATTTTATCATCAACGCCGTTACAGGCATATATCTCTATTTTTTCAACAGGTTCTGTAAATGTAACAACAAAATGAAAGAAAAGAAGATTGGATAGTATGTGTTACAGGATGCGTGTGCTTATCACTTGACGCTGCGTTATGAAGAATACAATCAAGTTTCACAAATATAGCTGTAACTTTTGGTCAAATCAAAGTACATTGATTTATTGCATACTGGTCATAATTTGACTTTTTTACTTTGTGCACTCCCTTACCTATAATACTGATTGATGTGTTTGCCCTACTTAGCCACCCCTCAGAGTTCAACACTGATATTGAATACAGTCCTTTGTTACTAGATTTGGCCTTTCTAATGATCAAAGAACCGTCATCTTTAATGTCAAACTCTCCCGAGGTTATTCCTGTTCCACTTTTAACATGATTATCGATCCGTGCAATCGCATTGGTACTGCTACGGAAGTGCCATCGAACTGTGTAGAAGGATTGATCGTATTCACAGGAAATGATTGCCTCAAGGCCCATTTCGACGTATTGAACTTCTTCACAGGAAACATCCTTGTTTGTCAATGACTGAGCTGCTGAATAATCAAATAAGAAGGATATCAAGTAGTATATTAAAAGTAATACGACGGTTATAATTGTTATTTTTTAAACATAATCAACCTTCGTGTATAACACACCGATAGTGACTGACATAAGACCTAAGTAGTAAATATCTCTTTATCTCTTTCTTAATCTTTACATAAGGTTCATACTTAATATCATGCGTGTACGTATTTTGTAAATGTGAAAGCTGAACAAAAAGACAATTATAAATCACCATACCAACCACTTCCTTTACATTGATTATTAGCAACAGTGCCAAGAACATGCAGGGGAACATGTTTCCTTTTGTCTGGTTTAGAACGTACATGTCCTGCATGAAAACAAAACAGTAACGATTTGGAATGTACTGAAAGTTAATCCAAGAATAGACAGAGAGAGTAGAGAGATGTTGACAAAGTATACCGACTTACAGATACAGTACGTACACATCAGATGTCGTTAGAGAACCTTTTTCAACTTTCTTAGGGGGTTAGTTAAAATCGTCAGAGGAGTGCTAGCACAGTAGCACAGTTCCCGCACAACCAAACAAAAAGACTAGTCTACAAGGTAAAACGCTACAATCTTGGCTTTATGTTTGCATTACTTCTATCGTTTACTACTTCATATTTGTTTCACAAAACAACATGAACTTACTTGGAATAACCTTGCTTTGTTTATGATGTCTTGTTGTTGGATCGAAGAGTGTAATAAGAATATGACACCAAAAGTCTTTCTTCTTATGTACACAAGTATACGTTCATATACAGGCACGTCTGTTTTTTCTGTTGTACTGAAACTCCTATTGGGTAATTCAAGTAAAAGAGTTTTTACCTTTTGCAGTTATTAAAGTGGAGTTTGACCCGAACTATCAATCAGTATTTCATTGTTGTTTACATACACTTCTGTACGGGATAAATGTTGTCTCCAAACCGAAAGTCAGACGTGAAGGGGTGAACTTTGCATTGAACGTTGAAATGTCTGTTTAGACACTGTCGGTCCAGAAGTCACAAGGGTTGAAGTGAATGAGCACCAACCTGATGCATTACCCTCTATTTTCCTCCGATTTCTGGTTATGATCCCTTTGTTGAAGTTATAAAAATGAGAGCGTATGGTTACAATAATAAAGGCAGAGGCAGACGAACACAAGGTACATAACATAAGAAGCACTCGCACTCTCAAGATATCTCTAAAACAAACGGCATCAATAGCGTCTTATAGAAAGCGATTGATTTGGGTAATTTTTTGCGAATCATGGATGAATTATTATGTGTAATACCTCCCTAAATATATTTGATTTCTTCCTGTTTTTTGATTGAATTAATGCTCTCTAAAATTCAAACCCTTTTTTGTTGATGTTCTTAAAAAGCTCGTCTCTATTACTAGTCTCGTACCAAAATGAGAGATATTACTCGAAAGCTAAATACAGGGATTTCTTTCATCTTTTTGTAATAGTTCTAAGCAACACGTCACAATCATTTGCATTACTCAATATCTTTTCCCACCAAAACGTAGCGTAAACCAATCATTTTCTTGGCTAGTAAATATGTTACGACACGTAATAGTAAAAACCTACTGAGTATGGGTATTACCAAAATAATGTAAAATGACAACTGATTACATATGATCGCCCGAACTTGGTTGCATAAGTTGAAATATTAAGTCATACACTCACAAAACGTAACGGTAAAATAAGAACTCCATAACTTTTAGGTAAAATTTTACACACAGTTAATGTAAAAATTACCAAAATTATGTAGAATTTACATATATTATATGTAAAATTTATGGAGTTCTTATTTTACATAATTTAGGTAAACAGTATATGTAAATTCTACATTATTTAGGTAAATTTTATATTAAATGTGTGTAAAATTTTACCTAAAAGTTATGGAGTTCTTATTTTACCTTTACTTTTTGTGAGTGTATTGAATGAAAAGCAAATATGTGATAAGTTATTTTGCACCTTGTACTAGCAGACCCTACCCTACTGCAGAATGTGCCCTATTGACCTAAGACGTCACCGATCGAGTGCACAGTACATATCATAGTCAGATACCTAACTAACGACCAAGTTTGAACGTTATCCTCACTGCCTTGAAGGAAATCGCAACTCAGTTTTTCAAACCATTTTGTCGACTAAAATTTAGATACGACTTCTGATCTTTGACCTCTTACCTGAAATATCGATGGGAGACTCAACCTGAGGACGTTGTCCAGATCTCTACCACCTCTCTACCTCATTCTGACTGGATTTTCGGTCTATGAGGAGTTGCAGACGCAAACTTTTCGGTGTCAAATTTGACTTTTTACCTCGAATTTAACCTTTGACCTTAAAACACATACAAACATGACTTCATATAAAATCTTGCATATCGGTCATACATGTAAAGGTCCCATGTAAATAGTCATTTTGGAATAAGAAATAAAACTTATTTGACCTTTGACTTCTGATCTTTGACCTCTGACCTTAAAATTTGGAGGGGGAGACAACTTCAGACCATGTGTTAGTTATCCACAAACTTGACCCTCATTGACTTTGCAGGACTTTGGAGGAGATGCGGACGCAAATTTCCAAGGTCACATTCAGTGTCAAATGTGGCCTTTGAAACCTGAACATGATATTTTGACCTTAAAACGGATAAAAACATGATTTTAGATACAATCTTGACTTCTGATCTTAAGTTTTGACGGGAGACACAATTTCATAACATGGGTCACCTACCTACCAACTTTGACTTAAATCGGCTTTGGGGTTAAGGAGGAGTTGCGAAGAAAATTCGCAGACAACCACACACACCTTTCTCTCACACATACACATCTTCACACGTTTTAATTCCCCCCCCCCCCCCAAATGGGGAATCCGGGTCACTTTAAGTACCAACCAGCTTAGACCTCCATGTATCAAATATCGAATATACAAAATGTTACCATGGAACTGCTGCTATATCAACTGAGAGAGCCGAAATGCCCTCAAACCCCAAAGAAACTACAATATCTCATCCGATTCATAAAGTGTATAGGGATGAGATAATAATTAAAGAAAAAGGCAACATCAAGGAAACTGCTATACGATTATTGAACAGGTTGCTGAAACTTTCGATTTCGCTAGAGACAATAAATAATCTTTCCTTAAGTAATAGGTGACAGAGTTAGCTTTGATCACTTCTCATATCTTTGTTAAACGTAAGGCTTCATCGTGCAACGGTTGCACTTGTTTGTTACACTCTGGCAGCATTTCTCTCCGAATAACTCTCTCCTGATATTCTTTGCCAACAGAAGCCAAGAAAATCGAGAAGGTAAGGAGAAGGAGTGGGTTACTTTTTAAGGTTACTAAGTTATTGTGAATGTTTTTGGTGTGATTAACGTTTGTCTAAAATCCTCAATTTCAAACTATCAAACCGAATTAAAAGTACACAGCTACTATTCCACTCCTACATAATAAGAGATCCTTTTCACTGTTATTTCTTTCTCTGAACGAAGAGAAGTTATTATTCTTTTTATTCACAATTTAGGTATATTTAATTTTCGAACCACCTTTACGTTAGTGTATCGCTCTTATTTGTGGTTTATGGTACGTTGCAGAAACTTGATTAGATATTTTAATAATGGTATCAGATTAAGCAGTTTTCATAAAGCAATTTGAGCAATGGAAACCTATTTCTAACACTTACCTTACTACTCGTATTTAAGGATTAAACACATGAAATGATCATCAATATTGAATTCCTGTCTAATATGATAGTTTCCTAAAATGCCAAGTTGCTACTATGATATGACTGTGACAATGAATGTGACGTTTTCTTTCCAACAGAGTAGAATGACGTTGCTGCTCTGTATGACAAGTGTTCTTCTATTCACATCACATTTCCAAGGTATGTTTATATTAGACTAAATAAAACCATAGTAACGACGAACCAAAACAGAACATCAATGAAAAAAAGTTTGCTTCTGCAACAATTACGTTGAAATATGACCCCACAAGTGTGATACTCGGGGTTGCAGACAGTGTGGCATTCCCAATGAGATCTCGTACTGGTAGAGAAAACCTTTTACAGATTTTACCGAAACTATTGTCCTTCAAAAATATTTACAGGACTTTCCAGGTATACCTACAAATATCAAAACATGGATGAGGTGCGTGGTGTGAACAACAATTTACGTTTAAATCTTCAGAACAACTGTATTATGTTTGTACGATGTTCTTTGAAGACATTTATATGAGTACTTTAGAAGAACTTATTCAGTTGTAAAACCACTCTGACAGATAATTGTAAAATTTTCATGACACTTCATGGCACTGTAATTAATATTGAATAGATTATTTTACTTTTGGATATAACAGAAACTGACTTTCATCTCATGCCCACAAAATTGAAGGCAACATTTTAGCAATGACCTTCAACCCATGGAATTCATTTCCCGTTCAACTGATGATACCTTATGGTTACTCAGTTTTGACGTAATTGGACTTGAAAAATGAAATATGGCAAAAAGAAGATATATCATTCAGCCATGAGGAATATTTTTTATTTTCAGCAACAGTATTTAACATCAAGATCTACAATATGTTGATTGACAACAAAATGAAAAAAAAAAACTAACCCAGCTAAAAGGTCAACAGCAAATACAACGTCACCCTTTGACTGTAATTAGTGTTTTCACTTTAATCAGGAGATACCTATACAATAAAGGAAACTGTACTTTATTGAAAGGTAAGCATGTTTTCAATATGTTAATTGCTATTGAAATGGTCGTAACCCATCATGCATTCAATAACGGTTTCATTTTTATTTCAGATTCGCTGTCATTGTCGCATAGGTCAATCATTGGCAAAGGAGAACCTGTTGGTTTGACATGTAGTGAAAATCGAAAGGAAAACGCCAGGCCAGTTTGGAAATTTAACAACATAACGCTGATATCGTCGAGCGACAGATACCCAGGAACTGAGAATGTGTTTATATTTAATCTGAATTCTTCAACTACGGAGTTGGTGATCGAACAGTTTATGGCTTCAAATGAAGGAACATATTCCTGTCTGATTAACAAGAAACTTGTAAAGACCCAAATATTGGAAATGGATGGTATGATTTTTAAGTTTTCTGTGTATACATCTGTGCTGTTATAAACACTTGATGTACGGGCTAGTCCGTGTATTTACCATACGTGTATGTTGTTACGTAATTAACTGGATACCCGTAACATGACAAACCCCATAAAATTTGTCACTAGTCAGTCAAAACTTTATCTGACTACTTTAACAAAATTATTTAATTTGACATGTGAAAACACTTATCAACATATAAGTGTTAAGTGTTGTATAAATGTGAAACGTTTTTGCCAAAACCAACATGTGTCATCTTGGTGCTATTGGTCTGTTGTCAAAAGATCGTGGTGTCATAATCCAGTTTCAAACTAATTGAGTAACTCATACGATATGACGTAACATTTACTCAATTGCAGATTGCGAATCGTTATTTTCGCTGAATGGTGAGAACATTGAAGAGGTCAGCTTCATAACAGCTGGAATTCCTTACAACATTTCATGTACACAAAGGGAAAACTGCAAGAAGAGCGATATAGCAGAAATTTCTACCAGGACGGCCTTTCAACATGAGAACGGCTTGAAAGATGAAGCTAACCGAACACTCTATACTTGGACAGGATCGGTAACATTTATCATGATTTTTCCAGAGAACGCGATGCACATATTTATGACCTGTGAAAGAAATTCATCTGATGATTACTCTTACAAGATTGTAGCGAGGAAGACCTTACCAGTATATGGTGAGTATATGTTGACTAAGCATAGACTAATACTTCCCAGATTAACACTTCTATTTCGCAGACACACGCACAAACCAACGTACTATATAGTTACGGATATAGCAATGATACACTTCATTTTCAATTGTTAATCTTTCAAACCATCAAATTGATCCTTACGTATCTCAAAGTTATTACGTAACTTACAGTTAGTACATCTCTCATGCTACAGTAACCCCTGTGATGAAAATTCAAGTGAATCATTTCAACATGTCTGGAGAAATCACTGTCGAACATGGAGAAGTCATCGCCCTCAAGTGTGTAGCGTTTGGATCCAGACCAGAAGTGCTATTGTACTGGAAAAGTGGAAGTATAGACAAATACATTGATACCGGTACAAAGAAGACGCGTAATTTTCATTATCCTATACTGTTCGACTACGAAAGTGAACTGGAGGTTACTGTGCAAGGGAATATCCACATTTCATGCTCGAGCAATTTTTCTTCCTACCCTCAACAGAGTGCTACGCTTGATATTGTGATAAAAGGTGCGTAATAACTATCCTAACATTTACGAATCATAGCTCTATTGTTGTTATAATGTTTCAGATGACAAAAAGCTCTTCCAACATTCTTTTATTCATGAAAACATTACTTTCCCCTCGGAACTTTTTTCTTTTAATTTACGAAGAGCAACGAAAATGTTTGTTTCATTTTACATTACAGACCAGCTCATATTAGTGATCCTTGTAAGCCTGGCAGCTTTTCTTCTATGCATTACACCTATCTCAGTGTTTATGTACAAGAGGAGGAAACAAGGTAATAAGATGTCACATAATTATATTAATATCATTTAATCTGGGAGACATAATTTGATTTCGAATCAGATGTGATGATTTTGAGTTCGAGGATGCTTCATCTGATCACTTTTAAATTATGTTTCTTTACTTTCGTGTTCTTTTCTGTGAATACGTTGCGGAGTTCCGGGAATCTACCCAACCACTTTATATTTCATTTTCCCTTAGGCACATTAGCGGAGTCATTTTATCCACGGTACTGTATTATCTTTGCCTCTCTTTTGTAAAGCTCTAAATCAGAGCTCTAAATCACCTTTTGCTGATATTTCAGAATTAACTGATTAATATACAAGGCTTGCACAAATCCGAATTAGCCACAGTGATGTGACGCTTTGACATCCTAGCCTAATAGCATTTTTTTCAATAATAAGGAAATGCACTAGTATGCATAATTTCATTTTATTGATAGCACATCTATGGATGACTTGGACAAAACAGGTCAGAACACCAAAATTGATCCAGGTGGTAAGTTTTAACTTTACTGGCTACGTAACATGAACATCAAAGAGTAGAAGTATAACATTATGTACTGAAAGTAAATATTTATATACTGCTACCCTTTGATGGTTGTGGAGTGTTAAAACGATTATCATAAATTATATGATACCAGTTTTAACACCCTTCCCCAGAAGTCGAGTTATTGATGTTTCATGATTGAAAAAAAAAGTTTGTGAGATTTCTTAACCCCACATAATTCAATGGATAAATGATTGTACATATTTTTGAAATTGTTTTAAACATTGCATTATATATATACAATATTACATATAAATTGAAACATTATCACTGACATGTGGAGTACTTCTCTAATGAAATAAAAAAATGTCATTAAAAAGGATATTCTAGATAATAACGTTGCTTCAGTTTTTCCTTGGCAAATTTTGCTTAGATCTGACACACCAATCTGATAAAAATGGTTTTCACCGTGTTTTTCCTCCCTTCTAAGAAGCTACTCCCAAAACATCAGTCGCCTTGTCCACACAAGTCTCTATAAAGGAAGAAGTGCAAGACGGAGAAGATGAGGGTTTATCATCATCTTTGGCACTGATTACACTCTTCCCAGCTGGGAGCACATTTTCCTATTGGAAGGCCAGTCATAAGGACTCACATGACAACGAATTTATTGTCGTTAAGACTGTCTCTGGTAACAAGTCAAATTGCACTGAATGACCCAAGTGATCGTGAAACTTAGTTCATGTAACAAACAACAAAAATGTATGTATTTCAGTATTGCCCATTATTCTATCGAACAGTCCATCGTCACATGTCAAAAGTGATGCATGAAGTATATTTTCTGCAATTTTGTGGGAAAAAAGTCTAAATTAACTTGTCAATTTGAACAGGTATTTCGTTTCTCCAACTGCTGTGTTAAGTTTCAAATCCGCAATGGGTGTCTCTCGTATAGTACCTATCTGTGCCTTAACATGTTCAACTAACATTTCAGAACATTTCAGTTGATTTAAGCTAACGGAACTTCTGTGCAAAAGAACTTCTTCTATTATGTTCAGCAATAAACCCATCAAACCCTACAAACACCTTTGATGACACCAGTCTTGATATTAAAAAAGAGCAATCGTCGTCACTATAACCGTATTTATGACAAATTAAGGAGAAACCAAACAATATTTACAAAAATCGAGTTTCAAAGTAACTAAATCTGTACTAATCTTCATAAGTGTTTTTATTTCTAAATTATCTGCAGACACTGCAAAAATGAAAGATGGGTACAACTTCTTAAAGATAGCTGCTTCACTGCGAAAACTCGAGAATCATCCAAATATTGTGATGTTTAAAGGATGTTCTTTGAACAAAGGTAGGTTAAGCTAAAACAGAACCAAGTGAAACTGTCCTATATAAATTGTCTGTTACTATCTAATTTCCGCTGCGTAATTTTTACTAAATGGATCTTTTTCTTAAAAGCTTCATTTAATGATAAGTTTTGACACTCACGAATGCCTGATTGCAAGCATCACATATCACATGTTATCTATTTGAAGTTGATTTTTTTTACACTACAACGTTTATTATTTCTTGAAATGAACAGTGCCTTACTTCATTTATCAAGAGTATATTGAGAACGGAAATTTGAGAGATTTGCTGTTGTCAAGTTATCACCCCCATGGCGAGTCCAGTGACGCGAACAATGATACCGACGACGGTTTTCAGCACCCTGTGGTTTTTGTCAAAGAAGTTGCTGATGGTATCTCGTTTCTGCACGATAATGGGGTATTTTTTATATAACTTTTCTTGATATTTTCTTAGTATCAACGAGTAGGTTTTAACATGGACAATGCAGAAGAGTCAACAATTAAACTTTTTTTTCTACAAACTACTGAAATATAGTTGATTCTTCTTTAACAGCTTTGCCATCCTGCTTTGTGTGCCAGAAAAGTTCTTTTGGGATCAAAATTGACACCAAAACTTTTTGATATTTGGCCTATTGACCTCAGTGGCGACAGAATTGACAATCTGAAGGAAAGTGTAAGTTTTGTCTGCTCAGCATACACATAAATATACAAATTGTCTAAAGGTAATGCACATTATAGCGTTAATTATATCTGTTTGTTTCAGAAAAGTCCACCTATTGCCTGGTTAGCCCCGGAAACGGTTTTCCTGAGCGAGTATGGCTTTTCCTCAGAAGTTTGGTCGTATGGAATACTTTTGTGGGAAGTGTTTTCGTTCGGTAGAGTACACTATTCATTAGAGTTTTTTACGCATTACTTGGATATCATGATAAATGTTTACATCGTCAACACAGAACAGCAGAATTACCCCAGCATCCTGTCTGTGCCACTGGAACGGTACTGGGAATGAGGGTTGTTTCTTCAGAAAAATCGTAATTATCCATTTAAGCTGCAGATTTATGTACGGGATAGGGTGATCAACTAATCAAGATCAATTATTTTTAACAATTATGTGATCACTTTGCAACTTTTCCAGGAAAATCGTAGCTTCCTTAGGGAAGGACCCTGAGCTTTACGTAGTTTCCACCCGGCGTCACCCCTGATCCAAGTTGTGGTTTTCATCCGTATGTTTATGTTCATTACCGATATTCCACCTCAAATAGTTCAATTGAACAATTTCCAAGTGCTGTGGAAAAATATTTCCAAACGTAATAAAAACAATTATATTTTCACTTCCTAGTGTACGATAAACTAAAAATCAGATGAGAAAACCTCTTTAAAACTACAAAGCATATAATTTAACATTCAGGTGAAACACCATATCAGAATAAGAATCGGAAAGAAGTAGAAGAAGAAATCAGAAACTTAAAATATTTGGAACAACCAGCCTGCTGTCCTGGTGCTGTGTAAGTTTGATATTCTATCGACATAAAACTGTGCAAAATCTAAACAACCCTGGACAATTTTGAGAACTAGATGCTGTAGTATCGATAAATATAAGAATTACACTTGTTACATCATTTTAAACTTATGAATTACGAATAACAGAACAATTGCGCAATTCAAATTAATAAGTGAAAAGCAGCTTTCAACTTTATTATTTTGACAGATTCAGCATCATGCTTTCCACGTGGCATAAAAATAGCCGACAAAGACCAAGTATGTCAGAGGTCATAAGGAAATTAGATGAACTCTATGACGACATCGTTAAGGTAAACCAATTCGGCATTAGTTTGATTCTTAAGTATTTTGAACAAGAGTCCTTGAATATTAACTACCTCTCTGCTTCCTATTTTCTTGAGTTCAGATATTGAATGTTGTTATTCGCAAAATATTACAACACAACTTTACAATATACTGTAACATTCCAATACTTTTCAATCCGCTTTCGCAGGTAGATATGAGGAAACCATCGGACTCGTGCTATGTTGTTATAGAACCAAACGAATACAAAATAATGTCTTAATTCACATGTGACTTATGTTCCCCATTAAGCCAGTTAATACTATATTTTGTAATAAAATTGTAGGAGAGATAAACACTATGTAACAAGACCGAGAAATGGAAAAGAAAGAAAACAACACATGGTTCGTAGATTACATTGGCGTGTATGTCAAAAATAAATGTCCAAAAATTTCAGACATATCTTTTACTTCCCGCAAACATTTATTACATCTTCCTTTCATGATTACTATATATGTAAGTGTTTGCTTTAACTGAAAGGAAATAAAAAACAGATTGCATACCAAGAATGTACAGGGTAAAAATGTCCTTAAATCACTCAAACATACAATAGAAAATATGTACTAAATGTGAGTTAATACCTTCGTTCCTCCCACTAGTCTGGTTTACATATAAATCATTATATATTACATATTATGAATTTTCGTGACAAAATACAAATCAGAAACCTGTGCAACCTGTTGCACTCTGTGACAGAACCCTACCAGTCTAAGGCATAGCCATGCATTTTTCTGTAAAGGTAATTACAAAAGAAACTCAATATTTTTCATCACAGACCTGTCACTGGCAACAGATATCCTATCATGTTGTTACATCTCAAGTTGTTTTTTTCTGCTTTTTTAGTGTGATTTTAAAAGTAATTTTTTCTGTAGGTTCATTTCAGAATCGATAGACTGTTATCTTCCAAACTTTGAAAATGTAATTTGCTTTCCAAACATTTATTGTCTAATCTCTTTCATGTAAAAATATCATCATAGAAATAATAAATGAGAGAAAGAAACACGTCAAGCACAAACTCTATTGTTTTGATCTTTTCAAGTGTGAGATGATGTTGTCTAGAACTTACAAGTTCACATTCTTGGTTTTCATGAATACATAAAAAAGGCTGGTGTTCCTGCTTTTGTTTGTCATCTTTTATTGTCGGATTCTCTGATGATTCACGAATCACTAACCATCGTCCACTATATTCAATTAAAATCCTCCCACTTATGACAATTTCCAATGCACTTAATACAAGCTGCCTTGGTGCAGATTCAAAGTTATTTTACGCTTTATTGAAGCTAGGAAATCTACATTTTGCGACTGACAACAACTTACAGTGAGTGACCATTTAACTCCTGCTAACACTATTTAACAAAAGTTTGATAAAATACTTAGGACGTTGCAAAGAATGGCACTGCGCACGTAACTTTTGAAATTGCATTTCTTTATGAGGATTTTAAACTGAACAAAATAGGAACGGTGTTATTTGGGATGAATCTTTTACATTATCTAAGCGAACCGTCACCATCGGGTCGCAAGTAGCTTACGACAAAATTTTGACAAAAATAATGGACACACTAAAACATCAGATTCTGACCTTTTGACCCTTTCATATTAAAGAAATTAACAAAAAAATACACAGCATACTTATGCGTACCTCCCGTATGTATATGTACAAATTGTTAGCAATATTGTAGCTACATGGACCAAACAAAAATAAACGGATCAGGTCGCAACTGAGGCAACAAATGGAGTCTTCTCTAAGTGTTTGATAGGCTATTTGAAAGTAAGTCCGAAGCAATCTCTTAAGAATAAATAACACGAATTTTGAGGGCATTTATATATGTTTCACTTCATATATTTTTTCACACCACAGCCCAAGTCATTTACACTTTGCAGCATGACGTAGAAAAAAAAACCTTAAAAATTTGTTTCTGTAGCACTTCTCGGTTACTTCAAAGGCCTCTGATACTCTGATGGTTAAAAGTGATCCTTTTCACAGAAGACTGGAACGATGCATCTTTTGGGCTCATGGTCCATATCTTCATCAGAGGATCAATACAGTAAAACCATAGATCCACAGGGCTTACACAATACAATGGATGGAAGTAAAATAACATTCGATTGTAAGTGTAATTTAAAGTCTTTGATACAATGGGGATATAGGAAAATAACCGATAATCGATATGGCGTGTCCCGAGTGTTCTAGGCTGCTTGTACTCAACCATAAAAGATAGTCGTCATCTATATCTATGTCAAACGACCTACGGTATGACAACGCACCGGTAGGTGTAACACTGGGAAACATGATGACAACTGATAAACACAGAAATGAAAATAGTTCCAAAAACTACCCTCAAGTTGCTTCCATTTCGCAGAAGTGTATTTTCCCAATATTTTGGGTAAAACTTTCGCAGACAAACGGTGCAGTACGTTAACCGGTTAAGTGAAATAACATGAGCCTAGGCTAAGCACCGGTAATGTTATATATAAAGATTGTTCTTCAACAAACGGCGTCAACGCTACTGCTACTGTTAGTCTGAGAGTAAGACACGATTTTTCTAAATTTACGTTCCAAAATCTGTAAGTATCGTTATTACAAATCAGTCAATCTAGTCAATCTTAGGCAAACTTTAAGATTCAAGACAATTATTTCTTTAGACTGTTGTTGCTTGAACGGAAGCCCCCCCCCCCCCTCGCCTTACACAGTGACAAGGTCGATGAACTATAAAGCTAGTGCACTTTATCTAGTAGTGCACGACCCACACGTATTGCACATTAACGTATTGCATATTAAAGCATGCATGCCACATTTAGTTGCGATTATTATTGATGTTAATATTGAATTCATTTTGTTTCAGTGTTACTTTGTGGCTCGCACACGAACATTGTTAAATAATGTTGTGAATCTTGTTTTCGTTTTCCAAGGGTTGTTTTACAATAAAAAAAATTATTCAAAAACCCACATTTTCTCTGTATTTGTCGTTTCACTGTTGAATAATGCACTACCAGGGGTTAATACCATCGCTGGATGCATCACTCATCGAAGGTGCACTATCCTATTCATAGCCTAGCGTTGACAAACCTTTCATTAACTGATACTAACAAGACTGATAGTTTAAAGGAATATTTGGCTATCTCTTAGTATCTCAATGGTATTACGAAGGCCGTCTTCCTCAAACGTTTTTTAACGTTTTTTTTTTTTCAACTAGAATATTTTGTCTTGTTGGTAGGTCACCTTTGAAAATAATAAATAAAACCAAGAGGGCAATCCCGGAGTTGAGTATCTCATGGCCAACATGCATTGATTTGAATAAAGTCTTAAATACATTGCTTGCACATAGGGATTTGTAATAGTTTACTGCAACCACCTTTCACAGGAACCTACAGAAGAAAGAGAATGTTTGCTGTTGTTCGTTCCCTGTTGTTCAATTCTAAATTGGAGCCAAATATTCTTCAAATAAAAAAATGTCGTAAGCAGATGAATCGAATATAAAATGGTAATATTGATATCTTCTGTGGGGTAGCAAATTTACGCCTAGCCTGGTGCCACTCCTTAGGCTCAAATAACGATAACAATAACTGCTCAAAAGTATCCAAATAGGTTAGGTTTAGTGGTTACATTTAGGGGTGGGATATAAGAGCATCCCTCTTTTTGACTATTTGCACATTAGTCTCCTCTTTACCTGAGCAGGACCTGATTTTGCTAAAATAATTGTTGGACTAAAAAATTACGTTTGCATAAATGGCAGGAATGTTCAAACACATTACCCACAGGGCCCAGTTGTGCTAAAATTGTTTTGCCTAAAATTAAAATCCAAATTTTGAGGCTAAATTGGCAAACTCAAAAATCAGCACTAAGATTTCACATGATTTACCATTACAGTAATTGTATGTTGAAAAATTTTTTCTCAGATAAATCCTTACAAAGCTGTAAGTTGATTGGTTCAATAGATCTTAGGATATGACTAAGATCTGACTAAATCAAAAGCTGATCCACGGTAAGAATGGTTTAGAGCTAATCGAAAGACTGGGACAGCAGAAACATGGGACAAGAGCCGTGGTAGCGGGAAAGCAAATTGGGGGGATATTAAAATGACGCACCAACACGTGTGCAGGCCCAAAACGCCAGCCCAACACTGGTGGAGACTCAACATGCCTCAGCACTAGTCTAAAAGTTGTCCTTAATGGCCCTTCGGACTTAAATTTCTAATCAGTAATGCTTTCAAACGATAGAAGTGGAAGAACGTGGTGAAAACTGTTGATCTTGCTCATTTGTAAAATTCAACTAGAGTTTAGCTTTCTCACCTTCCTTTGTAACAGAAATGTCTTTATGGTAGACTCTTCATTGTTTCTTATTTCGTTACCCTTCAAACACAGGTCAGCTGGCTGTTTATTATTTTTGTCCATCTGCGGTTTGTGGCTTTGAAGTTTATTCACGCGAGATCACAGTGTCAGAATAAGTTACTGGAGAGATCAACAGTGTCTCGGTATATAGCAAATTTATTTTGATAAGTCAATGTGAAATTAGGATTGTTGGACAAACAAGACAGAAGCTCTTTGTACCAAAAACATAATCATGGTACGTATTTGCTAATCGGTTGAATGAATGACATTCCCGCAATGGAGTGCTTCTACAAAATCACTACTTTTGTAAGTGTTGTATCTTAAGTGCATGTTGCATCGAATTGGAATTGACTTTCTTTACTTTTTGACCCGCTGGAGTTACAGGTGCATGCTATTACTTCTAATTAGCCCTATTAGACATGTTCGACCTTATGAAAATGTGTAAAAAAAGTTTAAAAAGGATTTGCAGAAAAGTGAATTTGGTTGATAACTCCCCTATCATTGCTGTTTCATTTGTGTATCAGATCTTCAGAGACTCTTAGTGTTATCATTTGCTCTCAACACGACTAATACTTAACAATGTAACAGAGTATCATTGCTTTTGTGAAGCAACTCAATGTCCCCTTTAGATATTCATAGTTTTTCATTAATACTTACGTACTACTGAATTTTAGTGTAATAACATGGATATAAACCAAGAAAGGTAAAGCATTACACGATATTGTCTTGTTTTTTTATTGAATTGGTTGTGGCACATGAAAGCTATTGTGTTGATTCGACGAGCGGATTAGCTTTGTTATAACTTCAATGAATGGATGCAATTATACAACGAAAAATGTAGCAATTCTAGGAAAAAACGATATTTAAGCAAATCAGGTTTAAATCGTTTGTGACAACATAACGAGTAAGAACATTCCTAATTTACCACTCAAACTACTAGTAAGAGAATATTGATTAACTTTGTAAACGTTGGTAGATGTTGATGTCTCCGCTTGCAATACCAGTACAAACATTGTGGTTACTATAGTTGCTTTTGTTCGGAGCTACAGGTTAAATACGAACAACAGGTTTACTTAAGTAATTTTCAGTAAGTGGCACATAATTAGTTATACAAATAGACAATATAACTAGACCACACATTCCAGGACTACCAAAGCTACAAAATAGAAGTTTTGCATAATTCCAATAGGATTTGCACTAGGAACCTCCCTCTTTCTAGACCTTCTACGATATAGAAATATGTCTTGCTAGTAGTATTGAGTGGTTCTTGGTCCATTAATCCAGGTATAGTGACAATCATGTCAAGCAGCCGATTGACCAGTGAAGAGCAGTGTTCCTAGTTCTCCATATTATGTAATGGTGGTATCAACCAGAAGAAATGATCAACGTTATGGACATTCAAAAGGCACATTATTTCCACATATCAGTCAATTAGCCAGGATAATTTTGGAATATATATTCGAAAACAAAAATGATGTCGTTTATAATAACTTTGGGTGACAATCTGGGTCGTTAGGCCTTCAGTTTTGTAACCAAAGTTTTGCATCACTTTGAGTAGTTCTTTTTTTTTAATTTCTTTGAAATTGACATTTTCATGACGTTATAACTGTGATAAAGCGTTCAACAGACCCTCTTTCATGGACGATTACATATGTATCACCTATGGACATGACACCTAATACCCCTTGCGAGGCACCTCAAGAAAGTCTAGACATTGGATTGACACACCTGAATTACTTTAGGAGAACGATGTTTAATTGACCATGTGGATTATCACAGCATGAGGTGATAAAACCGAACCAGGAGAAGAAAATTTGCAACAAGTTGAACCTCAGTAGAACAAAAGAAGACTGAGGTTGAAGTCAATTCCATTTTAACGTACCAATAACGGCATGTTACACGTTACATTTTTAACAGTGAGTGTCGTTTACTTTTCTATCGCATTTCAGGTCGTCAAATTGATCTTGTTGAAATAGAAGCTGTTAACGCTTTCAAGAGCGTATTAATGATGCATATAACAAAACTCAATATGCCACACAATACCTGTCGTAATCCATTATTCAATTAATTACAATAGGAATCTGTTATGACTTGTTGTAAGTCTTGCTAATAGAGTCATTGCGTAAAATACAGGATAGATCCAGCTGTAAACTAAATATGTCCTCTAATAAAAGTATAGTCACATTGTCAGTTGACAAAGTGATTTGATGTGACACTTTTGAACTTCACAACGTAGTACTTAATCAACCATCGTTTAGGTATAAATCTTCTACAGCGTCGTTGTTTTCTTCCTTACTAGTTTCGAAACACGTATCTTGCACTTCGTAAATTAAAGATGAAGAATCATCTATATTATCTCCCTGGAAAAAAAAAAGGATGCTAAAAATGATTGCGTACAGACTACGTAATTAAGTTGCAGTTTAAACAAGATGTAAGGTGAATTTATCTTAAGTAGTGTCGGAATGTTCTTACTAGAAGAAAAGTTTTACTGATTGCTAAATTATTAAAAATGCAATAATTTATGATATGTTTTAAGAGTATTGATAGTATGCCGTTGTGTCTCCTTCACAAGACTGGAATAAAGTGAGACCGATGGGAAGCCGTACACGTGTTTCTGTTTTTTATATACTGTGCTTACAAATGTGACAAAACAAAACATGAATACTTATAATACACTGATAAATTGTTCTCAGTCCGAGAGAAAAGAGCAATACTACTCACACTATATATGGATGACACTTTCTGCAACTCATCGATAAAGACCTGAAAGTAAAAGTTTTGTTTTTTTCTCTACTGCGACTTACATTTTATCGCTACTTTGGCAAAGAAAGTAAAAACAATTTAAATAATTAATGTCAACCTACATTATCTCATTTTGTTACATATGATGATTGCAAACCAACCATTTGTATATTTTTGTTATTTGTATACCCTGTACGTTTGACAGAAAATTTGACATTGTAAGACAATTGGTATCACTGGCTTCACGGAGTTCAATATATTTATTCAAAGCAACCTAAAAAACATGTAAATACTTTTACATTAAGCAATTGAAATGTTTGTCTTTGGGTTCTTATGAAAAAAATAACTCAGTGTACTGTATGTGAAGAGGTTTACATATTCTAAATACGATGAAACGAATGACGAAATCTCATTTTCTTTTGTCATACAAAAGTTTACATTGATCATTATGACTTATTGAGACCTTCTTTGCATCAATTACTGGTACACAGCCTTTCTTAAAAACTAAGATCCAGGGCTGCTTAGGACTGACATATTGACAGTAATTTACGGCAAAATAATGATAGACTGTAATGTGCAATCATACGTGTTTGATGGAGAAATGACAAAGGTCTTTCTAGTTTTTTATGCAAACGTAACGTTAAGTATTTGAAGAAGTAAGAGTAAAGGCATAAAAATGTTGAAACGCCTTAGGCATTAAAAAATTGTTTATAGTATTCACATTGTTGTTGCCCTGTTGTCGTTTTTGTGGAATGTGATTTTGCAACGCCTCAATTGAAGGACGCGATTCTCCTTGGATTGCATAACAGGACTTCAAGGTATCCCACCTGCCCAGGGATGGAAAAGAAGACATAAAAATTGCTGAAAAAAAAAACCAAAATGATATTTACTATATGAAAAAGTAGTAAATGTTGGAAAACATTCAGTAAAGTAAATTCAACTTACTCACATATTTTGAGGACAGTGAGGTGGCTTACTGAGTTCCTCCACTTCCTTTGTCATCTCAGCAATATAGTGAAATTGTACCCATTTCCTAAGAACTTCTAAGTCTGTTGGAAGGAAGGCAATTCTATTGCTTGCTATTGCTACAAACTTTGGTATACGTCTAATCTGCCTTTACTTTTTGGATTACCTAAATGAATTTTAAACTCCCCTTAATGTCACTACAAGATCTGATCAGAAGGTTACCTGTTGACAGCATTCCTTATTGAGAATAAACTCAAGGGTTGTACAAGGCAGTGGTTAAATATTATACAGACGTCTTAGTATATCATTTATTGTCAAGTCAGGTGCCACATTATATAGATTGGAATTTCAAGAAGAGACACGGTGTAGACGTAAAGCAACATATGAAAAATAAAACGTATTACATTTAGCAAAAAGTAAAATTCACACACGTGAGTGCAATCAATTGAAAATATTTCACTGAATGAAACGTAGTTGCGATTAATTACGACTGCTTTGTAGTTTTGAAGACATTTAGAAAGTAAGATAAATATCACTGAGGAGCAAACCAATTATCATACATAACAACTGATGTTATGCATAACTTATTGATATCCATGAAAGAAACAGACTGTTGTAAGAATGTTTAATAAAAACACTGTTTGGATAATTGTTGAGTTGTTGGGCGAAAAAAATACTGGTTTTGTCTTTTTCATTACTTACCGCCAAGAAATATTTCCCAAAGTGTAAACCCTATACCCCATATATCTGAGGCTGTTGTGTAGTAATTACTGCGTAGCCATTCTGGTGGGAATGTCAGCGAGTTTGTTTCTTCCTGTTGCAAAGTGTACAGACAAATCAATGCGGATGATTACGGAAATACATTGTTTGCAATAGACACAATGAAAGATTGCTGTTTGCTGTTTTTCAAGGTAATTATGTATACCATGTAAAATTGTTTGTGTTTAATGTTTCGCTTGACAAGAAATTCTCGGGATTTCCAATGAACAAACCTGCCGAAGTATCAAGCTTAGGTATACGTCGACGTCCGATTCGGGACAAAAACAGTGTAGTTTGCATATTCCCTTATCGTTAACCATGATGCGTTTAGGACAAAGTCCAGGATGATAGCACTAAAATGCAACGAAAATAATGGGACTGTGATAACGTCCATCTCATTATCAACGGAGGTAAATTGCAAATTCACGACGTTATACATACCAACGAAAGTCTTGGAATGGGGCCCTTCTTACTTGAATCTTTTACTTAACAATTATATCATCAAATTTAACGTACGTCAGTGACAGGATTGAATAGAAATATATCTTGTCAACTGCATCCGATTTCTGTGTAGCGTTACCTTTGTAACTTGCAGAAATACTAAATTCCAACAAACATAGTCTGAAACACAAAGACACTTGCAGTATCATGGAAATGATACATGTGGAAAAACAAAAGTATAAGAGATACATTTATGCATTACCCTTTGTGAGTTCAGATAAGCCATGCCCTCGATCACGCCATGTGCATAGCCAACGTAGTTTTCGGAGGAAAGTTCACATTCAGATGTCGAAACATTGGTATATTCCGACAAAAGACAATATTCCAAAGAAGTCATGTCGCAGTGAGTTTGTATCAGGTAAAAAATTCCTGCTTGAAAATGAAAATCTTATGCTATTGAATTGAATGTGTTTCTAATCTATCTTGTCATACACCTCTAATACGTACACATATATAACTGCATCATATAACTTTCATGATTTACATGGATAGGAAGATTTATCTGATTACCGTCACTTCTGCTATGTCCGAGAGTCTTTAATATGTTAGCGTGTTCCTTCATTTTAAGTTTTAAAAGAGAACATCTTTTCCATAGTTCTTTAACCTCCTGAGGGCAATCATCTAAAATAACCACGATTGAAAAAGAAACGATAGAACAGTAAAAGGTCGTTGGTATGAAGTGCAACACTGTTTCCTCTTTTGTTACTTTGTTCTAGTTAATTCTTGTAGAATGGAAACTTCAGTCCTTAATATAATCATTGAACTGAACGTATAATCATAGCGAAGACAATTTAAATGGTTACTGTTTTATCCATCGTGTTGCTGATCTGATTAATCACACATGGCTCTAAACGACTACTGGAGGACGATTATTACATAGATCATCGATTGTAAGGACCCATACAAGAACCATCATGTTGAACGCATTTGAACTAATCACGACATACCTTGTACAAACGAAATGAGTACATCTTCTTTCATATCATCGTCAATGTTTATTTTTCCCGACCACTGCATAATGGTTGTGGAGATGGATATGTTTCCCCGAAAACAGATGCTTTTACGATCAAATATTCTCAAATCGATGTTATCAGCTGAGCCATCGTTCTCTAAAAGCATTGTTAGTTTCATCATCGATAACGAAACAATAAATTAGAAAACAAAAAGTGTATGTCAACTCATCAGTAAACAAACTTAAACGTAGATCCACTAGGAAAACAGGCAGATGGCAGATACTGTTACTGATGCAGAAGTATACAAGTTTATTGTCCATAGTAATTTGCTTGGATAATTTTTACTGTTTAGTAAAGCACTATAATGTGAGCTTTCAAATCATATTGTTTATTTTAGTTATGGCTACCGTAATCACAAAAGTTATCTCTCTTCAATTCAACTTGCTATTTCCTAGCAAGAAGTTGCATCGTTGTTGTTTACAGCTCGAAAGAATGCTATCAGGGTAATGTATTATTTATGTTACTTACCTCTATGAGTGTCAGCATGAAGCCCCTTCTTGACATGCCTTTGAGGTTGCCTGTGTCCGATACTCTCTAAGCAGCTGTATTGGTTGTATAATTGTAATATATAAGTTGTTATTTTTGTTGAACCAAATGAAAGGGAGCTCATTAAAGCTGTTGTAACAGAAACTAATTGCTAAGTGAAAAATACCTTTTGCTATTTTGAAAGGTTCTCAAATTATAAATATTTATGCTCACTTTTGAATGTTCAGTCTTGACAAAACTGTGGGAACTGAAAAATGAAAAGACAATATACTGTGCCTCACAAACACTTAAATAGCTGTTTATTGAATAATATTATTGAAAGGATTGTGCTATACTCTGCTCTATGAGCACATGTTGTTATAAGAACATATTCAATTGTACTGACAATATATAATATGACAATATGTAATAAGACGTAGTTCTCAACAATCAACTTTAATCTGTGTTGCCCTAAATACATCACTGGTCAACTTACAATTGTCTCTCTGTTTCCAAAATACATACGCCCCAACAAATGATCCAAGGAAAACAACCACTGTAACAGCAGATGCCGCAACTATTCCACCACCAACTTGCTCTGTAACATAGGACGCTGTTGGGTTCAGTTATGAAATTGATGAAGGACATTAGGAATCATACATTAATATATTGATGGAGTGAATTGCATTATATCGGTCAATGTAGCCACTGTAACTTTCGCCATATATGTTGCATTTACATTAACTTGATAATATATGTGGATGATACTGCAGTAAATTGTTTCTTGTTCTTGACTGAGGGAGTTAACAATACAATGAAGTGGCTGCGAAAATGATTTGTGTAATAGTCACCCTAACGTAAGCATGTGCAATACAATCATGGTGCAAAACTACATGATTATTGAAGCAATGGTTTTAACATAACCTCGAGTAAGGCGTGTATAATCACTATAAGGTAATCAAAACAATCGTGTGTATGAACACATTAATAAAGTTTTGCAGTAATTGAGAATATCTCCCAATTTTAACAAACGATATCTTTAATGAGTACATTACTGAAGTACATGTCTATATTTATGTATGCATATTTGTATGTATATCTATATAGCAAGTGCCTTTGGAAAGATGTAAGTAAAGATAACTTTAAGTGTAGATCGCATGCATCGTATGCAATGCATACTGTATGACCTTCTAAGTGGATTACATCAAAAGCACGCCCCAAATAGCAACTAAGAGTCTTAACATCAGGTCCTAGGGTGGTTTTGAGCGTCGATCCGAAGATCTGTTTGCCGTTTACTTCATACATTGTCCTTCCTTTTTCTTCCTTCAAAGTCGTGTCGTTGTTTATGTGCCATGAAAATTTGCCTGGTCCAACTTGATCACTGTAGCAATTGAATTCGTAAGTCTGAGGCTGGTTGACCCGGAGTGTATGTGGACATTGTGACATTTTACACAGAATATATACTTTAGGAACTGCCAAGAGCAACAAAGTGAATGGAAGAAAGGAAGAGTCAGAGTTGATGAGGCACCACGAATAGAACAACATTGCACATTTAACAGTAACACTGAAACATTAATCTGATAAACCAAAAAATAAAATAGGTAAACAGAACTTACTTCTAAAATGTGATGGATATATTTAATCAACAAATATTACGATTTCTCTCTGAAAACAACTAGGAGTTATTTTATGTAAATATTTTTAGTATAAACCAAGTAACTCAGTAGCCTATAATGAACACTCAGTTCTAAAAGGTTTTGAAACGATAACGCATTAATTACCCACCATTGCAATTAAGTACTTGCCTTCCTGGTTATTGTTAGTATTTTCTAACTCTTCCAAAAAAAAGTGTAGTTCGACTTCATAAAATTTCAAGGTACTTACATTTTGCCCGCACCATGTACACGACGATGGTGTAACTAGCAATCTTACATGTATAGTTTCCTTCAGATTCTTTTGTTGTTCGTTCTATTTCCAAAACAGAGTGCGTTGAATTCATGAAATTTCCTTTGACGTTTTCTAGTCCAATGCTGTCTGGTTGTATCCCATCTGCGAACACAACCTGGTTGTTGAACAGCCATACTGGTCGACTTCCAATACACTCTCCGCAACTGCAATTCATTAGTAAAGAATTACCGAGTACCACTGGCGTTTCAAAAACGGTTGTTTGACCTGAAATATACCAAGCAATATGTACACTTTTTTGAACTAATAATGGAATTGTAATAAATTGAGAATATGCTTGTCAATTATAATTAGTAATAATAAGTTGACAGTTACCCTGAGTTCTTCATTGTCTCCCTGCATAGTTCGGTTAAACGTTGATGACCTTTAGGCAAACAACGTTTCATGTTCATAGCAAGGTAAAGACAGGTGTGTAACATATGTCACTCCCACTCCCACTGTCTATCTTCCCTTAAAGGAAATAAGGCGTATGTTTTACAGAAAACAACCATACCTTTAAAACGAATGTTCTTGGACCTAGAATGATAGATTACTCACAATTAGGTAGGACTGTGGTTTTCGTTTCAAGAAATACCATTCTCGCAGATAAAGCATTTAGTCTTTGGTTGCTCGAAAATATTATTTTTACCCACACTTTTCAAAATTCAAATGATGCATCTTCGTTATTAATCACGTGCATAATATTTTGAGTGGATAAAGTTTTGCAGATGTTATTGATGAAATTGAATTTTTAAAGTTATTTTCTTTGTATGCCATGTTGGTATATTCTAAACGCCCTACTGCCCTTTAAGTAACCTATCAGATTCATTGATTCAGGTAAATGTGTAAGTGAATTTGAAGGTGCCGGGTATCGGTTCATACAATAACACAAGGTGCAACATTTAAATGGATTCGCCTTGGTTATAGTTACCTTTAAAGGAACAATATCCCTTTTCAGAGAGAAATAAAGCAAAGAGAACCGTCCCCAAAGCATCCATTATAAGAGGTGCTGAGTAGTCTATACATTTGGAAGGATAACACAGTAAATGGTGGTCTGACATATGAAAATTGATAATATATATGACATAATATAGTAAGGGCCAGGTGATAGCCCGCTGGTGTCCATCAACGAGAAACCAACTCAACGGACACACTCCACAGAGGGCAGCAGCGAACCACGCGCAAACACAACAAACCGACAGCCCCCTGCTGCCTTCTTGAACATCTCCGTGCGAAAGCCATGCGATTTCTCTCCGGGAGCTATCAATTAACGGATTATCCCCTCCTTAGCCAAGCGCAACCCCCTCCGGAATTACAACTACGTTCCACTAGTTTCAACTAATCTCAACTCATCTATCCTTTTCTCTTTTCTCCGGATATAGAGCACCCTGCGCCAAGATAGACGCCACCGTACTAGCACTTTGGCTCACCGTCAAGCCTTGGGCCTATTCAGCCGTTCATTCAATCTATTAACGATTAAAACTTCCTTAGTGCCACCGTTAAGCAAACTGACACCTACTCATTTCTCACCCATACCACGTGGAGTTGTTTGGAAGGATGGTAGCGGCCGAGTATTTTTTTATTTTTTTATTTAGCGTATCGTTAAGAAAAAGAAACGGAAGTCATATAGGTGCTGCAGCCACTGGATACCTACGCAGGTTAGGAAATACTCGACAAGTGCCCCAGTGAGACAGCTATATTTTTCTATCTGACCGGGCATAACAAACAACAAAATATGCCTCTACTACGTACAGAATGTTGGACTAGGCCTCTACTGAGTATTGTGGGAAACTATCTAATTTTGTGCGCTGCAAAAGTCTGATAAAATTTGTACATTTCCCGATAGAGACTGTAATACCTGCTTTAATCATTAGGCTACATGTTCATAATTTCATAGCTGAAAGTGCTCAAGCCTGCATTTTCCTTTATCTTCTCTTTCAAACGGTCTCTTTCAAACGTTTCAAACTTTTTCCCCTTGTTTGTATTCATATAATTTGTTCTTCCTTTTATTTTTGTGTCTTTACCATTGACCCATTTAGGGTATAGCAGCTGCCCCTCCTTGCCTTTTGTTCCTCCAACCCCCAGGGAAGACGTTCGCATGGTCACGTTGTTATCGAGATTGCCATCTCTTCAAACTTGCGTACTAAGTAATGGCTTAATACACACATACATTACTGCCTCGTAATGTTTGCGCGCACGGGTGTGGATAAAATACAAAATGACTTTTGACGGCTTAATAAGTTTTGAAGGCTTAATTTCTTGGAACATCTGATATGTATTTAATCTAGACAATCCATATCCATAAGACTTTTTTGTGTATGACATTTTTTGCTTCACTGAAAATACTTTATTTGTAATATAAAAATAAAAGATTGAAAATATACTTGTAACAAATTGCGCTCAACATATATCTGCAATAACTTGAGACTACCTTTTCTCTCTCATCTGGCACACTAAATTCCTCGATGAGCGTCCCCTAGATGACAATTCTGTGACGCGGTCTTTTCTGTGACTTCTCCACTTTTCTGGAACTCACCTCTCATCTCTCTTTAGTAAAAATTTATGTGCTGTTTTCAAATTTCACTAATGAAAAGATGGCTTACCTTGCGACTGGTGGTTGCTTCGTGCAGTGTAAGTTATTTAGAATCTCGTTGCTGCCTCTTTTTATGACTTGATGCTATCCTGAGTCCTTGATTAAATCGTTAGTTCCTCGTTATTATAAACTGTATCCAAGATGGATGGGTGCTATGACAGAGTTAGCAATTACTTTCGTAAGTGGGTTGTACTTGACGAAACCTCACGATTTGTTACTAATGTCTGGTAACACGTTTATGTCACAAATTATCATTATGGAACAATTAACCATTAATAATGTTACAAAATTATTATTACTTGCTATTCATGCATACATTATGTAAAAATGTAGTTGTTCATTGACATCACTGAGAAGGAGAATTAGTTGCCTTAGAAAAACTGAACTGTTTACTTATAAATTGTACTGATCTATACAACCGTATGAAGGTATTATGAAATAAAAGTCTCCTTCATTGTGTGACCATGCATCAAGATGCCTGATGTCACTAGCCAGGAGTCCATTTTGCATTCGTCTACTTTAGTCTACATTTAATACTGCAATAAAATTTATAGATTACTGAATTCTAGAATACTGGTACTGGTAGATTTTATGCCAATGACCAATGATCTCAATCGGCGAAGGTTAATTACTTAGGCCTACGGTACGATGAAATTATAACTTCACCCGGAATAAATTCCTATTAAACCCAGCTGGAGATCCAACTATGTTAAACTAAGATCTTAATGGGTTCAACTGGGATCCAGTAGGTCTAACTTGGGTTGAGTTACAACATGAAACAAACCTCGCTTGGACATGCATAAATGTCTCCTTTCATTTCTGGATATAGGGTTACACTTCACAACATGCAACCCCTCAATTTGAGCAGCATTGAGATAGATAAAAGAGGGTATTGTGGCAACTAATGCTCAAGAAAATAGAAGGACAGAACCCCTAAAGTTTTGTCCAAGATTGGGATTTATTAGATAATAAAATCTCTACGTTAATCAGTAAAAAAGGGGTATTTTTCTTTTCGGAAGAGACCATTAGCATTACGTAGTCGGGAAATGTATTCCAGTCATGCATGTTGGAGTATTTTAATAAAATACCCTTTTCTATATACTACAAAAGCAGTTAGGGAAGTAAAGCAGTAATAATTTAGACAAATCCATGGAGAGGTTAGTGCAGTGCTAAAATGTCAAAGCATTGACGATGAGGATACAGACATTCAATGTGCATGACTTTTTGATCAAGAAACTGTTTTAAATCTAGACTCACAAGTGCTTAGAGTTGAACTTAAAATGATATAGACTCGTAACTGTACTCAAACTGTTTGACTTGAAAAAAGTATATGAAAGGAATGTTCAACACATGTTTGTGCTAATTTATTAAAATTTATTCGCAAGAATGACCTGGTTAGAAACTAAAAATTGAACATCAAGTTTGTTAGTGGGGTAAATTAAATAATGTACAAAAAGTATACAAAATAAGTAAGAGATATTCGAATATTATGTATATTGGACTAGTGAGAATTCACTTGACAGTCACATGTGACTATATTGCGAAAGAACATAGTCGTATACGCAAGTGTACTATCATATTTCAGTCGGTGTAAGAAACTGTAAAGTCAGATCATAGCACTACTTACGTATCTTATATGTTTGTTGTATTAAGGTCAATTGGGTGCTTGGTTCAAACCTAACACGATCGTAATTGGTCTTAATCGAAGTTGGTCTTAGCACAAAGGCTACATCAATGTACCCAGAATGCTCCCCACGTTCGCAAAATAAATGATCGAAAGCTCTATTATACTTTTTGCAAAAAAATAGTCAAGGAGCAGTCGTTAGTCGTTACATTATGTTTATTTGAAACACATTTGTACCTAGTAATTTCTATAGGGAACGATACTGAAAGTGCTGAATCATTGTATCCCTCAGTTATATATCAAAGTGAAATATCTGAACTAGTGATATGACCTTGTTGTCAGTCTCACCCCATATTTGGATAGTTTATGGTTGTTTCGATAAGTACAGATAATTGAGTTGATAATGTTTGACTTTGAAGGACGGGGGACGGCGATCATAGGGAAACGCCATTACTAGATAATTACATATCCACGGTTAGGTATAAGGGCGTGGGCGTAGGTTGCAACTCATATTGTGAGGAATGTGTCAAAGGAGGAGAATTCATTTGCCGAGAAAGGCTTTGCAAAGTCTACTTAACGTTAGACCTTGGTCTCGTTACGAAACTAGGGCCTCTAAGTCTATAAGGATTACAGCCACAGTTTTTGCCAAACATTATTTCTACCAAGTGTAAGTAATCGGTTATATCGAAATACATGCATGACAGCCACTTTTTCACTGATTTTTCTCATTCCCATTGGTTATCAGCACTTAGCACATCGTCTAAAATATTCAAATTCGCACTGCATAGGCAGTGTATTTCTCTTCTCGCGCATCTGTGTAGTGCAGTGTTTTCCGAAGCAGAATATTTTTCAACACATGAGTCTCCATTTAGCACTAGTATACTGTTGTGCAAAAATGGTAACAGGTGTTAGTGTACGCGCATGCCATAAGCCTACCACGTACATAAGTGTCTGCAGTGTCTGCTTTCAACGCGACATACACAGGCAATATCCTCTTGACATTTGACCTATAATGCGCCGTTCTAACTCTGAACTGGCTTATATAGTTCTCAATCAGTTTCTGTTTTACACCCCTAGAGAGTCCTCCATGGTTGGCTTTGTTTCATTTCTTACTATACTATGGATGTCTACCTTTCCCTGATCGGAGCGACCACATCAATAAGACCTGTGAGGATTTTATTTTACTGATTAAAATGATCTGGAAGGTTTGGACACGCTGTCTAAAAATGTGAACACCAAACAAATATATGTTTTATTTGCAAATACAGTTCTGTCGATCTATTTTATTCTTAGAATGAACATCCGCTTTCAGTTATGGAGGACTTATGTTCATGTAGAACACTGTTCATGGTACCATGAGAAAGTAACCCACTGCAACTGTGAATTTAGATAACATGTTATCGTCCATCAGGGGTGTAATGAATAAAAACATATTTGTAGGGACAAACAGCAAGGAAATGGAGAAGTCTGACAGTGGTCCAATGGTGTCACCACGTTTCAGAGGTAGACATCATCGGATAATTATTGGAATATGATAAAAGCTTACACTATGTCTACCATGTTGTTAACCTACACTTGGAACTCAATTGATCATTACGGGGGATATACAATTCAACGTACACCAACTGATCGAGACATAGCCTACTTTAACATGACCAAGAAGGTTCTTTGCAAAGTTTATTCTTACTAATACATGTGACTGGGCAGATCGTGTGTTTCTTTCAAAGATTTCTTCGTGAAAGCCGAATTCATTGATACGATGATGATGTGTTATCGCAACATTGACAGAATGTGTAACACACATAGAAAGTACAACACAAATCACAGAGAAATGAAAAGGTCAATAATCAAAGTTCTGTCATGTTTCGATTCGTTGAGAACACTGATTGAATTTAACAAAATGAAACGACATCAAGGAGGGTGATAGCTAAAATATTTGCAAAAGAAAATGAATTAAAAAGACGTAAGAGAGGCTCTTAACCAGACAAATTACATTTTGTTAAGTTTCATAATTTCCGAATCAATGAAAAAGTTGGTTTGATGTCCGTCAATTTTGCTTTCAAAGTAAGCTGTCTCTGGAAGGCCATGTAATCAAATTGATCTATCGGTCCGTACCCATACTGACTACTGATGAATACTAGCTATGTTACTAATGATAAATATTTACTCAGACTTACATAAATAGTTCATCATCGTCAGTTGTGGAAACAACGATTTTCCCTTTCTTTCTTTTTTTTTTGGGGGGGGGGGGGCAAAACTGCTAAAAGTCTTTTATCACAACACAGGTTGAAAGCACCTTAAGAATTGTCGTCTATATAAATTCAGCATATTCTAACAAGCCAGATGCGTCTGATCGAAACTGAAACAACGCAAATGAGGAACCATATACCATTCATTGCATGAACTAGATGCTACCTACTACAGGGAGCATCAGAGACATAAATATTCAAACGACACTGACGCATTATCCTTCATCACTAGAAAAGGACATTCCAAAATACTACCTACATTGAGGAGGGGTGTTTTGTAGTTGGTTGCCCAAAAGACAATGGTTTGCCCAGTCGTCGCGCATACATGCAGTGCAAAAGTTGGTGATATATTCCCCAAACAACCTTCTTCAACCTCCCCCCCCCCCCCACACACACACACAATCTCGTGGTTGAGAAACAATAAAGATGTTGCCTTTTCCAGTGTCATAAACATATCTAAACTGGTTGTGTTTTCTAAATATATTGCGTACACGCTTCATTTGTACCAAATACAAATATTCTCGAAAAAGACCGATGAGGTCTGGGAACCTTCTCTTTAGTCCTTGAGCTCAGAAACAATTGGACGTGAATACATGCTGCTTTAACTGAAAATTATTGTTGCTTACAACTGCATTCTGTTCAGCTCTTATTACTTTCTTTTGTCAGCAGGAGGACGCTTTGATATTGATGAGCCGGTGTTTCATTAACAATTAATATGTATGACCCATAGATTGTCAAACTTTATGAACTGAAAGTAAAAGAGAAGAGTAATAACCTGCACACAAGCCAGACAATTCAAATACTGCGGACAGTTGGAAATCTGCGTGCAGAGAACTACTGTATGAAATACACTACAGTATATCATTCTGCTCTTTACTTTCTAAATCGTGTTTGACTTCCAACTGCATTCGTTTAAAGATGTAACTGTAAGTATACTTTGTTTCTAACATTTGTTGAATGCAATTATTGATGTTAATTTTTGTCTAAAGTGATGGTAATTTCTGTTAAAGGTATTATACGAAGATTGCCAGAACAAACGAGATCCATTGCAGGGCCAAAGACCAGCAACAACGCAAAACAGTCATCATTTACTTGTAGCATGCTAGTAAAATCCGTGATAGAAATATCTCATGGACGCATATATTGATCATTATGTATTGCGACATCATTTGAGAACCTTTTCCCAGGGAGCCAATACAGTTCCCTCTGTGTGTTTAGCCCCGTCCCCCTCGTTTCACTCACGACTTTATAGAATAATTTTAATTCGAATTGCGAGTACTTTTTCTATTCACAGATAAAGAAAATGATTGGAATAATGATCTTGTTGATGGTTGCAGTGTCCGTGCCATCATCAGTAAGCTGTAAGTGTACATGGAAGCATTGTAGCCTACTCCCTTAAAAGAGCCCAAAGCCTCTGTATCTGTTGATAATTAATGTTGAAACAATTGATGTACTGATATCTTTACTATTAATTTCACAACTGGATACGCTAGACAGGGAGCCTGAACTAGCATCTTTCTACTAGAATGTCATCTCCTTGTTCTGGGTTCGTGATATTGTTTGCTTGATTCAAATACACCCTCAAGGGAAATGTCTGAGTGGTATCTCGCTGTTTGGATTGCAACATGGATTTTAACAATAGTAATTGCAGTATCAGTGATATATGCAGTACGATCAAAGTGTTCGTATTATCACAGGGATCTTGATCTCCAACAGTTAATGTACAACGATGTATACTTACTGAGAAATCTCTAGCTAAAAAGAAAATTAAATTACTGAAATGTGTTTCACCACACTTACATGAAGATTTTTTTTGTTTTGCTTTGCTATTATATTCCTGTAGGTGAGCAGAACATTTCCCACATACAGGTATTTCGAGGTCATGATGTTCACCTGATTTGCAGTGATGGCGAGATTTCATCAAATACACATTTGTGGTGGTTTAGGGGAGAGATTGTGTATGCACAAAACCTTCCTCCAGACGAGCTGCAGTTGGAGAACGTGTTTGGTAACATGTCAAATGGATCAAACAGCTTCTTACATATTTATCATTTTGCCGACGAGAATGAAGGCTATTACAACTGCACTAAGTTAAAGGAGAGGGTGATTATTGTTTACCATCTAAGCCTAACAGGTAAGCTTACTGCTATTGGAAAAAAAAAATGATAGACGCTGTTTGTATGGATAATTTACAGATAAATTGCTTGCATTGCTTCTGCATAATTGTTACAAACTTTCTCCTCAACATCCCACATACGTCTTGCCAAAAAAATAGGATATCGATTTTCTAACACGTACACATAGAGACAGATATTTGTAAAAATACTACACATAAAAATGTACCTGGTAATCTAGGTTATTCCTAACGTTTTTCCTTTGTTGTCTTTACTAACAAACTACGTGTAGAACCGTCGCTCCATCTTACCTATAATACAGTTCAAGTCTTAAACACTCTGGTTTTAAATGAATCAGATGTGAGTCACCTACAGTGCCACGTCGACCCAATGTTCAAAGAAGAAATGCACTACACATGGGAGGTCAATGGTTCCAAAACTTCAGGCAGAGTGAAAACAGAGAATGTATCCTTCGAAAATAAACATATTGAAGTTTCTACGTATAGCATTAACAGATCTGCGGGAGATCAGAACATAACCTGTATTTTTGGAAATTTATCAAGAACCGTTTATGTGAAAGGTGAGATATTGTTAAAGTCTGTCTTAGATCCATTTACTAGCTAGAAAAGTGTTCTATTAGGTATTCACATTTAAGTGGTTACTTGCTTCATATGAGATATTGTTAATGCTCTATAATGATTTCTCATGCACGCGGACTCGTATTTGGTAATAACTGTAATGCCCTAGCCTGTAAGTTACCTTGGTCCAGAAAACTTAATATATATTAGATTTCCATTTGTACTACACAGTGACATACCCTGTTGATAGTAATTGCAATCACTAGTCGTTACCTTTTTTGCAGAGCATTTATAAACCAGTGCAGCATTAGTACCACTTCTCTAATATCAAATTATCCTTTGTTTCTTAAGTCAACCAGGACACTCAGCCTGTCCCTACAAGTGATCCAGGAATTATTACTTCGAATTATTTCGACACGGAAATGTTTCAGTATGTGTTGGTGGGAATCGGTGCAGTTCTCTGTCTGATATTTGTGACATTCGTATGTAAGACGATCAAAAGGAAGCTATGCAACCGTGGTAATTCGATTTGTTTTTTGTTACAGTGATTTCGTTCATCAACACAGATCAATTTCTGATAAAGAGTCAATATATACATCGACGGAAACATGTAGATAACAAGGAAATGTTTCACTTACAGCGCCTCGTGAGTGTGCCAGCTGACTGGCACATTCGTTCTGCAAAATATGCTTATTATAAAAGATATGTTTATCATAATACAAACAAAAATGACAATTTACAATGAGATACGGGTCATCGCCTATGCGTAATTTTTAAAGGTTGGAGACAATCTGTAGGGATGTTAAACAAATCATTAACACTAATATTTTACAACTCCTTTGTTCACAGGGTCACTGAATTATCAGGACGATATGAAAGTGTAAGTTAATGATTGCTGGAAAGGGGCATAAAATAGTTCGCTTTTTAGGAGAGTTATTTTTTCATAAAGTTGAAAGAAGACGATCAACGTACAAGTTATCGAGAGTAGTGAACATGAAGATGTTGTGAGTCTTACATACTTCCTGGTGATTTTCGAATTCAGTAACTCTTTAAAGGATCAATTGGTCAATTGATTTTAAGCTTGTATCCCACAAATCCACATGCTGTAGTCAACACAAACTCACAAAATATCAGACACTCATTCAATAATGCTATTGATTATTGATAATTAATTAATTCTATGATGACAATTAAAAAAGTGTAAGAACATAATGTATCATCGCTGTGCGCTTTCTCCTTTGTTAAATCAGCGACGGTAATTTACTACTTTCAGTTCATTAATTTAATCATGCATTCTTTGGACAACAAAGTAATTTCAGCATGTATTTGTCTTATTATTTTCCTTCTGTAGCTGTTGCAGTATCAAACCTCACTTTGGGTAGTTTTTTCTTTTTGTAACTTATTCCAGCGCGCTGCTAGCCGTTATTTACATCAGTGTGGTAGGAACTTGAAAGGATGATAAATTATATTCTATCGGTAAATCTATTTCTTCCACAAAGTTAACCTGAACGTCGATCTCTATGGTATTAATTGCAATTGGCACAGGCTGACTCAATTAAAAAAAAATAAAAAATATCGTATGCTCATTATTGGCGATTACAAATAATGGAAAAGAACCTCACAAATTCACTCCTCCAGGTCTCGTATACAAGACGGTCATTATCGGTACTCAGCAAGAGATGTAGAAGAAGTGAGCAGTTTTTACGGCTCTCTGCCAGGTGCGAAACTAACAAATTTGTTCATTTACAACCGTTTAGATATTGTAAAAGAAAATCAAAAAGTATTTTTAGACAAACATAGGTCAAGAAGAAAAACGTAGTAAATGGTAATGATTTAACTTACATACCATGTCTGATTTTAGAGCTTTATACTGTGACTAACTCTTACGAAGAATCATCGTCTGGCATATTTTCGAGAGAAAATATTTGCTTCAACAACAATCTACCTACTTCATTAATGTTGTTGTATTGGACTGCAACACTAACACACAGACGGGACAAGATTCAGGACGTCATGGTAGCTTATGTTGAAGGTAAGTGTGCATTTTTAGCCTACTTTCAACGGGTGTCATCCCTGATATTAATATGCTTTCAGTGTATTCTGTTACAACAGAAAAAAAGCGTATGTCACACATAAATGCATAGATAATTTATACAGCTATATTTTAGTTGTATTAAGGTTAAGTTTGATATTCCAGCGATAAAAGAGCTACATCGAAGTTCAAAATTATTAGGTAAGGAGAGATATGACTCAAGAAATTATACATCAATCACAGCGAGGTTCATAAATCCATACATTTCACATATGTCACATTGCACATATACTTTTATGAGGGTTGAATTGCTATTGAATGCCGTTACCAAAGAGCCAGAAAATTTTAGTCATACTTTGGATTTTTTCAAAGCCTAACACTATTTTCCAAAGCAACAACAAAAATTATTGAATGATGTCTTTCTACGTATATTTAGAGAGAAGGTGACCTATGACTTTCAATTTAAAATTTGTACCATGTGAAAACAGATTATAGGGACACCAATACATTTTTTCTGGTGCTTTTCAATGTTATCTCTCAATACAACCACCCCTCTTGTTTGTCATAGCTGACGCACCAGTTGAAGCAAAGCGACTGTGGAAGAATTGCAGTGATTCTCGCCTGTCGATATCTGATCACCCAAACTTGCTTAAAGCGATAGGTTACTGTAAATATGAAGGTAAGGGTATTTGATTTCTCTGATGAGCACACGTCATACGCACGTCATAACTCAGTTTAATAAGTCCTTTTTTCAACGATTGCTTGCAGGAGTTCTGTTTCTTATTAGCGACTATTTTGAAATGAACTGTCTGGACAAGTACTTGGTCTCTGAGTACAGCAACTTTGATATCAGTGTAGAGGAGTTCACTGGATATGCCCTCGACATAATCGACGGAATGGAATTCCTCAATTCAGTCGGAGTGAGTAACCAGCAAAGAAAATTTTTTTTTTTTTATCTCAAACATGAATAATGACTCTATTTAAAGAGGCTCATTGAGTTGTTTTGAGAAATTCACTCAATTTTTCTAAACCGGTCAAGTTTCCTTCACAAACTAATGACAAACAGTCAAACTAAAAGGATGTCAAAGTTTTACATACGTTGGAACATTAATGAGTGAGTAACCAACTATTAAATTTAGTTTTTGAAACTTTGTGACCAGACATTTTCACATTAGTACATTCATATGCACTTAATCAGAGCAAGTAACGGTCAAAAATTCGAAAAATTTGACAGTTCCCATATAACTATTGGATGTGAAATTTGATTAATTATGCTAATTGTGAGTATTGTCATGTGTTTATAACCCTTCAAAATCACCGCAATCTTTACTAATATCAACTCAATGAGCCCCTTTAAAAAATAAATGAACAATGAAAAAAGTTCCAAGTGATCCAGTGAATTCAATTATAGGTAGAAAAAGAATGTATGAATGATGTTTCTGAACAAAAGAAACCTGATACAGTGTATTTAATATTTAATTGATATGTTTCCACGAACACATTACCCATTTGCATTCTCAAGACGCATCCATGCTGAGTCACTAACGCACTAGTTATTGATATTGTTCTGTTCAAAGTGTGCTCATCCTAGCCTATCTGCTGGTCGAATCCTGGTCAATCATCTAGGTATTTGCAAACTATATGACTTCTGTCCTCTCAATCAAGCATTAGAGTTTTTGGAAATTTACCTGAAAGAAGTAAGTAATAAGGATTTTCTCAGGTTTGTCTTGCAGAACATCAAAATAGTAGAAATTAGTCACACAGGATTATGGGGAAAAACAATTACTTTTACAGCAAATACTTGTTTATATTGGTATTAAGAAATTTTGGTGAATGACATTTTTATTCGCCACTGTTTTGAAAAAAGAATGGTCAATAGTTGAGTCTCTTTATTCATTTTTTTATCTTTCCGGTACAAGTTACATTATTGTTACCCAAGGCAACAAGTGTAACAGGGTCGTTAACGACATTGGAAAATAATGACTATAGATGAGACTAAATATTTTTAATTCAAATAAGTTTACCTATTAATTAATGTACGTTTACTTCAGCAACACTATTTTTAATATTTCAACTATTACAAACGGATCTGTGACAGAGTTACTTTAACTTACTGTTATTGAAGTACTTACTGAATATAACTACTTAAGGCATTGTGGATTGAAAAGAAACTATTTAAACTGAATTACGTACTTTGTCTGTACAATTCTGTACTTTGTCTCTTGGATTGGAGCTCCGTCTGAAAATTTAATTTAGAATAGCTTTAACACTTTCTATCCAGGATGGTGATTATGAATGGCGAACGGCGCCTGAAGTTGCGTCTTCTCGCATGTATACAGAGTTGTGTGATGTATGGGCAGTTGGAATGACTTTGTGGGAGCTATTTTTCGGTGGTAAGAAATATATTTTTGTAAATACAAAACTTTTGCATTGCAATTACCACATAAAACTTTGTCTCAAATGGGACATATTTGTTGTAAATACACATTTCCTACAAACCAACATATCATGGTAAATATCAGTTTATGGAGAGAATTCAATACTAACAGAAAAATCATGTCAAAATATAATTAACAGAGACGTGTAGTCAGACGGCACCCGAAATTTTGGGGACGCGATGGAAGCTATTGAAAAATAAAGGCTAGCAAAAAAGAGAGAGAAGGACGGGGTGGTAGGTTGACTGAGTTGGCAGGAACTGGGAAACTGTAGAAGGGACTGGGACCCTGGCTTCATTAGTGGGGTCTTTTTATGATATTGTAAACTAAGACAAAACAGATTAACCACACAATTGAAACAAGTGAGCAATCCACAGAGTTGCAAATTTTATCCCTATCTCTCTGCAAAACCAGTCTCGCCACGTACGCTGAAGTGTGTATTTCATCAGTGGACAGATTGCTTGTTGTGCCAAGTGATGAATGTTCAAGTTACTTAATGATATAGAGCTGCAATACATCTTGCAAGCGTCGAAGGGGAACAAATACATGCATGCGCGTACACATGTGTCTAGAAACCTCGTTTGCGTCAAAAGTATCCCCAGAAAACGCGTGCGCGTAGGCGTATTCCTTATATCCGCATGCCCCGTCACTGTGGATCCTTACGTGGTGTGAAAAGCACGTTATGCGTGGCTCAATGTTTTCTTCACAGTGCGTAAACGTTTCTAACTTCTTGAACAATTATGCAACAGATGTATGTATGTATGTATGTATGTATGTATGTATGTATGTATACGCTGTAAACATATACCGGTACTGAGTGAACTTATCATCAACGCACGCGAAATGACATTGCTACCAGACGTAAACAGTCAGCCAAGAACTAGTTGTATAGCTTAAAATACCGTGTCACATTCATGGAAAGGCAACTGTGAAGTTATTTTCACAACATGTTCTAGCACCACCTAACACTGTATGATGCGTTACAGTAATCATGATCTTTGTCCTTCACCTGTGACGTCATCAGTCTAGGTGAAACTACATCTCAAACCCAGGCACCCACCAACCTTTCTTAAAGTTCATCCGATTTCTCGTTTAGGAGGAGATCGAGATACACAACTTCAAAGAATTCCTGCCGTTTTGACCTCGTGACGTCATCAATATTTTTTAAAAAATTCGTGTACCCTCTACGGTCTATATGTGGTAGTTTTACAACTTTTCACACGTAGAAAAAATTTAAAGTTTGTTTTTTGTTTTCATGACCTAATACCCTTGATCTTTGACCTATGACGTCATATCAGTCTGAGGGACTCAATATATCGGGGGCACCTAGCGTCCAACTTACCGTCTAGGAGGTGATTGTGACAGACCTTTTGGAGCATTTTCTTCCGATTTGACCTTTGATTTGATTCCTTTATCATCTCCACCCGTCTGATATTTATTAACATTTTTCATGCATCCATTTCTATCTCATTAATGGAGAAATTGAAGGCTTGGGATCCATATTTAAGAATGGTCACATGCAGCTTGGATCACCCTAGAAGTGCAGTTTCCGGCCAACTGATCTTGGCGCTCCTGGCACTCAGCTCCCTCCAATACTTCTCATGTGAAGTGACGTTTATTTTAGGTTCATGGATCCAGGTGTCAAAAAAGTCAATTTTGCACCATGGTTGTGTATCTCATCGGTACAAAAATGATCCCTTTTTAGGCGAATCACAGGGGCACCCCCATCCGCTTAGATCCCTCGTCGTGCCACGTATATATGGACTGGTTGATACTTTCTCCCACAACTCCCACAAAGAAATGAGAGTTTTCAGTTGAAATAAACGAGATCTCAGAAATAAAAAGACTTTAAGCTTGCACAGTAACAAATAGGTAACAAATAACGTAGTCATTATAAGGATAAAATCGTTACTTAACACATAAGTTATAACTTTGAAATATAAGCGAAACCTTTATAAGTAGATAGTACATACCTAGTACCGATTACTTACTTAGACTTAATCATTTGAGAAACTATGTCTAACATGTATTTTACAACAAGATACCATTTGGTAGAACAAAGTGAATGACAAAACTTATCATAACATTCTCACGTTTTGTTTTCATTCTTATAATTTCAGGACATTCTAAACTTCATGGGATACTTCAGTACGACGAATATTACATTCAACAACAACTGCAAAGTATTGAAAAGCCGCCTGAGTGCCCTTCAGAAATGTACAGTTTCATATATTGACCAGATAAATATGATAGTTTTCCAAGATTACAGTCCAAGGAATTATCTTCCCTTTTCATTTTGTTTGAATTAACATTTCTTGTCTCCTTTCATGCATACTGAGTATCAAATTTTAAAATATCTGACTGACTATATTTTGGACTTCAAAGTGTAATAGCTGTTAAGGTTTGCAAAATGAACGCCAACGTGTTCTCCTTTCAGATTCACAGCAATGATGTTATGCCTCAACAAACAACCAAATAATCGTCCAACAATGATTGAGGTGAAAAGCACGGCAAGGAAGAACAAAGCAATAGGAACACAGGTACCTTAAAGAAAGTATCCATTGCTTGAAAGAAAACAATGGGCAAATTTTTCAATGGACTGTAATGAAATTGTCTTTAATGATGTCACCGTGAAGTCACCAGTATGTCAGTCCCATCACCAAGTCTTTCAGTTGTTTTCGGCCTACTACAGCTATCACCCATTCATATTCTGGTAATCTTGGGTTGTGAAATGAATGCCTATAAATGTGACTATAATTGTTCATTGATTAATGTTAAAAGATTTAGAATATAAGTAGTGGATTGTTCGCTAATTAACATATTTTTCATCTTTGGGAACCTCCTGAAGCAATAACTAGTTAACGCTTCCTTTGTATTGGTTATATTTGTTTGCCTCCTTACTTTGTATATAGTTAATGATTGTTTGTGATGGATTGAGCATGGAAAAATTTGTGTGGAATTTTAGTCATCCTGCTCGGATAATTTCTGTTTCGGTAAGTCATTGTGGTTCAAAATTAAAGGTCTAATTAATTATCATCATACCTAATAAATTCCTTTCGAATTATTATTTTGGATGCATTAAGGACACCAGAAGATCGTTGTGATGTGAAAGTGACTCAACACGATTACCTTCCTATTATAAATGTATCATTGTTGATGGAGATTGATGCGCTTTTAAATTAACTTAGTATATTATTTAATCTGACAGCACGTATCTCCATTACACGTACATGCAGTTAAGCAATCGCAACAAGGACCAACGGTCTTTCATTTCATTCCAGAGTTCCTTATACATAAAAATGAAGAACAGGACAGCCACCCAAGCAAACGAAGTGCACTACGTTGAAGATCCAACAGTTCAGTATGCCCCTGAAAATGACATTTTATACGACTCTCTGGCTTAACAATTATATTTTCACTTAATCAGATTCCTCTAATGTTTACACCGGGAGGCAGTTGATGTACCTTGGGAGATTTCAAGAATCTGATTTTCATGAAATATTTCCTCATAGACTTGTAGGAATTGTGTGTATATTGTTTTTGAATGAAGCATCACTTCAAACAGGAAAGGTTTGCTTTTTGTGGTTGTTGCTTTTTTCGTCTGGCTTTCTCGAAAGCAGCAGCTTGTGCTCATTTTTTGGGGACGTTATTGCCTGTTTTATTCCGTACTATGGGCATCTATAATTAAGAAAAGTAATTATCTCATGACTGTGCCACTACTTGAATGACCGTTCACAATTGCGATAGCACACTGAACCTTTTTATTTCATTTAATAGCTTTGTTTTACTGCTGAAAGGGAACTAAATGCTTCTAAGGATAAGTAGAACGAAACTGAAGCCTAGAGGCGTCTACAACTATTTTACTAAATACTATTACCCATTGCCATAACATTGTCATCGCATGCTGTATTAAGAAGGCTATAACAGAAAATGCCTATTCATGACTGACATATCGCCTTCAATATTAACAAAATATATGTTTAAAATCTGCAGGAAATTGTGGGTAAAATACGTATTATACGACAAAAATAAATTAGTATCTTTACGTGTAGTTCGATAATTCAGTGCAGGTTTTTGAGTTACAATGGACACGAATTAGAGTACAGTGCACAAATCGTGCAGTAACGTCTTGATAGATATAAACTCAATCTCAAGGAAATAACTCCCACTCTTATAATAGACAAGTGTTTGTTTTGACAACAATGATGGTAACATATGTATCATACGTAGAGGATGTTGTCCACACTGTTTGTCTATGAGTTGATAAACTTAAAGTGTTTTTCTGTAAAACAAAAGCCTTCTTCACTATAGAATCCTCATTATAAGTGGGCGTGTTATTCAATTTTGGACAGCCAACTAGAGTGATCCAATGAGGAACACATTTTCGTGATATCGGTAAGTCATATCTCAATAGTGCAAACAAGTTTACGGAGAACGCTTTTCATTTTGAAGTTAATAATTGGCTCTCATTAGTTACTATGCCCATCTACATTCATTCTTTACATTTTCTTCAACGAAAAATAACAAACTCTTTATTTCAAGATTGTAAGATTGGTGTTACATGGCACAATGTCAGGTTTGCATCTCATATTTAGTTTTCAAATGAAACTGGTCGTCAGTTTAGAAAGAATTTATAATTTACACATCCCTTCATTTATTTCCATGAAATCAGTTTATTCCGTTTTACCTGTTTGTTAGTCACTACAATATCTGTTTCATTGATATTGCTTCATGTGGTTGCTTTAAAGGCTGTAATGCATCACCCCAGACAGTTACAATTCTCCCAACCACCTACCTCTAGTCCCTCCCTCAGCCTGTCTTACATTCCTCCACATGTGTAATCAAGACAATGGATCCCTGTTAACGCTGTGTAATACAAGCTGCTCTGCATCTTTCGAATTTGCTGGCAATCTAAGAGTACTGTAACTTAGAACCAGTTGAGAATTTTCCTTTCAGGGAGGTAAAAATATAGCTTAGGGTGATGCAATACAGCCTTTACATGTCTCATATCAATGGCGTGCCTGCTATAAGGATATTTTGAAGAATATGTTTAATGTACTATTAATACGAAATTCAGTGAATGCCGTGTAAATATCCACAAGCTGATATAATTCTTAGGTAGGTCACTTCATATTCCATCAGAGTACATCATTTGCAAAAGGAATTCAGATGATTGGGTGACTGTCAGGGAAAGTCCCAACGCAAATCTTGATATTGTATCATGACAGAATAACAACTATAGACCTAGAGGGGTAGTGATATAATAATATAATTTCCATAGCATTTTATTGCTGGTTTATTGGAGGATTTATGTGAATGTTTAAATAGAACGTTTCCTTAGTTTTCGCTTTCAGTTCTAATTGTACTTGTGTAAATGCTACTACTATAATGTGGACACGGTTTCGTTTAAAAAAGAAACATACATTTGAGAAGCGTACCTTTGTTTAGTGCATCATTTTCTTACATTCGTTATTGTAAAGCCACATTCATTTGATACATCAAAATTGAAGTCACTCGGGAACGTTTTCCTACTCAGAGTTTGTTTAACATTTCCGAGGAAGGAAAGAAATTGATAACAACACGAAAATATACTTCTATGAATAATCATGGAAAGAACTGAAATATTTACTATAATTTAGGGATTAGTCATTGGTATAATAGCATTTAGATATAAACTACGCTCACAAATGATTTTATGATTTTTTTCTGTTTTTTTTCTCTTTCTGGATCAGTACAATAAATGGGAAGGTATAGGGGTGGGGTGTTGAGTGAATCAAACGTAAAGTCTCACTCTCCTCATATTCTTTTGGGAAAAAATTAATCCTTACCAAAAAGAACGTTCCTAAATTTTGATGGAAATTATGGAAATCTTCACCCCTAGAAGACAGAAGGAAAGTTAAGCTACTATCCAGATATCTGCTGTCAATATTAACTACATCTTATACTTCCCAGCACTTCAATCTCCTATATTTATGTGTCATTGTAAAATTGTAAGTTAAGACAATGATACCCAAAGTGGGGTCTCAGCAAACAACTTGTGTAATTGCTCTCATTCTTTCTCTATGTTAGGTCCCCAGACAATCTCTTTATTTCTACCACGTATACATGAGCATTTACATTCGCATACTAACATACTCGCATACTTATATATAGAAATAATAACTGTTTGGTTGGCTCCTTTATGACATATTGAGTGTGATGAACCTATAAACTCTTCCTAAATTCCAGTAGACGTAGTCACTATGCACACTTCTGTTTTCCTATTACATATTAACAGCTCTCACTATTCGATTCCTTTACATGGCTTATAAAAACATTCTTTCTTTCTGAATGTTACTTTCTAATGCTAACCTCTCGATATTGTTTAATTGACAAAAATAAGATCCTGGTGCATAGAGTAACAAAAAACAGCCATTAGTCAAAGCTGAGGAAGCCGTCTCCCTTACATACGAACGTATTGCTTGGTGTTTTCTAATGTCCCTGATGGTATTGGTAGTATTTTCCAGTATTTAATATCGTAGGCCTACAAAGTGTGGCCTTAAAAGACATGGGAAGTGACATTTCCATCGATCTATGAGGTATTTCGGGTCCAATATTCTTATTGGCTTCCCACCAACCTATACTATACGCCAACTCCCTTCCCCTTGTGATCGGTTGCGTTTGGGTCATAGATTTCCTTCTCATTCAGTACTTGCCCCTCAAATCAAAATCATGCCGCTGCGCCACTGATTGTTCGGATGTTTATGCAGTTGCATTGTATTAATTTGCGTCTCACTCAGTGGTAAATATGTAATAACGACAACACCTGCCAGGTGTTAACTTACAACACTCTTAACTTGTTTAAAAACATATCCTCAGTCCATTGGCATAATTCAACAATGTGTATCACTACAGTTCGCTGTAAACTGATTACGTGTTACATATATTCCCAGCCATTTCATGCAATGGTATTCCTGTCAACTAAAGAGGGCGATCTTTCTCTTGAGTTACACCAAATTGCGGCAATGGTACCGAACTTTGATCTCTTTCAGATTTAGCTAATCTTATTGCAGATGAGCAGTGAATACGTTCGTCAAAATAAAGAGATGAGCAATCACCAATTGCCCCTTTCAGAAATTACTTCGTGCTTCTTTGAATGACCCACTGGCGTACCCTGTTTGGAAATTCCAATGGCCTTCATTGAAGACGGTTCATACTGATGAGGAAGGAACATTCGAATGGTGTTAGTTCGGTCTAGCAAATGGAAACTCACATCCTACGTGCACACATGGAAAAAAAACAACACAAAACAAGAAGAGTCTTTAACAGTGAAACCCCAAAATAAAAGCTCCTATTTTGTCATTTTGAAAAACACTAGTTGAGAATATTTTATTAAATGACAATATCATCTTTTTCCTTGTATATTTTTATTTTACATAAACATTTCTCTGACATTGTGGCTCAAAGTCATCTTATTTAACCTTGATATTTTCTATGACTGAGTTACTTGAAGCATTGCTTATGATGCAGAAGTTCATACTCAGGGCCTGATTTAGGCAGGGGTTAGTGAGGAATGCGGTCAGGCCCTACATGAAAATAGGCCGGGCAAAATTACATAATTATATTAAAGAACGGGCGTTGTGTAGTGTGCTAATGTCCGTTTTGGCATCCTTCGCAAAAAGAAGAAATCTATTGATTTCATTCCTCTCCCTTCGTGATTTGTGCCAGTGTAATCTTAATATCATTTTCAATCCCCCCCCCCCCCCCCCTCTCTCTCTCGGCCGAGGAGCAGCAGTGGTTCCAGTGCAAGTCAATATGATTCAACATTCAATAATGCAGAATATTCCATGAATAGCTTATAGCGGCATGATAGTTCGCGCAGCGCCACCATTTTTGTTTCTCTCGATAAGAACGATTACGACATAAGTCACGTCAAAAGAAGTTCTAAACTAGTTTGAAGATTTCACCTGATTTTACCTTGCCTCCTTGGTTATCAGACAGTTGGTGAGTCTACCAATGTTTCTAACTTGATTACCTACAAATGATTAGCTCACTACTGCATGTTATTACTCTTAAACTTCGAAGTAAAAAGTCTGACATTCATGCGGGGCCCTCATAGACAAATCATATTGTTATCAGATATTTGTACGTAATCTATTAAGCATGTAGGGAGGCCCATTTATATTCTGAGTTTCATGCATGTTTTCTTGGCCTGTTTCTTGGCTAAATTGTTCGGCATGAATGAGTTATATGTATTACCGTGTAGTTAAACGAACAGCGCCCATGTGTACGCTCCTGTTCGTTCATGTATAAGTATGTTAAGGGCAGTAATCAGTCACAAAGAAGGGTTGCATTTGCAAGCGACATGAGAGGTGTTCGAGCCCTGTGGCTAAATAAGGCGTGTTATGGTTGTAGGACATTTTGTGTTAGGCAGCCGGAGGGCACAGGGGTCACGATCGGGTCACGATCAGGGGGATTTCCCTAAAGAGGGGGCTGTTGCAGAATGTCTTAAAAGTAGTCTGTGATATTCATGGAATGCGTGCAGTTGCTATGTTTACTTTCTTTATTCTTAATTTTTATGTTTGCAGTAAACCGTTTGATTCCGCAAATGTTGCTGAGTTGAGACACGTATAATCCAATAAACATTAACGAGCAGAAGAACATTGTTGGTCGTTGTCTGTTTTGCGCGTTTCGACTGCTGATATCACCACACGTAGCTTACGAAGTAGCTACATCAGTTTACAACTCTAATGGAGCAAGGCCAGGAGTCCAGGCTACTTGAAGCATCTAAGACCAAGCTACCAGGGGATGATGAATCGAAGTCTTCTTTGTTGTCCCACTCATCTGGAAAAAGTAGAGCATCAAGTGTACGACTCAGAGAAGCAAGGGTGAAACAAGAGCTGGCGAAACGAAAGAAGGATCAAGCCATGAAAGAAAGGGAGTTACGAAGAAAGCAGTTCGAGCTCAATGAAGAAATTGAACAGTTGAAAATAGACAGCGAGGTGGAAAATGCGAACATTGAAGCTGCTATGTGGCAAGAGGAAGTCAGTGCCCAAGACAACGGTCCCACCGATGCACAAGCAATACCAGCCGAAGTACAAGAACAACTTGACCTACTCGGGAGAACTGAAGAATGGTGCCAGAACATTGGAAACAATTTTCCAGAAGCTGGTACTGTAACCGATCCGCGAGTGCCTGGCGAGACGCACATTAATAATAATAATAATGTGGTGCAAGTGAATGATAACAGGCCTAGTCTTAATTATCAGCCCTTACTGCAAGATGCAATGTTAATGTCTATGAACCTTCCCAAACCAGATATTCCCAGGTTTTCTGGGGACCCGATAGACTATTGGGGTTTTGTTAATAATTTTGAAGTAAACATTGCTAAGCGTTTAAATGATGACCGTTTAACATGATCATATCTGATTCAGTTTTGCACAGGTAAAGCACATGCTGCCATTGAGAATTGCATCCTGCTAGACCCAGCTTTGGGATATAGGCGTGCTAGAGAAATTTTGTATGATCAGTTCGGCCGCAGCTATGTTGTCGCTCAGGCACACATTAACAAAGTAATAAATCGCAACCCCCTTAGGTCCAGTGACTCCGACGGCCTGTGGGACTTAGCAAGAGACATGAGACGCTGCCAAATGACACTATCGCAGATGGGCTACACGGCAGACATGAGTGCCACTGATAACTTGCTGAAGGTTCAAGAGTTGTTACCTGTACATGTACAATCCAAATGGGCCAAGGTGGCTTACGACCTGATGGAAGCCCAGACGAGGCCTAACTTTTCCCACATGACAGAATTCGTTGAAGAACAGGCAAAGGTAGCCGGCAATGTATATGGTAAACATGTGGGCAGATCTCAGAAGCCACCCAAGTCAACAGCAATGTCCAGGAAGAGCAAGGAAATTAGGGCCACATTTTCTACGCAAGACACCTGTGAAACACTAAACAAGAAGACGTGCCAGTTGTGCGACGCAGAGCACAACTTAGAGGATTGTCAGGATTTCAAGCGGAAATCTTTAGTACAAAGGCTTGCACTTGTAAAGCAGAAGGGCCTTTGCTTCAATTGTCTGAAGAAATCACACACTGCTAGGGCCTGCAGGTCGCAAGTGCGATGTAAGAAAGAAGACTGTAACGGTAAACACCACACATTGCTACATTCAGAAAGAAAGTCAAGCTCTGAGTCCACTCAACCGACGCCTGGTCAGCAAAATGGGGCCGGTCAACCAGAAGCGACAGTGGTCAACTCTAACCAAATAGAGTGCGAGACTATTACAACGAAACGTCAAGTAAGTCTCAGGGTTTTGCAGGTAAGAGTGAAATATCGAAACAAAGAGATAACAACTTGGGCTATGCTTGATGACGGTAGCGATGTATCTCTCTGTGAGCAAAGCCTGGCAGATGATTTAGGTGTCAAGAAAAGGTTGAAACCATTCAGTTTAAATACAGTTACTAATCCTGGGGCAAATATGAAGGGCATGGAAGCCAGCATAACTGTGAAGGCTATGACCGATGACGAAGAGATCGTCATTCCAAGGGCCTTGACAGTAAACCGTTTACCCATTTCTGACAGAAGTATTCCCCAAAGGGAGGATATCGATTTGTGGCCCCATTTAAAGGGGATCGATCTCCACACAACGGACAAAGCAGATATAAGACTTCTAGTGGGCAGCGATACGCCTGAAGCCTTTTGGGCGTTAGAGGAAAGAAGAGGACGTAGGAAGGAACCATATGCCATACGAACTCCTCTCGGATGGACAGTAATGGGTCCCATGTCAAAGGCCAAACAAGACACCTTTCAGGTGAATAACATCTCGTTAGACGATGAACTCCACTCTCAGGTGAGAAGATTTTGGGAATTGGACTACGATGTTGAAGAATGTAAGGAAGGATTTGGTCTTTCAGTAGAGGACAAGAAAGCCATTACTATTATGGATGAAACAGCGAGACTGGTTGAAGGTCACTATCAGATAGGGTTGCCATGGCGCCATAGCCCTCCGACACTTCCTGACAACTACCAGTTCGCCCACTCAAGGCTCCGTCAACTTAAAGGAAGACTGCAGAGAGATGAAATACTCTATGAACAGTACAAGAAGACAATGAACGACTACATAGACAAAGGATACGCGAAGGAGGTAGAAGACCAGCAGAAGACCGAAGTAGGACCAGTATGGTATCTGCCTCACCATCCTGTCAAGCACCCGATGAAGCCTGAAAAGGTTCGAGTAGTATTTGACTGTGCTGCAAAATTCAAAGGGGTGTCTCTCAATAGCCAACTATTGCAAGGGCCCGATTTTACGAACAAGCTAGTAGGAGTCTTGATGCGTTTCCGCCAAGAAACAGTCGCCATTGCAGCAGACATTGAAGGCATGTTTCATCAAGTCAAAGTGCTACCTAGAGATGCAGACGCATTGAGATTCCTTTGGTGGAAGAATGGCGACATAAGCAACCCACCCGAGGTATACAAGATGCAAGTTCACCTGTTCGGGGCCACATCTTCGCCCAGCTGTGCAGGCTATGCGCTCCGTAAAACAGTAGACGACAATGCGGAAGAATTTCCAGCAGATGTTAAGCAGACAGTGCTCGATAATTTTTATGTGGATGACTGTCTGAAATCCGTTGCAAGCGTAGAAGAAGGGAAACGAATTATCCACCAGTTGTGCAAGCTACTGAAGAAGGGTGGCTTCAGACTTACTAAGTGGGTGAGCAACAACAAAGATGTCCTAACAGTGCTACCGCCGTCGGAGAGAGCCGCATCGTTCATCGACCTCGACTTGGATCACTTACCAATCGAGCGGACTCTCGGAGTTTGGTGGGACATGGATGCAGATGTGTTTCGCTTCAAGGTGTTCCCTAAGGATGTTCCCCTAACAAGAAGAGGTATTTTGTCAGCAACTAGCTCCTTGTACGATCCGTTAGGTTTCGTAGCTCCTTTCGTCTTAAGAGCAAAAATACTGCTCCAAGATTTATGCGCTGCTGGCAGGGGTTGGGATGAACCCGTGGAAGACGAAGAGCTCAGACGCTGGCAGGACTGGAACCTTGAACTGCCAATGTTGACATCAGTTCAGATAGATAGGTGCTATAAGGTAGCAGGAATCAAAGAGGAAAAGGTTGAACTCCACGTATTCTGTGATGCTTCGGAAAGAGCATACGCGGCATGTGCGTATATCAGAAATGGTACAGATGATGGACAATTCTATTGCTCATTTGTAATGGGCAAGACAAGGTTATGTCCGCTAAAGAAGCTTACGATTCCCAGATTAGAGCTTTGCGCAGCCGTGTTGGCCGTGAAGTTAGGACAGATCATTCAAGAAGAAATGAAGATACCAAGTCATAATACTACTTACTGGTCTGATTCAACGTCAGTGCTTCAGTACATAAACAACGAATGCAGGAGATTTCGAACCTTTGTGGCAAACAGAATCGCTAAGATTCATGAGTTGAGCCAGAAGTCACAGTGGAGGCACATTGATACTTCAAACAACCCGGCTGACGATGGGTCACGTGGGCTTTCAGCAAACAGCCTTGGACGTTGGCTGAAGGGACCAACATTTCTGGAAATGGACGAAGCCGAATGGCCCACTGGGCCAACAATTCTAAGCAAAGATGCGATGAAAGCCGACTTGAAAGATGATCGTGAAGTAAAAGAAAGGCAAGTGTATGTAACAGTCTTAGCCGACATCGTCAGTGAAATGTTCTTGCGATATTCGTCATGGGATCACCTGAAAAGAGGAGTTGCATGGATACTCCGATTTAAGAAATTTCTGATGTCGAAGACAAAGGGGACCACAATGACTGACAGGAAGGATCTCACCGCAAAGGAACTCCAAATGGCGGAAAATGCAATTATTGCCCATGTTCAAAGGCAGTCCTTCGAAGTTGAGTTCTTAGGTGAATCCAAGGGCAAAAGAAACCAGAGTTCATTGCAGAAGCTAGACCCGGCGATCCGAGATGGACTGTTACGAGTGGGTGGGAGATTGAGTAAGGCTCCTATTCCAGATGACGCAAAGCATCCACTGATCCTACCCAGTGATCATCACGTTACGAAGTTGCTGATTGTTCACCACCATCAAAACGTAGGACACTCCGGAGCTGGAATGACGTGGAATGCCTTGAGAGGAAAGTACTGGATAATCAGAGGTGGAGCAGTTGTACGCAAGACAGTTGGAAACTGTTTCAAGTGCAAAAAACGTAATTCTGCTCGAGGTGAACAGTTCATGGCTGATTTGCCAAAAGAGAGAGTAACCCCCGACAACCCTCCATTTACTGTCACGGGTGTAGATTATTTTGGACCATTTTTGGTCAAAGTCGGCCGAAGTATGGTAAAAAGATAAGGGTGTATTTTCACTTGTTTGGCAAGTAGAGCAGTGCACCTTGAAATATCTCATTCATTGGACACCGACTCCTTCATCCACGCCCTTCGAAGATTTATTAATAGGCGAGGCCACCCACAGAAAATATTCAGTGACAACGGGTCCAACTTTAAGAGTGCTAACAAGGAGCTGAAGCAGAACCTAGCGACCTTGAAGGAAGACAAGGTAGGACGCTTCCTGGTTCAGAGAGGAATTGAGTGGGAATTTAACCCACCCGGGGCGAGCCATATGGGAGGAATCTGGGAGAGGGTGATTCGGTCAGTGAGAAAGATTCTAGGAAGCTTGCTGAGTCAGCAGACCATAACGGATGAAGCCCTATCAACTTTAATGACGGAGGTAGAAGCTGTACTCAATGGAAGGCCCCTGACACCCCTGAGGATGGATCCTATGGATGAAGAACCATTAACTCCCAACCATTTGCTGTTGCTACGAGGCAATCCTAACGTGTCTCCAGGAATCTTTACAAAGGAAGATGTCTACAATCACAAACGATGGCGGCAAGTCCAGTACCTATCGGACCAGTTCTGGAAGCGCTGGGTTAAGGAATACCTTCCTCTTCTACAGACCAGGCAGCGCTGGACAAGACCAAGGAAAAATTTTGCAGTTGGCGATCTAGTTCTCGTCGCTGATGACCACTCGCCGAGAGGTCACTGGCCTTTGGGGTTGATTGTGACTATTTATCCAGACAAACGGGGGTATGTCAGACAGGTAGAGGTAAAAATTGGTGCCAAGTATTTTAAGAGACCCATCTCCAAACTTTGCTTATTGGAGGCAAATGTATCGCGCTCTTAGTGCGCTCGTCGCGTGAGGCTTAGATAAGGGCTATGCCTAAAGCGATTTTTTGTCTAGTTCATGTATTGTTCTGTTTGAAGGCGATACCTTGTTATCAGAAGTTTAACTCTAGTTCGACAAGTTTAAATGTTGATATTATGTTACCAGTGATTGCGTGTTTAGTATTACTTGGGTTACGCTTTCAGCGTGCGAATGCCGCTTTGTAGGATAATGTCTTAAAGGGGCTAAGACATTGGGGCCGGTTATATAGCGGCATGATAGTTCGCGCAGCGCCACCATTTTTGTTTCTCTCGATAAGAACGATTACGACATAAGTCACGTCAAAAGAAGTTCTAAACTAGTTTGAAGATTTCACCTGATTTTACCTTGCCTCCTTGGTTATCAGACAGTTGGTGAGTCTACCAATGTTTCTAACTTGATTACCTACAAATGATTAGCTCACTACTGCATGTTATTACTCTTAAACTTCGAAGTAAAAAGTCTGACATTCATGCGGGGCCCTCATAGACAAATCATATTGTTATCAGATATTTGTACGTAATCTATTAAGCATGTAGGGAGGCCCATTTATATTCTGAGTTTCATGCATGTTTTCTTGGCCTGTTTCTTGGCTAAATTGTTCGGCATGAATGAGTTATATGTATTACCGTGTAGTTAAACGAACAGCGCCCATGTGTACGCTCCTGTTCGTTCATGTATAAGTATGTTAAGGGCAGTAATCAGTCACAAAGAAGGGTTGCATTTGCAAGCGACATGAGAGGTGTTCGAGCCCTGTGGCTAAATAAGGCGTGTTATGGTTGTAGGACATTTTGTGTTAGGCAGCCGGAGGGCACAGGGGTCACGATCGGGTCACGATCAGGGGGATTTCCCTAAAGAGGGGGCTGTTGCAGAATGTCTTAAAAGTAGTCTGTGATATTCATGGAATGCGTGCAGTTGCTATGTTTACTTTCTTTATTCTTAATTTTTATGTTTGCAGTAAACCGTTTGATTCCGCAAATGTTGCTGAGTTGAGACACGTATAATCCAATAAACATTAACGAGCAGAAGAACATTGTTGGTCGTTGTCTGTTTTGCGCGTTTCGACTGCTGATATCACCACACGTAGCTTACGAAGTAGCTACAAGCTACTATTGTCCAATGTGTTACTGAATTATGTATGGTAATCTTGAGTGTACATTGCATGATCCGCAGAAAATTTTGTTCAATCTACTTTCACAAGCTGTTTCTACTCAAGTTCCACGCTGCAACAGTACTAAAGCCCGCATTGTTGTAATGACTGCCATGGTTATACTCACTTCAGTTTCATGCACTGCAACTTTCATATTACTTACATTACTATTTTCACTTCCTCATCTCATTGACATTTGCAGTGTACACGATACTTTCACTTGCTTCCATAGCTATAGGACAACACTTGTACAGAAATGTTCACAAGTGTACAAAATTCATGCCACTAATTTTTTTTCTCACAAGAATGTATGGCAGAATAACCGAGTGTTCGTTTGTTTTCTCATGCTACATTTGTGACTACACTGTTAAAAATAATTGTAAAGTTACAATTATTTTATGTCCCTACACAGAAGAATTGTTGTGCTTACACACAACAGGCATATTTCGTGAAATGTTTCACAATTTATTTCAGAAACAGACGTTCTCTGTACACAAACAAACTTAAGAAAACAGTATGCACTGTTAAAGATCATTGTAAAATTACATTAACTTTATGTAAATTCAGAAGGAAATTGTTGTACTTCTACAAAAGATGTATTTTTTATGTCATGTCTGGCAACTTCAGTTAAAAAACAGAAATTTTCTGTTTAACAACAAATTAAAAAAAAAATGTGTATTAATTTCAAAACAGTTGTACATTTACAATAACTTTTTGTCCAATTACAGGTGAATTTTTGTACATTTGCAATTCATGAACGTTTATTTAATTGTAATTGAATATCCGTTTAAAAGACATTTGCTTTCTGTGGAGTAACAAACTTGCAGCCAAGGCATACGTTACCAGCAATGGTTGTAAATTTACAGCAACTTTATGTTAAAACAACCCTCCCCCCCAAAAAAAAACAAAAAAAACTGACCGTCCATAAACGGAACGTTGGTGTTTGCAGAATTTTAATGAAATTTTTGTTCAAAACAAAACTTCTTATTAAGACACAAACTTTTTTTTTTACAAACGAAATTGTAAAATTACATAATTGTATGTCGTAGAGGACAGTTGGTTCTGTATGCGCAGAACTATAACCCTGTCTAAAAACAGGTAAACACGAAATTGCTATCGAGTTATTGGTTGGAGAATTTTTGTGAAATTATAATAGTTTTATGTCCCGTAAGAAACCGTGTGTCTTCCCATATTATTGTAAATCTTAGAAAAAAAAACAGCAAAGTGTAGGACGGTTTGTGAGGCCATGTATAATTTTATTATCCTCCTTGCATCAATTTCATGCATCATACGGCATGTGAGAAATATTTATTGTGGATTCGGTTTTTCTGAAAGAAAATGACAACCATAATCACAGAATCATTGGAGAAAACTGATCTTGCCCCATACAAAAGTTTTCAATAGACTTCTATAGAAATGTCTATAGATCTCTATAGAATCAACGATTTGCTACAGAAATGTTTGAATTCATTCCTCTATAGAAATTTGAAGTTTCTTTAGAGTTCTATAGAATTTACAACTTTCTATACAATAGTTTCTATAAGAACAATCTCTATAAAACATTGTACTCTCTAAAGAAATTCAGTAGCACACAATACATTTGACCCTTATACATAACCTTTAAGTATAAGCCTATCAGAAACTTCCATGATTTGGATTCAGTAGAGAAGGTTGACAAGTTTTCTGATCGATGACGGTGCGTATCCAGGAGTGGCATGCCCTCTCCCGCTCACTTCCTTTTCTTTTCGATGACCAATAATTTATTTTGACCATTTTTTTTTCAAATACTCCGAAAGTGACCACGTAGATACATGGAAAGTATCCTCCTCAAATGCTGAGAAACCGCATCTACAATTGAAACTCAAACCCCCTTGGTCGACGGTATATGCCCCCCTCCCCTCTTTTCTCACAATCCTGCATCCGCTCGTGGAATTCGTGTGTGTGCAGTTCCTATCAGCCAGTATTTACTAGCAAGCATCATTAAACTAAAGGTCATTTCAGTTCTTACATCTACAGCGCACTCTTACACGGTGTTCAGGAAGAGGCAAAGCTCTGCGTCAGCCCCTTTTTTTTCTCAACATCGACCGAATTAGGGGTTTCTACATGGAGCCCATGTATTAACTGGGCTCAGTGTCATCGGCGTAACAAAAATATTGTTTTTCCTTATCTGTGCTAAGCGCTAGAATTATTGCCAATCGGGCATGCCATAATTATCTCAACGCGTACGTTAGCATTTTAATTTTAGCATAATAAGCTTCGATGTTCTGGTCACGCTGCACACGTGACTTGAAATTCAAACAATCATGAAGAGATTGCTCTTTTCTCTGGGCTCTACTCACAGCCGCAGGTATGGTATTCCTAGTCTTCAGTGTCATAAAATGATAAATAACCTGAAGACATGCCGATTATACTCTTTAATCGTACTAGAATTATTTCTAACCAAGTTTGTGTGAGTTAGAAACTCGTTGGCTGTAAGCTTCTGTACTAACGTTCAGTAACGTAAACTAAAAGCAGTAGGCCTACAAGTAACCGTAGCGGATAAGCGCGGGTTGCTACCGTAACGAGATTGCGATCCACTTACCCCTATTGGAAAGCACTGTGGGCAATGTAGTCTCGGCCAAATTTGCAGAAGCACAAGGAAGCAGTGACAGCCGGGAAATTTTAAGTTCATTTATGCTGGAATAACACATACTGTGGCTTTTTTTCTGTTAAAAGTTTGGCTAGTCAGCTTGATTGCTCATCTTACTGTTGTTATTTCCCATACGCTCTGCATGGTATAGCCAGTATAGGCTAGGTCCCTACACATTATATGTACTATCGTAGCTGTACCTTAAGGCTTAAGTCGATCAGTACTTTGAGTCGATCAATGTATTTTTTACTCCAGTGAGACCGTATGGATACAAAGGAATTCCAAATTAAGCACCGCTTACGTCATATTTACTTCAATCAACTGTCAAAAACAAGTACTTGCCATGTTATTTTTCATTGGCATGGACAATTTTACAGTCAAATTTTCTAAGTTTTAGCAATGTTGCTGACTATTATGTTTCAAATAGCACCAAAATGTCGACCAGAATGTCTTCGGTAAAAGTCTCATTCAACATTTGGATAGAAGAGACAATATTTTTATCGTCTTTTGACATTACAGTATTAGGTATTCATTTGATAATAAGCAGTATTTTGATAGATCTTAGTCTGACGGGATCATCATAAGCCTAGTGTTATATACGGCCATGTTAAATGCAAGACCTATTTCCAAGTAATTTCTAATTTTTAACACAAGCAAAAGGTATTAGAATGATAAAGGCAAAATTTATAATACTTCTGTCAAGTTTAATATATTATAATAATGTTTTTATACTTTAAGGAATCAAATATTTGTTAGGTGATCGACTCATACTACCCCCATGCTAGTCCTTGCCTATAGACCTAAAGAGATCAGCTATTCATGTTACCCATACTACGAGGTACAATCCCATTATAGGTACAGGAAATGAAAAATTTTCTAAAGCATCAGTGAGTAATCTATTGAAGGAAAAAAAAACTTACGGAAGCTGTATAGTACTCAATGGTGTCATGTTGTGGAGTCAATCTAAAGTTTAAAGCAATATTGTATGCATCTAGGCTAGGCGTTCTAGCCTTAGTGTTTTGGTACATTTTGATCATTGTGGTTGTAGTTGTATCAAGGCAGCATAATCCCAGCTAGCAGAATATCTGGGACCCATCTGGGCTTCATCGGGACAAGATGATGTCCATATGTATCCCCATATGTCCCAGATGAGTGTCATGTGGGCCATATAGGCTACGTTGGCATCATATTACCCATATGGGACCCAGATGGGCTTCAGTTGCAGTAGTAGTTGTATTAAGGCAGAATAGTGTGTTACATTAAAAGTAGTTCATTTACATTTATTACAACATAGTTTAGTGTGGTTATAGCATACTTAAGTAGAATATATTTACACAATTAAAAACAATTTTGATAATTTACATTCCCATTAGTATAGTATGTTTTTTACCTTGAGCAGTATACTTTTAGCACTTTTTACTTGCAAAATTATATTTGTGGCTCATCAATATAACATCAAGCTCCCTGCTTCCATTTGCAATTCTTTAAGATTTTATTTTGAAATGCCCTCAGCTTGTTAAGATTGGTAGCAACTTATTATTTGTTTTAATCTTGAATGCATACTGCTACATCCCGGTTTTGTCAAGCTGTCACTAAAATTGTATTCCACTGATTTCACATTTGTTTTTAAAGCTGGAAACCTGAGTCCCTATGTGGTCAAATTTGCTGATGACATAACTGTCACTGACCTTACATCTGACAAGTCCAACTATTCGTCTCAAGGAAACTCCTTTGTACCGTACTGGTGGCTCTGCCCAACGTCTAGCAAGCCATGCAAGGAATTAGGAAGAAGAGAACAACAGTGAAAACACTTTGTATCAAAGGATACAATGGAGAGCCATTGACTTTTTAATTCCTTGGACTCCCATATACCTAATCTGTGTTTGGAAATTCTGAGAAAGCAAGATAACAGTCAATCAAAAAGTCAATCAGTACACTCTGATTAATATTTACTGCGTTATTGTTCAGAATATATACTCAAGTTGTCAATAACTGTCTGGTTCAACCGTGTGACACAATCAGGTGTCAGAAAGGTATCTGTTACGGTCAAATATTTCGAAAGGATTATAAGAGCTGACCTTACTTCTCTGGAGTCGATAACTCTCGAAGAACAGAAATGATTATTTCGGATGCAGAGCGTCTTGTGTAACCATCTCTTGTCATGACATCGCACATTACTATGAGGAAAAAACATTTTACTTCCAGCTTCTTCCCAGTTGCCATCAAACTGTACAACCCTGGTCTGTAGTTTTGGATCATAGCAACCTTTTTTTTTTGCTCTGATAAATTGTCATCTTTTTACATATCACATTTTTATATGTATTAATTTTTGTTTGTTATTTATCTGCATTTATTTTACACATTTACAGAACTTTCAGTTTCCGTTTACTATGTTTAATTATTAATTCCTTGCCGAAGATCGAAATCTGTGTAATGGTGTGTGTCCGTGGGTAAATTTATGTATGTGTCGCCTTGGCTATGTCCCAATGAGAGGAAGGTGCTTCAATTTCAGAGTTGGTGTGTAAGTAGGCAATGGTTGCCTACTTACACACCAACTCTGAAATTTTCCCAATTGTTTTTTTTTTCTTAGAGAAGTCAAAACCACTTAATGGCATTTGAATTCCCAAGGGATGTAAATGAACACCATTTTAAGCAAGAATTCTTAAATGAATGTTTTGCTAGAACTTTTTACTGGGACTGTAAAAAATCCTACAAACCCTCAAATAATTATATAGATCTCCTTAGAGATTCTAGAGAAAAGCTTATAGACACCCCTTTTCTGTATAGTTTCTATAGAGATTCTTTAGAGTTTCTGTTGAGTTTTTACAGAGTTTCTATGAAGTTTTATAGAGCTGTTCTAAGGAAACTCTATAGGATTCTGTAGAGTGCCCTGTAGGATTTTCTATTAGATTCTATAGAAAATCTTATATAGTTTCTATAGAACTTTTATACCAAACTTATATGCTTGCTATAGAAACTATATAAGATTTTCTATAGAAATTCCTATAGACACCCACTTTTGTATAGAGTTCTGTAGAGTTTCTTTAGAGTTTCTATTGAGCGGTTCCAGAGGGACTCTATAGGATTCTACAGAGATTCTATAGAAAAGTTTATATAGTTTCTATGTACAGTAAGGACTTTTTCCTATAGATTTCTATAGAAACTTTTGTATGGGTGAAGTGCTTGCAGGGTGGTTCTGTTCATATACCCGTGCTTGCTGTTTATGCATGAAACCCAATTGACAGCAGATTGTCTGTACACAGAGATTTTTTTAACAGTGTATATGTTACCAAGCAATCTTTTTGAAGGTTGCCCGATTTGAGGTGATTGCTAAGTAACAAGACTTTTAAACTAATGTTAAGATACTGTACCCTATCTTAATCGTCAACGATTTCAGAGATATTCGGACATTTTAATGGCGTTGATGACGTCATCAACTAACTTTAAGGCCTTTTGCAAGTTCTTCATATAAACGGAACGGTTATTATAGTTAAGAGCACAATTCCGAAGTTCGCAAAAGTTCGGAATGTATTCGATTTTGGATCAATTCTTACATTTTTCCAGGGACCTTATATTTAAATGAAAATAAACACAGATTGATAAATTTGTCGATTATTGTCAAACTGTTAAATACTGCGTGAATCGAGATCCTAACTTCGTTTGAAATGATATAGGTCCTAAAATTGTCTCTAAAGAAAATAATCACAAAACAAGATCTTTGTTAACATGCTGAACAATAAGCTTCCAACGTAATGGGCGATATCGGAAACGTTATTCAATAAAAAAAAAAATTAGTATTGCTAGATGCTTATGATTTTTATTATTAAAAATGTTAAGAACACATATCCTTAGTCAGAAGTCGTTTTTAACGTTGCTTATTTCGTCGAAAGAGCGCTGTGACAGGGCTAGCTAAAAGTAAGATATGGTACACTCTTGAACGCGTAAACAATGTTGGAAATATTCAGACATTGTAATGGTGCTGATGACGTCATCACTTAAGTTGAAAGCTTTGTCCAGATGCTTGACACGTTTTGGACGGTTATATTTCGTACAAAGATACAATTGTGAAGTCCTGCATTCTACATATACATCGTTTTACACTTTTCATTTCTAGAAAGTGTAATCAGTAGTTTTTACTTTCCAACAGTTTTTTCTTTCTTTTTTAAAACAAGCATTTGTAGAGCACTTCAGTATATTTTCTAATCAGGTTTTCTTTCAGTTTTATGAGCACAATCAAGGTATAAGACAATGTTCGAAATATGTTTCCTCTCTTTTTATTGTCTCTTTCTGCACTTTGGAAGTGCAGAAAACTTTGAGGCTGGTTTGGTACCAAGTTGATCAATTAACCGTTCGCCTCACACCCTGGCCTAGTAAGTGTTCCAAATTTCGACATTTACATACCACAAAAGGAAGAATTGATTGCAAACCATATCTCAAAAGCATGTTACGATTGAAAGGCAATTAAAGATTTTTAAAACAAGATCTCTCTCTCTCTTCTAATTTTAAGTACACCAAGTCTTAACTATTGTACATGCTAGGCCTACAGGACTTACTTCTGGATTCAGTCTTACTCAATAATGTTATAAAAAGTCTCACCGCGCCGAAAAACAAAATATACTACACTCAATCCAATTAGTTTCAAAATAATTAAAGGTTAATCAACGCTGGACCGTGTATTAGTTTTAGGATAATGCACGATCGGGGGTTAATGCAAGCGATTCACGAGGGCGAAGCCCGAGTGCATCCAGCGATAGCATTATTCCCCGAGAGTGCATTATACTACAGTTAATGCACAGGTCCAAAGTTGATTAACTTTGTTCATACATGCCAACGAAATTTTGAGAAAAAAGGACGAAAAAAGAAAGAAATTTGGTCCTCAAATAACCGCATTTTTATTGAACATGAACCCCGAGAAAAGCTGAACAAATTTGCAGCATGTTAAGAATATTCGTGCCCGAAACAGAAAGTAACCCGTAGACAAAAAGAATAACAACAAGAGGGCAATCCACGGAGTTGCGTATTTCATCGTCAACATGCACACTGATTTCAATACAGGGCCTGCACATGGGAATTTGTAACAGTTTATTGCTAAGTACTTACAACACTTTAAGTTAATTGATTTAATAGTTCTCAAGATATTCTGGAAATACAAATTTTTGGGCAAAATTGGCTTTTTTTCCCTAAAAAATCAGCAAATTTCACTCTCTTTACTACAAAAGTTAAATACCTTGAATATTTCATTCTCATGCAAGTTTTTGCAAAATTTTCATCAAATACTCAAATACCTCTCAAGATATGCTGAAAATAGCAATTTCTTGGGCAAAATTGGCTTTTTTCCCCCTATAAATCAGCAAATTTGACTCAATTTCACATTACGTTAATATTATGTTGAACAATGTGTTCTCAGGTAAGTACTTACAAAACCGTAAGTTAATTGATCTAATAGTTCTCAAGATATGCTGGAAATACAAATGTTGGGGCAAAATTGGCTTTTTTCTCAAAAATCAGCAAATTTCACTCTCTTTACTGCAAAAGTGATATACATTGAAATGTTTCATTCTCAGGTAACTTTTTGCAACATTTTGAATTAAATGCTCAAATACTTCTCAAGATATGCTGGAAATAGTAATTTTGGGGCAAAATAGACTTTTTTCTCAAAAATCAGCAAATTTGACTCTATTTACCATACAACTAATACATTTTGCACATATTGGCATCATGCACAACCTTACCAAGTTTCAACTTAATCGCTCATATGCTTTTCAAACTATTCTGGGAAAACCACAATTTGGACACGTCCGGACGCACACACACACCCGCACCCACACGCACGCACGCACACGCACACACACATTGGCACGGACACGTTTTCATCTATACCACCCAACAGGACCCTCCTGTACCCAAGGTCACTCTACCATGGGATACCCCTGGGGTGTCACTACTCATCCACTCCAAGCGTTTCCATGGCAACCATTCTCCCATGGGTGCACAGTACAATATATAGCTCCACTAGCCAAGTGACTACAAAATCTCATCTAGCCCCTATAGGGCGATGAGATAGTAACAATTACATAGCTACAACGCGCGTGTGCTTTAGTTCGTTTGCGTGTTTTAGTATAGTTCGTTTGCAACTTAACTTGTAGTGTACTAATGTGTAATGTGTACGTAACTGCGTGCTACAGAGCGTTGTACAGCTAGCTACAGGGCCTGATTACTGATTTTGGATAAAGACAGTAACAGATTCATTGAATAAATATTTCGAGAAAAACATACTGTACATGCTTGATGTCTTACTGTCAGTCCTAACAGCAACAGAGAGTGGAAGACTTGTTGTGTGCGAACCCTAATTTCCTGTGAGTGTGAGAGTTCTCAGAAGGCTATGCAAAATTTTGGAAATTCAAGAAAATAAATCCGGTGGTTGTATAGAGACCCTTCAAGATGGAGATGTATTGAACCTTGGTCCTCTTTACGATGTTATTGCATAGGGAATTGTTTTTGGACATCTCAGCAGAATTTTACAAAGAAGGAAAGCTAATTCCGGTAGGCTACCAAACTTTTGGTGTCCAAAATATACGAAAGCAGCTTTCACCCGACCCAATTCTGGTATTTTGGTGAGATTAGGCTACCCTATGTCAGAGGGATTACCACTGACAGTATACTGTGCTGTTGTTAGGTAGATTTACATACATTTTACTTCTGAGGAGGCCTTAAGCCCAAGGCGCGGCGTAGGTTACGCTAGAACTAAGAACTACGAACTTCTAATAGAACGTTACTTCACTGCAGGTGTAGGCCTGGTACTAGTAATACTGTATTAGCCATGCAAGATATAGCAGACTGAAAACACACTGTCGATCTTCGGTTTTATTGTATTCATCCGCCAGGGATTTACCGTGGTTTAACAAGTTGGGTTACCAGCGATTAACCCACGGTCACCTGACTGAAATGGGCCAATTGGAGTTGAGGATTTCTTTCCAAGTATGTATTGAAGCTTAATATAGAATGAAAGATAATGAAACATGAATTCAAGCTTACTTAGAGTTGTCTTCAGGGGTATAAAAAATAGACACCCCTGAAAACATTCTAGACTTAAATCCAGCTAGTCAAGACCAAACCAGAATAAAGAAGGAATAAAATCAAGCGTGCTGAATGTCATAAAATCTATTAGTTATCCTTCCTGCTCTTGCTTCTTTACAAGTCAACACATCTGATTGCATTCTTGTCTTTTCTACCTAGGCATCTGTGTCAAGAGTGCAGTCAAGACATTACTTTTTTTAAATTGGTTACCTCTGGCTTGACTTTACTTTGTTCAAAACGTTTGGGACGAACTTCACATTGCAGTTGAGATGCTGCAACAATAGAGTTTTGTGCTAGTCGAAAATGACAAAAATTGGAACCAATTGTTGTATTAACTAAAACAAAGAATCATAGGAATACATAGTGCCTTCTGTGAGTTATTGATTACGTTTCACCACCTTGGCACTTGTTAGAAAAGAATTAAATTTAAATCTGGAAAAATCATTTTTTGAACAGGTCTCTAAAGAACTTTTCGAATTTATTGTGGAAATTTTACTTGCTACAGCAAGCCAAAGACTAAGGGAACTCTGCTTGTACAATCAAAGTCAGTTGAGAAATGAGAAATGAAAAAATTATAGAAATTAAAATGAGCAGCATCAAAGGTACACAAGTGGAGAAAGACATAACGATAAAATATAAAGCTATAATAAAAATAGTACGGCTTACGCAATAGCAATTTTGGCGTTTCAACATAAATTACAACTGCAAAAGTATACAAGTACGTTGTCGACGTTGGTTAAGAGGTTTCAAAATCAGCACTTCGTCGTCTTTGCTGAGGCTGATCTAACTGTTGTGTAGGGGTTGAACACACAAGGTGCGAGTTTGCATGCAAGGTAGGAAAACACGAAAATCATTTCACTGGATTGGCATAATTGATATTCAGCTCTACAAGAAAAAATCTGGAAACTTGCTGATGATGGCTGTGATTGTCAAGTCCTCCTTCATAACCTGCCTTCTGTACTTGTATCTTTGAACAACTGCAGATGTTCAGCCCGACCATTTCTAGTTGGGGGTGTTTCATCCAGTACATCTAAAATGAACAAACAGATAATTTTAATACATAAAAATTGAATAGATTACATACCACATGACCCATAGTATGTTGTTTGCAAAAGAGAAGTGAAAGGACAATATACAGCATGCCTATCACCTCTTTATAGTTTGAGTGACTTTTTGCTTTCTATTTGTTTGACTCAAGCAGATGTGCCGAGCCGAGTCCATGATCACAGAGAGTAACCTCTGTATCAGAGTTCTGCTCTTGCATCACTCACAACTTCTTCAATAAAGGTATTTTAGATTTAACAATTTTTATTGCACCCATTATTGAGCAGGACCAGTACAAAACTTCCTTCTTCGGATACGTATCTGAAGTGAATGAGATTAAATTAATTGGCATATGGTTTGGTGGAGGAGGTACCTATGCCTTTCAAAGCCATCATTGTATTAAGTAAATTTGCAGCTAAAGTAATTCTCTAAGAATGTCTTCTTGGGAAAATAATTGTAGCCGACAAGGCATAAAACTGAAAATGTCCAAGAAGCTGGCACTCAAGAAATGATCTTGCACTAAATATAGTTTTATTTTACTCATTATGATAAAACGCAGATATTGAAGACATAAAGTTGTAACACCGGATGGCCTTCTTTTCACGTAACAATGAAACTGTGTGCAGTGGAATAAGCACAAGGAGCCAGAGCAGTCTCATCGAATACGAATTATTTGGATCAAAGCCGTTTTTTCCACGAATAAAGGCCAGGCACGATTTCTTTTTTAAATCAACAAATATTCTGACATCTAGAACATTTTCATAAAGATTTTCTCACTACCTACAGGAAGTCGTTGTTTAAGACGTTATCCTTCTAGAGAATACATCTGCTATTAACAGTGAGTCAGAATACTAGCACAAAATTAAAAACCTTCCAGAAGTTATGGTTTTCAAGAAAAAAATTGTGCAAATGTCAAAGAAAGCTTGGCTGATAGCAATAACTCATCATACGCCACATACATGAGTTAATTACACACTGGGAATAAGTTAAACAGTATTTTCTTGTTGTCTTTAATTTCTTCTTCCCGTTCTGCTAAGATACCATAATTTGACGATTCTCCACTTCCTATAGTCTGTTTCTTAGAGGTGCGTTGCATTATCTTTTCACTCTGTGGTAAAGTCGACCTTACGATTTTCAGCCGGTATTCGAAAAAATCAGTCAGTAGCCATTGCTGTAAAAGTGCACTTGAGTTCTCTTGTAAAAAAGTGCTCTAGAGTAAATCATGTGAATCTGTAATTTAACATTTAGAAGTACAAAGTTTTCACTTTTACCATGTTTTTTTTTTTTACCATCCGTAACTCCTTCAAAGCTAACTGTACAGTGCAACATCTCAAACCTCATTAAATCGGATAATATGCTTTGGACACAATTCTTGTGGTAGAGTAAAATAAAAACAAAAGGGTAATTACACAACTCAAAAATGTAAACACATATATGTTTATATATATATACTTGAACAACACCACACATAATGTAAAATATATGATTTGATTTTTATTTGATTTGGGAAGTGGGGTAAGATGGATAATGACACGGATGTCACGGTAAATAATACCTTGACAAGTCCGCAAAATAATACAGTTTATCAACAGAAGAAATAGGAATAAATATTCTACATATAATCTGAGGTATCATTGTCACGGGCTTACCTTATCAGTCATATTACGCATAACCACATAACAATCATATATTTTTTTAATTTGTGTATTTTGTACCGTTGTGCAACAGTTACTATTGCTATATGCAATAAACAGTTATTGTGGTATAAACTGCTTAAAACTTGACTGATTCGTCACATAATATAATAATTAGTAGGGTACAGATTTAAATAATAATAAATGGATATAAAGTAATTACGTTATATACGTATGTCTCTTTCACTAAATATTAGTTTGAAATCTTTTATGAATTTTGTCAGTCATCCAGTCATATTTCAAGTACAGGACAAGACATGATAATGTAGTCTCGCGAAAACAAGTAAATCAAAACGTGTAGATTTATTTTTTAGTTCAAGATGTGGCTCTTTAACTATATGCTTAAAAGTGTATCGCTAAGTTAAAATAGTTACCCTGACTTGTAAGACGTATTGAATGAGGAGGCCCTTCCACATGCATCACGAGTACGTTGCGTTATTGTCTAAGGTGAATTCAACAATAAGAAACTACGATATCACTTCGGTTTCCCACCGGTCCAAGTGTGAAAGGCCAATCTAGTTCGGATGCTATATTGTCGAATGTAGAGTTTCATCATTGAACCAGCAAAACTATCAGAGAAGGGAGACTTTTGCAAAAACCATTTGGAATTATTTTAGATGAACATGGTGTCTGTATGTTGATACCACCATGCACACTAAGTTGTCAAAAACGAGGGTATGCCCTACAGCTGTGTGCTGCTGTGTGTGTAACATACTGTGTACCAGAGTGAGGATGTGTGCATTGTGATATACCTACTGTACCATCTACTATCCATCTCACTACTTAAGTTGTCACAAGTACAGTGTAACAGGTCTATTCAGTGAATCCAATGTTCATATTTGTTGCTCTTCCTTCCACATAGCTTCTCTAATTAACTTTGGACCAAAAAAAAAAGATTGATCTTGAAATTTGATCAAATTTTCTTAAGTCTTTGTGCGTTTGCAAGCACTGACGTCATGGATTTGCAGAAAAATTTGTTTCATTCAAGCAGGTACATGTCAGAGAATGCCTCAACTTCATATATTCATTGTTACGACAAAAAAGGGGGAAATGGGTGGAAATATTAAAACAATTGCAGATGGTATACAACTGATAACAATATTGGACATTGGACAAAAGAAGAGAACACAATAGACATATATATATATGTATATATTTATATTTTTTATGTTGGTATTTCTTCTTTAATGAGATTCAACCTCTGTCTTCCTTCTTCCTGTTATTCTTACTGCACCACAAAATCTCAGCTCCAGGGATTGTAAGAATAAACACTTACGTAAACAACCAACTGTCCTACCCAAACTTTTTCCCTTTTACCACAACTTCCTTTTTTTCTGATTTCGACTTCAACTTGTTTAATTCGTTTTCCTTCTCGTTTCCGAGCTCCGTTGAAGCAATCCATGCATGCATCTAACCAACACAAAAATGCTCACGTATATGCCCGCCTAGCTAGGATGTATCACAAAGGTCACAGTGGAAAGATAAACTACTTTAGAAGCCAATGACAGTTGGCATTTAAACAAACTTTTTTTTTCTTTGATAACATGCTTGCTGTAGTGTTTGCTAGTTTCCCTTTACAGCTCGTCTGCTCTCCCACTGATCTTGTTTACAGCTTGCTATCTGGCAGCATCCATGTCATGTGAACAAGCAGATTACAGAAAGGAGAAGAAATAAACAAAATGCTTTTGTCCTGACAGACAAAAAATGAGACACATTTTTCAGCAAGTTTGGAGGGAATTACCTGCTGGAATTAAATGTGACTCTACAACTGTTAGGTAGGTTTGTGTTGACCTTCAGAATCATATTTCCCAAGTTATTAGAAGTTCTCCATCATGATCCACCTAGATGCCGATGTTTCCATCAATTATCATAGCTCAAGGCATCTCGCAGCTTGTACTAAATGCCCGTAAATATCTATACACTGACTGTATTTTGAAATTTCAGTTCTGGGTCCAAGGAGGGATGCTTTTGCTGTCATATGATGTAATTTGTGTATTTGAGATGTGCTTCCTGGTTTTCACACATGTGCATGCTCCAGGCTATCAAACTGGTCAGTGATGTGTGAATGGGTAACATGAACCTCAAAGCAAACAAAACAGAACCCCCCCCCCCAAAAAAAAAAAAAACATTGAAGTTACAACTAAAATTACGGGCATAATTGCAATGCAGAGCATGGTTTGATCCTAGCAAAACTGAGACTGATGTAATGTGTAATTTCCTGTAATATGGAAACCAAAACGCAACAAGGTTAAAAAAGATGATATCATACGAATTTAACCTTGATTTATTCAGATGGTGCATTTCTTATATTTTCAATGTTCAACTTTAGGTAACAAGGTAAGGAATCGTATTACAATTTTATGTTCAAGTAATCAAATACACATACAATAATTACAATCCATACTTTGTCATTTAACAAGATAACACGAAATTAGTGATGAAGCACGAGAACCAAAATTTCTGATAAATGAGTGACGAGAATATTAAGCTGTATGTCCTTCAGATAGATTATGTACCTCATATATTCCTCAATGTAAGAAGCAGTTATTAAGGTATACTGGTTTATGGCCTAATTTAAGGGTTACAAGAGCTTTGGGCGGAAAATGAAACCATAGTAATTGCACAAATTTTAAATTTGTAAAACGTTTTGTATGCAATCAACCAAAATCTGAAACAATTGCTTTGTAACTGTTACAGTTATATCCTGTGTATATACCGGAAAAAGTACTAGGCACTCGTGCTTTTCACTAGTTCCGGAATGCAGCTACACTGTACTTGTCTCACTTCATACTATTTATGCTTGCATGAGAGTTTCTTCCAGCTATATGTATGCATAGGTCCTTCACACTATATTGATTTGAGTAAAACGCAGTGCATAGTGCATCACAGGCAATGTCTATTTTCTGTTATAAAGGTTATTTTTAAAACTTCAACCAGCTTCAATATGCCCAATTCCAACAATTGATCAAAAAAACTGCAGTACAGAAAAAAGTATCACCGTTGAGCACGACGTTAACATGTATGATTAAAAAAATATATAGAATTGCATAAATTTAACACGAGTCAATTGTCATCCAAGTAAACTTAAGAGAAGAGCCACATTAGTTGAAGGAAAGCATTCTGTCATAGTGACAAAAGTGTGGATAAAATGGTTGTCACAAAATGATAGCTGCTACTCTTCATACAGTTATATCCTAAATTGAGAGCAAAAATGTAGTACATATACAATTCATTCCTGTATGTGCAAAAATTATTGCCCTATTAAATATCACGAACTTCATTTACAGTGAAAATTGAAGCCACACGCCTATTACATTGTTGTGGTTCTTAAGTTGTATGGATAAAGAAACCAGATCTGCATGAAACAAGTAAAACACAATATACAACATTTGCTTAGCTTTTGCCTGCTTTTCAGTTACATCCTGTGTTAATGTAGGAAAGATTAAAACTAATCTGGCGTTATAAACAGCACGAAACACAAAGTATTTAAAAAATCACAATGGCAGCACATCCATAAAGGTTGTTGACTTATCTCTCTGTGATGATCTTAGCTCAGTTTCTGATTTAGCAGTTTCGTGCTCAGTTGTCGTCATGAATTCAAACACATTAATATTAGCCACATAAATATATATAAAGCAATGAAAGAGGAACGAAAAATGCATTCCTAGCAAAACTGTATGTGGTTTTAATGCGAGATACATTAGCAGATGTGGTGAATATGGTACATTTTTCTATGGAGTCAAAAAAACGACGAAACTTTAGTTACATTGTTAATATAAGACATTAGAAGCACTGACACACCATTTATAACACTACCAGCAACAGTACCTTATTATATTGCTTACTTTATGATGCTAAGTACAAATCACAATCAATCTGTAAGTCTCCCGATTAAAGGTACAGAGTCAACTTGTCGGGCGTCTTACTTAGTTTCAGGATTTTGAGTTGTAGTCTCTTCATACTTGGAAAGACCTTCTATTGGCTCAATTCAGTCAGGTGACCTGTTAGACTGCGTTGGCACATGGATAAACGGCCAACTTATTTTAGAGTAAAACCACCGGTATATAAATGCAATAAAATCGTAGAAAGTGAAGTAATCTTCTATTTGAAATTCGGTCATTAAATAGAATAAGGAGAGAGGACAATAACCACATGTTTGCACACCTAGCAGAGGACGACCTAGACACAACTGGTGAAGGAAGAAATGAAAAATCAACAACGAAATCCACTAAATGTTGAGTTGGGGAGTATTTGGCTAAATGTACCATGTTACCATAGAAAATCTCTTTACGTTGTGACACAGGCTTGCTATGCCTAAAAAGACCTAGGACGTAATTTAAAGGTTACTGGAAGGTGAAAATTCGTTGAAATCGTTGTTTTCAGAAATTTTTAATAAAACTCTCATAGGCAGAAGTAAGGGTTGTTCTTCTAACCAAATCAAGTGTACTGATGCTGATTGGGCGGAGAGTAAAACATCGAACATGTACGACCTTTCCTCTACATGTCCGTTCCAAAACTCTGTAACTGTAAAAACAAATTGAGTCTAGTGAATTCTAGGCAATTTCCAATATTTGATATCATTACTTGATGAGGAAAAAACTGTTGAGTTGTTGTATGTGCATAAGCGCTCTGTAAACGGTGAATAGGTCACTAAACTCCAGCATGCTCACAGTATAGCTTGCATTGTTGTTATTGATGTTGCTGATTGTAAGGAATTCATTTTGGTTAACTGTTTCTTTGTCTATAGCGCTTCAAAAATCTCGTTTGTACGTATGAACAAAAGTAATCAACTTAAGACATGTTTATTAACAGAGGGATGATGCTCTCTCCATGGTTATTGTTATTACTTGAACCACTCGAGCTCCGCCCTTGCCTGTCCAGTTGATCTAGTGTTCATTATGTTGTGAAAGCCATCCGCATTCCAGAGATGTTGTACGCTACGTTCGTCTTTTATTTTCTATCTTAGGAATGTGTTGTTGTGAAGTGTTGCGTTCTTGATTATGTAACCGTTACCTCTGAGTTTCTCTGTTGCATTTAATGTATCACTTCTACTCTTTCCACCCAACGAGAAGGGTATCTAATTTTGCGTTTTACTCCACCCTCAATCTGTTCGTTCCAACGAGAAGGGTGTCTTAATTTTGTCGTTTTTACTCCATGCTCGATATGTTAGTTTCATCCATTTAATATGGAGTTTTATCTTTTACGAGTTTTTCAACAAACACCAAGCCTGGTTGCATTGCCGTTCCATCATCATCTTTAAGTTTTCACCGAATCTGTTGCCTACGCCTAGACACTTCTATCTGTTTACAAATGCTGTATTCTCCCAGGCACCGTGAGTAACTCTTCATATTCCGGACCTAAAACACCACTCTTTCTGTTACGGAACTATCAATCTTATTCTGAGATCCCGCTCTCCTGCTAGCATACTTTGGAACTCATTATCTCGCAAACCTAAGCAGACCGCGCCCATAGATACCGGTACTCGCCACCATTCTACACATGTTCTTCAACATCCTAACCCTTAGGCCTACCAGTTACCAGCTACCAGCTGTAAATGCAAGTATTCTTGTTTCCTTTGTAATTTACGTGTTACATATTATGTTGTAATTAAACGTTGAAACGTAAATTCGCCTTTCTCGTGTCTTCTTTTATGTCCGCGACTTCTGGCTTATCTAGAGTGGTCCAAACCCTCTCATAGGCGGCTAGTAGTTGCGTAACAATTAACCCTTTTTAGCACTTCGGATATGAAATGTGGAATATAATAATAAAGTTGGAAATATCAGAGGGATATGTAATAAACCAACGTTATAAGCGGATGGAGAGTGGGGTAATGTGAATTTCTGAGGTGTTTCGGGAAGTTCATTATGCCAAAGATCCATCATTACGGTATATCGCGTTCTGTCTGAGAACAAATACAGTTACCTTTAAATGATACACCGGTTAGTATTCAGTATCATTTTAGAGGCACCAGGAGATGATGAAATGAAGACTTACTGTGCGACAACTGCAGGTGTTGTGAATTTCAAAATGTTTTGACAGAAAAAGGAGTAATATATCATACCCTCAGTGTAAATTATGTAGACTCTTCTTGACTCTTGTAACGCTGTGAGTCATCAATAATTAAAGTTAAAGATATGATATAACGTGATTCAGTTATCTATTATTATATTACTAATTACTCATCTCATTCCGAGGCAACGACTATGACAAACTCATGATTGACTTTTTACTTCTAGATCTCCGTCTCATCAGTGGCCTACTTTCCTTTCAAATTTACACGACATTTTATTACAACTTCGAGCTTTGATATTGACGAAATTCAAATTAAGTACCCTACTATCAAACAAAAATCGTAAGTTCTGTCGACGATTTAAATATTTCGTCTAAATCGTTGGAATAAACAGACAGAAAGCAACATAGAATATTAAAGTTATGTGTTGCCAAGCAACTTAAAATATACTGATATTTCACTAGCTTTAGGTATCTGGATATATCTATACCGGATTTCATGAAAGAGCAGAATAACAGGAACAAAACACTTCATGTTGACCCTAATTTACTTAATACGTCGTTTTTACTAGTGTTTATCCAGTATTAAAGATTGGTATGCCGCATTGGCTGCTGAGCCTCCATGGTAAGCTTCTTGGTCGTAATTTTCTCTCTGGAAAGACAAAAAAAAGAAAACGTTGAATGAAAAGTTGTCATTTAAGAAACGAAATTATTCTACACAAATTTTGCCATAGAAAGTTGCCTGGAACACGAGATGGATGTGTCAAGAGTTAAATACATTCGAGTCATTGGTATGAGAAGCTGTTTGTATCTGATACATGTACGTGTCACACTTTGAAAAGGAAGTCAGACATAAAGAGTCCCCAATGATATCATATCATTTCCATGTGCCCATTTTCTCCCCCCCCCCCCCTTATTGCGTTTTTACAAGTGTGCATGCACGAAGTTCCTGTGTCCAACAGCACTTGTTAACAATATATTTTAACAATAAAAATTCCAATTGCTTTGCTCGTAGAAACGTCGCCATTACAATGTTGGGCTTGATAAGCATTGAACTGGTTCAACTGCGTATGACTACACCAAACATAACATACCCGTTGAACTGAATTCCATTCAGAGTTTAAGATACTCCTTATAAGAGATATTGTAGGTCTGTTTTCACTTTTTTCATTCCATGTACTCTTCATCAGGTCAAACCTTTCGATGCAAATAAACGTAAATATGCTTTCTGCTAAGTATGACTTGAGTACATACAATGGATTATATGTCATGTCTTTTCTATTAGCGTTGTATACCAATTACTAAGGAGAAGCGATACTCCAGAACGAAGTATCCTTTTTCAAGTACTAGAGGAAAACACAATCTTTGCAGTGCACCAGCATGTCCATTAATTATCTCCACCTCTCTCTCTCCACCGCCCCCCCCCCCCCCTCTCTCTCTCTCTCCACCTCTCTCTCTCTCTCTTTCTCTCATTACTTTTTTTTTGTTGGCATAAGTCCGTTGTTTTAATCCATACTGGAAAAAATGTAAGGTAATCAAAATTTGTTAAGCCCAACTTCGTGAACATATTCTTTTGAGAGTAAACATATGACAGTAGTTTCGACATTATCTAGTAATGTTTTGTAGCCCTACTATATGATAAAATAACCATATTAACCCCTTTGACACAATATATTTTATACATAAAATCCTTGTGTTTTTTATACCTATGGCTGGTGTTTATATGATTTTTCATGATGTAAAAGTTATGATGTTTGCCTTGATTTGAAGATCATAATTCTTATTTGAATATCGTTTTAGATAAACACGTTTACACTCACAGTATGTTTTTCCTTGCACGATTTCCGTTTTGGATTCGGTCAACATTAGCTAATAAAAAGGTACAAGAATACATGTGAAATGTTAAGTTCTCAATAGCTACATGCCCCTGCATGCCCCTTTATCTCCTTTTTCCTTAAGGTTATTTATATCACTTTACTATTGAAAAATGAGAAATGTAACTTTTCCTATTAATTGATTTTTTTTCTGCTGCATGTCAAACGAACCACAAAATAAGACTTACACTTTTTGAGAACAATACATGGGTTTCCTCAGGGTCTCATATTCATCCTGTCTGTTTCTTCGTGATGTCCTTTGGCAGATTTCTTCACTGGGTAGTTGCCCTACGGAAACATTGTTTGAAAGACGAATGATGACAAGAGAAACCTTTGAGTGGGAAGTCAGAATAAAGGTTACAATGTGAGAGAGAAAATGTTATCAAAGCTTGCGAGACCCGAACAAGGACAACATCGCAAATTTTGAATAATGAACAACGTGATAATCGGAACAAACTAATAAGGAAATTGAACAAAAGGAATAGAAATATAACAGTCAGGGAAATATAGATAGAGATAAAAGTTTTTAAAAAGGAGAATTTCGATGTTTAAATCCACTTTTAATTACTATCAGGTTCACACTGACCAAATGAATATATCTCCCATAAGAGTTTTCCAAATGACCATATATCAGAAGCAAGGTCATATTTCCGCAAAGTCGTAGTTTCAGGCGGAAGCCATATCAAAGATGGTAGTTCCTACAAAAAAGATCGACGGGACATTGTTTCACATTACCTGACTTACACATATGAAAAGAATCTTTCATTCATAACACGTTTTAATTCCAACACTATGCCACAACGTTCAGAACAGACAGCGTGTCATTGTAATAAAGCAATATCGATATGAGTTAATCCACCAGGCAATGGACTCATTTCATCTGTAAATTTCTTCCAGTTTATGTCGTCAATGTGTTGCAATTGCAATGTGTAATACATGTTCGTATTTTTTAAGTAAACAAATAATAATTCGTTACTCTATTCACTGATTATGTTAATTTGCTTTTTTTTTTTAACTTTGTGTGCTTTAGTGTTGAAATGTTTAGCACATTATGCTGCCATGTGAAGAATAGTGTGGTAAAATATTTGAGGGATTCTTATATGTAATGCAACGCAATGCTTATATGCACAATGCGGTTTGAAAAATGGCGTTTGGATTTCGTAATCCAGAGAAAGCTTACCCTAGAGAAAAGGTTGGTAATCTTATGAGACTTATATTCCATTGGCCAAAAGTCAAACAGCTTACAAGTCCTGCTTCCGTTCAACAGCACTTTCCTAGATGATAACACTGGGTGGCAAAACTAAACAAGACAAAAAATATTATTCACAAAGTGCAAAGGATACATATTTGACAGTTTATATAGTGTGTAATGCGATACCGCAGAACTTGTAAAGCTGGCTCATTCAAATGATTATTTAGTGCTGATGGAGGCTGTTCCTTACCTCGTTATCATGCAGATACTGAATAGCTTCTGTTATATGTTGTACAAATGCATCTGGATGAATAAGACCCGCGGGCAATACGTTACTGTCGGTGAAATTTACCTGAGGTTGACAATTCCTCAGGTAACTAAGCAATGTTCCACCATCCACGTATTCAAAATAAATGTACTGAGTGGCTGTTGAGATCGAGAGGAATGATCAAGTATGGAATATTTTAAGCATCATTGTGATCGCTGTAGTCAGACTGTAATAACAACTTGAAGATCCATGACACATACACTATAACTCAATGAAAACTGATTTTTCTACATATGGACAAATTGATATCCAACACTGAGTTTGGTGACCTTAGAAAATCTTTCAATGTTTTGAAGTCAAAGGTTCAATTTTCACAGTTGGAAGTTATTTCTTGAAAAAATTTCCAGTCTATAGGGTTTGGCTTCCAAATATGTTGCTAGTGGTGCCTTCATAATGTTCATGAATGCTGGGTACAAGGTCTCATGTGGGTAATATGGCCCATTTTATGAAATTCTGTAAGATGCTTCTGTTCCTTCAGATTATCTTTTACTATGTTGATGCTTTGGCATATCGATACTGACGTGGCGCCTTTAGGGCGTTCGAGAACTTTTGTTCTAACTTCAAGATGGGGGCCCTAGTGAAGTATTCAACAACTTCTCGTTCTATTAATTAATGTTCAACAGAGTTGATAGCATCTACAGACAGCCATGTGCAGTAGCACGATTTGCCATAAACATTCCTTTTAGTGATTATTTTAGGGTATTAACAAATTTTAAATCTTTAAACCCCTTTGGTCCATAGTGCACTGTGGACCATTTGGTTTATTTTACAAAATTCTGGAAAATGATTCCCCTCCTGAAGATTGTCATATATGTGTGCTGTAGGTGGATGGTTTATCATAATGCCACATGTAAGTGGCACCTTATGACGGACGAAATTAGGCATAGACGAACATTTCGGGTCTGAGGCTGAAGATGGTTCCCCGGACACATCTTCAGCTTTAGAACAAAAATTTTAAGGAATGCTTTGGATCTCTAAACACCCTAAAGGTGTCACTAGCATAGTACCATTACATCAATTCATCAAATTTGTACAAGGAATCTGTAGGAGAACAATCTTTTGCAAATTTCATAAAATGAGCCACTGCAAAGGCCCGTGACCTTGGATATAAAACTCATGAACACTCTGACGGTACCACTAACAACACATCATTATAATAAACCAATAAGATTGGGCATGAAAATTTGTAGGAGGATAAACATTTTGTATAATTTTATAAATTGGCATAAATGGGGCCCAAATTGCAACTTACACCAAATATTCTTGAATACCTAAAGAAACCTACATAGTTTCCAAAAAACTCAATGAAAGTATGTGCAAGTACAAGCATTTCCAATAATTGTGGGGAGATAGCTCATGCATGAACCTGCTCCTAATATGACAACAAATGACGTCGCACAGAAACAAAGATTTTTCAAACCGCAGCCTGCAACTGTGAAACTTAAAACTTTGATTGCGTAAGATTGGATGATATCACAAGTGCACCAAAGGCAGTTTCGGATTTCAAATTGTCCAAATATTCACATTCACATAATCTGTGCAATGGCACAAGCAACGTACTTAGTGACACACTTAGTACATAGTAAACAATTTGATATCTACGAAGGGAATATACATATATCTCATCTCTCTTGAAAAACCATTGGCATATACACATTTGTCTCATGTAAGTCTTACCAAAGAGAGTAAAAATAGTTTTCGTCTCTCCTTACATACAGTATTATAAATATAGTTTTATTTGCCGAAATTATTGCTGAAACAGCATTACCTTCTCCTATTGAGCGACCGAGATAGTTTACAAGATTTCGATGTTGGGATAGTTTTTGAAGACAACTCGAAATTTCAGCAATGTTGATTTTTCCTTTCGTCTTCTCCCTTGCTACTATTTTAAGAGAAAATCAAGCACTTTGTACATCAAAGGGTTGTAAAAGTTAATTGATTACATTCTTTAAAGCTATTTAAACTACTGAACTACTTTGTTTGTACATGTAGCATATAGTAAAGGGAATTAAATAAAACTGAAGATATTACAGGTACACTAGTTCTTACTTCAGCTTTTCTTTTATATGTTTATTAGTAGCAAAAAAAAAGCATTTCATTGACCTGTAAATGTTTTGGCAACTATAAAGTTACCATTGGCATAACCAGCGATTGTCGACTTCCAATAGCTGTATATTTCTCCACAATGAAGAAGTGAAATAATCGTCAACGGTTGTCTTCCTCGCAGACTAGACATTCGGCTTAGTCTGTATTTGTTGCCATATTGTCTGGCATCTGCAATAACAAACTAAACATTTGAATTTAATCGCTATGATACCGGCTATAGAGTGCCAAATCAGTGACTTTCCAAAAGAAATGCTAGATATTTTTACTTATCAATTCGTATTCTACCAATAGAATTAATATTTTTTACATTAATTTAGTCGTGTGTCTCTCTTCCTTTGGTGATAATGTTTGCCTTCATTCATTCTTCTACCATATACGTACCTCTATATCTACGTTTGACGCAAATGTATACGCAAAATATAACAATGAATGTGACTCCAATCGATATGGCAATAGGTATGCCGTAGATGTTGTCATACCGGTGTCCTTCCTCAACGTCTTCATCTGTTGAGAGACGTACCATCTTTTTATTCATATAAGGTATCTCATCACAGAAATGAAAGTATATCGTTTAATCAAGTTGACTGTTTATTTGGATAATGATACCGGTATTCATTTGAATGACCTGTACATTTGAGACATATAGCAAACATATCTCATTTATGCCCAAAATACATGTTATGTATGAGTTTTACCATTGATCATGTGTTTAAAAAGAACACGGAACATGTTCTCATTACCATCTACTAGTATCTTAATCCACACGCTGTTGTTAGGAAATCCTGGTTGACCATGGATTGTGCATGTAGCTTCAATATCCTCTTTCAGTACTATAGCCTTTTGTATCTCGTAGTCCAAAGTTGACATTGCGTACTTGTTTGGATTTTCTTCCATGTCTTGTAGAGATTTATTGTGGATGACACCTATACTTAGAGCCATGGTAATCTTAGGCCTCGCACCAAAAGCCACACACTTTAATACTAGCGGCTGCTCTTTTCTACCTTGGTAAATGCGAGAAACATTTTGTCCATCAATTTGAAGTCGAAGGACGGGCAAAACTATTAAATAAAACACATGATCGTTAGTGTCACATTTTGTATTGGTATTGAGCAATAACTTAATAAGTTGTTGTTTACTAATATTTGTTAAGGGCACAAGTCATGGGATTTCATGATATTTAAGATTCTTTACACTGTTTAACACAAAAGCATCTGGTCATATTTTATTCCATTCGTAATAAAGAAATACGATATAGCCTAAAACCTCACATCGCCAAGAAAGTATATTACAACATTGTTTTTTATTTTCAGACTGCACGTGATACCGAAACCTGTTAATTAGACTTTTTCCCCTAACTATAATAAAAAATCAACAGTTAAGAAAGACCACATACATCAGTGCATAATCACTTTTATCACCAGGATTGCTTACATATTTTATTGTTACAAGAGTTCAAAATTTGAATTTTCTTACCTGCTACAGCTAACACAATTTTACTCTTTTGAATTCCAGTGTAATGCATATCCTGCGTCCTGCAAGTTATTGTGACTTCTAATGTATTTCTAGGGAATATCATAAATACTGAGCTGTCACGACTCACGAAAATACTATTTTCCAATATGGTTTGTTGACCTCCCATTGTTAGAACTGTTGAATTAATTGTTGTTATGAGGTTAACTGCAGTTACTGGACGGCCCAAAACGCATGATATATTGTATTCACGTTCTGCTGTTAAGTAAGTCACCTCTTCTTTGTTAACTCCACTGATTTTAATGCGTAGGTACAAATCTAAATTGTAAATAAAGCAGATTGTTGTTAGGTTCCTTGAACTACAAAAAAACAAAGTTTTCAAATTGTAAAAATTCCATTCGTCATTATTAAGTCAATAAGCAAAAAGCAAATGATCAATTGAACGTCAGGAGAACTTTAACGTCCAGTACCGCATAAAAATATGAGAAAATGTTATTAGTGCATATTACCTCTAATTCTTAACTTATATGTTTTCAATGAGCGTTTTCCTGCGAAGCACGTATAATATCCTTCATTTTGTGTTGTAAATTCATTTATTAGTAAGACAGAGGTTGATGCAGGTATAGTCTCCCCACGAATGTTATTTATTCCTATCTGTTGTGGCGTAAACTGGGAAGAATACACAATTTCGTCATTGTATCGCCAATAGAGATGTGTTGAATTAAACTCGTCATCACTGCAATTCAGTCTTATGGACTCTCCTGTGTACACAACCAACTTAAAAAGATCTAAACGAGTCAAGGAATACAAAAGGAAGTCATAAAAAATAATTTTTGAAAGCATTAAAAATACCGTCAAGAAATTAACACGATTTGCAAAACCCAGTCGTATCACGAAGGAAATTTTAATTTTAAGTTAGTGTGATATGTAGCATAACAAATGTAATCTTTCTCAACAGTTCTATACATTCCAAGCAATACCAACAATGTAAAAGAGCAAATTAACACGAAAATGTTAACAAAAGTCATAGTTTATTACGAACGTTTTCGAAGATATCACATCTTCCTCCTCAGGTAAGTGAAATAAACAGAATTATGAAGACAATATAAGATAAGACAATATAGGATCAGAAATATAACATCTGACAAGTTTTAAAAGACGCTGAGTGTGTACGATGATCCATGTTGGAACAGTTGGTTGTTTAGAACAGGCTTGAGTTTTTTGATGTGTAAAGCTTCTTTGATTTAGAGTTCAAAATCTGTATTTCCGGTATCTATGATGGTGAAATTATTGCTGTTTGCTGTTCGGCAGTCTATGCACTGAGTGATGTGTTCATGGATAGCTGATTTTCCTGAGAGATGTTCCTTGATCCTGGTTGCCAGATGCCTTTTTGTCTTACCAATGTAAGTTTGGTTCTTATCACAAGAACCTTCAAAAGAATAGATGGCATTAGCTTTAAGGATCTTAGGAGTCTTATCTTTCAAGGAAAAGTAGTTACCAACTTTGAAAGTTTTGAAAACCAAATGGCATTTCTTATTGATACTTCTAAGGTGATTAGTTAAAGATCTTTTAAAGTTTAGTGATGGGTGACCTGTGAATGGAATGGTGACCATGTAATCAATATCATGATCCTCCTTATCTTGACTATGCATTCCTGGACTGATCTTATTATTGAGGAATTTCTTTACACAGTTATCAAAAATCTGACTAGGATAACCATTGTGGTAAAAGATTTATTTTAATTTGGATACTTCTACATCGAATAAGGACCAATTGTAACATACAACATATGCTCTATTAAGAAAAAATTGATTAAACCATTTTTCCATATCCATGGACAGATAGCATGAAACTTTAGGATTACATTTGTATTACTAGGCTTACGATAGACTGTTGAACAGTACGATGAATCAGGTCCACAAGGTAAACAGACTTCTGTGTCAAGGAAAGCTAACCGGCTTGGCCCAATTTCATAGGTAAATTTCAAATTTGGATGTAACTGGTTTAGGAACCCAAGGAAACTATGTACGTGATCCAAAGAGTCAAAAACACAGAATATATCATCCACATATCTTAAATACAAAACAGGTGCAAACTCATAGCTTCGAACCATGACATCATTTTCTAAATGAGCCAGGAAAAAATTCGCCAAAGTTGGTCCCAATGGGCTACCCATCGTTACACCATCAATTTGGCAGTACAATTTTCCTTTGTGGAGAAAATATCCCCCAGTTGCGATCTGTAACAATTTTTTGAAAATCTCCTTAGGATATTCTGGCCTGGAATCTTGCCGGTAGACATATTCACATACAATATCAATAGTTTCAGTGAGAGGGATATTAGTGAATAATGAAACCACATCATAGCTCACAAGTTTTTGAGAAGATTTGAAATTGAATGATTTTAGTTGTTCAATGAAAGAAGTAGTTGATCCCAGCATGTAAGTAGTTGGCATGCTGTCATTGATAATATTCACAAGATATTTTGCAAGTTTATATTCTGCAGATCCGATCATAGAGACCACAGGTCTGAGTGGAATATTTTCTTTGTGAACTTTAGCAAACCCGTAGATTTAACCAGGCTGACTACCTGAAGGTACAATACTTCTAAATACGTTGTCAGGAAGTACACGTTTGAGATTTTTGTTTAAGAATCTAACTATAGAATTTTCTTTAGATATTATTGGGTGTACTTTACCTTCATCCACCTTGATTTCCTTAAATTTTGCACGATCCAGAACTGAATCATTAAGTTTGGTGTAATAATCCTGATTATTAAGTATGACAAGGCAATTTCCTTTATCGAATTTGCATAGATGGATGCTATCATCTTTACTTAATAAACGTAAAGTTCTGTGTAGTTCTTTGTTTTGTTTCTTGCGACATAACTGTTTTGCGGAGTTCAGAAAGTTCAGTGTTGAGTGTTTCACCACTTCCAGAAATGGGGTGGGTAATTCTCCATTCTCTTTTGAAGGTTCTTGTGATAAGAACCAAACTTACATTGGTAAGACAAAAAGGCATCTGGCAACCAGGATCAAGGAACATCTCTCAGGAAAATCAGCTATCCATGAACACATCACTCAGTGCATAGACTGCCGAACAGCAAACAGCAATAATTTCACCATCATAGATACCGGAAATACAGATTTTGAACTCTAAATCAAAGAAGCTTTACACATCAAAAAACTCAAGCCTGTTCTAAATAACCAACTGTTCCAACATGGATCATCGTACACACTCAGCGTCTTTTAAAACTTGTCAGATGTTATATTTCTGATCCTATATTGTCTTATCTTATATTGTCTTCATAATTCTGTATATTTCACTTACCTGAGGAGGAAGATGTGATATCTTCGAAAACGTTCGTAATAAACTATGACTTTTGTTAACATTTTCGTGTTAATTTGCTCTTTTATATGGTTTTTCAAATATCAGCAATGATGAAGTAAAGGTTAAAAAATAGTCTCAGTTTGTTAATTACCTGTTATTCTGGGACTGTACCGAGTGACCAATACATTATCTACGACACAGGAGTAGTTTCCCAGGTTCCTCGGCAAAAATGTTTGAACAAATAAGTAAGAAAATCCATTTCCAATTGTACCTCCGGAGATGTAACTGTATCCATTATCATGTGGACCAGAATTCTCATCCATGATTGTCACGTTATTAAACATCCAGATGTGGTTGCCGTTTTCCTCACATGTGAACGACACAGGATCACCAAAATGAACATGATTCAGAATGTCTCTAAAATCGGCTACTTCTGTTAGTGATTAAAACGGAATGTTCTATGCATACTTAAAATTTCCAGAGCGGGCGACAAATTTAGAAATTAATATATTGTATTATTATTATTATTATCAACATACATAGAGGAATATTGACACTTTTTATCAAAATGGGTACTATCAGGGTCATAAATTCGACATGTTTGAATACAAACAAATGATTGAATATATGATTGAGACATTTGGTAAATGCTACCAAGTTTCTCCCGAGTATTACGTCTAATTCTTTTGTAATATTTTGTGGATCTGTCACAGCCAACTAATATTCCGATATTGCTTTAGGAATAAGAATCACTCTTCGTGTTCAGTTAAAACACTAGTTGGTTGTTTACCATTTAAAATTGCCTATTACATGGTGGTGGTGGTATTGACGTAACATGTCAACGAATGCGTTTATCTTTTGTATACGCTGTCAAGGTAACATAGGCCTATATGGTTCAAAAGTGCCTGTTTGCTGGTACTTTACCTAGCTAGATATGATTTTATCAGACATTGTCAGTATTATGAAAAGAGGTTATGAGCAATTATGTTATTTGGGAACATAATTTATTCACTGTTCCATTTTTTTTTCTTTTGTGATCATACAAGACCTACTTACCATTCGTCAAGAAAGTTACAAGTACAAGAAGAAAAAAATTGCACATCATATTCTTTTGATTTTTGCCTAAGTTGGAAAGAGAAAATAAGAACATTTGTTATTACAAGCAAATACAAGAGATTATTTTCAAGTAGAGATGTGCAAGGTTACCAGTGCCAACAATATAATGGTTTTTTTACTAAAGTGCCAGGTTAAAGCTGGAGTATGAGTTGTACTGAAAATCGATAATTAATCTACCTTTGATCGTCGTCAGTGTTTCAGGGAAGAGATCAGCTGTCACAAAACCTGAAAGAGAACTATGCACTCATCCTCCAGATACTTGAATATGACAATTGTAATGACATTTTTGTTGGCCCGTCAAAATTCAGAAAGCATAGAAGTCAGTCACCATTAGTTTAAATCAAACAAAGCAATTGGGAATGGATATGAATATTCATATATGTAGAAATAAGGCTTTCACAATGTTATTTTGTCTTGTGTATGGTATACTAAGCAGTATTTGATGTTCACTGACATATTTGTAACTCATATTGCAGCTCAAAATAGCTTGTAATGTAGACCTGTAGTGTTTTCTAATTACATTGTATGCTGCAAAATATATTTATCTTGAGAAAATCTAAGCATGTTTGGAGCGATCTCTGAAGAATAAGAGTACTGAATCTTTTGCCATTGGAAAGGCAATTTATATTTTTAGGTCAAAGTGATGAGGATATTCTTTGCGTTTCAAAATTTTAACATTTAATAGCAGTACTTACTTTTATGTGCAATATTTCTTGGTATTATATTCCAAAGCAGCGTTAGACATTGAGACTCAGGCTAACACGAAGCTACTACTTAGGCAATATAAAAGTTAATAAACATGGGTAGATACAATGCGGTGTTTCTTTTCTCGATATTTTCTCTTTCTTGTACAATTGTAAATATTTAACAGACTGGGTGAAAATAATTGGATGATTTCAATTTCGATCTTATTCACGAAATGAGGGATACTTAAATATATTGTCAAGGTAATGTCTAGTCTTATCGAAGAAAGATATCCAAACTGTAAATATAGCAATTTATCCAGAACAAACTAGTACTGGAGAGCTATCAATGGAAAGTGAAAATCATACACAGATAGCACGTGCACTTGAAGGTATTGATCAGTTGCCTCTGTCTTATCATTCAATGGTAGTCTATTGATGAGTTTGTCATTATATAGATTTATCTAAAAATCAGTTGTTTGTAGTCCAATGCCCCAAGAACCCTGATACGGTAATGATATCTTGAATAAATTGTTTCTGTACAGTCTGACTGAGTTCTTGGTAAGGTATTGTTTCTTAAATTCTATTTTGGTACAACTATATGTGATAACGAATTTTAAATGCTACAAAAACATGAGTTTGAAAAGCTGCAAATAAATCTCTCAACATTTTTACCTTATCTAATTTTTCAAAATAATTGTTTTAACTATGAATAACCACTACTTTAGTGGTGCTTATCTTTTTCGAGCACTGTATATTATTTAAAGTCAATACGAACCTTCAGACGGATTAGATTCACTGTCAATTGTTCAGTTCGGAAATGGATGCAACTATTTGGCAACGAATGGCATTTGATATCAAATGCGTAATTCGAATCAATATTCAAATTATTTAGCCGAGTATTATTTTTCACGTGGAATATTGACCAATGCATTGTTCTTATGAGAAACAAAATAATGAGGACGTTAACATACCTGTTATGTTGTTCTATGTCCGGTGTTGGACTCAATTATACAATGTCAAAAGAAATGCTGATATGTAAAACACTGGGACTAGTTCTGATCCCTTCATTTCGTCTGTTTTTAGATATGGCCATTGTTATTGTAAATGAAACAAAGCCGCTTTCATGAAATTAAAGTTAATATTTAATCCTGTGAAACCCAGATTCTTGGACTTTAAAACAACTCTGGAACTCAATTCGCCTGATAGTGTCATAAGAATTCAGATTCAAAGTAATATAATACAAACTGGGACAAAGTTGAAGTTAAGACAATTTTAGTTTTTTTTTTTTTTTCAAGTTTAGACTTCAATTATATCTTGCCTTAGTTTATTCCACACGGTGAAAAAAAATCTGCAACAAGCAAAATGCATGCTCGAAGATTCTAAAAGATATATAGTAATTGGTATCGTGCACTGGTGGTCAACTTTGATTTGAATGTCCTCACAGACTTGTTTTGTGCAAAGCAAACGATGACATGAACTTCGTGTGATAGAGTACTGGAACATTTATCTTAATGTTGGAGATGATAAGTAAATACTACATTTTGGATTTGTGAAAAAGATGGAATCTTTTTCTTTCTTATTATTTCAAATTGTCAAATTGTTTATGACAAATGATGTTTAAATCATGCATTTATTTAATTATTATCACTTGAAGCAACCATGTACCTTACCCGTATGTACTATTTAACAGCGCCATGAAAGTAAAATATGTTAAACTTTCTTACATGGGAAAATTTCCTGAATTATATCTGAAGATGAAATGCGAGTTATTTGTCTTAAAGGATATCATTTATCATTTTAGAAGGTGCACCTGATTTTTCTACCAGTAAGAAAGAAAAGACACAACGGTTTCGTTTTGTGCGATTCGTAAAGTCTCTATTTACATACTACTATCATTCTAATACTATGCACGAATACGAGGAAATGACTAAGAAAATCATGCGTACGCACGTTACACTGTTGCAGAAAAGCGGATAATATGATTGAAACTGTATCAGCAATGTTCCAAATATATATATATATATATATATATATATATATATATTTTTTTTTTTTAGTGAAGTGCTAACAATTTACATTCTTTTCCTACGAACAACCTTTACGTCTCTGCTAGTGACATTGACCAATAATAGTAATATCCACAAAATAAATAACGTAGTGTTCATTGATCTTAAATAATCAAAGAAGAGATGGCGAACTTTCGCTAAGCAACAAGAACAATTCTAAGTAATTGTGGTATGATAAAATTTAAAACATACTGCAATATGTTACCCGATGTATTATTAATATTGTTAAGTTATTTCTTGTAAATTGAAGTAACTAATTTTAAATGTAAGAAACAGGTATATCGATTAAGCAAATATGAATATGTTTTGATTATTCTTTATCGTTTAAATCAGTACTTGAGCTATTACAAAAGAACTCAAATAGTGTTATTACATTGCAATATCTAAAACAGTGACAATTTAGCAAGATCAAAACACCATAATGAAGTGAAAGATTTGCTACATTGTTTCGGTGTCATTTAAATTTTTCCAATAATTTTTCAGTTTTGCGTAAGTTGTTACTTAATTTCTTTATCATTGTAATACGTATCGTCTCTCACATGATTAGAAATTTATGAGATATGGTCGCAATTGATAGAGTGTGTCACTCAAGAAAAAGTGGCTAACTTTTAAACGACATCATTATTGCTGTTTTTAATATTTGCCGTTGAAAACTTAAACACGAGAGCATTCCACGGAATTGCATATCTCATCCCTGTCATCTCCCGTACAACTTCGCACTTTGACACACATGGTACGTTATTATATGGTCGAGTTTAATCACACACATTACATGCTGTAAACATACCCGCTTGCTGTTAACAGCTCACTGCACAGTTTAGATATAGTTACTCACACTACGCGGTACACCTAGACCATTGTCTCTATGTTGTTGTTTCTTTGTCTAGGATTTGGTACAACAGAAGCTCTTCACTAAAAATTCCAAAAGATTGAGCCAATTGATGATCCGAATTCCTATTTTCACTTACATTACACTAAATTCATGAAAATGTGCCGTGAAATCGACTTCAGAACTTTACTACTCAAAATCAAAAGATTCAATATATCTGACGCTCTTATCCTTGTTCTTTACGACGCTATAATTTATACACAAGAAAAGTGACAGTTGATAAGAACGCATTCTCTAGTACTGTAAAACTCATGTTTGCTTTCAACTTATCTCTTAGCGTGTCGCCTTTTCTCACCAGATTTTAATTAAGAATTTATTCTTGGTAAATATTATTTTGGACTAAATTTTCATGTGTTCAAAGTCACTTTGCCATGGAGTGACTTTTATCGTCTATTTGATTCCACCTTCCATTCACACCCTTCACCTTGGGCTGTTTTTAACAGTTCTGTGATTAAAAAAAGACTAACTCTGTTCAAAGGGTAAAGATGACATGCTGGCAGAGCAGTTGTGGTGGGAAATTATACCTCTGACGATTATATTATATTAAATGACGGAAAGCCAAATCTCTAGCTTTGTGCAAATTAGAGGGGCCTGAGAGCATGATGACTTGATTGTGAATCAGACATTAAGAAGCACGGAAATCTGACGGAAAGTGATTACTTCACGCAAGTCGGTTTTACGTACCTCGGCTCCCTTTTTCTATATGTGGACAAGATCTTCACATTTCAAAGAAATCTCGTATTGATTCAGGCATTCAAGCATTGTCGATTTATAAAGAACAGATTATAGATTCTAAAGACGATTATTTTCGTGAAATAGTGAACCTTATGCAGTTGAATTTTTTTAGTATTGCGTGGACGACTAGCTCAACACGTTCAGAGATTACGCACAAAACTTGCCTAATTTCCATAAAAATCACATTGCTTAAACGTTAATTTACCGCACTTTAGTCGGAAAAATGGATGTCGTCAGAAATGCATTTTTGAATCAACAAAACATGTCACCTGTCTGTTGTTGTGAGCCTTAAATATCTGTATCTTAACATACATGTGTCACGCAACAAGGAAGCTTATATAGCTTACCGGGTGAAACCTAGCTGTAGAAATTGTGTGTTGTTTTGTTATGGCGATCGCTAGTGACAATCGACATGGCTCATTGTATTGCTATTCTTCATTCGTAATCGTATTGAGTTTTGCTATTTGGTATTTTCTCTTTCAATTTGGTGTTTTATGTAAGCTCAATGTAAGGTAGGTCCTATAGTTAGACTATTTAGATTTTAGCTGTTACTGTTGCCAAGGCCTAGAATTAAAAAGTTAGGGCCTACGGCATGCAGCCATAGAAATTGGACCATTTCAAAGTGTTGAATATTTCAAAGTACTTATTTCGCATTGCACAGTGTGCAATTGGAAACAGGGTTGATGAAAAGATAAAAAAAGGTTTAGTGATCTATCCATGAAACTAGACAAAGGGAAGGCAGTATGAGCATGGGTGACATTACAGATTATGTGACTGATGTTGCGTTCTAAATTTTGAAATTTGGGACAGCCTAGGCCACTGCACATTCTCAAAGAGTCAGGTTGTTGTAACTGTAACTCTATTTCAGTCTCGTTATGAATATTTATAAAGAAGAATTACGATGAAATATGTATTTAAAGCTTGTTGAGGTGATCACCCCTGAAAAAAAAAAGAAACAAAGCTAAATCAATATACAAGAACAAAGGAAAAGAGAACAAACAGCAAAAAAAAAGGAGGGGAACGAAGAATAATGAGTAGCAGGTGAAATTAATCCTGTTTACAAACTAAATAAGTTTTAAGCTTTTTTTAAAGTGTTAACGCATTTGCTGTGTTGCGCGTAATCAGGGAGGGAATTCCAAATATTTACACCTAGGTAGGTCTACTTAATTTAATTATTATTATGTTTGTTAAATACTGTTAATGCTAATGCACAAAGGCTTGTAATTCATTGCAATGAAATATTTCGTGTAATTCATTGCAATATTTCGTGTAGCAAATGAGATGTTTGTGAATATGTTGCATATTTTATTTATTTTTACTCTTACACCTAGCATGAGGCACAAAAGTACATTTTTACCTTGACCATACATTAATCAGAATACTAGGCATGTCAATTGTTAAAACCACAAGTTATTTTACCTACACCTGTTGTGAGTGACGACCACCCTGTATGTCCAAGCATTCATTACAACTTTGTCTTTCTTCGTTTACTGATTGAATTATTATTTCTTTTCCTCATTGCAAGAAGTATTGCAGAAAGATATAACATGAGGATTAATAAACAAGTAGCAAACCCTTGTATTTTCACTGTTTCTTATTTTGACCTCTGACTATCAATCTACTTTAAATTAAGAATTGCTTCTAAGTTCGACTAGACAGTTTCAACACTCCAAAGGATTGACTACAAATGGTTGTAATATATATAATTCTTCACTCCCTTCGGGATCATCCATTGTCTTGTCTGCATCGTTTTACTGTTTCATCATAGCCCTTGGCTTCCATCCCAGAACCCCCCCCCCCCCCCTTCCACGCATACAAAGCTGAATTTGCTTTCAACTCGAGTACGTCACTGAAGGAAGAAGATTGGTATTGACATTAAATATGAGCAGAGAAAGTCGACTGAGGACGGTAAGTTAAAGAGTAAAGAAACCAAAGAACATTGTTAGAGGGGTAAATAGGGGTGAGAAATCCAAGTAAACTCTGTGCTGAACTTTAAAAAAATGTATTGACAGAGATTAATCTAGGCTTATGTATTTGTACTTGTCCTCCTATCAGGCAACTTAGACCCTTATGTAGAGTGCTGTATTATAGATTACTAACTCTTTTTACAAGGAGTTTGCAGTTATTAAAAGATTACGTTACAGCATGGAGCTGGTAGCAGGCCATCTATTAAGAAAGTGAACATTAATACCTTGAGCTTGACTGGTGACTTTACTGTTACTTCACCGTTTTCGGGTTTTGATAGGCAGCTGTCATTTGATAATTTTTCCGGCTTTCTAGCAATTACAACTGGAGGTCACAAGAAAGTTGCAGGCACAACACTCTTGGTTTCACCGTGGTCTCTCAGTTGGACATCATCTAGCTATGAAAATGCCAGATTCCACAATGAAGACTGAAGAATGAGTGATTAATCTAACAACATATTTTCTGGGACGGATAATGCCTACACACAGGGTGAAGATTTTTTCTTTCTCTTTTTGGTTTTAAAAAAACTCTTCTCCAAAGCCTTTCTCTTAAATATCTAGGTTTTTTAAATCCAATTTACAGTTTTTTTGTGAGTTTCTTAAGTCAGTAATATCCACTGAATCATTAAGTAACTTGGCTGTTTTCTAAACTAGCAACGTGAAGCACATTGAAGCAGTTTACAGTAATGCTAGGTACTGTTACTGTCACAAAGATCATAGCGAAGTTAATGTTGGGCTTTCCAAGCCTTAGCTAACATTGGTATTGCAATAATTCGGTCAAATCAAAGGTTTATTTTTTATTATCATAACTTGCCTGCTACCAATTATCATGCACAGCAATGCACGTACTTAACGTTGATCATGTATGTAATGAAAAAGCATACGAGCGAGTTCCTCTACATGTGAAATGACCTCCGAAAGTAAACGTAAATGCCCGAAGACGCTTTTCAACGAGCCTCGCAAAAACAAAATGGCGTAAAAATTTTGTGACTGACAGTTTTAGACAAAGATTGTAGTCAAGTCTGCCAAATCATGTCGAATACTCCAAATTCTACATTGAGGAACTCTATCATACTGGTATGTTATGGCCGCCAAATTTGTGCAAGCTGCGAGAGCCTTTGTCTTTTTATCAATTTGATGATCTTTGTGTGAGGTTTAGACTTTTTACGAGTGAACATTTTGTGGATTATTTAGAGGACTGAGATCCTGCATGCTGAAATTCAGAGTTAATGATATACACATCAGCTAATGATTTCATTTCAAATCTAGGTCAGATTTCAAAATGCATTGGCCTTACTGATTCTTTGTCAAGGTTTTTCCACCCTATATGCTAGGTTTTAGCTTAATATGGAATTTCACTTTAACAAAACAACCCAATATACATCTCGAAATAATACCATGTCTCCAAAATAATGACCTTTCTGATGCAGAAAAGTCATTATTATAAACTACGTCAGTATACCTCATATGTTACTCTGTCATTTGACTTACTTACTTATGACTTCGTCATTGTCACAATGTGTCAATATAGCCATGAAAAATTATTTGAACAACAGAAATGTCTGGTTCAATTTGTGCAAAATTTTAAATTGCGGATCCGCGGCACAGTAAATATTCTTCATATCATTATATTTGTGTGATACGGCTTGAAGTAAAACCCCTCTGAATGTGTGTTTGTAATTTCATATCTTAGTTTCATAAGTGTTCTTCATAACCATTTATCATATCGGCAGGGGTGGAATTCTAGGTGTGACCACCATTCCACAGTTACAAAGGTAAAATTTAAGATGGCACTATTTAGAATATTGACCGAGCCTTCTTCAGCTTTAGTTTAAGCAGCAGGTATGTGAATAAATTACACTTTGCCGTTATTAGCACGGATTTTGTTGTACATTAACCACATCAGTTGGCTCTGCTAAAATTATTATTATTATCACTAATTTCAGTCGCAGGGCTAGTCACAACAGAGAGCCGCTGGTATTATGGCTTAGGAATCAGGATAAAGGTTAGGAGTCAGTTTAGGGTCAAAGCCGGCGCAGTGGGACGTAGGAAAATTGATGAACTTTACAATTTAGCCGTGTCAATAAAGCCTAGTTATATGAAGAGGCATTGTAAACATTGTAATCGGGCAGCATACTAAACTGAGGTTGATTCTCCTTTCCAATAGGTGATTTCATGGCATCTCCTCATTTTCCTCACAGTGAATCAGTTTGTTGTTATAACGGCACTATTTGGTTCGTATATACATATTGTAGCAGTAGCTTAATGGCCCGAACAGAATTTACTACAATTAGGTAAAGTTTAACTATTAATTGACATCATGCAAGAGCCAAATATGAGGTTTACTTTCCATCTCCCTTTGTTTTACATATCCCTTTTCACTTTAATGCTGCATTGTAAATGAGTTATTATGTAGTGAACATGAACATTAAAGAAAATTTAAAATCCAGTTACTGTTTTCAGTTCCTTTCAAGTTTATAGGTGTAACGTAGTGATGTGGCTAAGTATTCTAAAGTGTCCTGAAATCTAGGTACACCTCATAAATTAAGTAAAGGTATATTTAAATTTATACACACAAACCAAAGGAATATATTCCCCATATTACTATGCCACGCGACCCTACGACGGAGGCTAAGTACCATTCACAAGAATGCTTGCTTTCAGGTGGAATATATTGAAATGGTGGATTTGCCATAAATATAACATAACAAAATTCTAAGGTAAATCACTGGGCAAATACAGTTTGTGTTCATCACAGACAAAACTAGCACATTTTAAATAACAATGTGGTTTGTTTTACGGTGACATTTATATTCCACTCTTCAGTTTTAATTTCACATATTAGACTTTTAACGAAAAATTACCACTCGATACATATTAAAACTGTACGATTTCACGTTAGTAGTGTAAAACAAGTTTTTACAAGTTTTCTTTGAAGCACTGGAGCACAAACACTCATTGGAGTAATTTTATTGCCACTAGACCTTACTGTTAACTGAAAACAACATGATGGTACATATTGTCACTATGCATTGTAGTCATCAACATTGAACGATCAACTTGAACGGAAAGTGGGACGCTAGTACGGGTAAGAAAACTGATGTGGGTAAGAAAATTATAACACTGTTCTGAAATGGTTCCCAGACAGTGAGGAAAGATACGTTGTTTTATGAGTCCCTCTCCTATTCGGAACAATTAGCAATTTTAAAAGACAAAAATGTGGAGAGACACTTGATACAACCATATTGAGCAATGCAAACCCAAAATCTCTATCTTTATTAAAAGAACCCTCGAGTTATGTTGTATTTTATTTTGTATAGGGCTGTTGTCAGCAGGCACATACTTGAATCACAATCTGCTTGTAAATTTTCGTATAAGGATAATCGATTAGGATACTTTCCCAAAATACCAACTAAGAGACATACTTGTTTTTTGACAACACGTGTTCGTAAATGAAAGATCTGTATCCTTACAAGTGGTTTGATGTAAGTGCGAGATACTTTGTCGTTTGTAGAAGTGTCGGTTCCGTGATAAAAGAAGTAAAAACTGAATGTTTAAATTTACTAAATACGTTACAATATTTAGCAACTTTTAGATTCATAAAACCTTTTTGAAATTAAGTGTGTAAGTTTTAGTACAAAGACTATGAAAATCAGTGAAATCATTTACTTAACTCGTTGCACTATTACTATTGTTCACATGTGTAGTTACAGGCAACACAATTTTAACTTTTATATACCCAAGCACATTTCATATAGCCAAAGTGATACTGATGATTTTAATACATCACACTCTTTTACAGAAGCAGCAATTAGACTCACGTATATTTGCAGTTATTGCAATCAAAACTCATTGGCATGTTTCACGTTTTATCAGATTATTATTAAAATGAGCATGAAGTCTAGATTACAATAAAGAAAATTGATGTATAGAGGGTAAGCAATTTACTCCATTAATTTGCCAACTAAAAAACTGTTAATATATGCGAACCATCTTCAGACATTTTATTGTCGAATTTGTACTCCTAGACTTTAAACTAAAAAAAAAAATATACTGAGTACGTCAATGTGTATATTTGCCTCCAACAAAACTTGCAGTTAGTCTGATTGATTGAAAATGACTATTGCGAACTGCACACGAAAGGAAACAGGGAATGTCAGCCACGACGTGAAGAAAGCAAGTAAAATCATATATTGTACATTAGAAAGCTTCACAAAACACACAGCGAATGCAATTGTCATGCATGTAACTTTCATGCATGCAACAGTGTTTATGTTATGCCTTCATAGTGTTTTCGTTTTCAATAAATGCAACCATGCAAATGCATGTAAAAGATATTTCACCGAAAATGACAACAAAAAAAAAAATATATTACAGTGAATTAACTCAAACAACGAATTACGGGGAATACACAGTACCTACTACCGACTTGTTGGCATTTGCATTTGCAAAAAGAACATTATACTCCAATCTGGAAAAATCACTTTTTGAACAGTCTCATTTGCAATTTTATAGTAAAACGTTTACATGCTACAGCAAGACAAAGACTTAGGAACTGCTTGTACATGCATATTCATTTGAGAAACAAATTTGAAATGAAAAATGAATGAAATTAAAATGGGCAGCATCAAAGGTACACAACTAAAGAGAAAATAACAACAAAACAATACAAAGATGTGTTTAAATTAATCAAGGACGGTTTACACAATAAAGACTGGCGCTCATCATCAACTGAAACTGCAAAATTATATAAGTAAATTGTCGTCTTTAGGTCAAGAGGGCTCAAAATTAGCACTTCATCATCTTTCCCCTGGCTAATGTAACTCGTTGTGTAGGTGCAAACACAAAAGAAGCAAGTTTGAGTGCAAAGCAGAAAAAACTGATGATGGCTGTGATTGCCAGGTAGCCCTGTTCTTGTGAGTACCTATGAACAGTTGCATATGTTTAGTCGGATCATTTGTTAGTTGTGAGTGTTTCAACCAGTCCATCAAAATTGAGCCAACAGGCAATGTTAATATACTTACAATAAAAAGTAAATTATAAACCAGTAAAAATATTACATAACACAAGACCTGTAGTATGTTGTATGCAGTAAACTGTCTTGTGAAATAAGTGAAACATCATATACAGCATCACATTCACCACTGTTATTTTGAGAGACTTTTTGTCTTTCAGTTTGTTTGGCTTGGGCAGTTGTGTGAGTATTGGAGTTCTGATAAAACGTCTCTTGCATCAATCAAAACTGGTAAAGCTTCTTTATTACCGTTTTTTTTTTTCAGATTTTGAAATAGTTTAAATATATTCATTTTTATTATCATCATTATTAGACAGGACTGGTATTAAACGTATTTCTTTGAAATACGTACATCAAATAAATTATACCTAATTAAGGGAATATATGTTTTCGGGAGGGGGTCACTGTGCTTTTCACAACCATTGTAGTAATGAAATTTGCAACTTAATTAAATTCTTTAAAAATTTTTCTTCTTTGATTAAAAATTGTAGCCGACAAAGCAATCGGTAGAAGACTAAAGTGTCTAAGAAGCTGAAACTGGGGAAATGACCTTGTAATAAAAAGAGTTTTACTTTACTGATTATGATGTAACTCAAATATTGAACATACACACATAAAGTTGGAATATTTAATGTCTTCCTTTTCACCTCACAATTACACTGTATGAACGACCACTTTGAGCCGGTGCAGCCTTATTTGCTCTATACTATTTGGGTCAAAGCAGTTTTCTCCCTCATAAATGCCAGGTACATAGTTTGTAGTTTAACGACAGTTACGACATCTAAAAATATTTCATAACTTTTTTTCAACATCTACTGGAAGACGCTGTTTAAGATGCTATTCTTCTAGATAATACATTTATATATTAAAGGTGGGCCAGAATTTTAAAACAAAATCTTCAAACACCTTGCAGGAGATATGATTTCGAAGAAAACTTTGTACAAATTTCAAAGAAAGCGTGTGGCTGGTAGCAACAACTCATCATACTGTAGGCCATATGCATGGGTTAATTACCCACCAGTAAAAAGCTCAACAGCATTTGCACCATAAATTTCTTCACCTTCTTTCTCGGGTTCTGCAAAGTGACCACCAGTTAAGGATTCTCCACTTGCTGTAGTCTCCTGCTGCTGTCTTTTCTTTTTAGAAGTGCGTTTACTCATCTGTTCACCCTGTGGCATAGCTGACCTGGTGTTTTTCAGCCCTTATTCAATAAATCCCTAGCCTTTGCAACTGTAAAGTGCTCAGGTGGAGCTACAAATTTGTGTCATTTTACAATTGGCATTATAAACTGATGTTACAGTAAAATAAAACGAAAAGGGTAAATACATAACTTAATTATGTGGGAATAATCTCCACATATACATTACTATATTTACCTGCGCAACACCGGCATGAGGTGAAATATATGATTTGATGAAAAAAGTACAGGGAGGAGGCGGAGGGGGAATTAGGGCAGATAGATAATGACACGGATGTCACGGTAGATTGCAAAATAATAGAGTTTATGAACAGAAGAATCAGGAATAAAATATTTCACATATAATATGATGTATTGTCATATGGTTACCTTATGAGTCATATTGCGTTTGTTCTGTTGTGTATACTTATCCCATGATTATTCACATATTATTATGGTACTATGATAATATGACTCTTAAGGTAATGTCATGACAATAATAAACTTTGTTTCAATTTGAGATGGAATTCAAAACTGCCCGTTATCACATTCACATAGAGATTATTGTAAATATACTGTAAATGTTAAGATGTCGTAGTACTATTACGATTACTATTGCTACATGTTAAAAATAGGCAGATATTGTAGTATAAACTGCGTAAAACTCGACTGATTCGTCACACAATCTAATAATTCCGTCAATTTATTACCAATTTAAAACTACTCTGAGTTAGTAACATGTAACACAGCCAAGTTCTCTGTCAGACAAGAAAAGAGGGGACTTTTTGATTGGAAAAAGTGACATGCTTTTGTGGGTACCAAAAATTGGATAGCACCATGATTTATAGTTACGGCTGCTATGTTTCATTCTCTTGTTGAACCTGGAGGTTTTTTTTTTTTTCTTTTCGTGATCTTCATGCACTACATGTTACTATGTCACTATATGTACTATCTTTGAATCTGTAACAGGAGAGAAAATATTGTTGTAAGATACATCACTACACATTGGATTCAAACTCCTGATTATTACACTTACTTAAGTAATCATTAAGAGTGTCCCACGCTCCACGGGTGCACATGAAAGATTGACTTGTAAGAGGACTTTGATAAGGAAGCTCCATCCAGTGTAACAAGAGAAATTACTGTTTGAAGTAAATCCAACAATGATTCACCTCTACATCACTTTTCACTGACGTCCAAGGTTGAAAGGTCACCCTCGGAAGGATGGCATATTGCCGAATGTAGAATTTCATCATTTAACCACCATAATAAGTTAGAAGTAAAATTTTGAACATCAATAGAGCATGAATTGATTCTTGCAAAACTGAGACTAATTAGTGTGAGCGATGTCCTGTAGATTATATAGAACTATATTACAAACAAAAACCCAACAAGGTTACAAATCTAACCCAACAAGTTAGAAGATATCCATCCAATCTGACCTTGATTTATTCAGATGGTCATTTGTTTCATAGTTAACTGTTCAACTTAACAACATTTAACAAGGAGAGGAATAAGTAGTAAAATTTGATTTGTAATTAATCAAACATACATGGAAACATACTGTAAAATATAGGGGTTTTAGGGGTTCACAGTCGTGGAATGACTGCCCCAGCGACGGATGTTAGACGCAACGAGAGAGACGTCAGAACCAAGAAGGATTTTTTAGTGATTAAAGTTCCATTTCTTGCTGATTCGACTGGCACATAGATTAATTAAGCAAGAATCAAGATGAGGATGATGAAAGAGAGAGAGAAACCGACGGAGAGATAAGATGACCTGGGCCTACATAGTGTACAGAGAGACAGACGATGAAGTTTACGGTTTAATGTCCAGAGAGCCAGTGTCAGCGACGTGGCGAGGTCGATGGATCAACCCACGCCGAACTGCTAAGGATCACGGGATAGATTGCTGACACTGACCAATCACAGGTCAAATGGTTGACCTACGTAATGGAATGAGGCGGTTGCCATCTGTGATCTACCAATCACGGAAGGATTGCGCAACCTTTCTGAGAACAGGGTCTAAGTTTACTATTTTTAATGTGTTCTATTGTCTAATCTGACTGTCTGAGGGAAATAAAGAAAAAGTGAAATGAATCTGGGGTAAACGCCGGAAGACTGAACTTTGTACGACCTTTTGCGCACGGCGGGGTAGAATGACCATCTCTATACAACAATACATTCAATCCATGAGTTTTGATGTAACAAGGTAACACGAAATGAGTAATGGAGGACAGTATCACAATATCACAGTGTAAGCATTCCATTGGAACAAAGGACAGCGGTGCATTGCTTAGCATAGGCAATGCCTATCTATTGGAAATGTAAACGGCATGTTACATTCTTCCATGCAGACTGATAACGACAGAACTTCATTATTATTTTTAATAGTGGATACATCGTTAGAGGCACTGATACTTCCGAGCCTATCTTATTCTAAATTCCTAAATCTATTAGGCTTAGTACAAACCTCAGTTTTTAAGTATCCCCATTGAAATTGCAGAGTTGACGCTTCCATCTACTTATCTAGTGAAAGTAGCATGTTCAACAAAGAATATATCTTAACGCAATGCGGTATAATACATTTTGTAAAAAAATGATATGATTAACCTACGTGAGCGTGGCAGTCCTACAATTTAGGTCAGTAGAAATATGCAGTATGAGCTCTAAACGTGAATGTCCAGATGCAGAAAAATAACTTACATTATCTCTTCCAAAAAGTAACTGTTTTCCATGTTCATCACGTGGTATATCAAAATACCAAGTAAAGTTTGAAGTTAATAATATCATGAGCTAACGAAGAGAGGGGTGATATTAATGTCTGAGTTTGTTTTGGCGAGTAAAAATTCCTTTATTGCGGTAATTCGGGTGGATTTGACAGTTGAAGAAAGTGCCGGTATTTTGAAGTAATATCGAGTCCTTGCGTTTGGGAGTTTCAGATGTGAACGCTATTAAAATACATCGTCTGCGAAGATAAAGGGTGGCCTCGAGAAAAATTGAGTGCATTCCATCGGTCTGTGAATGACATCATTTACTTTCGTTAAATACATAAATCAAAGGACTAGTTCTAGAGTTAAAACACCAGATATTTCAATTCCATTTCAATGTCTACTACTGTAAATATAGAACAATTGCAAAGTATGTAGCAGGTCAAACAAGCAGGGGAGGTTGTTATGTTCTGTTAAAAGAAAACTTTTCCTACAAAGTTGCTTACTTCAAAACAACCGAGGGAAGCACATTAACAAGTGTAAAGTAATACAAATAATACCTACAAAATTGCAAAGGGGGAGAAACCTGCCCTTTCAATTCAAAGAACGTATGTCTAATCACATCTACTTATAACATTGTTTAGTAATCAGGATGGGAGAATGAGACTTGTATAGATACAAAGTGATGATGCAAATGCAACTTTTACTGGGTTATATTGCTTTTTTTACTCAAATGGGGTGATATATGATACTAGCAGTGTAAACTAAGTGTTCCTTCTTATAGAGAAGTACGGCATAAATAATTAAAGTAAAACCTATGATAACGTGAGTCAGTTAACTATTATTACTAATTACAAAGTGCATTCCTGAAACAACAACCATCACAAATCAATACTTGACTTTTTAAATTATTGATCCCCGTCCCAGTAATGGCAATGGCTTGCTATATTTATGACGTTATATTGCATTTCATCATAGCTGCGAATATTGATGTGCACTGAATTTGAGTTTGAAGCACATTCTTCCGTAGTGAATATCTAAAGATTTTTTTTTTAATCGTTGAAACATGTAAACACAAGGCAACCTAGGATAATAAAGTAATCCCATATTCCATTAGATTAAGCTATATCACGTACACTGTCATTAACCAAATGTCATACAACAGTCTTCACATTAACTTCAGATTATTCAAACTGTCCATTTTCCTGATGTTCATTTGAGTATTAAGGATTGGTATGTCACACTAGTGGCTCGTTCTGAGCGTCCATAGCAAGCTTCTCGGTCGTCATTGTCTCTCTGAAATTAAAATAAACTTTGAGTGAAAAGCTGACAACTAAGTAATTGAAATTGGTGCCACTGGAATGTCGCAAGACGTCTCACCTCTCCAACACGACCCATACATGCGTCAAGAATCAAGAAACTTACATGCGTAAGGAAAGCTGCACATACCTTGAGAAGAACGTTAGACTTGTAATGTCCCCAGTGATTTCACCTAATTTCCATGTGCCCTTCTACCAGCCTTTCTCGCCCTCTTTCTGTTTTTTTTTTTATATTAGCATGCATGCATTTCGAACTCTCTGAGTTTTGGAGCGGTTACTTACATTATATTAATTTTGTTGATTAGAGAAACGTGGTCATCAAAAAGGTAATAATTTCACGTTTCCCTTTTTCCTTAAATACAGCATTACGTAACATACCTCTTGAAATGAATTCCATTCAGAATTCAAGATACTTCTTACAAGGGATATCGTAGGTCTGTTCTCTCTTTTTCCATGCCACGTATCCTTCATGAGGTCAAACCTTTCAAAGAAAATTAACATAAAATATCCCTTTCCTTACAGCATGACGTGAGAATGTACAAGCAATAAATGAATTTTCTATTATCTCTGTACAGTAATACTTAAAATATCCTATACTCCAAAGCAAAGTCTTTTTTGTTTGTATACCACAGGGAAACACAATCAATGCAGCACACCAACAGGTATATTAACTCATACTGCATACATTTTTTGTCTGTATTTATCAATTGGTTAATTAAATTTTTATTGAAAACTAATGCAAGGTACTTGAAAATTTGCAAAGCACAATTACATGGACATACACGTATGGGGGTAGATATATGAAGGTAGTTTTGAGTTCCTTCATGTTTTGTATGATCAAATAACCTTACGCACTTCCTTGACACCGCATACTTTCAATCTCCATGTTTGAAATATATGTGGCATTACCCTATACAATCTTCTGCATTATGTCATGGACCTGTCTTGATTACAAAAGGTTATCAGTCTGTACCTTAGCCAGCACAATGTGAATGTCTTGCATTTAAATATAAATTTGATAAACACGCTTGCACAACAGCTAAATTTCGCTAAAAAAATCCGGTAAACGTTTTGGTTTGGATCAATATTAGAGTGATTGTGTGTGTACTGAAAAGCCAAAAAGATAAGATTATGTTTGATCTTAACATTTTCTTTATTTTTTGATGTACACGCGAGGTTGTACATGAACGGACTATGTCTTTCAATGAAGGGAAATGACAATAACTACTTCGAAAAGCAACGGGATTGGCTTAAAAACAGTAAAAAAAACAATCATATTTGAAAATTAACGGTTCTTACTGTAACCGGATACATAATGAATATGCAACAGAACAGGTCTCATTAGTGTATCAAAAACATACTACTCAAATCGTCGCCCCTTGGTAGGTATCGGGAATTGCAGTATTTGGTGAAAGGAAACACTGTATCTACAAATAACCTACGAACTGAACACAACCTTGCCCGAGGCGTAAGTGATCCTGAGTTGTTAACTGAATAGTCAATACTAGTATACTTCACATTGGCTTGTTCAAAGAAGCACACCGTTGATTTGAACTAAAACTGTCAACCACTGCATTATCGTATTCTACAGTTTCTGTCGTTATGTTAGACGAATTTGAAACTATATGGCAAAATAAACCAACTGAAACCAATTTATTTTCCAAGACTGTCTGAATGGTGTAATTAGAAGCCTTACCAAACTTTTGGAGATGGAATTTCAATGTTTTTACTTTTTGCCTATGCACGTATTGCCTTTTAGGAGCTAAGGATGTACAAAAATACAAGTGAAACGGGAAATTTCAATCACTGCGTGGCTGTTTTTTCTCTTTTCCTTTTCCCCTCTTTTCTTTAATTTATACGACTTTATTATCGACAAAAAGAGGGACGATACATTGATTAATATTTTCTTTTGCATGTTAAATGAATTACAAAAGGGACATACACACGTTGAGAACAATACATGGGTTTCCTCAGGATCTCATGGTCATCCTGTCTTTGTCTCCGAGATGTCCGTTGATAAATTTCTTCACTGGGTAGCTGCCCTATGGAAAGACGAAAAACCAATTTCCTGCTGTTGGATTTATCCATTTTAATCGAGAGAATGGCGATGGTAAAAATATAATCTCAAAAATCAGAAAAAGGTTGCAGGGTAAGAGAGAAAACATTTTCAAAGTGATAAAATTGCTGTTTTTTTTTTTTTTTTTTTGGCTTTTGAGAAGAGAACAAATACTACCTTGTAACTGTTGAATAATGAACAACATTATAAAATAATATGATAAGTAACAGCTAATTAAAATAAATTAAACACTAATTAAAGATATATGTCATAAGAGAATAACATATGTAACAGCATGAAAATAGTATAGAAAAAATTTCAATGCTTAAATCTACTCCTAATTACGAATTGCTTTCAGGTTCACACTGACCAAATGAATATATTTCCCATAAAATTATTCCAAATGACCATATGTCAGAAGCAAGGTCGTATTGTCGCGAAGTCTTGGTTTCAGGTGGAAGCCATCTCAAAGATGGTAGTTCCTAAAAAAGACAATCGAACGTTGTTTCATACTACGTAACTTGTATATATAAATAAGAATCTTTCATTCATGACAAGTTTTAAGTTTAACACTCATTCGTACAATTTGGAAAGTAGTCTCAGTGTATCGTTGTTTAAAAGCAATATCAATATCAGTTGAGAGACCAATCAATCTGTACTTTCTCTCCAACTTTCATCCAATTTATTATATAATCACCGTGCTTGAATTGCAATGTGTAATACATATCATTAAATTTCCTCGAGTAGACTGGACAAATAATAATTCGTTACTTTATTTCCTTATGTTTACTTGCAATTCCTTTTGCGTAGGGGGTTTGGAGTTTACTGTTTAGTACATTATGCTTAGATCCGATTCATGTAAACATTAGTGTAGTAAACGTATTTGTGAAATTCTAGTAGGTGATGCAAAAACCTGTGAATATGCACAATGCGTTTTGAAAAAAAAAAAAGAATTTGAATCTCCCAAGACCTTACCCTAGAGAAAAGGTTGGTAATCTTATACGAGCTATACTCCATAGGCCAAAAGTCAAACAGCTTACAAATCCTGCTTCCGTTGAGTAGGACTTTGCTTGATGATAACACTGGGTGACAAAACTAGACAGGATTGTGAGGAGAAACATTACGTATTTGATATATGCAAAGGATATATGTTTGGCAGCGTTGTAAGTGTATGTGATGTCAAACATCGTAATATCTGAAGCGAAAGCATTCAAATGATTATGTATTGCTGGTGGAGGGTCTTACTTACCTCGTTATCGTGTAGATACTGAAGAGCTTCTGTAATATGTTTCGCGAATACATCTGGATGAACAAGACCTGCAGGTAATACTTTATTGATCTCAGTGAAATTTATCCGAGGCTGACAGCTTTTCAGATAACTTAACAATGTTCCACCGTCCACATATTCGATATAAATGTACTGAGTAGCTTTTGAGAGGAATAAAGAAATGTTGGCTGTATTGAATATTACGGAGATCGATGTAATCACTTAATGTCGCAAACAATGTTTTCAATGGAAATATTTAATAACTCCATATTAAAGCAGTAACATCTGTTAAAGAAGAGAATCAATTTTCCATATCTCGCCTAGGTAAAACTTAAATGCGGCACGATTTTCTCCTCCCCCCCAAAAAAAAACAACAGGCTTGGATTACCTTCTCCAATTGAGCGTCCGAGATAGTTTACAAGATTTCTATGTTGGGATAGATTTTGAAGACATTTTGAAATTTCAGTAATGGTGATTTTTCCTTTCGTCTTCTTCCCTGAACCTGTTCAGAAGAAAAATATTTATTGACTAGGTTCTTAAAGCTACTCGCATAATAAGTACTGACATAACTACTTTATTTGTATATAGTAGCCCATGTTTGAACTTACACTGTGCGTTTGTATATTTATTACTACCAAAGAGATTGCATTTCATTGACCTGTAAATGTCTTGGCAACTATAAAGTTACCGTTTGCACACCCAGCGATCGTCGACTTCCAATAGCTGTATATTTCTCCACAATGAAGAAGTGAAATAATCGTTAACGGTTGTCTTCCTCTCAGGCTCGACATTCGGCTAAATCTGTATTTGTTGCTAACATGTTGTCTGTCATCTGCAGTGTCAAAACAAGCAGTGAATTAAAATTGCAATTATATAGCAGTGATAGAGTGTTAAATCAGTGAGTTTCAAAAAGATATGGTGGATAGTTTGGCTGATCAATTGCTTTTTTAACAAATGGACTGAATTAATCAAAATCTAAGTGATGAAATTTTTTTATTACTTTAGTTGCATGTCTTTCTCCCGTTGTTAATGTTTACCGTTATTCTTCTAGCATACACTCTCTTAAATCCTTGTCCGCGACTTCAAAAATTTGAAAGATTGAAAGTGTTTTTCTAAGTCTATCAGATTGAAAATTGCACTGGACGAAAAATAAATGTACTTTAAAAATAAGTCTTACTTTGGTAGAAAATTTAGGAAAAGTCCTTGGCTGAGTCAGATCAATACCGTACAGGGCTACGTTAGGTCTGGGTTACCCTGCAGAAAAGTTAAGGCTTAATACTTGTTTTTAACAGGTACCTGCTAAACAGGTAATTGGAACAGATGTTAACAGATTTTCAACATTTATTAACAGGTATCAACGGGTACTTATATGGATCAACAGGTATCCTAACAATTTTGAGCAGGAAGCTAACATGTTTCAATAAGTATGAATAGGTAATAACGGGTTTCATCTGGATTTACAGCTGTCTGTGAAAGACGTCAATTAGTTTTACTTGTTCCAACAAGTTTTTACGGCTACAAATGGTCCCGAGGGGAGGAATGTTTTAAGTATACTTCAAGGGACGTACAATTACAACTTCCAATTTGGGTTTTCGCAAAGTAAATGGAAATAGGGCATGAAGGCCTTCATATCACTACAAATCAGTACTATGTATTCAAAAGATATTTCAAGTGCCAATAGACAAAAGAGCACTTCCTATTTTCTTTATTCAGTTGACACGGTGGTACTCCAAGATGGATATTTCTTAAGTTATTCGCTCGTTATAATGTTTTGGTAAAGTCAAGAAGCAAGTCAAGTATGAGTGACAGAGTAATTCCAAACATATAAACAACTTGCCATGCATTTGATGGACATGTCAGAGAATACCCTATGTGAGCATTCTGATTGGTCCATATTTTTGGATCTTGTACTGATGTATCAAATCAATGACTGAAGTGTGCTAGTTGATGTCAATATTTCTTGGTATTAACACTTTCCCATATGCTGAGATAAGGATGAAATATTGCCTCCACATTAAAACCTGTCAAATTCCACAAGAAAATTATGTTTGGATATTGTTGTTAAATTGGAGTCCTCTATTTTAAGCATAGGCTGGGTTTAGTTGTGGTAGGCCTAGGACTTGCTTTAATTTTATTAGCTCCATGGAGGAGATTCCCCAACGGCAATTATCGCCAGGAGGCCTCTAAGTTCAAACATTTGTTGTCCAGATTCGAGACATCTTTTGCATATGGGCTATACTGTTATCTCAATTTGCAGTAATTTAATGCCTATCAGTATAAATGATCTTTTTATATGCAGGTCCATAGCAAGAGCACCTAGATTGACACATCCTCGAGAATGGTATACGACTAGCTATTAAGGAAACTGCATTACTTCAGACACGGTTACCTACCTTATTGAAAGTAGAATGACGCTATTCCCGCAGAGTCCACTCAGGAAGTCCACTGTGCGCGTGTGTCTTTCATATCTGTAGTTCTTTGATAAGCTCTTCCTATCTTGCCTATAGCCTAGTCTTGGCTTTGTTTCCTAATTTGAAGTATCACTTAAACTTTCCAATATAAACCTCAAAAGAACACCATTTCTCATAAATTCGTCTGCTAGACATCACTTTACAGCACGCATATGCCAAATGCTATTTTGGTTCTTATTTGTCTATGCTTAAGATTCCACCTGAGTTACAATGTGTCAAGACAGATACTTTTATCAGCAGAAATCGTGAGCGCAAGCAACGACACCACAGAAAATCTTATCATTTCACTAGATTTGTGAGGTACTGCTGGTATAAATGCTTTGGATTTTTACTAACTCATTTCTAAGTGTCATTGTAGAATCCACCATGCTACAAGTAATACTTTAAGCATATCACAAGGTGTTCAACTCCATATGGTGCGTGTTATTTATTGTAGGTATGGTGTTTAGCTCTCTGAAGTGATTGAGCATCCTAAACGTTGTGAAATTATGAAATATATTTGTTTTCATTTTGATAAGTTGTATTCATAAGTTGCTCAGCTGGAGGGATAGACGTCAAGAAATTGGCAGGAATAAGATCTATATTCCATCTCTGAAACATGACCAGGAATATTATTTTACATAAACCAAATATTGTCGTGTGGTTTTGCTCATTTCGTGGAACGATTGTGGAACCTACAAAGAACTACCAAGATAAGGGTTGACATGTTTGCCCTTCTGAAGGAATGCAGTGATGAAGATTCAAAGCTAACAAAGAGACTCTAAACTGGTTACATCAGGAGTGATGGAACATCACCAGATAATGTGACATTCAATGATGTGAGTACAGTAATGATGTTTTTCACACATTGTAGTTAATTAAGTTGTAGCCAACATATTGTAATGTGGGTTGAGATTATGGTGACGGGAGATTACATATATTAAAGATATTTTATCCAAGATGAATATGTGAGTTGGTTCAAATACAGTAGCATAGAAATCTTCAAAACCAAAACTGTCGAAAAGGTCATCTTTTTTCAATTGTGGACAGATGGAAAAGCGGGAGGACTAGTAAATGTCAGTAAACGTTAATGACACTTGATGAGTGTCCTAACTATGCTTCCCCTCTCACCATACAATTCATTTGTTTGCTGAAATCAGTTGTTACTGTTTTCCAGGGTAGAGAAAATGATCAAAACACTGAGTGTTACTTTAAGTGAGTCTTAATTAACTGTGGGGATTTTAAAGAGGAGACAATCTTTTAGCAAATGTGTTGATTACTGTCACATCCAGGAGTGCACTGTGGGGTATATGCATGGCCCATTGCTTAGCTATGCTTAAAGTGGCTTTGTTAATCTTGTTCAGTAAAGCTCACTGTTGCCAATGAAGTACCCTACATTTCGGAACCAATACAAACTGCTTTTCCGTCTTTACTCCAGGATTACTATGAAGATGAGTACAAGAAAGCCAAACAGGAAGGGAATGTTAAAGGTAGTGTTTACATTCATTTGGTCATGGACGACAGATGCCTCATCTTATTCATTAGTTTTCATGTTCTTCAACTCTATTGTCTTAGGTATTTATTATACTTAACAGATGCATGATTAATGAATAATCACCTGCTGTCAATCCCTTTACAGTCACATATTGTGTTTGAATTGTGTTATGTAAGCTTCACTTGGATGAAATTAATGTTCATTGTTCAACACTGCTAATCTCAAGTGGCATTTGGCCTCCACCAAAACAAGTATTCTTGTACATGTAATGATTTAAGACATAGTAAAGGTGACATCACTCTAAGCTTGCCTTTTGAGATATTATGTTTACAAGATTTTCGTTAACCAAACCGGTAACTTGAAATGACCTTTGAACTCCACCAAAACAATACGGTGCTTATACTCAATATTTAATTTAACATTCCTCCCAAAACAAAAAAGTGTATTGGAACGTGTTCTGTTAGAGATTTAAACTTTTCACTCTTTTCAAAGAGAGATTTTCAAACTATGAAAAGTGTTCATTATACTAGTGACAATATGGAATTCATATATAATAGTTTGTATAGTAAGTACGTACTCCTAAATCTGCGTTTGATGCAAATATATGCGCAAACTATGACGCTGAATGTGATACCAATCGATATAGCGATGAGATAATTGCTTTTGTCGTAGATGATGTCATACCAGTCTCCTTCAATAACTTCTTCATCAAGTCCTGTAATAAGAGAAATTTCATTTTTCAGGTCATTTAAGGCTTTTCTTAACAAACGTGAAGTATAACATATTTGTCAAGATATTTCATATGCATGAGTTTTATCTCAAATTATCTGTTTAAAAGGAACGGCTTATAAAGAAATACTAAAAGTGTTCATTACCATCTACCAGTATTTTAATGTTTACGCTGCTGTTTGAAAATCCCGGTTGACCATGAATTGTGCATGTTGCTGTGATATCCTCTTTCAGTACGATAGCCTGTTGCATTTCGTAGTCAAAAGTTGATGCTGCATACTTGTTTTGTGTTTCCCTGATACGCGGTAGAGTTTCATTGTGGATGGTACCTATTCGCATCTCCATTGTGATCTTAGGCCTCGCACCAAACGCTACACACTTTAGTACTACCGGCTGGTCTTTTCTACTTTGGTAAATGCCTGAGACATTTTGCTCATCAATTTGAAGTCGAAGGACGGGCACAACTATTAAAAAGGATAACTCATACTCATTAGTATCTGTATTTTGTATAAACATTGAGCATTATTTTCTGACTTGTTTTATATATATTTATACTTCCTAAAAGTTACGAGCACTACAACTTCATCATTATTATTATTATCATCATCATCATCATCATCATCAAAACACTATACGCTGTTAACCACAAAGCATCAAGTTACAGTACATTAATAATTAGCTAATACACGATAATCAAAAACCATATCGGCAAAACGTGTGATGTGTATATTACGACATTGATTATATTCCAGTCTGTACTGTTACAAAAACATTTTATTACAATCAATTTTCTTTTTCGCCATAGACAATAGACAGTCAATATTTAGAAAAAAAAACTACCGATAATATCAGTGTGAAGTAGTGAGTGCTCTTGTATCATCAGAGTGAGGTACTCCGTATATCTCTGATATAAATGCTCAAATATTCGATTTTCTTACCTATCACAGATAACACAATCTCATTTTTTTGAATTTGTGTATAATACATATCCCGTGTCATACAAGAAATCATGACTTCTAAAGTACTCCTCGGGAACGTCATCAATACCGTACTGTCACGGCTTATGAAAATATTAGTTTCTAATATGGTTTGTTGACCTCTTGTTGTTAAAACTGTTGAATTGATCGTTGTTATGAGGTTTACAGCAGTCACGGGACGGTCAAAACTGCACGATATATTGTATTCACGTTGTGATAGTAAGTAAGTCATCTCCTCATTATCTTCTCCATTGATTTTGATGCGTAAATAGAAATTTAAATCTGTCCCTAAAATTACAAAAAAGCGAGACACTTTTCAAATTGTAACTATTGCATTCGTCATCATTGCAGAAGTAAAGTCGACACGTTTGTATGAAGCAAATGATGTATATCATCCTATGTCAAGGAAAAATTAAAGATGGAAATTGAAGTGACTTCATTGGCTCGTAAAGTGATGTTACAAAATGTTAAGGCACACACCTTTTATTAGTAACTCGTATGCTCTCAATTTGCCTTTTGTTGAGAAACAAGTATAATATCCTTCATTTTGTTTCGTAAATTCATCAATTTGTAATACTGGGGTTGATTCAGATAAAATTCTCCCAGGAATGTTATTTGTTCCAATCTGTCGTGGATCAAACGGGGAATACACAACTTTGCCATTGTATCGCCAATAGACTTGTGTTAAATTTACATCACCATCACTGCAATTCAATCTTATTGACTCTCCGGGGGGAACAGCCAACCGCAAACGTTCTAAATGTGTAGGAAAACAAAAAGAGAGTCATGAGAACTAACTTCATGAAACCACGAAAGACATCTTCGACAAATTATCGAGAATGATGAAAAAAACTTAAACGCATTTCATGGAAAATGGATCTCAAGTTAGTGTGATATTGTGTCGAACAAATGACATTGTCTTGCTATGAGAATCTATTTCACATAATACATTTACACTAACACTATCATACCTAATACAACCTTAGGTTGTTACCTACCTATTATCCTGGGAATGTACCGGTAGACTAGTATCTTATCTACGAAACAGGAATAGTTTCCAAGGTTCCTTGGCAAAAACGTTTCAACAAACAAGTAAGAAAAAGCATTTCTCAACGTGGTTCCTGAGATGTCACTGTATCCATTATCTTGTGGACTAGATTTCTCATCCATGATTGTCATATTTTTAAACACCCAGATGTGGCTACCGTTTCCCTCGCACGTGAACAACACAGGATCACCGAAATGAACATCAATCAAAATGTCTCTAAAATTGGCTGTTTCTGTTAGTAAAATGTATCAAAAAATGTAGGGTGACATTTTTCTTTTTTTGAATGATTCTGTGCACTTCCCATAGAAAGTGACAAGTTTGAACATTAAAGACGTATAAACACATATAAAAAATTGAAAATCTCTCAAACTTGGTAACCTCAAGGGCCATAAATCGATATGTTTGAATATATCTACTCCTATGGAAAGGCTTATTCTTTTAACAGAGAAATAGTATATATGACGTATGTTTGTCCTTAATATTACGTCTAATATTCTTGCAATATAATGTTTTTTTTTTCTGTTGAACCAAAGCATATAGCATTCCTAGAATGTTTTAGAATAAAAGTTACTCTTGGTGTTAATAAGAGCACTTGTTGAGTGTTTACCTCATATCTTGCCTCACATAGTGCCTTTTATACACTGTAATGCATACAGATGTTTACGGGCAAATGGTACTTGACATCACGTCCATGGTTGCATTTATGTGTTGTACACATAGCAAGGTACACATGGTGAAAGTATGGATATGGGAAAAAATGCGTGTTGTTGGTATTTTGCCCTCACGGTGCTATATATGGCAAGCAACGACATTATATGATAACGCGTTATGACTAATGTTCTGCTATTTAATAAGCCAATCTATTCACTTTACTCTTTCATTTTGTTTCGTAACGATATAAAACACACTTACCATTCGTCAAACCGGTCACAAGTACAAGAATAAAAAATGTACACACCATATTATTTTGGTCGTTGCCTACGTTGAAAAGTGAAAATTAAGAGATATCTCAATCACAAAAAATACACAAAACATTAATTTCTAGAAAGAAAAATCCAAACGTTACCTGTGCCTTGGGTAAGGTAAGGTGTCACCTTAAGTGGCAGGTACTGAATGCCCTGTCGTGTTTCTACTTGTCGATTGCGAAATACATTGATCTATAAAATTTTCGGAATCTGTTTCAAAGTATAGGAACTAATGATGTTTGTTCATTTGAAATTCAGTTCATATTTTTAGTAATGTGGATGCATTCTGCGTTGACAAATTTCAAATAAGTAAATATCGGTACTTACTTTTCCGTCCCATAATGCTTGCTCGTATGATCCAAAACAGCGTTAAACATTGAGGCTCAGGCTAACATGAAGCTATGTGCTAAGCATGTCAAAGTTAATAAACAAGGAACAGATACAATGCGGCGCTTCTTTTCCCAGGATGTTGCCACCTTACTCTGTTCTGCAATTGTAAATCTGTAACAGATTTTAGGTGAAAAGAATGCGATGATTTCAATTTCGATTTTATTCACAAAGTAAATGATACTTAATTTGTTGCGAAGCTAATTTTTATTAAGTTTTATCATACCACGTCTTCAAACTTTAAATGAAGCAACTTACCTCAAGCAAAGTATCTCTGGAAGAGCTACCAATGGAAAGTAAAAGTCATGCACACATAATACGTGCAAGTGAAGGGACGTACTTGGTCATGCCTAATCAGTCGATAGTACTTACGATGAATGTGTCATTAGACTTACCTAGACAACATATCATTGCTTTACCAGAGAGGTTCTAGAGAAGGAGATGCAACAGGACGGTTAAGCTATGCTAATCCTGTTACATTTTCTCCGGCGTGATAACTTTCAATTCATGAAGTGATGAGAACAGCTTATAGTGTCGTTTTATTTTTGTGTGATGTATCTTACTTCTAGGGACATATAAGTAATCTTCATTTACACCTGCTTATAGTCTCTGGAAGGATTGTTGAACCAAAACTTTGATGCGAGGTCCATTGCCGACGATCAGTTGAAAATTGATTTTTAAGAATAACGACTGGCAATGCTATAGACAAAATTTTTGATATGTAATGAACAACGGAGTAGACAACATAGACCTTTTACGTTTAAGTCCTAACACCCTGTTATCCCATTGAATCTGTAAGAGGTGAACAAAAGAGACGATTACGGCGGAAATTAGGCTACCTCAAAGCAAGAAGCTTCTGCTGTATCTCCTTCTCAATTGCACCTCCCTGATTTTACAGCTCAATCCGCTACCAAGAACTGTGCTAAAGGAACAGCAGCCTGAAAGCTTTGTTGTTTTTTTTTTTTTGGCATAGCATTTCTGGAATTTCTGGTATAGCGTGAAAGCATTTCTGATTGATTCTTGAGCAGGTTTTTTTTTTTTTTAATTTCACTTTGCAATAACTAAGTGGTAACGATTGATCAAGGCTTCACAATGATGTGTTTCAAACAATATATAGAAAATGTAACTACTTTGATATGTAACATTTTCTTTTACAAGTGAAGTTTTCACCTCTTTCGAGTACCATATATTATATAGAACCAATACAAAGGTAGAGACGGTTTTGTTGAATTGCCGATTGTTCGGTTTCAAGAAATCACAAATATTTGACAAGAAATGATAGACGTAAGGAAATATTTAATTGGAGTCATTATTCGAAGTTCAACGGAATACTATTTCCCCTTTAATTAAAAGAATCAGAACGTTAACATCATTGGCATGTTTTTTACGTGGCAAGACCCTAATTGCTGAAAATATACAAAAGACCACTGAAAATGCAAAAGATTCTGACTAGTGTTGGACGGATCATTTCATCTTTTGTTAGATATGGAAATTTGCGTTGTTAATGGAACACCGCGGTTTGTTTGAAACTAAATATAATACTATGACATTCTCATAGCAAATGCAGATTCAAAGAAATATAATGCAAGTTGGACAAAGAATCTGCAATTTAGACTTCAACTAAACCTTACTAGGTGACGCTATCTGCGTGTGATAAAGTACCAGAACTATTATCTAACAGTTGAAGTAAACAAAGTAAATTCCGCATTCGTTAAAATTACCATAGGTTAAATTTGTTCTTTCAACTGTCTTCATATTTACTTTGCGTAATTGCCTTAAAATTAAAGTTTTTGTATCAAATAATGTAAAATTAATATTTAGCGGTTATCACTTCAAGCAATCATTTCTCTGGGCCTTTCGTCTGTACTTTTCTACAGTAATAAAACTATAATCTATAGATATTGTACTTTCCTTAATAGAAATATGTCTGGAATTAAATCCGTCTACAGATGATATGCTGGTTATTTGTTTGAAATGATATCATTTAATATTTAAGACAGTACGTAAGACAAAATAAAGACGCGGCAGTTTCGTTTCGTGCAATTCTTAAAGTCTACTTTTATATTACTAATATCATTTTAATGTTATGCACAATTATAAACAAGTGCTGTAATATGCGGTACAGAAAATGACGCTCATGCAATTTACCCTGTTACAGAAAAGCAGATATCAAAGACTGAAGCTGTGTCACCAATGTTCCACATATATTTGTTTCATTAGTATGTATAACAATTCACTCTCTTTTCTTATGATCAAGTTTTAATTCTCTACTGAATCTAGTGACATTGACCAATAACAGTAACATTCTAATTATGTTGATTGAAGTAAAATAGTACAAGAGGTGATGAATGTTTCAATAAATACAAGAAATTTAAGTAAGAGTAGTATGATAAAATTTAATACATGCTGTTAAAACATGTGTGAATATATGTACATCAATGTTGATTGAACCAACTATGTAATTTTAAATTTAACAAGCAGGATAATTCCCAATATGCCACTGCAAGGAAATTATAAGATAGTTTAATCATTGTTATCTCATCCATATAGGAAGTATACAGGGAAAAAGTACTTTACTTCGTTGAGGTGTGAAGTTGCCAAAAATGATTGCTCAATGTTACCGACTGGGCTTGCAGGTGTAGGGTGTCCAAATGTGTGTGTGTTTGTGTACAAATGAAAGTGTGTTACTATCTACTCCTAGACGGTAAGTCGGATTAGTCTCAAACTGAGGTGTACTGTCCTGGAAAATGATGACGTCATAGTTTAAAAGTCAATGGTCAGGGCACGAAAACTAAAACAACATTTTTAGCATTTTCTTTATGTGTGAATAGGTCAAGGTCAAAGATCACGATTAATACAGCACATAATAGAGTATTTTAGGTGCTTGTAGTACATGGTATCAACATGGCTTTTACATCTTTGCCTTTCCATGAATGTGACACGGTGTTGCAACCTACACATATTCTGGTGTGAGCGATTATGTCTGGTAGCAATAGACCAATTGCACTGACGTCATATAACAACAAAAAATTGCACCATCCTTAGGGAAAGCAGACAAATAGCGTGTAGACTATGAAGGTCTGTTTGTGGCCTCAACCTTGCAACTTATATGCATAGTCTATAGCGTCGGGCAGCAACAGGCGCACGTGCGCATATCCCATGGATTCTCTCAAAGCCTGAAATCTGGGAATCTCTCGAAATGCCTCAAGGAAGACGCCGTACTGTGTCATTGTGACGACGTATGTAAGAGTTTTATGTCGTTTCCCGTGGGCCGATTTCACTCAGTGTAATTTTGCAACGTATATATACCTACTACACAATCGTACAAGAACTGTAATCACTGTGAAGATAAAATCGTCACTGATTGCGAGTCTCTCTGTTTTGACAACCAGGCCTCGATTGTGCAACAAAAGTAACTAAGGCTGTTTCGTATGGAACGGAGAAAAGGCAATACATTCTGTTGTTTACTTTGATGTTGTTTCCTTTTATGCTGCTGTCTCCTTTAATGTCATGGTCTCCTCTGATGTTGTTTACTTTGATGCCGTTGTTTACTTAAATGTCTATTTTAAAGTTGTTGTCTCATTTGATGTTGACGTTTGCTTTAATGCCGTTGCTTCCTTTCATGCCGTTGTCTCTTTTAATGTTGTTGTCTCCTCTGATGTTGTTTACTTTAATGCCGTTGTTTATTTTAATGCCATTGCTTCCTTTCATGCCGTTGTGTCATTTGATGCTGTCGTTTTCTTCGAGTTTGTTGTCTTCTCTGACGCTGTTGTTTCCTTTGATGCGGTTGTTTACTTTGAGTTTGTCTTCTCTGATGCCGTTTCCTTTCATGACGTTGTCTACTTTGAGTTTGTTGTCTTCTCTGATGCCGTTTTCTTTGATGCTGCTGACTACTTTGAGTTTGTTGTCTTTTTTCCATTGCGTTGTTTACTTTGATGCCGTTGTCTACTTTGAGTTTGTTGACTTCTCCGACAATACAGGCCCACAGAATCTCCCATCCAGTAAGTTGAACATCACTCGCACAATTCAACAACGTTACGTGCACGTACACCATATATGCCCACACCCACATACGTACATCCCACTGTATGAACTATGATGGAACAACGCATTCTAGGCTGCAGCCACCCGAACAAGTAGGCCGGTTCTCGTTGAAACCGAATGTAGCCACTAGCCTAGCATGTAGAAAACTACGATCGATTAAGCAGAATTTACCCAGGCTGACCAGGTGTGCTTCAGTTTGAAACTACAATAAAAGGGTGTAACGTATGGCATTACCGTCAAATACTACTGGGCCTTGGACTCAGAGCTTTCACCAAAGGATACTTTGTGTAGATCTAACTTCAATGACTTTTACATAACATTTTGCATTCAATCTTTCTCATCGTTGTAAGTGTTAGTCCTGACTCAGTGTACTTGTAAGCAAAGACACAAAAAATGACATGTCAATGAAATAAGTCTGTCAAAAAGTGCCTCAGTTGGGAGAAAAACTTTTTTTTTTTAATTCTTATCCGGATGTCTCATACAAGGCTAGATAACATCCATGGGTACAGTAGGCCACAATGCCATTATTAGGTTGATGTCTCCCTGTAGTCCGTTTGTTCGTGGGAGGAATTTGCCATTAGCTGTCCCTTCTCGCTTTGAAATCGGGCCCAACGTGAATCCAAGATTTCTGCTGTTAGAAGTATTTTGATGCACCTAAATGGACACTTTTTAACTTTTGTGGAGTCGTATGTAAGCAAAGTCGAATAGCACAGTAGCATTAGCCATGAGGTATATGTATCATGTAAACTTAATGTCTAGCAGGTGGATCATCATTTTTGGAAAAATGGTGGTATATTGAGGTGTATTATGGGTTGTTTCGTTGACGTGACATTTGAAATGAAGATACGAAGCGTAGTCTTTAGGCAAGGGTGAAACTTGAACCTCATTAAAGGATCAGGAGTGTTACATGCTTCATCAGCAACATATTATGAATATAATTGATTCCTTGGAAGATCGCTCTATAACGTAGAGCTAGCTTTGCATAACATGAAACAACTCGAGCCTGGCGCTCCTACTGTACCGTACATCTACGTGCGCACGACTTGCGGCCCGCCGAATGGTTTCAATAACGAAACAGTATTGTAACGTTTGCCCGGACCGAGAAATCAGGTTGGTGAAGGGGTAGGGAAGGGGCGAGAACCTGGAGAGGCAGGGGCTGGATGACACCGATGAAAATAAATGAGGACACTAACGGAGCATGTTAGGTTTAGAAAATATAATTCAAGTCATCACTACTGTCACAAAACCAAGCAAATGAAGAGGTGCTAAAATAATTCAACAAGTTAATAAACAGCAAGTGCAGTAAACTAACACTCATACTATGCTAATGCAGCTAACGAAACTCACTCGGCGTAAACAGTACAATGTAGTGTGAGGCATTGCTCAGCGGCTGAAACGCAGCGCACTTGAAAATGAGCAGCCAAAGCTCAGCTATACTAAAGCGCAGCGCTGCTGGAACTCAGCAGCTAAACCCAGCGCAGCTGAAACTCAGCAGCAAGACTGCATTTGACGCAGCTCAGAAGCTGAACATACCCAACGCAGCTGAGAGTCAGCCTCGTAAATACTACGCAGCAGAAACCGCTCCACTAACAAGTCAGAAATAAACTAAGTCCCTAAAAATCGCCCATCACAAGATGGATAAAAATTCGGCATAGATTCTGCCTAGTAAAAGTACGATTACACCCTAAAACTACTCAATAAAATCGTGCCGTACATGGCATTATAAAGGACCCAGTTATCGTGTAAAATCCCATACGAAACAAATTACTGTGTAAAGTCCTATACAAGCAAACTGACAAATTACGGCACATCAAGCCAGATTGACATACACAAAGATCTAATCACAAGAAGTATACTATCCCGCATTACGTTAGCAAACAAACCCCACCTCGCCGTCTGGAGGAATCTCGCTACTCCCCAGCTCAGGAGAACAAAGCCGACCTTGTGATCCGGAAGGCTGCAAACTCCGGCAGCGCTGAATCACCACAACGCCATCGAAAAAAAAGACAACAAACTCAAAGTAGACAACGGCATGAAAGGAAACGGCATCAGAGAAGACAAACTCAAAGTAAACAGCCGCATCAAAGGAAACAACAGCGTCAGAGAAGACAACAAACTCGAAGAAAACGACAGCATCAAATGACACAACGGCATGAAAGGAAGCAACGGCATTAAAATAAACAACGGCATTAAAGTAAACAACATCAAATGAGACAGCAACATTAAAAGAGACAACGGCATGAAAGGAAGCAACGGCATTAAAGCAAACGTCAACATCAAATGAGACAACAACTTTAAAATAGACATTTAAGTAAACAACGGCATCAAAGTAAACAACATCAGAGGAGACCATGACATTAAAGGAGACAGCAGCATAAAAGAACACAACATCAAAGTAAACAACAGAATGCATTGCCCTTTCGGCGTTCCATAGTTTCGTTGGCGCGAATCGACAACACACCATCTGCGCAGAGTGTTCAAATATTCTTATTCTCAATGGCCCAATATTATAACCGTATATACAGCCGAGGCAAAAACAAGGCTAATATCAGAAAATACCGAGATCATTTGCTGCCCTCAATTGCCTGCACAAATATGAAGCTGAAAACACTGAAAGGGTATTTATGTCCATCATGTAGCTTTCATGGAGACTAATTTAATATCAACCCATTACATAACATTAACTACGAAGAAGGTGGCGCTGTTGCCACACAAAATATTACGGCTTCATTGCTTCATTTTTACTGCACCACCAAAAGTCCATTTATATTATGTGTATGGGGTAAAGGGGTTTGAAGATTTGAGGCATAATTTGACTCGATTTCTGGGCAATTGTGTACGCGCATGCTGAACACTCAGTAATTCCATTACGAGTAATCTGAATAACTGATGAAAGTAGCAGCTCTTTGGGAGCTTCAGCAAATGGAATGCCAGCTTGTTTTATCATTTTATTCAGAACTTGAGAGTTACCAAAAAATTAAAGTAAAGTATAAATGATTGTATACAAAAAATAAAAAAATAGTGTTACCACATCTCACTTTCTAATACAGTGAATTTATTGCTCTTCAATATTATGCTCAACTAACTACCAAAAGTCTGATATACAGGCTTACAAATGAACGAGATAAAAAGTTAGCACAATCAAAACAGAATAACACTGAGAGATTTGCTACAAACTTTCAATAACCTTCAAATGAACTATTGCAATAAATTTGCAATAAATTTTCTATTGTGAACTTATTTTTCTCGTTGAGCATCGATATCCCAGTCACACCAATGGAACGAAAAGAATAGTAATGACAGAAGTTTTTAAAATCTGAAAAATCCTGTCTGTGTTAATTAACATTAAAGGAACAAAACTTGCACGAAAAAGTGAAATAGAGCATTTAATAGACCCCTTTACAATCAATAACATGTGATCTAATTATTTCCTTATGACAGACTGTTAACCTCGTCAGACTGCCTGGAAAATAAGCGAAACTTGATCAAATTTCCGAATAAGTTTGAAGGGGACTTATACTTGCATCATAAATAAACAGTGTTCAGTAGGCATATTTAGAGCGTCAAGAGAGAGATTAAAAACATACGTCTTATGATATCTTTGTTTTTGGCAATTTTGACCTATAGGTTCTTTTTTGGGGGGGGGGTGACTATACTTTCATCTTTGCAAATCTTAATATCACTTATCAGTTTGAAAGCTACTAATTTAAGAGACGATGTATAAATTCCTTAGAAAATAATTGTTGAATCTATACGATACTCCTCTTCATCGTATTTGCTTTTCTATCAAATTTTGAAATGCCGTATCTCAAAGGTTTATCTCTAAAGGTTAGATAGAAACACGTTTCCAACGAATTTTAAATCAGTGTTTCACTCTACAACTTTAAAAGACAGGTGATTTGCTCTTTTTTAGATGCACGTTACACGACTTTCAAGAGTGTATGGTGTAACAGCAATATCACATAACATATGATAATCATAACATTATATTTTAAACCATTTGTGAAATTATTCCCGAAGAGAAATATGCATGACACTGACGGGGTCACCTTGCTCACAGGACTTGCTCGTATGCCTCAATACTTGCTCTTGTTGAGAGATAATCGTATTCTTCCCACTTTTTGTGTACCTGAAAGTATAAGAGCGAATGGAGGAGTGATCCAATTGCATGAATGAAATCAGATTACGGTGAAAGTGATTGCTGAGGACGATTCCTCGGGGTGGTAGTCGAGTTCGAGCAGACCGAGGCCAATTCTAGTCTTACAGAGAGGCTTTTAATATTATATGTATAAAGGACTCGAGGATTTGAGGCCGTTCGATCCCGAAGAAGTCTTTGCGTTGAATATTCGCATACTGTGAGGTTTACCCTCGGCTGTTTTTCTCTTCAAACAGTGCTACATTAACACATTTTACTCATGAATTATGATCAGTTTTCTCATGAAAAGGTTGTCCCTGTTCAAGGCATGGTTGGTTTTTCTTCCTGACAGATCTTGAGACTCCTTTCATATAGTCAAATTTAGGCTTTAAGTTAGGGGATAAACTTACCATCTCCCTTACAGTCGACACTAACGGGCGCTTCTCAGGGATATTTTGCCACATCTTCGTCATTAGTTCAAATCTACAACGTAACAGTTACATACGACCCTGTGACATGATTGTTGTAAATGAAATACCAATTATCTCAAAATATTAACTCTTTACTCTATATTTTCTTTTCCTTGAAGCTGTAGAGAAGGGAGAACATTTGTGATAAACACATCAGTACACATTGGATTCGAACTCATGATTACAGCATTTACTTAAGTATGCATTAAGAGTGTCCCCTAACCCAGTCGCCACGAGTGCACATGGAAGCTTGGGTTGTTCCAATTATTACAACCATCCTTACTGCAATAATATATGCCGACTGGTCAAACTTGTGTTATTGTGTTATAATACAACAGTGTCTGAATATATATCATTAACGGTAAGAACTGTCAACGGTCATCTACCATTAACGGTAAGAGCTGATCAGACCAGGGAATTTGGTAAGATATTACAAGCGTGATCGTGAAGTTAATTACCCATTCACTGTATTCTCTCATTTATTTAAGCAATGCTGTTCATAACGTCATACGTACAGTCCTGTTGGGCAAAATTGAGGTTGCCCTAAGTTTTCTTGACTCTTTCCATCGGGTAGTTTCCTGGCATATCTTTGCACCTCACTAGGTTCTTTGCCTGAAATGGAATCAATGTGTTGTAATAACGAAACTATGGGGTTAGTATACGCGTCTTGTAGCAGTAGATTAACTGGCGAATTGAATTTTACGACGTTTAGTTACAATTTAACTATTGATTGTTGTATTACATGTTATCCAAATGTGAGCTTTAACTCTCACTTTCATCTATTTACTATATCCCTTTTCTTTTCACTGTCTTGTTTCCTCGTAAATGAGTTAATATGTATTGCACACGAACACGAAAGGAAAATGCAAACTTTATTTCATCTTTTAAGTTAAAAATAGTTGTAACTTCACTGTTGTACCTAAATATCCTTGACAGTCTTGAATTCTTGGAACACTTCAAAACTCATATATGGGTGAGAAATAAATTCAAATGTAACTTCCATAACAATGTATGTAAAATTAAAGATACACACCAAAGGAATATATTTCCCATATTAGTATTCCGAATGACCATACATCCGAGGCTAAGTAGTATTGAGAACTGTGCTTGCTCTCAGGGGGAAGCCATTGAAATGGCGGATTTTCCTTGAAATAAAACACAAAAATAATTTTATGACAAACAAATGAACACAATATGTATGTTCATTACAGGCAAAACTAATACATTTCTGATAACCTTGTGGTTTGTGTTACGATGACATTTAATTTTTTTTCCTACAGTTTTAACGTTACATATTCCACTGAAAAATTTCACCTCTTGATCAATACTAAGACTTACGTTTTAGGTATTATATTACTATTTGTACAGAAAAAGGTTTGGAAGTTTTTTAAACACTCTTTGAAGTGATGTCATGATTTAAAACAACACCTGTCAATATTTATATAATGTATATCATTAATTCCCATTACCACAGTTTAGTACCGGCCCTTCTACGGAAGTCATTTTGGTATTTGTGCTTAATAGCAGTTACTTAAATTGCGCTATTTGTCCTACAGAACTTACCCGCGTTAAGAGATTACGTATCTTACAAGAGCTGCATTCTACAGGCCATATATCAAACAGCTTACAAGTCAAACTTCCTGCCATAAGAACTTTACTGGAAGATAAAACTGGATGACAAAACTGGGAAAAACAAAACATTAGACTTTACTATATGCGTAAAGGTGTTAAGCTACATACAACTTAAGACTTATACAACGAAGTCTTACTATCACTAAGCAGAAGTGATTTGCGCTGATTATTTTAGGAAGAAACTATCAACACGGTATGTTAAATGATTTATGAAAGTATTAAGAATTTTGTTTTGCCAACCTATCAATTTGTGCGTGGCCACACTACAAGTACCACAATGTGTCAAATATAAATGAACATTATGAAGCGAGTGGTTTAACCTTTTTTTTTTTTATTAAATTCTGTTTTTTTATTTGTAAGTAGATACTTTTTTACATTAGTACCAAGTCATGGGCACACAAGTAGTACAAACCATGGGAGGAAAGTGAAATATGTTGGCAGTTGTCATACCCGTTGTGTATGAAACGTGACAAATGATGCTTAGTGTAAGTATCGTTATGTGTGGAAACAATCAACATCTCCACAAATTAATTTATATCCACTCATTGTGCCGTTTCGAGTGAAATATGCGTCTGGATAAAATATTAGGTTATGAACATATTAGGTTGTGACATGTCTTATAGACTTACTCGATCGGAAGTGGTTGAAGAAAAATATAAGTCAATGCATTAAAAGATATACCACTTAAGATTTCGAGATCTTCTCAATGTTGTCCATTGGTGAGGTTCTTTCTGACAAAATCAACTAAGTTTGCCCTTAAACTATATCACATTCAAAAGCAAGAAGCAAGAGGAGAAACAAACTGAAATATGTCTCCTTTATTAAGAAATATATTCATGATTCTTGTAAATGAAAGTTGTTTACGATAGGTAAGTCCTGGGGACTATGGGGTAATTATACATATATCATTTTCATAAATTACCCCCAAATGATAAAGCATTATCACAATTTTCATACGTTATTTATATGTAGAAAGTCAAGAGCCTCTGCGATTTGTTGTATAAACTTGATTGAGTTTTCGAGTAAATCAGCCTTCTGGGGGGATATGGACATCAGCCCTTGTTCACTTTTATTCTTCAGATATTCTCTCAAAGTCCCATTTTCCACGTATTCGAAATAAAGGAAGCTTTTCTCTGAAAATAATGAGTAAGAAGACAAACATTTTCAACTGCTTTTTTTGTGTTTGTGGACTTAGCTGTCCTACTAATGATTAAAAAGCAACAAAACATGTTGGATGGAACTACGACAAGGCAGTTTACCGCACTTTAACTTATTTTCTAGTTTTCCCCCAAAATTATATGTAGTACACAATTTTCTAAATGAACCTTTCTAAAACAATCTTCATGTTGTTTAAATAAGTAGTGCAATTGCTTGAATGATAGGCTACTTTACATTTTATTTTTAAGACCCTCCTGCCAATGTCTGTCAAACTTCCGTGTTCTTTTATTTGAAGCCCCATTTAGTACTTTACCATAAACAGAAATTTAGAACGTCATGATAAGATCCATACAACGACACATAGGCCCATTTCATATTGTGACCACTATTCAAAGGAACCTGATCTTTCATTCACCTAGTCTCTAATTTAAAACAAATGGCATTCTAACCAATCAAATTTACGGTTTAAGAGCGTTTCTGAAGACTGCACATTTTTTCATCCAATTATTAAGTGCGTACTGTAATGCCTGTTGTAAACGTTGCTTCGTCAACAATGAAAGGACAGGTTTTGAAGAAAAATGAACTGCCCATACTACTGGGATTTCATATTAATCGTAATAAAATTACGGTTTCGTAAGGATTTTCCAAGGTAGGTCACAATATTTCGATGATGAGAAAGGCGTTGGAGACATTTGGACATGTCTGCAATGCTGACAAAAGTTTCCTTCTTCAATTCTGTTAAGTAGAAAAAGACATCTATTCATTGTAATTACAGTGTTGAAATTGTTAATTAACGTGTATTACAGATGCTACGTATCCAACAACTTGAAGACAGATAGACCACTCCTATAGGTGTAACGACAGGACACAATTAATTCAAAGATATGAAGATTTTGAATAAATGCAAAAACTCCATTAAAAAATTGATCATTATTGCCATGATTTCCCACGTTCAATCAATTACAAACACTTTCTTGTAAGTTCCGCACGAAATATATAGGAAAATTATATGACCTGTGAAAGATTTTGCAACGGTAAGATTGTCATCTGGAGAACCACTTGCATTGGATGTCCAGTAACTGTAGATTTCTCCACGGTGGAGTAGTGAAATAATCGTCAGTGGTTGATTTTTTACAAGATGAGATAAACGATGCTGACTGTACTTCCTCGAGAATTTTCTTTGTTTCTCTTTAACTGGAGGGGAAACAATTCACAAACTATAACATGGAGAGAGATAAGGAGAGAGAAACTAGTCTATATATCAGAATACGTTAAGCATGAATTTTAATGAGGTCTAAAACATCATCATAGGGATAATAAGATCTTCCCAGCACTGTACGTAGTAGTCAATCTAAAGTCTAAAGATTACCTTTTACATATACAAATTATATAATTTTGAGAGATCCTTAAGTCCTTGTAAAGGGATAAGTGTCGTTTCATGTAATAAAGCTCTGTGTAATATTCATTTTTTTGTATAGATTTACACACATCGTTTTTCATACGAACTAAATACATACAGAAGTTCCGGTTTACACAACAGCCAACGACACCGATCACAAAGGTAACTGCAACGCAGCTGAAAAGTATTACAGTTCTTGTATCCAAGACAATTTCCATCCAGTTGGTAATATTTGAATCTGTTCGATAAGAAATTTTACACACTTATTCATGAGGCCACTTTATGAGGTTGTGATATGTTTGATGCTATACTTTGTAAGAACTTTTTCCACAGATAAAAAAGGATAACAAACTTTATCCACGTGTCAATAACTGTTAGTCTAGTTGAGACGTCTCTTGTGATTAAAGCAATATTGCACTCTAAATGTGTTCCAATAATTTGGTTCAAAGTAATTTGTAGTTAATTTTTTAATTTTGAAATGTCCCGAACGATTAATCACTTCGATTGCAATTTATGTGAAAAATATTGTCTGCAAGTGCTCCACAAAGTCGTTGTTATGTTGGGTAACACGTTAGGACTATTTTATCTACAAACAAAATGCATTTAGAATTCCGCCAATTATTAAACTTTAATAAAAATTTTCGGTTTTTTTTTTTTTGGTGACAATTTAATCGATTTTACCAATAGCGTAAAATCTCTTACCTCCTACTTGTATCATTATTTTCACGGTTGCATTATGAAGGTATGTTTGATCATAACTTTTGCAAGTAACAAAAGTATCCATTTTCAACACCGTAGCTCGTTGAATCTCGTAATCCATTGTTGATTCTTCGTACTTATTTGGCGTTTCTTTGACATCCAAAATTGATTCTTGTTTGATTGATGTTTGAACCAACATCAAGGCAACCCCTGGTCTTGCTCCAAATGCGACACACTTCAGAACCACTGCTTGACCAACTTTACCATTATATATCTTAGTTATATTTTCGTCATCTATTTGCACCCTTAGATCGGGTAGAGCTGCAAAAGATAAACAATAATCAAATTGAAGCGATTACGTACGACACGTGCTGATAGTACTTTGTTGACAATGTAATTTTGGACACGAAATGACGTAGGAGTAGTCTTACGTAATCTCCACTTGAGCTGGTGTACTCACAGTTGCTTACTTGATGATATGAATTATTGATGCTCATCAAAAATACTTGTGAAGAAGTTTCTCAGTGCATGATCAGAATAACGTTAAGACCGTAAATCGCTTTAACGTGTCTTCAAATCATGTTGTTATTCGGTTATTTTCTCAACCCCAGTTTTCTCAACATTGTCACCACGTTTTCTCTTCTGTGTACACAGATAATGATCGATAAATGAAATAGTACTATTAAGGTTAACTTACCAACTACAGTCAGTAATGCCGTCTCAACACTGACTTCAGTACCAGGGGAATTATTAGTTTGACAGGAAATGACGACATACAAAGTACTTCTGCTCCAATTGATCAATGTTCTGCTCTCAGGAATTACGGTTAACTTCGTGACATACTTTCTTTCTTGGCCAATATCTGTTAAACTGGTCGCATTTACTTGCATAGTGATATTAGCTCTACTTGCTAGTATGTTTGAACTGCACGATACGTTATTCTCTCTCCCAGCTGTTATAATTGCAAGGTTATCACTCTGTACACCGTTAATCTGGATTCTTAATTTCATATCTAAATAGGAACAGAAAATAAATTGAATAGAATGATTACTGTGTTAGGTGGTCCTTTACTTAGTAGAAGCTAAGTGACCTTGTTTTAGTGAATATGCCCTATTTGCATCAACAAATTTGATAAGTGTGTAGTTGCTGGGAGTTCACGAAGAGCTACATCTCATATTAACGTTTCTGTAATCTAAAATATTTGCACCTAAACGTAGTGTATGAAGTCGAAGTAGTGTGAAGTCGAAGTAGTGTGTTTGTTGGAGTGTCCCACGCACTTCATTCTATTTTTTATTAAAAACATGACTTCCATCTGAACTTGTACCATATCCTTTATTGGTTTTACTGCACGTTTTTCAAAGTCCCATTAGTCGATCTAGCACTTCTAAGGTAAAAAATAAATAGATTACTACAGTAATGAAGAACCTTTATGTCAGTGTGAGCACTGGAAGATATTTGCTTCAAGTACACTTTTAGGCAAACATGGCTATGTGTCCATAAATTTTATTGATAACGGTTTGGACATGCTTTCAATTCTGACAGAAATGAAGCATCCAGAATATTTTCCTCAATTGCGAGATTGAGCAATTAGGTAGATTTCAGTAAACTACGACTATCATTAACTGTCAAAATATTTTACGGGAATTATTCAGATAAACCTGATGTACCAAAGAACTGCAGTTACCAATTCCTGGTCAATATTCAAGTTTATCGGCTAATCGTAAGTCCTTGTGGAGATGTTCTGAAATGATAACCTGCCAGGTAATGGTGCGACACATTACTTTTTTTCAAAAGTGTAATGTAATTTAAATATTAAAGCAAATGTGATATTGCTATGTGATGTTCGCTTGTTACATTTTAAATTGTGATAATCAGGAAAAAATATTCACGGAAGATATTTTACGTAAAGCTTTTAAACAAATTCAACGAAGTTTGGAACTTGTAGATCTTTGTTACTTTTCCTTTTGTTCCTAACAACAATTTGAGGAGGAAATTCAGCGACCGTTACCGAGACGTTGAAAATTCTCTAGAAGATAATATTGGGGGACTTAGTGGTACAGTTATCACTAAATGGATTAGCGCAAATGGATAAGCCAAAAAAGATACGCACAAGCAATGAAAATATCCAAGAAAAATATCTTTTCTCTGTCATAGTGTGAGCACAAGGTGAGTACCTTGACATGAGTACCGGTTTAGGTGAGAAGTACGGACACGGGTACTGGTTCAAAGAAACTTGATCATGCGTACGTGTACTTTGGACATTAGTACGGGGTGATGAATACGAGGTCATGAGTACGAACACGGGTACGATTACCAAGGTTATAAGTATGTAGACATAAAGTGAACACTATTGCAGGTCAAGGCGAGTGTACAGATTCCTTGGTAATCAATTTAAAGGGTGTGGGTGCCGTCCAGGAAAGGTTACTTTCAAACCATTTGATAACTATTATTAAGCGTAATTACGAAGTATTCATTCCCAGTGACAATTTGTTTGTTAGATTTTGTATCGATCACTAGTCTCTCACAGAATTTTCACTACCTTATTTGGTCTCAAGTGCAATCCTTCCGTACTACCAACAGCAATTCCAGCTGTAAATTACAGCTTAAGTATAATAATGGTTATACTAATCCCTCATAATAATGAGGTTCTTCCTCATTAGTCTTGACAAATTAGTGTTGACTATTTTGTATACTTTACAATTCCCTTCCGGTGCTATTTGTGGAACGTTTCGCCCATCCTAAAAAGTGATGGTCATATCTTGAAGAGGTGAATGAATGCTTCACAAAAAGGAGACTTTCATTTTGAACTGAGAAAGGGGATGGACAAAGCCTTGTTAGTTTGTGATGACACAAACTATTTTGTCAATAAGGCTACTGAATTTCAGTAAACAGGCAACTTAAAACTAGTCACTGGAGTAATTACTGTGTTTCATGGACATGCATGTCATTGCATTCTACAACTAGAAGCTTCTTGTAACTTGGTGTAGAGGGTGTTAAATCCTCCCAAGTATCTACATACTCAAAAAAAAAAAGTTCCTATTGAGTAGCAATTCAATGTGATTTATAATCCTGGAATATTTTGGTTATGATTTGTTATTCTTGCGTGTCATTCTCTCTTTTCTTTTTTCTTCTATATTTTGCTTATTTTGTTTTGTTAAGAAAGGGATCAAATGTCGAAAAGGTGTTGCTTTTTCTGTGCCCTCTATTTCCATCATCACGTGTGGTATTATTTTGCTAACTTGTAATACAGCATGTTCCTAATTTACTATCATGTGTATTGTTCATTTTGGAATGGAATATAGGAATAAACTTCAAACTTCAGGTTAACATAAGGCTATGGGTACACATGCCAAGTCATGAGCACGGGTGCGAGTTCTGACAAGTGGGTGCAGGTATTGGTACGAGTACACAACCTAGTTCATGAGTACTGGTACTTGTACGAGTACCAGTAGGGAAACTGAGACTCCAGTACAAGTAAGAGGGTATGGTTACTAGAAAACTGCTATGAAATGCTTTCAAGATACTGACAAAGATACTGACTACAGTCCTGGCCCATTCAGATATATTAGCATCATTAAAACACACAAATGTGGAGAGACACGTGATATAACCATGTTCAGCTATACGAAACAAAATCATCATCCTTATTAGAAGAACCTGTGTATATTTTGTACAGAGGTGCACATGTGCAGCAGGCACAAAGTTGAATGTACAATCTGCTTGTAAGCTTATCGATTAGGATATTTTCCAAACCACCTACAAAGAGTTATCATATTTGGTTTGACAAAAAGTGTTTGTAAATAAAGATTTGTATCATACCAAGTGGTTTGATGGAAGTCCGAGATACTTCGACGTCGTCTACGACACAGGAATAATTTCCAATATTCATCGGTCTAAGTTGACGGATAAGTAAGACGGAAAATATGTCTGTGGATGGACCTTCAAATACGTTGTCCAGTCCTGCATCGCTTGGATTAATACCTGAATCTAGAATAGTATTGCCATTAAAAAGCCAAGTGTGATTGCCTTCTACATCACACGAAATGTACACTTTATCACCAAAAGCGACTTCCTGTGTCGTATGTGGAAATATCGGTTCTGTGATAAAAGAAGTAAAACATGAGTGTTTAAAATTAATGGAATATTTTCAAATACTTAGCAACTTTTGTCAATTCATAAACCGTTGTTTGAAATTAAGTGTGGACGTTTTAGTTTAAAGAGTAATTACAAATCAATGGAATCGTTCACTTAAGGTTTTACACCATTATCATTGTTTGCAATTAAAGGCAATATTATTTTAACTTTTATATGCCCAAGCATAGTTCACGTAGTCACACGGACACTGACAAATTTATATAATACAATGAACTGTTTTGCAAGAGCAGCAATTAGACCCACGTATATTGTAGTTATTATTATTGTAGTGGACGTTTTAGTTTGAAGAGTATAACAAATCAATGGAATCGTTCACTTAAGGTTTTATACCATTATCATTGTTTGCAATTAAAGGCAATATTATTCTAACTTTTATATACCCAAGCATAGTTCACGTAGTCACACGGACACTGACAAATTTATATAATACAATAAACTGTTTTGCAAGAGCAGCAATTAGACCTACGTATATTGTAGTTATTACATTCGAAACTCTATATCATATATCACATTTTTATCAGATTATTATTATGATTTACTTGACCAAAGGCGTGTGGGCAACGTGCCGACGTCCATATTCCATTGATTTACAAACCAAAAAACTCTTAACATCTGTCAACGTGCAAGATATCTTTAGTGTTTATCTTTCATCAGACATTTTACATTACGGTCCGATTGTACTCGGAGATTTTCAAATTAAAAGATAAACCGATTACGTGAATGTGTATACTTGCCTTCAGCAGAACTCGCAGTGAGTAAAATGAAAACTAATTTGCAAATGTCCATGGTTAACTGTAGACCAAAGAAACAGGAGAAGTCAACACAGAGGAAAGCACATACATCCACATGTTGCTCATGAAAAAGAGTTAGAAAGCACACCGCGAATGTAACATTAATGCATGCAGCTGCAAATGTTTCCACCCAGTGTTTGTGTTATGCATTCATATTGATTTTTTTCAATAAATGCAATCATGCAAATGAATGAAAAAGATATTTCACCTGAATTTTGTGACAATCACTTGTCACCACCATTAATGTAACAGGAAAATGTTTTGTCTCTTGAAAATGTACTGCAGTCCTTTTGAAGATTCATGGAAATCGTGGATATGAAAAATGGATAGTTGTTGAAGTTACCCAACGTTTATATTTTCACATTGGTAACATTTGGGTACTTATTAACACGGGTAAGAAATCACTAAAGTGGTTAAAGATAAAAAACAATAGCGTGCTCTAAAATGATGTTATATGTTATTCAAAAAATTTATATTCCACTTTGTCAAGGGTTAGCTACTTATTTAGGAGTATGGTAGCACTAAAACTCTAATAGAATCCAGTGGTGTGTTTGAAAATGAATAGACATTGTCGGTCAAATGCTTGCATCTGTCACGATGGTAACCTTTGTTTACTTATTAACTTTTATTGAGCTCTAAATTTCTAATGAATGCAAAGCAATAGTGTTCTCTTAAATTATTTGACATTTTTAAACGATTTTATATTCCACTTCGTCAATGATAAATACTCACTAATGTGGTAGCTGTAAAAGTCACATAAGAGCTAACAGGGTCTATAAAATTTGTTTCTCTTTCAGTATTTCAAGCTAATGAACAAACAAGGAAATTTATAGGTTCTAAGTACATGATGAACAATAAGTGGTTTATTCATTTTTCATGCTGTTGAAATTCCCACAGCCTATGAACAATTGATGCAATTGATTAAGAAATAACGTGACGTTTTTTCTTACTTTTTGTGGTACTTCTTTTATCTTTTTAAGATTACAATATCAACTAAAAAAAATCACTTACGATTCCACAAAAGGTCTTCCTAGATTTTGGTGGAGAAAAGGAAGAAGATAACCTCAGCCAAAGATGTTAGATACTAAATTATAATTTAATTGCGTAACACAAAATCATTTCTTAGGAAAATGAACATATTGGATATTTAAGATACGTACCGTAACTGTAAACAAACTGCATACATAATGCAACAAAAGTCTTTGAGTAAGCACTGCCAACTAGCAAAAGCAAAGAATTCATTATAGTGTTACCTAGTGACTTGGGGCGATGCCAACATTCGGTAGCCAGCAGCTTTCTGCTATGAAGTCATTTAATCACCCCGATAGCAGCGTCGGATCACTTCAGCTGAATTGCTATGTCAAAGTTCACAGAAAACATCGCAAAACAAACTACAAGGGAGAGAATGAATCAGAGGACGATCTGTATTTGTGCACTACAAGGCACGAGTTCAATTGGCTAAACCATGTTTAGACACAGATTGAGCCGCCTCTAATTGATGAACTGACTGCAGTAATATCTGAGGGCGTTTTGTGTTTGTCAAGGAAAGTAGTTGATGTATAGGAAAAAATGACAGGCCTCCACCAGGACAAAAGAAAAAGGTTTAGTCCCGATTGAAGACAAAATGGCAAATGACTCTAGGGACAGGGGTGAAAGTAATTGAATACATACTAGAGAAATGAACAAATGTGTTATTCAAAAGGTTTATAGAAGTAATCAGAATTGTTCGTCTACCAGAGGAAACTGCATCAGTTTCTACCTGGAAGATACTTAGTTGGCTATTTAATGAATATATTACAATCTAAATCAACAGCCATTAAAGATGCGAAAACTGTAACAATGCTTTTCTCTGTTTGTGATCTGTTTAATATACCTACCTATAGCTATAAACATGTTCTTGCTGTTTAACGAATGGATAGGGCAACATATGAAAATGTTCTTATCAATAACAAATTCAACTTTACATTTCATGTTTCACAAAGTTTGCAGAAAGTTTACTGCAAACTTCTTCATCGTTTAACTTTATCTATTTCAATTTAAAAGTAAGAATGAAAGGTGTTCATACTTTATGATAGGGCTACCTCGTCTGTCTCTAGCACATTATTTTATTAGTCTAAGCCCAGAAAAGACTTAACGCTATTCTTCGTCATAACAGTAACATACAAAGCTTGAACTATAGCACATTTTTTAAGCGAATTAACACCTGTTAGTAACTGTGGAAGGAGTTGCGCTAAACATTAAGCAGTTGATTCATTAGGAGTCAAAGGAAGTGTCTTCTCATCTTCCTGTTATTCAAGGTAGACTTGAATTTTCCGCATTTTGCTGATTGTAGCATTGCATGGTTTAGTATAACACTAGCAAATCTACTGAAAAGGACTATCCGAAATAACTAGTCACTCTGGTACGTGTTACCGTATTAATTATCTCTACTTTCGAAACATGAAGTGCATTGAAAGTTCAGAGCACTATCAGGAATCAAAAGGTTAGTGTATTAAGGAATTAACTACAGACAGCATATTTTCCATTTATTTTTCACAAAAACTTTCACCACTTTAATAGACACAATCATCATCTTTTGAAATAGGCCTTGGTTATTTTGTCACAGATTCTTACAACCCCTTACCTGATATAACTTGACAGAGCTTGTTGAAGATCTTTTGATATAACCTTTAAAATAAGTGTGTAACGTTAGTATAGAGTTTTCCAAACTTTTTCTTGTGAAAACCCCATTTCAGGGAGCATCAAAAGAAAGGGACTCGCATTATCAAGGACGTATACTGTTCTGGGCAAGAGTGGATACTACAATTTATGATATGATAGAACTAATGACTGATGGCTGATGACTCTCGTTCTGGTTAGGAGATTGAAAAAATTACTTATAGTGCTTTATATTATGTTTGATTTCAATTGAATATCTTCTCTTCAAGATTTTTTCTAAGAATGGTTTCAAATTTTCATCTTGCCGGTGAAGTATTTATCCTTGATTATTCTCAAATAATTCAGAATGATAACACAATAAATCGGTGGACAGTATTGAAACTATTGATCCATGAGCCACATCCCGTCCTTTTCTGTAATTAAATCATTTATATCACAACAAAAAGTCGACACAATCCAATTGGACCACCATCCAGGGTCATAGAAAATACTTTTTCCCAACATACTTCAAAGAAAAGAGTACAAATCAGCCAAAATAACCTCAGCATCCAAGTTTCCTCTCCAGCGTTCTTTTTAGCCTTAGGTGTATTACTGTAACCAGTGAGTGGTATATCTTACAAAACAACCCGTCCTAGTAAAACACAACTTACACAAAGGACGTGTATTACTCATGCAGTTGCTCTGACTGCATTCGTAATACTTCTGTCCTCGAACTTTCCCTTGGATTTCAACGATTTCATCAAAGATCATATGTGTTGTGACTGAGTTCGTGGAAACGCAAAAGTAAAAGGGCGAGTAAGAAGGGGATTTCCGACAATCTAGAGATACTTTCATCTAAAAAGATTGCAGTACGTTCTACGCCAATTGATGATGGCGCTGTGCTAAAGCAATCTTCCCCCAGTGTTAGCTATAATGGAAGAGACGGTAGGGGACGAAAGATGCATCCAAGCCGACACTGCATAAGGTCAAATCGTAAGAAGGTGGCACTCACAAGGTGTCCTACTAGTCAACGTTCAAGCAAACGTAGGTTTACAGATAGTGATGGGCTGGAAGTATTTTTGGATGCTGTAAGAGCTGTAAGGAGGGAGTCCAATAAATCTCAAGTAAGTTTGGTGTGGGGCCTTACTTCACAAATCTTAGTCTCAATATAGCGGTTTAAGTCCTAGTTTTGTTCCCCATTGCTGTTTTCTGTATTTTGAAAATTTAAACATTAAACAGATGCATCACATCTGTGGTAACTGATAATCGTTATATATGGACGTTGGTCATTATACGGTTGTATATTACAATAAGTATGCGATACCGTACTTCAAAGTCCATGCCAAGTCCATTTTCCTGTGTATTTTCATTTCAATTTATTCATCTTTTCTTTATTCCATTCAGACAACGTAGACAATGAAAAACATGAAAAATAAAATTGGCGCGCGCTGTTACGTGGAATGATTTCGCAATAATTACGGGCTTGGTTGATTCATGGATGACAACGATTTGCATGCATATGGGTTCCACCATTTTTATGTGCCAGTCGAATCCTTATAAAATGGAATTCTAGTCGTAAAATCAAATCGGATCTTTCCCTGAAACTTCTGTTCTAACGCCTCTCTCTACTGTAACTAAACGTTTATTTAACGTTTAGGATGTCCGCCAACCGGTAGTCACACCAAGAGTATAACCCGCCCCGCGCTCAATCACCCACCATAACAATTCCGTGGTATGTAGTATGTTTAAAGCCTTATAACCTTATGTGACACTACGATCATTGTTGTGCAAACCCAACTAGGTTTGTTTGTATTTTCACAGTGCCCTTCGTTGACAGAAATGCATCCATTGGTTACTGAACAAAGGAAATGTGCAGCTTTGCTTACCATTTTTGTAAAACTCCCGTATAGGTCATCTATTGGATGAAGTTGTCCATATTATGCTAAACAAAGTACCCGTTTCAGTAAAATATGGCACCGATTTGTGCCTTACACTTACACGATTACCACAACAGGTTCACCATATCGGGATATAGCTAATATACTGATGAAGGTATTGATCATATCATACTCAGGCTACCGATTTTATTGCACAATTGGAAGAGCTTTTAATTATCGGACACTGTAATCTCTGCTGTGACAGTTGCCTAGAAGATATTGACGAGAAATATGGACCCTAAGTTAGTTTGGAAAGTTGATACACAGACGAACTGTTGGTGTGCTTCGAATGGTGATAATTCTAATCAAGGATTCTGCCGAAGGATTGCTCAATGAAAACCTTGAGCAGGATGGTACACAAGAACTCATTGTGCTACATTTCAATGAAACATCGTTTCTGGGAGAGATTACAAAATTAAAGGATAAACTGTTGGATCAGGGCTAGGGCATATATCTTGTTCGTTAATTATACCATAGTAAATAGTAAAATAGAGTCAATACTGACACAAAGGCTAGTCTCAGCCTAGCAGTAGAAGTAGACAATAAATAATTCAACAGGTCATGGAAAATACGTTTGGAAGACAAAACGCTTACAATTAAAGGTTTTCACATTGTGTTGACACAAGCAAATAGTGCTGGAGTGCCAAATATTTATGGCCGATATACCTTTTTTTTTTTCACAGAGCAGAGGCATACATGACACCAAGTACAACTTTTAATTTTTGTACTGGAATTTCTTCCTATTCCTATCAAACCAATTATAATGTGTCAATAAAGAGACACCAGGGTGGAAACGATTAATAAGGAAAATGGATATATAAATACATTTTGCTCCACCAAAACTTGTAACAAATGGGAAAAAACAAACTTTACTAATACACATGACATATTGCTGTTTATCTGTCAAAAGATAGCTTAGCAAAAAAGAGTCTTCTTTTATCCAAGTAGATATCACTTATAATATTTTAAATTTCATAAAGAACTGTTTTTTGCAACATTGCATTTTATTTTACTTTTGTCGAAACTTAAATTTAAAATTTACATTTGGATTATTTTATTGTCATTAATTATCAATGGTAATATTGTTGTTTCATGCTGCTTGAAACTGCCAATATCCGCCTACTTCCTGGGCGTCCCTTTCAAAGGAGCCAGACTGCCATTTAAATTAAAAGATGCCATAAAGAGGGGGGGGGGGACGATTTCATTGATGTACTTTGCTATTATCTCTTTGTGTCATATTTAATCGAAACAGATAATGTGTAAAATCTTAATCTGAAAATTGATGTATCAAAAAAGGAACTGTTCCTATGGTACAGGAAATTCAGCAATACCATACAAGTACAACAACATGGTTCCATGAATGTAGCTGACACCATTAAAAGAATGGTTAATTTTTTGTCCATACAAATATCGCAGAGTGTACTTTCCCATTGTTTCTTTGCTAGGTGGTGTTAAATGGAACCTGGCATGTGATCCCGACAGATAACCTTTCGCCAATGTTTGATGTATTTTTTGTTTTTGAATTTTAACGGCCAGGTTCTGTTTACAATTTCAATCGTATTCGATAATAGTACATGATGTGCGAGATGCTCATGTACTCCACAATGTAAGTTGTCAGCCTAGAAATTGTCAGCGGGTATTCATTTTCTGTAAATGCAACCTAGTGTACTTTCCACAACCTAGTGTAAATTATAATGGTTGGACTGCGTTCCACTCTGCAATTATCTTGCTCTTGTTCCGATGCCCTCTTGTCAGTTTCTCTTTCCCATGTTTGCAGGATAATCTCGAATTTGTTCATGCAAAGTTTACATATCTTATCCCATCAAATGTTCATATTTGTAAATGCGTGAGGAAATCTGAGGTTTGTCAAAAACCATGCTGTAGAATCTGGTTATATGTTTCTGAGATCCAGAAGCTATAAACTGGTCAAAAATCTAATGAATATAACTGAACATGGAATATAATAACATAGCATTACTATGGTTGTTGTTATTATCATTACTCTTTCATTGTTGTTGCTTTTTTATTATTATTATTATTATTATTATTTCTTATTATTATTGTTATTACTTATTTCTTTTTCCCAACATTTTTGTTGGTAAGTGTTTTAACTCTGACCTCAAAGTCCTACACGCACTCTGAGAGAGTATCTTTGTTTCGTCATGTTTTCGTTGCTGTAGGGATTCTGTTGTGCTGACATATTTCGTAGTTGTATTTGTATCTGCTTTGTTGTTCCTGTTCTTGCTCTTATATAGAGAGATTTCCGGCTACCTTGGGGCAGGCTGTGTATATACGGTCAACTGTCTCATCTTTTCCCTTGCACATTTGACATCGAGATCATTCATCGTGTGGAGTACGTTTGTTTCGTGGCGTTCCTGTTTTCTTTCTTTCGAGCCTGGTCATTCGCAGATATTATTAGCCTTTCTGTTTCAGTATTCAACTCTGTATCTCTTCCAGCCAATTGTATGTGTTTTCAATGGATGCTACCTCCGGTGCTCATCCTTTGTATTGTTCATGTAGCTCTTTGTTAGACCATTTACTGGTGTAGTCTGTTCTGCATTCCGCCATTTCCTCTTGTTTTGATTTGTACCCTGTTATTGAATGGTGTTTCCAGATTTCTTCTAGTACTATTACTACAGTATTGTTATTATTGTTGTTATAACTGTTGTTGCAATTACTATCATTATCAACGTTAAGACACGGTAAACCTATAAATCGACAAATGTCCTGTGAGTAGCTTAAATACAGATATATACTTATATACTTTAATATTATCAACGTATGGACATTCTTAGCTTTAGACATATATATTAATGTGGTTTATATACTATGATTTTACATATTAATGATACATCAATAAAATCAACGTAAGGACATCGTAAACTGAAGAACTGTAAGGCAGTGCTTTTTTTAAGGTATGCATAACCTATAAGGTTATCAGCACAAACATCATATAACACAATGCTAACCTTGATGATTAAGAAGTAGCTTTCTATATTTGAAAACTATACCAAACATAGCAGCAATGCAAACAAGTACCAGAATCCATCAGTTAATATTATGGCCACTATTCTCGTCAGCACCATTTTCTGTCCAACAAAGTGGAAAATGCCTACGGTCAATCTGAAATATATATCTCTACTTTGGTAACCTTTGATACTTTTCAGGTCCTGTTTATGACAACGTATGAGTAGGAGCGCGTATTGCTACATTCTTTAAAAGCTACCTATATCAAAATGTTGCTCAAAGGGTTAATCACACTGAAGCCAGAAATAATTATTTAAAGAGTGTTCCAATTTGTAAGCATTTCCAAAATGTAAGCATTAACTTTAATCAGTCTCCCAAGTTTTATATAACTTGTAGTAAAATACAGCAATACCAAATAAACAAGTTTAGTTAAAATAAATTTAATAAAATTAAAATTTAAATAAAATAAATTAATAGGACACTATAGTATTATCAAAGGACTTTATGATAGACATTAACGTGGCATAAATAGAAAAAAATGCAATACCAGTTATCAATACTTTCAAGTTGACTTTAATACTATGGAAAATAGTTTCAACAAGGTTTTCACATGTCACTGGAGTGTTTTCTTTTAGTACTACAGCGTGTTGTATCTCGTATTCCATTGGTGAGACTTCATACGTATTTGACGTTTCCTTGGTGGCCAGAGGTGACTCGTCAGTAACGGTGTTTTGTCGCAAGATAAGATTTACATTAAGCTTAGCGCCAAATGCCACACATTTCAAGAGAACCGGTTGTTCCTTCATGCCTCGGTAAATTCCACAAACATTTTTTCCACTCAGTTTGAAATTGAACGTCGAGCAACACCTCGAAAGGGAAATGGTATATTAAGGAATAACGCCATATTACTGTAGAGCTATTGCTCAAACTTCTTTTCAATATGAAAACATGTCAAACTGTGCTAATATTGATATAAATGAAATAAATTATTGAGTCATCCCTGCATAGCAATTGAGTAAAGAGATAATACAGAATATTTGTTGTTCCTTTCACACAAGCATGATATAGAACAGGCCAAAAAAAAAGGAAAAGTATTTACAAGTCTTAGTTCTACCAGTAGTGTTAATGTTCTTAACTGTTTTCCATGAAACAAGTCACATTATTATTTAATATTGACAACTTAAATATTGCATGAATTTGAAAGTACAATATAATTGTTGCAGATAGCAATTACTTCCATTACCTGAAACTTCACCTTCAGATATCAATCATTTATACATATGAGTGATAAATAATGTTCTGATATTAATGTATATAATAGAAAAGGAAAGTAGTGAAATGGTTTCGTGTTTTTCAAGAAAAAGTGACGCGGATTTGTTCTGGTAAAATACTGCGTAGTCTGTCATAACGTCTGTCTTAGCTAACATTTATAATGATTACCGTTTTGTCTTGTTTACAAATCCTCAGTATACAAAGGGATATATATACCCAGTACTCAGTAGTATAGTGCTGAGTACTATTTCATTTTTTGCTACTTTCTAAATTACATTAAAAAGATCAAGAGATGTACAAGGCAAATTTATGCAGATTGAAATTTATAGAAATACAGTGTTCTATTATAGAGAGACAGGGATTGAGAAACATTTACACTGAATCTAAGTGGTACTGAACACCAACAAAGAAGAAAGTTATGCAATACGTCATGCAATGACATTAATTCTTCTAAAACATCTCTATAAGACTGTGTTAAATCCTTTGGCTGGTTGTTCTTATCCATAATAACGTTGCCACTTAACAACCAAATATGGTTGCCTCTTCCATGACATGTAACTGAAACTATCTCTTCAAAAGAGACACTCTTCTCGAATACGAGCTCGTCGTCTGTCAAAACAACAAAAATACAAAAACGTAAAACATTAGAACAGCGATTTTCTATGGGCTGACGAAGTAAATATATAGTAGGGTTCATTTGTACCCATGTTGTACGAATTCTTTCCTTTTAGAGTTAAAGATATGTGACCAAACATGCACTACGCCTATATTGAAAGTTGACCGTCCAATTCATTTATAACACTTATACGACTACTCAAATAATTTGTCACCTTCACTTTCATTTGAGAGAGATCCCTATAGCCTTTAGGGTAGACTTCCTTGTGTCATAATCACAACAGACAGAATACAAGAATTATAGATAACAAGCACTCTAAATTATGGATCATGAGTTAAATTATTGCACTGGTGTATAGCCAGGATTATTCAGCAGATTGGGGAGGGGGCAAACGTGATTTATCGACTTGTCGAAGTAACCTAGAACTACAGACCCAGGCGATACAAGAGTCTAAGCAGTTAATGTTTCGTAGTAAAGTAACAAATTTCATTCAAGTTGCTTTTATAGGGACAAAACTTAATGTAAATACCCTTTTGCCGAGCGCCACCATAAAAAGTTTGTTAAGAGTTATAAAGTGACAAAAATAGATGTTTTCCTTCTTTTTTTATATAACATCCTCTAACACTATCCAAGCCATCGGTTCGGGGTAGCTTACAAAAAAGAAATTGGACAAACTGATCACCTGATTGTAGGAGAGGACGAACTGCAAGTCCATTTGAATGTAGTATATTTTTTTTACGAAGATTTCAAAGGAGGTAAAGTTTTGTTTTCGTGTTTAATTGTTGAAAGTGAACTACCGTCACGGTTATTTTGGCACAACACGGTCAATTTAGAATCAAATGATCTTTTCATACAAATTGATGACACTAGTATGTTTCCAGCTGATCTCATCGATACTAACTACTACTATAAGGTATCGATACAAATGAAGTAGTGAACATCATACTTACTAGACCTACTTCAAAATAAGTAATTTTCACTTCTTAAAAAAACAAACCCACGTGACTTCGCCTAAGAAGTTTCATCACGTGTGGATGTGAAAAGCTCATATTTACCCTGGTATTACCAACACCCCCCCCCCCTTTTTGCTCTTTTTATCTGCACTATTGCACTATACGATCTTTGCTTAGCTGTTGTCTGATTGTCTGAAAAGAATTTTGTCAAAATGGAGTCTGCCCTCACTCATTTCCTCTTTATATCTCTGATTATATATACATATCTACAAACGCATCTATCCACCCTCAGACATCCTCAGTACATAAGAAATCCTGAGTGCATAAGAAATATGAACAATAAAACAATCGCAATTTAGAGTCCCGGGGGGGGGGGACATGCAACAAGTTTTACACGGAGGATGTTGATATGTTCTTCTTTGTTGAGGTGTTTTTAAATTTGGCTATTGTTATATTATTGTTGGGTAATTTGGATGAAGTAATGACTTGGGGGACTTTGGAGGATAAAAGGTCATGACGTTAGACGAAGGCAGCTTTACGTTTTCGTAGACATCGTAGCCATGTGAGATAAAATACCTTGTGACAAAAGAAATTGAGAGGTCATAAGATCGGAACAAATGCGTGTCATAACTACACGACAAAACACGAGCAAATAATACAGACATGTGAGTCTGATGTTCATGTGAGTCATGTGAGTCTGATGTTCATTAATGAAGTTTACTAGATAATACAAGTTTATAAAAGGTTGGTTACAAGTAGCTCGTGAATACCTACATAATACATTTTATTTAGACATCTGGCAATATTTATCAAACAATATTAGTAATTTCACCTTTAATTTGAATCTTACTATTTGTGTACTGCACTACTTGGAACTGTTGTCACGAAATGGCGACAGAAAAAATACATAAATTAACTACACAGACTACAGACAGAACGAGAGTGTTGCTTTAGGTTTCAATTACAATATAAGTACTTGTTTAGACTTTAGGTTCAAAGAGATTCATATTACAATGCACAATAGACGTTAGTAATGTGTAGGCCAATAACTTCACTACACTTTACACAATTGACACAGAGCAAGTCACATGAGGTGTACGTCTTCTTCAGATGGAAGAAAGTAAACTTCAGATGGTGTGGAAATTATTTAAAAACTCTCAATCAACTTGAGTTTATATACAAAAGTTACATGTCACAACTTTCCACACAGGAATGTTCTAGAGAGCGGGTGCTCAATAATATAATACTAAAAATAGAAGAGAGAGAAAGGTCCCATCACCTTCCACCATTTATATGTCAGTGAAATTCTGTAGCAGGTACGCGAAAATAGTCGAAGTTCCCCATGTACAGTACAGCAGAGCTTTCAAACCTTCAAAGATCGGTTACTTCATCGGTGGCGGTCTAAGATGGGTCACTTACGTAACGAAGTTAAATATTGGGCATTATCCTAAAAATGTCGATCATTTAACTTTAACCAACCACCCTTCGACATGACACATTTATGTTTTAAAACATTTTGAAAAATAACATTGGTCAATCTGCTAGATGGAAGTGTCAGGGAAAGCAACTACTTCATGACTTGTGCTACTGTGTGACTACAGTTGAAATGTGTCAATTATTGATATGTGAAGGGACGTAGAGCAGCAAACATCAAAATCTATTTTTTTTTAAATATTGTTTCTAAGTTTGTTTTTCCAAAGCAGAACCCTAAGCAACAGCATTTCTCCAGTAACATGCTGTTGAAAGTGCGGTCAATTTAGAATATTTCTGTTATTAAAGAGCGTTGATTTTTAATGCTTAACTGTAGAACCCATCTCGTGTCTTATAAGTGTTGTGAGATAGATGTTGATTCAGATAACAGTAATTCATAGTATTCAGTACTCAGTTGTGTCGTGTTACTTAAAAGTCGTATGAAATGAAAATGACTTTTTTCCACTATTGGGTATGTTAATCATTGATAATGTTGAAAACAGCCAGAGATTCTATCAGGAAAAATGACCAGATATTGACAATTTTACAGGCAATTTCCTTTTTCAGACCTCCGTCCTGAATAAACATTGGGTAAGTATGCAAATTTGTGACATCACGAGCTGGACTCTAATGATATGTCTCATGTAATTAATCCTTTGTTTACTTTGTCTGTATTCCTTTACCAGTATGAAAGCCAGTAATTAAGGGACGCTATACATACGGAGTTAACAAAAATGGACCGACACTGTGTAACACTTCTAGTCGTCTGTTGTGCATTGCCATGTAACTTTACGAAAATCATATCTCAAAAAATGGGAAACAAACTTCAAACAGATTGTCATTTACAGTTTCATATTTCTAGATGCATCTCACAAGACCTTTAACGATAAGAATGTTTAAAAAGATTTAGGGGGAAAACATAGTTGAAACATTCGTTCAAGAAAAGAGACCAAACGATTAACCAAACAATCCATGCGTGATGAGCATGATAAGTTGTACATGAACGTTTGCGGAAGAGAAGTTACTCCAATTACATAGATACTTGTTTTCCTACTTATTTGATTCTGTATGTTGAATTGTAACAAACATTTTTCGGCAGGCATTCGCGTTATTAAGACGTGTGCTGCTTTAGGCTAAACTAGCACGTAGCAATACATTTTAAGCAGATATAGCAGCGGTATTTTTTATCAAATTTAAATTTAAAGTTTTAAGTATCATGTTCAATCAGATGTTATATTGACAAGCTTGTACGCTAGTGCATCAATCGCATTACTATAGTTGGAGGAATTAAGGGTGCGAACTAAGCGAAAAGACAGAAAATGTTAAATCGTGTTGTATTCAAATGTAATCTTCGTAAATAAGGGATTAGAGAAATAATGAAAAGTAACACCTTGTTATGGAAAACTCTAAAATTGATCAAACTGCATGCTTAAGAAACGAAATCTAAGCAAGTAAAACGAAAACCTATTACGAAGCGGCTTTTTTGACTTGCCCATCTGACATTTTACAATTCTTGCAATATATACAACACGACAAGGAAAGAAGAACAAATATAGGACTAGGAACGTCAAAGGTTAAAGCATACTTACATGACAAAAAGATATCTTTACATGTTCGTTTTCTCACTAAACATTGCACAGAAAGTCTCGGACATAGATAATCAGACAGAAGATACAATTTTTAAACCATTACACCACACATTGATAAACCTGTTCGACGCTTTCGTCAGAATAGTTAACATAACTATGGGAGCCGAAGGATGATGAAAACCATTTCACGTAATGATTATGTAGCTAACTCCCGTCAAAAAGAAACTGTTCACTTCTTCTATTTCATCTAATAATCTCTATCTTCCACAATAATATTTAATGAATAATAATTATCACGGTACAAACATGACATAAATATATGAAAGTCATTACACAATACATAGAGAAATCGTTCCCTGAAACAAGTGGTTAATAGTCAATCTTGGCAAAAACTTTTTTATCACATCTTACATGTATTAATACACTATTCGCTCATGCAGGTTTACGACACTCAAAGAATGCTTTACTGTATGCAATTATTGTTTAAGGTTGGCTTTAAGTTTGGTTGGGAAAGTAAGCATTTGCTGAACTTCCAAGTCTACTCTCTAGTTGAAATCTCACCATCGACCAGTCTGTAATATAGGGTACTTTGCATAAACTTTCATACTTAAATACATTTATATAAATATTCATGTTATCAAGTGCAGTAATAACAATGCACTTCCGTTCCCAAATCAGTTTTGAAGCCATACACATACATTGAACTTGGTATTTTGTAATGCTTGTAAATTGTACATATTCAAACAGTTCTATGCTGGTTTTAAATCACTCAGTTTGCAGTGCTTACAGTAGGCTCTACCATAACAGTTGCTAAGATCCTTCTTTTTAAGATTTGCTTTGATATTACATTCGTTGACCGATTTCACTGGTCTCGATGTAATCATCTTCAGCTGATAACGTGAAATAACGATTATCATCTGGTGTCATCAATCGATCCTGTAAAGTGGAATATTAACCATCGAAATAACTGTCAAATTATTTTTGTATTTTAGCAGTACATTATCTGGATTTTACTCTATATGTATATTTGTGTATTAATTACTGTTGAGCTTATAAGACAAGGTATTATCCCCGCAATGTTAACAAGACGATTTATTACAACGTAAAAATGCCTTCCGTATTCAGGAAGCTTACATTATGCGTTGATGTGTAACATAATTGACAACGCCCTTTTACTGTGCTAATATTTTATTGTACTCCTGTTTGTCATTATTAGTACTAAGTACGTAAATCGTTACTACCATTGCTTGTAAGGAAATCAGTAAGGCACCATTTTTCACATCTGGATTTCAAACACACGCGAAAGTCGGATAAAAATGATATATTATTTAAAGGGCATGCAAGTTAATGTTAAGGTATGATGTTCCTCGATTAGCTGTTCCAATTGGTCAATGGCTCTTATAAAGAAAACAGTTGATGTACCTGCTGTTGGCGGCACTTTATAAGAATCTAAGCTTACAGAATTTAATTGACAGTTATTTTTACCATGAAAAAAGAAGTCTATACTAGTTAAAGCTTCATAAAAACCTGTCATTGTAAACACATGTCTTGCTAATGCAACAAGCTGTAGTTCCCAATGAGCAAAGAGGTACTAGTCTGTCAAAATGTTGTGACGGATAAATTAGGAACCTCAAGATTTTACCCTAAGTTATGTTTCCTCACCTGTGGAAAGGTAGATGAAGTCTCTTCCAGCTTCTGTCTGATTTCATACATGTGGGGTCTTTCTTCTCGATCTCTTTCCCAGGTAGATAACATGATATCAAAACTAGGTACAGTTCAATGGAGAGAAGAAAAACCTATGTCAAAAATCAAGAGAACATCTCCAACCTATATCAGTCAGCACTACTTTTTTATCTAGGTTGGGAGACAATTTGCAGTATACAGGTAAAAATTAACAATCGATTTGTATTAAGTATAAGCTGTGAAAAACTAGAGACTATCCAGGCTTGAAAATGAGAATTCACTGATGCACTTCACAAACATTTGAGACCTGTACTCCTTTCGTCCGATCAGCACAATAAATACCCCATGGGTACCACGGAACTTGAGCGATGAACACAGTTACTTGCACATGAAATAAACACCTCAAATGCCTCAAAATGATTTATAACATTAATCGTCAATCATCTAACTCCAAGCAATTTTTTTCAAATGAAACGTTATGCGGCAGATACTCAAATACAAGATAATGTGGGTGTAAGAATCAACCCATAACGCGGTTCAAAGACATCGAGGTTTTAGGTCATAGTGAATCATATGGTGTTATCATAAACAAATGGTTAAGTACGAGGCGTTATATCCTTGTGCTTTTAATTTAAAATGAGATATACGCTTGAAATTGCAGTTACAGACCTCAGGTACTCTGTTACCACCTCTTATACTTATCAGGAGACGAGAAGTTTTCTTCCCACTAAAAATGTTTGAAAATGTTTATATTCACAATGTCGAAGACCACTTACACTGAACCAGGACAACAAGGAGGTCTAGGTAGACTGTTCATGTTACGAATGGCTTCCTCTATCTCCCTTCCGCTTTTTCTGTGAAATGGAACGTCTCCTAAATAAACATGAATAAAGCAATCGAATGTGTAAAACAGTGTACTTCTTCTGGTTACCTCTCGATAAACAGCTGAAACTTTACCATAAGGCTAGGATACAAGAGAATCGTAAAGCTTACCTAAAGAAAACAATTCCCAAAGAAATATTCCAAATGACCAGACATCGGCTGACAGGTTATACTGGTTAAGGAAAATCGTTTCTGGAGGGAGCCACGCTAGTGGAGGATTACTCTAAACAGAAAATCTTCACAGTTATTATAAGTTATTTTATTTTTTTTATTTTATTTTAAGTTATTCACACTGTTATAATTTGTATTTTATTTTAACAGACAATTAAATCAGACAACAATATTAAACCGAAATATTGTGCTACATTAATCGTAAGGAGTTACAGCAACACTAACTCACAAACTTGTTTCAAGTTACCCCACATCGGAATCATATACCACGACACCAAGATCAATGGATACATTGTAGTACTCCCAACCATTGCTAGAAATGACGCAAAAATGTTCTTCAACAACATTTTCTTATACAATCTCTCCCCCAGTACAATATGTTTATCAACAATAAACCTAGTAAACTCCACATAGTTCATATAAATCATACAGTCTTGACGATTTTGTTTTGTCCACACTTCTTATATGACTCTACTCATTAAAGGAACCCAAAATTAGTGCAGAGGGCAGTAGTCACATTAGCTTTCAAAATGAACAGGTCCTTATGTAACTAAGGAAGATTTCCTAGTGGAATCCACTAGGATTTTAAACTTGAAGGGGCACATGGAGAGCAAAAGGGAGGAATCTAGCATGTACGGTAAGCTTCAGCGAGTGGGGTCCACTCAGCGAGTGGGGTTTTTTGTTCAATGAAACATTTAATGCTCGATAAAAATTCCACTTGAACCGCTTTCCTTCTTGCAATACGTAAAACAAAAGTGAAAAACACTCAGAGATGTAAGTGATAAAAACCATTTCAAGTGCCCTTATTCTAAATAAACTATGCAAATGCCATTAAATGCTATCATACTACACAACAAACTAATTGAGCTCTGGATAAGCCACATGTCCATGTGTCTTTGAGTCAGTTCAGTTGTTTGATTGCAATCCTTTAAAGATCATTGTTGAAACGTCTATGCTAGGGCACAAGACAAAGCACGCGGAAATACAAGAGAGCACTCACACTATGAATCAATGACATCACTCGGTCAGAGGATTGATCAATCGGCCAAATGTCAAAGAGTTTGCAGTTTAACGTCTCTGACAAAAGGACTTTTCTGGTTGCCAAGGCTGGGTGACAGAACTGTAATATAAACAAAAATTAAGTTGTGGCTAAAATATTTATCATTATCAGTACGTACTTCTGTCATTTTCGCAAGTGTACAGCTTAAACCAGTGATAGATTGTTTCTGGTCAAAAGGAGATTCACAACGTCTGAGTAAAATAATATTAAACTACGAAAACCACTGTTGAAGATCAAATATCTTTACAGTCAACTAGGCATTACGTAATCGATGTTTCCTCAAAAGTGGATCAAAACACATTACCTAAGAAAGGTTATATTAAATGTATTCTGATATATTTGTATATTGTTATCGCTAACTTCTCAGACTTTCGCTGTTTTACATTATGTTTCACCTACTGACGAGGGACGAATCTGTCTGCAGGTTAACTTTACACATCGAGTAACATTTTCCTTTATACAAATTGCCAATCACTAAAATTAGCACTGAGAGTACCACTACTGTTTACATTTTAATTAACAGGTCCATTGTTTCAGTTAATACAGTTCAAAAAAATTGAAGTGTAGTAAACAATTTACGTTATTGCTGTGGAGGAAGTCCATTCCTCTGATAACATCATTGGCGAACAGTATTGGATGATGCAGTCCTGTAGGAAGTCCAGTGTTTGGATTTGCTAATATTGAGTCTCTTTGTGGCTGGTAGGTGTGAAGAAGGAAATCCCTCAAATTTCCATTTTCCAGATACTCTTGATATATGTAATAAGGAACTAAAGAGAATAATTCACAATAATTTAGAATTTATGTTAGTATTAACAAAACAATAATCGTTTCCAAAGGTTGATTTTTGTTTGCTTACTCGTTTATTTAAAATAAAATTGTTTAATTTCAGGGTGTGAGTTAATATACTGGTGTAGTAAACAAACCTTCTTCAATTGACAAACCAATGAAGTCAGCGATATTACTGTGGTACTGGAGAAGACGAAGACATTTGGCAATCGCAAGGAAATTGTAGCCATCTTTCATTTGAGCACGATCTGTTTTTAAATAAATCAGAAAGTATTGTTATTTGGGATGATGAAACTAGAGTTTTGATTTGATGTACAGCAAACGTTAGCATATTTCACAAATCAATAAGTAAAACATTGGGCAAACAAACAGATAAGAATTATTTGGTCGTCCATGCCTCCTCCTTGACGTAGTGCTTCCGAAATTTCCAAAGGGGCCACAATTTCCTTCACAATAGCCTTTGAGGACCGTAGAATGACAGGAATTTTTTACTCAATGTGATACACTTACCCTATCATTTGTATAGTAGGTTCAAGATTCCCTCTAAGAGAAATATAATGTAATACAGAGTTCAACAGCTTTTATGAAATGCGATTTCAGTTGTTAAGATACTCTATGTTTTTTAATTTGAATGTGTTTTTGTTATACAATGTTTTTGTAATTTGACCCCTACTGAACTCAAATAACGTTCGATACATACCAACAACTACAGGCACTGCGTAGTCAAAGAAAGTAGTTCAAATCGTAATCAATGTGTTTCACTTACATATAACAGATGACTCCCCTTCCAGGCGTCACAAAGGCATACACACAAAGACAAAAACACGCATGCACATAAAACGGCATTCGTTACGTTTCGTGAAAAAATAAAGGGCTACAAACATTAGTTACATGCCCGGAAGTAGTGCTAACCTCCATCACAGGTGACTGGAGTCGGAGTCCCTACATTTCGAGCTTTAGAGCCCCAGTCTTTTGCAACTGAGTCTGAGTCCGAGTCACAGCATCCAAGTCCGAGTCATTGTGCAAATTTGACACGTGCAGTCTTATGTGACCTATGACCCAAATGCCTTGAACTAAGTTTTTGCCATTCTAACATCGTTCATGTGTCCTTGTTAACACTTTCTAGCAGTCCATCATTGATGTCAGCATATGTTGTAGCATGTTAGAAAGTGCCTAGTGCCATTTCTAGTTTCAATCCCTGATGTGTTTATCAAGGATACTTGAATTGTCAAAAAATCAGTACTACCAATCACATTCCTTTCCTTTGCTACGCTGCAGAAAACAACAAATCACTCAAGAATCTACAATTTATAATAAATAATAAATATTTTGATGAAGTCTGCATCAAATTGAAAAAATTAAGAATAAACAAGATATACATTATCCTTCAAACACTTTCCAAGTATCGTATGTCATCAATATCATTAAAAAAGTAGACTAGCTTTTGAACACAGAGCAGTTAACGATTACGTAATAACCAAATTAATGGAAACAATTTGTTGAATGTCGATTCTTACATGAGCAGAATTTTTCCCTAGCTTTTATGCAGTGGCCATAAACTACGAACTTTCTTCCATGAACTCGTTACTTACACAACTTTAAGCGATGTCCTAGCATCTGACAGGTGTAAAGTTTATGTCATGGTTTAACTTTTTAACTTATGCTGTTAATTACCCAGAACATGAACAAGCATAAGTTGGAAGTGTTGTGACAGGCAAATTTATCTTGGGTTGTGGAACGTGATACATTTGCTTGTATTTTGAAAAGGGGGTTGGACTTAGTCCCGTCAAATTCATGGTGGATCATTTGAAATCCGTAACATGAAGATACAATCAGTTGCGGTCTGACACAATGTGCTTCTTCTAGAGGATGATGCAAGATTTCTGACTATCGTTTATTGAGAATTGTGAATATACTATAATAACCGAGCGCCTCCGTCAGCAGGGAGATAACTGTTTTAGGGGGGAAAATGAATTTCACCAGACGGTGGGAAATTTGCCATGGGTGGAGCTATTTTATAATTCCTCCCATAATGCATTCCTCTCAACGCACAAATTCAACGAATATAACGTTTAGAACAGACTGAAAATTTTCAATGATTCTACGAAAATGAGATACAAGCATCTTTAGAGACTTTTTGGCTAAGGGAACGAATATGCCAAGTTATATTTGAAAGTTCATCAAGCAGATTTCGAGAAAGTAAGCAATTTTTCTAGGCCCTTTGTCCTAAGTGTAATTTATGGACTCAACACAGTCGCAAGTTATGGACATCGCTAACAAACAAGGGTGTGTAAATGTATCCTACGAGGACCTGTGTTCACTAACACGTTGTGGTAGGTTCCTTATGTTTCTCTCAGTGACCTTGAACTATCATCAAATGCTTCATTACATGAGTTGAACAGATAGAAGGTCTGCAAAGAGGTAGAAGTGCCATAGGCGTGAATCATGGGGGGAGGGAACTAATTTTTTTTAAAGAGGGGTCATCTTCCAAATGTCCACTGAACTTTTTCAAAATGATGACATTTTGAACTGCGATGACTGGTTTTAAAGAAAAAAACTCGATTTCAAACGTCCAACTTGTCAATTTTACTGTGCAATAATTCAAGGTTGTAGCAGTGCGATGTCCATACCATGCTTTGCTTTGGCAGTTGTCGTTTACAGCGTTCCTTGTAACTGATGAAATGTCTTCTGCCACATACAGGTTCTGAGCTCGAAACACATTTTTTATGGATCATCTACCGACGTACGTAAGGCTATTCATCACTTGTCATTACCTGTACCTGCAGTGTCTGGTACCCGAAAGATGTTACATGAATACATAGTGTGAAACTTACAATTCATTACCTACTTTTAGGCTGGAGAGCGTTCAACTACAGTCCTACGATATCACAAATCAAAATTGTCAACAACTTGCATTTTGACATTTTAATATCTTCTTGTCGATACTAATTACAATTATTCACTGATGAAAATAATGTACAGCACAGCCCACCCAGGAGTTACAAACTGTGGTATATAACTTATGCAGTAGGTGTTATAATTTGAAATTTAAATACACTACCCTTCATTCCACCTGTTGTGGTAACTATAACATATGTATCTTTGTCTAATACCAAATGTTTGCAGGAATGAGCGACACATGTGCGACACAGGATATTCGTCCTACATAAATTCAGTATCCTATCAAAAGATGTTGTTACCAGGGACAAATCATTTTCAAATTTGTAACGAAAGACATGTAAGGTACAGACAAGTATATGGCTCACATCCATTGATTAACATACAGAACATCCAATTCGTCACGAAGTATTCGTGAAACTACCATATACATCACTCATTAAGCAACAAAATTTCAGTACGGTTTTTAGTATCAAACCTTTGATGTCCAATTGCAATAAGTACACCATACGCAGGTATACATGCACCTCACGGTGAAACACGCACCTCGTGGTTGTTATTATGTGTGTAAGATTACACCAAACATGTAAGTCAATGAAGAACTTATTGCATGTCAGGGTTGAATGGTGATCATTGCTCATATGCTATATGAACGATGTTCTCCTTGCAAACCAGACGTGTTCATTTATCAAAACAAACAACTTTCAATTTAGCTCTTTATAATAAAGAAGGGAATCAATTCGTGATTTTGATAAAATATCCTGAACGTAAGACTGGACTTCACAAGAACATCGAGGTGTTAAAAAACAGATTTCAACATCACCACATGGGGTTTGTGGTTTGCAATCACTGTACTTCCTGACACGGGAAAATTCTGTTAACAACCATCCATACCTAACCTTAAAAATTACATTCCTTTATGTTTTGTAAAACATCTATTATGTTATATTAAAACATATATAACGAATTTTGTGTTTTTTTAAATGTCACTCTATGTGTATCGCCTTGGCTAAGACCGACTACACGTAATGAGGAAGTAAGATCTATCAAGCTGGGATTGAAAGAGTTTAACTGTCTTGCAAATGCCAGAGCGTTCCATATGTACTTTGCAGAAACACTGACCACAATCGCAACATACATAAACATCCCATTATTTATTTACAGCTATACTAAGTGCTCTTCAGAATAAAAAAACAAAGCTCTCGGTTATAATAACTACTCTCTACGCAAACCATAACGCACGGGGAGAGAGACAGTTCACTACAATGCATTTTACGTTACGGTTTTATCAATGCAAGTAAACAATTCAGAAGATATCACCACACGTAATGAAGTGTTAATGATTGCAGAAGTAACAATTGCAGTGCATACATTTTGTACTATAGCAGTTACCTAAGGTAGTAGCATTCTTTACCTGAAATTGTTTTAGCAACGATAAACTGGTTTTGGTTAGCACTGATGTAGTGAGCCTTCCAGTAATCATACACATCTCCAGATTCCAGAAGTGTTGTAAGTGTCACTGTTGACCTGGAAATCTTATTTTCGTCATCATGCATTCCACCCATTGCTCTGCCATCTGAAGGTGGGATACACTGACCTGTTGGGAGCCAAAATAATCTACAGTGATTCCTACATTGGAATCGCAAGTTTATTTGATCCGTGAATAAATTTAAGATGAATATACAAACTTTTTTTCGAAAGGAAAACAAGAAAATAATGGCAAACATACCTACAGCATAACAAGGATGTTCACGATCGTTCCGATGTGATAGAGATCTTCTGAAGAATGACACAGGAGAACGTTTTACGCATGACACATACATCTATGCATTTTAGATAAGATATATAAAATGCCATGGTCGTGTCTAAAATAGTAACCTTCTTTAACACACAAAAGTGGCACTTCATAAAGATTTATTTGTGAACAATGTGTTCACTCCAAGTAATGTATTGAAAGTGCAATAGGGTAGTTAAGAAGTATAACCCTCTTTACATAAGTAATTATTGGGTATGTTCATTTTGAGTGAGCCACTGTGAACGCAAGTCTGTAACCCAACACCACAACCTTACTGCGTTTTACTGGCCATGTTTTTTTTGCAACATTATCACTACTAACACCATCACATGTAAAATGTACATCGTTTTTTTAACGAGGAAATCTGGTTAGAATGCTTGGCTCAACGCATCTTGACCTCTGTCGTAAAAAGTGTTTGAACTGTTCAGAGCGTGGAAATTTATTATTACCTGTAAAACCCTGTTCGGTGCGTTTTTACTGCAAACAAGAAAAGATTTAAAACTATTTTTAACAAAGTCAAATATTTGAAGGGTAGACTTGAGAGGAGAATACACAAAGCAGGAATTTTGCAGCTAACAAGTAGTACTTCCAATTGCATACTTTGACTAACTTTACCATGACAACAACGTATTTATGTGACATATTGGTGTATAACTGTTTGTATGCTTACAACATCCGATAAAAACATCAAGATTATAGACACACACATATATATATATATATATATATATATATATATATATATATATATATATATATATATATATATATATATATATATGTATATATATGTATATATATGTATATATATGTATATATATATATATATATATATATCTATATATATATATATATATATATATATATATATATATATATATATATATATACTTGGTGAGAGTAGAGCTGGTATATAACAACTAACAACGTGGGATTACGTTGAGTCACTACCCGCAGGTTTCGTGATGATTTGTCGCTTGTCGCTACTACCTAAGATCTCAGATATCATCCACCCAACCCACGTGGGACTATACCGCGATGTCTAGCCATCCTTAAAGGCACAACAGGTAGAACAGCAGACCTGACACGCAAGATACTCACCGAGGTTTTCAGGTGACTCGGATTAAAAATATCGGCAGAGTGCAACCTTAAGGTCGTCGACTACCTGGACGTCACCTTCGACCTCCGTAACAACTCACACGGCCCCTAAGGCAAACCAAATGATGACGCGGTGTACATTAAACCAGGCTTCCAACCACCCCCCCCCCCCACAGGTCACCAAACAAATTTCTGGGGGCATTAATAAATGCATATCACTACTCTCCCACAACGAAGAGTCCTTCAATACTGCCGCACATCTCTACAACAACGACCTGAAAGATGCTGGGTTCCCTGACACGTGAATGTACACCCCCTACCCCCCGTTCAAGACAAGAACAAAAGAGAAAGCGCAAGCGACAAATCATCTGGTTCAACACCCCGTTCCGTAAAACCGTAAACGCAAACGTGGCAAACACACACACTTCCCACCCAGCAACCTTTACACAAAATTTTCAACAGAAATACAGTCAAGGTAAGCTACAGCTGCCTACCAATCATCAGATCCATCATCCAGTCACACAACAAGAAAATCATACGTGACAGCACCGATACACCAGCACCGGCAGTAAGTGAATGCAACTGCAGGGTCATGGCCGAGTGCCCAGACAACGGCAACTGCCTGACCTCAAATGTGGTCTACCAAGCCGACGTCACCACCCCAGAAAGCACCGAATCATACGTAGGGATGACAGGGGGTACATTCAAATCCCGGTTCGCCAACCACACGGAATCCCTCAGACACGCTTAGTACGAAACGGAAACAGAGTTGTCTTAGTACATTTGGCCGCAAAAACGCCAGAACACTAACTACTCCATTAGCTGGAAAATCATAGCCAACCCCCCAAATCCGTAAACCCTGGGAGATGCAACCTGTGCAGAGAAGAGAAAATACGTATCATGACTTTCAATGGCAACAAAGGAAACGACTATCTCAGTGCTTGTCGACGAACCCCCCCCCCCCCCCAATATTGTGCAAAACCAGTCAAGCATAAAACCAGCTCTCTCAACGGAATCCACACTGTTCAGTCACCTGAAGAGTGCAGTAGAGTAAGCACGAAACCTGCGGATAGTGACTTAACGTAATCCCACGTTGGTATAAATATATATATAACAAATATATATATAACAAATATATATATAACAAATATATTTATAACAAATATATATATTACAAATATATATCTATATATTTATATATATATACACTGATTCAGTCACCTGAAGAGTGCTGTAGAGTAAGCACGAAACCTGCGAATAGTGACTTAACGTAATCCCACGTTGTTATATATATATATATATATATATATATATATATATATATATATATATATATATACACATATATACACATATATACATATATACATATATACATATATACATATATATATATACATATTCAAATTCCTAGCTATTGTAGTCCCCATGTGAGTCTTTTAATGTTTTTCTAAGCAAACCTCGTTGTTTCTTTCGTCGTATTACTTTTACAAGCACCAAGAAACCAACGATGATCAAAGAAGCTCCAGAACCAGCTATAGTCAAATAGAAGTATATCCCTTTGAAAAAAAAAAAATCAAATATGTATCTGTTTTACGCGAACTGTGTTCGGTAGCATATTACATTTCATTCAGTTTTCACTTGAGACTGATTCCTTATAAGTATTATTCAGAATTTCACAATAAATTTGGAACAATCCGTTAAATGTCATTGCATTTATTATGTAGAAATCATTCTGAAAGTTCAAGTCCATTACCTCTTACCAAGATAGTAATGTGTGCAGACTTGAGTAAGTGTTTAGACCCTCCATAAGTAAAGCATGAGATATCACAAGTGTCATTGATTAATATTATTTTCTGAATTTCGTAATCATTCGTCGATGGGTAGTAATAGTTTTGCTTGACAAGTGCTTCAGACGGATCGCTTTCATTGACGAGATCTCCAAAACTATCACGCCATTCTAGGATTACTTCAGGTCGCGACCGAAACGCAATACACTTTATTAACATTTCCGCCTCTCCAGTCACATATAAGTGGTCGGTGATATTCCTGTCGTCAATCTGCAGACGCAGTTCAGGTGCAACTGTTGAGACATTGTTTAGCATGTTACATTATGAGAAAAACAATTGAATAAAAAAAACATTCAAAGCACGTGAGACCTTGTGACTTCATTTATATCACAGATTTTTGATTGAATAAGTTGATGTAAGTGAATACTTTATGTCAAAACTTACGAATATGCTCTCTAAATCCCAAAGAGTAAGATTAAGGATAGTTCCAAACAAAGAGTGAATAGTCACTCTAAAGCAGTAAGAATGGTCACGCTCTTAGGTCATTCTTGTTTTCCCAAATCTGGCACTTTGGGATTTAGTATGATTTAGGTAATTTTATAGTAAATAACTGTTTTAAAAGACTGACCAACGATTGTTGAACTGGATGTCATATGACTAATTTCTCTGCCGGTTTTTCCAAAAACGATACATTCAATAAATACACTACAAACGTCTACCGGAACTGAGATACTCTCTTCTACTTCATATACCGCTGCTTGCAACACTTCCATTTTGTAGTTAGCGTGACTGTTGTCACTGTCTGTGGCTTTAACTTTAATTGCTATGTCCACAAGATTCTCTCTTAAATTGTTTCCACACCAAATTATGGTCTCTTTTTCTGATAGTATGAAAGTTCCGTTTTCTTTAACTGAATGTCCATCGACCGTAAGCTTATAATCTGTGGTAAAAAAATAAACTATATTACAAAAACACTATGATAAAATTGTGGAACTTTAAACAGCTAAAAGAGCAAAAGTTAATGTAAGACGTTCATAAACATATTTGTTTCTAGAAAGACAAAATGCATGCACTGGCATTTTGCTTTCCGGCAATAACTGCAATGGAAACTCATTGAAACTTCTCATCAAATAAACAATATCATTTGCGATTTGATGTAATTTATGATGTCTCCTGAAGTGTACAACCGATTTGGGGATGAAGCATTCTTCACAGTAAGTTCTTCATCTTTTAATTTCCTTGTTCAAATTATAGATCACTTGGATTGTGGTTCCCTTTCTGCTAGTCTTGTAGAATGTAAAGTACTTTAAAACAACGTACCTTCAACGTTGAGTTGGTAGGTAATCCAAGTAGTGTAACCAAACTTACAGCTGTAATTACCACCATTCTGAAACTGAATATTTTCAAATCTCAAGTTTGACGTATTGTTAGAGACGTATTCCCCGTGAACATTTCGTGCGTTGATTTCGTCTGGATTATACCCCTCAACGAATATAATTTCTTCTCCAAAGTACCACACTGGTTTAAAAATCGTACTGGAATTATAAGTACACTCTAATGTGATAGAAGATCCTACCAGCTTCCGTAAGGAAACAAAGTGTTGTCCACCTATAGATATGAGAATCATACATATTCATAAGTTAAAGATCCTGTAAAAGATCGTATTACGGCCTTTCCTCCCCTGCCCCACGATTTACCTCAAAATAATGGCAATGTCAAGACCAGCAATTGCACCCCGTTTGAATAATTGTGATATTGAAGGCATAACAAGTCGTTAGGTGTGCCAAATAAACAAGTATACAAAACGCACAGATTTTTAACAAGAATACTACGAAATACTTGTACTATACAAAAGAATTGTTACGGAAATAAAGACGAGTATAGGCTAATGTTAAGAATAATGGAGGTCTTAATTTTTACATTTTACACGGATTGCATTCGTCAATGTAATGTAGATTAAATTATAGTAATAAACGTACCCTCTAAATTTAAATAAGATACACACTTCTTTACTCCATCCACGTAACATATATATTTGCCAGTTTCATTTCTCCCAAAGTCTTCGATATGAATGTATGAGACATAGTCATGAAGTATAGTAGGCATGGTATATCTTGAATGTTTGTCTTGAATAATTGTGTCATTATAAGACCAAGAATGCGTTCCTGGTGAGATGCAAGCAACTGTAACGTCATCGCCCAAGAAGACATTCCGATTATCAATGACACCTTGGAAGCCTGCAACACCAGAAACAAGATGATTGTTATGGTTTTTAGAAGTCAGTTTTATTTCTTCTCAGCAGTCAGAAACGAAAATGGTAAAGTTCAACGGTAAGTAATTGGCAACTATTTCAGCCACTCGATGCTGGGACACAAACGTAAAGAGATAAAGTAAGCTACTTGTCGTTAAGCATTTTTACATAAGAAAGCGCAAATTCAATTGCCACTTATCATAAAAAGACTGATTATCATCGCATAACCCTTATAAACTCTGTTAAGTTCGCTACTCACTAATTAGTAGATAACCAATGTATTAATCATCTTATTTACAAAAAAGTGAAAACACGAGTGTAAGTTAACGTAAGAATATAATATACGATATCATATCAAGAGACGTTAGAAATTGCATCCGAGAAAAAGAAATCTGAAAATTTTACCCAATGTTGTATCGACGAAGTATGTAGAGATGACTAGTATGTAGAAATGACAACCAAGAGCCATGGTTTTACTTGTAACACGGTGCAAGTAATATTTTTCTATGAAAGAATACCAATGTTAGCAGTCCATTAGAATGAGACAAACTTACACTTCGCGAAGGTCAGTTCAATTGAAATTCCTGCAGCAAATACTTAGTCCTCAAAGGAATTTCATGACAATAGCTTTCACTTTCCTCAATTCTAGTAAAGAATAGGTTACTACAAAACAATTTGAATCTGAAGTAGAGGGAACTATGACAGCAAATATTAACATACTTTAAATTGATCATCAAGTGTCTCAATTATGTCACACTTTCAAATTCGAATGCATCCATGTTTAGCCCAGTCTTCTTTAACACTAAATTCTATTTTATAGGCTCTGACTACTATTTCAAGGATAGTATGGTACGGTGCCAGTTCACGGTACGGGAAGGCACTTTTTCGTGACCTAAGCTAAAAAGCGAAGTAACCTACGAAGCTACATGTAGGTCATGGGAGGTGTCTTCTATTACAAGCATCAAACCGAATACTAGTTCAGCAACATTCAATTTGCTCCGAAGTAATCAACAGGCATTACGAAATTGAAATCTGAATAAGAATACTCAGATACGGTCTGCAAATGATATTTCACTTGCAATGCAAAGCAAAATAACAAAAAAGAAATTCATTTCTTGAAGAACAGATATTCCCAGAGATATATTCAGATGCTAAATTTAGCATAAAATACAGCAATATTTTGTATCTAGTCCACTGTAGAAAATAAAACTTGTTTTAAAGGGCCATCCCCTAGGGTGACAAACAGTCATCATATTCATCCTATCACAATTTGACACTTCTATTCTGGCTCAGAAAGTGGCGTACGCGGGACGGGGTGGGTAGCTGCATTTCGTAGCCTAACTAAACAAAATGAAGAAAATATTTAAAGAAATATATGTATGAGGGCGTGAATCAGTCTGTCGCAAATCATCTCACGTGATACCATGTTATCTCAAACTTCATATTTTGAATTAAGAACAGTGATGTCATTTCAGGGGCTTTGAAGTGTTATTTGAGACAACTTGAATGGTTTGTTACACCAAAATGTTCTACGCTGCTCATCGACCGATGGTGGTGCTCTACTCAGATATTCTCCCGGATAGCAGTCCAGAGATACGCCCTCCTTCACCTATTGCTAAAATTATTTAGCTTGCAGTGCTGTGAACCCGCCCATTTTGCAGAATGCATAAGACATAAAAGAGTACTTTCCAGTGGTTAACATAGTACTTTTAATTACATGGTAGTTTTATCTGGTTATTTTCTAATTATTTGAGATTGATCATATTTAACGAGGTGAACATGTTTATTGTAAACGAAAATGCAACATAAAGACTGCTTAGATTCCACTTACAAGCCTGGGAAATGACGCTTCCGGCTGTCTGAGCGGTCGCTTTTCTTTTCGCTCCTCACCAACTAATGGTGGCGCTCACCTTAGCTAGTCTCCAGGAAAGACCCTCGCACTCGCGCTCAAAATCATGTTTCCACCATTAGACTAACCCAAGCTTATACCTCCATTCATGTTATACTTAAAAATCAAAACCTAGGACAGTGTAATCTTAAAAATATTAAGGAAATTTCATATATTTGCCCCTCCCCCTTCTAAAAAACCATAACCTCGCAACAAATGGATCGCTTTTAAACAACATACGTATTACAAGTAAACCACCACTTAAATATCCAGAAGGAATCAACTCTCATGTCAACTGCGAGGAGTGGTTTAGCGAATTCGCAAAATTTTGTCGTTATTTATTTCTACATAACATTTTCTCTCAAGATGACCTTTGGTCTATTTACCTTCAGTCTGTATACTCTGCTTTCGGTTTCATTTTAGAGACTTGTATATTGTCAGACTAGTAAATGTATCATGACATATATATTTTGTTATACAGAGTATCGTAACGTTCAACAATAACGTACAATAAAATATGTATACAATTAAAAAAACAGTTGATAAATATGAAACATATGCGTGAGAAAATTGGCAGTGAACAAATTTTAAGAGAGTGACATAGCGACTTATGTTACTGAAGCATAATGGACTCAAGTAAGGTGTATCTTTCCAAGCAGCTTGCAGTATGGTTCTTAAAGTTAAGTTCCAATTGGACATTGACCTCAATTCATTTGCCTTACATTTATGTAAACTTAAACCTTGAGCTAGAGTGTAACCCTGTTTGGAGATAGTGTTCAATCGTATACTGAATCAATATGGTTTTAATATGCTGTACTTTATCACAGCCAATGACACCCAGCTGGTGAGACTTTTGCAGACTACCATACATTATCACACAGTACAGGATGATACTGCACCCGCAGTGAGCTCCACCTCATAAACTGTTGGGCAGAGTGGACCAAAGGTGAATATAATAGCCGCTTTTAAGTAATATTGATTGTTCTTACAACTAGTTTCAGTTTTTCAAGGACTTTCAAGCATTTGGCTTCTTCTTGACTTTCATATGAAGGCTTTCACATGACTGATGCCATTTTTAATTTGAATGTTATGAAGCACTTCAGGGACAATAAGGTCGTTAATCTAATCACTAATACTTATTCTATTTGCTATTCTTTACACAGATGAAGGAAAAACTGTTGATCAGCATTAAATTGATTGCAGTGCTTCTTTGTGGTAGAACATACGGTATGTACTGTTAAAGGAATGTGAAAATTACATCCACCTTGGTCAGCTTTGTGTTGGACAAGATATAATGCTTCAAATAACTTAATCTGTCAATTTCACTGCCAAAGAAAGTGCATTTCAAATCATCTTCGTTTAGTATCAATGAATCAACTTATGCAATCCAGACAGATCCTCGAGGCGATTGGAAAGGGAATAAATAGGACAACATGTCTCTTCGGACATATTTGACTTATTTTTCAATCCAGGTTTAGTCAGTATGATGCAAACAAGGTAGCAAGGAATTATCGATAAGGTCTACCCATAACTTATCTCGTTGCGAATGTTTCTCATCTTATTATGAGTAAAAAAAATATGATTTTGGGAACAAATAGAATTACATATAATGCTAATGCATGTACTTCATCTCTGCCAGAATGAACACAGGTAGTCCGAAGATCAAAGTAAGATAACTTTAGGTTCAAGACTTTAGTGTGATATTTTCAATACAAGCGCAATTCATGACCACTGCGGCTTCAAAGATCTTAAAATAGTCCAACAGTCTAATAAATGACGTAGACAAAAGAAACAAACAAAAGGCCATCTTAGTCATCCTCTTAAAAGAAATCAAAATTTACAGGAGAAACTTAAATACAGTATCCAATATGTCACGACTGAGGGGAGCAATTGTACCAGCCTTGAAAACCTATCCATATTTGAATGCTATCTCACCCCGTGGGATATACTGAAAGGCATATGCATTGTTCATTATTACTGATCTCTTCACTGACCTTAAACATTAAGCTACCGACCTGGCCTGGCCTATCAAGGCATTTAAAAATGTTCGTATGTCGACCATTTAGACTTAGAGCTAGAAAGAGTGGAACTATTAAGACGCGCTCCCTCCCTCTGGACAAGCCTCTCTGGCCGAGATGTCGCTAAAGCTCATCTAAATTTCCTTCAATGGTTGCATCTACAAACCCATCTGATATGTTATATTTCATTAACTGAGAGATCACAGACATGAAATCTTTATGCCAGGTTGGGTCCATGTAGCTTTCAAAACCAAATGATGTTTCCAAGCCTGGTAAGGTTTTCAAAACCATAAAGTTTTCTTTACCGTTCCCGAATACCAATGGTAGGGCTCTGCTTAGGAAGGATTGCTGGAGCATAGCCATCAAAATTTTTGTTTCAAGGCCCCATGGCAAAATCCTGCATATGGGCCTGGATAACCATGAAATCTTCCCCCCTCCCGTCCCCAAGAAAAGAAATTCATCTTGAATAATTTTTTATAGTTCGAGAAATGCTATTTCCTGCGGTCTGGCCAGTTTTTTGTTTCTGTAACCGATGATGTCGTCCCCCTTAAAGTTGTTGCTTTAAAGAAGTAACATATGTCCTTATGAAGAATGAATTCTTATCACATCGCTGGACTCTCGATCCTCTTCGGTTCGTGTGGTCTTTGAATCATCGAATACATCTCGAATGGAATTATCCGTTATGAGCAGAAGATACAACATTTGAAGTCATTTGTACAATCACCACGGTTACACAGTAATCTGTCTTTTGTAGTGATCTTGTTATTTGTGTCGGACTCAGGATTAGAAAATAAACGCAATATGGTATCTTTCGTCAGCTATAGACACTGTTTGAGCAAAAATTCTTATTGAAAATTTCCCTACTGCAATAGCATTGCCAGTTGTGAAAGAAAAATATTTTTTCGTACCAGGTGTCGCTCGGCGTCGAGTATGACAGTATAACATTTAGCATTTAGCATGTATGCTAAAACACGAAAAAGAATATATATCTAGTTATTTCAGAAACCTTCCCATTTAGTTGACACAATATTACACTTCTCCCCCTCCAGTCCATTTTTTTATTGTGATAACCTTGTTAACAACAGTGGAATGTCAATTTATCAGTCGTTTCGAGTGTTTTTTCCCTCCTTCTCTGAAAAAGTTGGCGACAGATTACGTGGAATTAACGCATTTTTTTATGTAACTGTGTAAGGATTAGCTGACTTGGTATGATATTGGTAGGTGGATGATATTGGAGTGTATTAGCTTAATAAAGAAATTGAATACTTTTCAGCTACCTAAACAGCTTATCTTCACTCGATTTGATGGTTCTTAAAGTATTAGCAGTAATTACATCTTCTGTCCAGTCTCCTTTTCATTACAACTCTGTGGTTAATTGCACTCAACTACATCCGATAGTCTACTACATTTGCTAAGTTCTTTTGGATATGGTGTAGATTCACTAGTGGATTGATTCACATTGTGGATCGAAATAAGTTTGCAACAGCCTCTCCCATCGGATTGATATTAATTGATGGGAACTGACATTGTACAATACGGAACAGAAATATGTGTTACATTATTATCCATCAGCTGACGGGATTTCCTGCCAAGATCGTTACTTCCTGGACGTTAATAAGGCGGGTGAAGTATCGTGTACCTACGACAGCGACTTCATATCTGTAAGATGGTACCGTGATGAAATTCCCATTTTGCGCTACGATGGGACAGCAGTTAAAGGACCAGGCAAAGAGTCTGGAGAGTTTGACATGAGAACAGATGGTTCTATGATTATCCACAACGCCCAGCCAAAGCATGAGGGTATATACGAAATCACTGTTTTACACGCCGAAGCAAGCTCGTCTCAGTCAATGGTAGAAATTATCATTGTCGGTAAGATAAAGAATTTAACTTAGATTCAACATTTCCTATTTGCTGTGATCAACATAATATACATTGTCTACCTTTTCAGAAAGAAGACAAAAACATCGAAATGTCGTTATGATTAATTTATGATTGTTATTGATTACGCATATTTTGCCATGTCCATGACAATACTAATACCTAATACCCCTGCGATGCAGCTCAAGAAAGATTGAATACGAGGGCTACTCCCCTAGATCAATATTTAAATGACCGTATGGATCACCACAGCATGAGGTGATGAAACTGGCCTTAGGCGATGAGATCGTGCAACAAGTTGAACCTCACTAAAATAAAAGAATGATGAGGTTGGGGAGGCCGGCTGTTTAGTGGAGAAAATTCAACATGACTGAGTCTTTGTGTCTACTTTTAATTGAACTTAACCAGTTTTCGCTTATAAATTTTGTTGTTTACTTTTCAGTACCATTGAAATCATTGAGTATTCAAGACTGTCACTCCGATTCAACTGACCTTTGTAACGTTGCTCAAGTTGAGGCTGGCGCTCATACCCTTGTGTGCATTGCGGAAGGTGCAAATCCCCAAGTTGAAATTAATTGGCAAACCGTTGCCAACGAAAATTTGTTACTGGATCAGAGTGATCAAACACCAACAACTCGTCAAATAAGTAATAGCTCATTGTCAACATTTAATTACAATAAAGATTACTTCACTCTGCAAATCTTCACTTGTGTACCGCACGGTCCAGCTGTCAAGAATGAAATGTCTGCTGCAATACTACTCAAAGGAGATGCTCCATCTTCGGGGTCAGAAACGGCCACGATTTATGTTAATCAGAGCTCCCAAATACAAATTGAATGTCCAACTGATGGGATGCCCATCGCTCAGCTTCTTGTTGAATATCAAGATACAAAAGAACTGTTACTAATGGAAACGAATGCAACCACTTTACAACAACATTGTTTGGATGAATTATGTCGAGTAGAAGGTAATTTGGTACAATTTGAGAAGATATCATATGTCCAAGAAGGTGACTATATATGTACCTCGAGCGACGGAAAAAAAGCGATAGAGTCTGTTACAGATATTACGGTATTAAGTAAGTACCATATTCATAAAGTACGACAGAATGTTAGTCAGTAACTATCAACGTAATTTTATGTCAATCTCATATCCCATTTATTGGACAATTAATTTAACAACGAATTCACAGATTATAAGCCTTTTAGCCACAAAGATAATGCAACATCTGAATGGTTTCTTGAGTAAATCTAATAAAAATGGTTAAACAATCGGATAATAATGCCCTATTTTTCAGAAGATATCCAAAGTGTTTTTATCTCCACGTTTCCAGTTGAACCAGAGAACGCTGCAGTCAACATCGAAGGATGTGAAGCTTCGCAGGAATGCTCTCATAATACTAATAGGACTGGAAGTTTGACTTGTGTCGCGTTGGGATTTAGGCCTCAGGTTGAACTTACACTTAAAAATGATGCTGATTCTGACGTGGATGTCAAACTGACGAATGAGCGACGAAATACAGAGAATAATCCTGTTTCCGGAACTAGTGATTCATATTTGACTGTAGACTATGAGATCATGAAATGTGGCGTGAAGGCTTCGTTAACTTGCCGTGTTCAACGCACAAACATCCAACGTAATATTGAACCTGCTACAATTCTGCTTGTTATGGGTAATGCACTTTCTCTTTGTATACAAGTTACCAAACATATATTATGAAACATCCATGTAAGAAACAGCGCTTTTATGATTTGACTAAAGCTAATTAAGTAACTTTAACTGAAACTCATCGCCCAAAAAAATAATCGAACTTCTTTGAGGAATCAATTTTACACGTCTATTACAAACGTGAAATATCAATATTAGCATTCATATTTAATATAGTGGTATCATTAGCAAATTATTCTGCCCATTTCTTTATTTTCTAAGAGATTACTGCAAGCGACACTCTTAGATAGTTAGTCGAAAATTATCGGTGACATTTAAAAAATGACCCATGTCACCATACTAAGAACCATCTACCCGTCAATTCATTTTTGTTTTCTTGCATAAATTAATTGGGATCATAGCTGTGAAGAAGCATTATGAACCACTAATAACACTGAAATCTCAAATAGAGATGTCAATGTTTTTTTTTATACTAGGCTTCTTTTGACTGTTTAAATGTTTAACCAGCCCTCCTACAAAAATCCCACATAACCAGGTAAAATCAAATATCTAAAGCTCTTACAACGTTCATGAAACGATTCTGCACACTTATATCTGGGTAAAGACTTTACAGACTATTACAGCCATCTATCCGGCACCCATCATCTGCACACAAGCTGACGTCTATTACACACTAAGCAACACCAACCTCGCCCTTAGAACCATAATAAATGTGTTGAGAAATGAGAGCTTTGCAAATCAATTTAGTATTGCTCTAAATACATGCCTCTTGCCCAGAATGTTTTTTAATTATTTCATTTTTATTTATTTCATAGACCAGCAGCAATGCCCATTGATTCCGGAAAAAGAAAGTGGTGGAAGTCCTGTTGTAGTAGTCGTGATAGTGATAATAGTGGTAATTGTCATCGTGCTTGCAGGCGTTGGTATCTTCTTGGCGTACCAAAAAGGTTGGTTTTTGAGAAGGAAATATGATTACAAACTAAATATATTTTGGTTTCCCACACTTACCAATTAATGTCACATGTCCATGTACAGTGCTTCCTCTAATAGCTAGTCAATATCATGCATCATAGAGACGTTCACAGTGTACTGTTACCCATTGTCATATATTTATGTTTTAGGAAAAATCCGATTACCAAGAAGAAAAACCAAAGACCCTGAGAAAGGAGTAAGTTGTTTCACTGTAGAACTAATCACGCTTCTAATGGATTACGGTTAGGTGTAGCATTGCACTATATTTTTAGTGTATTCAATCAGTCATGTCCATTGTTCTGGTTACTGTGTTTTGTTTGCATCAACATCTAGCCATTACACTTCCCTTTTTTATATTTCTCAAAGAAGTCTATAGAATTGAAGAAACCAGACTTGAAAGAAAAGGTAGCTGTTGACACTCATTTAATTTTATAGTTACGTGTTCTTGAGACACTTGCTTACTTTTGATTTCCAATGTTCACGAGTTTTGCCAAAAAGTTTTTTCTGTTCTCTAGTGTCCTATTTGTGTCAAATTTGTAAATTTAATTACTGTGTATTTAGTTTAGTACGTAGCTATTTTCTACATTTTGCATTTGAAAATTGTATCACGTTGTGCTAAACTTCACCACGTTGTGCTTAACGTCATACAATTTACCAGTCTTGCGAATAATAAAAACTGCCATGATATCCCATATGTATGCCATTACAAAATAAATCTTTATAACTGTCAGTCAATCCTGCTTTTCTACCTTCAATCTTCCAATTAACAGGAGACCAAAGTAGATGGGAAGGGAGAGCCTCCTGCAGAAGCAGACATCGGGGTAGCTGGAACCGTTGAAAAGGTTCTTTTTAAATTTTCGCAATTGTATATGTCACTCTGTCAGACATTGTTACTCAAGGTTTTTTTTTTCACATGTGTACAAAAGACTTCGCACTTCTCAGCACACTTACTGAATTAGTGACTGCTGTCCAATAATATATCGTACATTTTAACCAAAGAAAAAATAACTAGAGTAAATATTGCCTTTCGCCTGATCTGTTATGTCACTGGTATGTTAATATTTTTGATGTCACAAACTGTCAGAAACATAATTGTGCGTTAACAGTTATTGGAGGGAGGGTATTTAATTACAATTATCAAATTAAATATATTTAGGACGACATCTCACAAAGGTCATTCAAGAATTCCAAGAAAACTTACGTGCGGTAATGATGACTGTTTGAAGTCTCTTATAAATCCGTGCTATCTGTTGGTTTCGTTACTGTGTTTGTTTGGATTAACGTGTAGTCATTATTGTTTTCACTTGTAAACGTTGCCAAAGGAAACTATTGAATGGAGAAAATCATAGATTCCAAAGAAAATGTAAAAGTTGACACAAACAATTTTAAACATGTGTGAGCTTTAAGAAACTTGTTTTTCTATGTTTTCTTTTGGTTCGTTTTCTCTCTCCAATGGGCAGTAGCTGTGAGAAAGTTTGATTGTGTGTCCTTTCTATGTCAGATTACTCGTATTTCTGTATTTGTCTGCCTAAAGTTACATATATGAAAAGGAAACCAAAATTAAAACTTGTATCACGTTGTGATTGATGTAGCAACCTGATCTTTGAAATAACGTAAAACTTCCATGGTATCTGACACATTTGTTTAAAGTTTATTTGTTTAAAGTTAAACTTAACATATATCTTTTTCATTCCCTATTCCTACTTTCAATCAACAGGAGACTAGCACAGATGGAACGGAAGAGCCTTCTTCTGTAGTAAAGGTTCTCGTGCAATTTAAACCTCAAATGTTGCGTATATAATCAACTTACCAAACATTGTTGCTCAAGTGCTTTACATTTTTACATTTTAGCATTTTTTGTTTTACATATTCAGCACTGCTTATTATTAAAAATTGTTATATTGTGAAATAAACTTGTTTCCCTTGTTTTAGGGGGTTAGATTTCTCTTCTCAGTAATGGTCAGTAGGCTTTGATGAAGTTTAATGGTGTGTTTTTACATATCAGCTGATTCGTAATTTCTGCACTTGTCTGCTTTAAATGACATATATGAAAGTAATGTAATGTTGTGATTTAAATAATAAAATGACTTTTCAAATAATTTAAAAACTGCCATGGTATCTTACCTATATGTTACGTTTAAATTTACTTCAGAAATATCCCTTTCATTCCCTCTTCCTACTTTCAGTCTCCCGATCAACAGGAGACCAGCACGGATGGGAAAGGAGAGTCTTCTGCAGAAACAGACAAACTGATGCAAGAAACAGTCAGAAAGGTTTTCGTCCGATTCAAATCTCAAATAATGTGTATATCAACCTGTCAAACATTGCTGCTCGAGTTCTTTATGCTATTGCAAATAGAGTTGTATTTTTCAGCACACTAAATTATTGAATACTGTCGTATATTAATAAGAAATGACATATCATATACTAAAAAAATAATTTTACATTTGCCAATTTTAGGATACATTTAATTACAGCGTTCTCACCAATTTATCTAGGTAGACATTTCATAAGGATCAGTACTCCATTTTACATGCACATGAACAATTCAAACTGTTGTGCTAAGGCCACGCTCCTCTGCAACAGCGTGAAAAGCACAAAAAGTGTATTTGTCTTTCATCAGAAAAGCAATACTAGAAAAATACTCCACGAATTTGACGGTTTTGATAACTCATTTTCTAAAAAAATTCATTGTCCTTATATCAATGTTCATTTAGAAGTCAAAATCTCCAGATAAGAAATTCCCAAAGAAGAAAGTCATCAAAACGAAGAAAGAAGCTAAACCAAAGGTAGTTATATTCGAACTTCTTCTGGACTCAATTAAGTTAGCAAAACGCAAAGTACTTGTACTTTACAACATTATGATTCGGAAGCACATACAGCTCTTGTAGATAGATGTGATTTCATATACTCGCAGTGACCTTTATTCGCAGTGACCAGTGTTGAGATCAAATTTACTTCCATGGATTTTTGAATATACAGAAAAGAAAACAATAGAGTTAACTGTGAAGAAAGAACAACTTTCTTCTCAAACTAATTAATCAGGCCTTACGTAACGGAATTATGAGCATATAGACACATTTTGTTCTCTTCACAGGGTGCGAAATCACAAAAGAAAAAGGAGGCAAAGCTACAGGTATGTATAGCTACTTTCAGAGGAAGATTCATTAATGAAATTTTTCCAATATTATTCGCAGCAATAATATAAATCAATAATTTTAAATTACATTATCGTTATTTTGCTTTTTAAATCCACCAGGCAGAGTTCAATAAATCATTTGGAGCAATATTCGGGCAGGTGAGACATATAAGTGTTATCTACCAAGATTAAAGTATACATATATGTACAACCCACGTGACATCGCAGTATTTCTATAAATGTCTACTGAAAAAAGGCTTTTTTTTTTTTTTGTTCGTACAAAAAAATTACAATTCTCTCTGCATTATCTTACTTTTCAGGTATCGTTTCCTTTTTCACATAGTTCAAAACAAACATACTTTATACAAATGTCTTACTGGTAATTACACATGGAGCATACGTTACTTCTTATCAAAACTTCAATAATACATCTGTGTTCATGAGGCGATAATTCTCATTTAATTTCTCGTACCACGTTTACTAACAATTTGCTTTTGTCATACATGGTATATAATGTAATAATTCATAAATCTTGACAGAATAAATCAATCAATAGCATCGGACATTCACTGAAAGCCTCTTCGTAGCCACTAAAGGGTAAACGTTCACGTGAATTAATTTGATTTGAAATATGTTTTTCGACCTTAATATGAAATTTAAACTTATACAGAAATTCATCAAACAGTGGAATATCTTCATTGACCTTTTTTCCAAAAATATAATATTTCATATGGAAAATTAAAAAGTTGTATGGGTGCTTCAGTAGTAGTTTGTAACCAAAAAAGAAGTCTTCTTTTGTAAAGAAGAATTGCCGACCCAATATACATTGCTCCATGTCTAGAATAAAGAAAGAAGTAACCCGTCATTCCCAGAACAGGTGATCTATTGTTTCGATCTGGTCCCCACAGAAGGTACAAAGAGGGCTTTCTATAATTTTCATTTGATGACGTAATTTATTAGTCCCCAATATGGGCATTGTTACCTCATCAGTAATACATTGCTTCCAAAATCTTGGAACTGCATTGACAATACCATAATATATAGTGAATGGGCAGTACAGTATACCAAATTTCCGCATAAAAGAATTGTACGAAAGAATTTGATTGTTATCATCAAAAATGTCTTTTACATAGATAACACCTTTCTCGAATAAAAGGCTACTAAAAGGCTACTACATTGAAAATTATACTTTAAAAGAAACTAGATCTACACGGTTGAAAATCATGTCAAAGTTTATTCAACAGCACATATTAAATATATATGAATAATACATATGTTGGATTGTCAAAAAGAAGACATTAAAAAAGGTAACGAAATGTTTCAATTTTGCTTCATGTTACAGAGGTCGGAGTCTGAGCCACTGATAGATGAGGTACACAACTTTTATTGAACTTGAAAGACAGGGAATTATCTTCTTATGATGCAGCATGGCAAAGACGTTTTTTGACAAATGTGGGGCGCTGATTTTTATTTTTATTTATTGTTTCTTTTTTTTTTGTCTACAAACTGCTATTACGTTAAATCAGATTATTAGAATAATTTGTAATACAAAACGTGATACTCACTGTCATTTCATTTCTTCTCTGTACGGACACTGCAGAGTGTCCCTTAGCTTTTACATTATTCTGTATTTTTTATTTACTAGGGTAGAACGCTGATTCGGCAAGTATTACAAACTTTTGCCGACAAACACCAGGTATGAGCATTAATATATACCCTATAACTAGTTAACAATCGGTATTGCGTAGGTTGCACCAGGGGTGGAACATAACACAATAACTGTTCATAGCGACAGACTGATTAAAATAGACTGCTTAAAAGGCCATTGCGAATGCATAACCTGTGTCTGTATCAACTAATGACAAAAGTATTATTGTCCTATATAACACATATATAACTGCGTCACTGTTAAATTTCATGGCGAAGTAAATGACAATATGATTCTAACATTATGCGAAAAATCTTAGAAGAATTTCTATCGTGTGGAACAACGACTATCGACTTACAGCACATGGATTCCCCGATTGATAAATGTTTGTCATTTGAAATGAGCTTTGTATCTGTAAGTGCAATCTAAAAAGTAAAATTTTGCAATGAAAATATAGTAATTTTCCTTGGAGCTTAAAGCCTTAATAAGCCTAAAGTTGCCAAATGTCATATTCATGGAGAGATAATATTAAAACTTAGATGAAGCACTTTGGTGAAATATTTTAATAATAAATTCTATGCCTACACCCCGTCTTACATTTTGTATACTTGTCTCGATTTATATGTATATTGAACAGGTAATTTGTTTCTGCGAGTAATTGCAAGTAACTGGATCGATTTTCCATTGCACAAAAAACAAGTAATTCTTCCTTGCATGTAGTTTTGATGTATTTTGTTTCTTTGAATTGTTTAACAACTGAGTACTGCAATTAAGCATGGTTGCAAATGACCTTTTATGACTTTCATTTTTCACATAAATTAACTTAAATAAGAAGTCCGTTAAACATTTGTTTAAATAGGTACCGACGGGACCTTATTTAAGTGCCTTCATCGAGGGTTCAACACTTGAAAATCAGGTACGTAGCCCTTATAATAAGTTCGAAGTTATGAACGTGCACGTCGTTTCATTTTTTTTTAGTTCAATGTAAGAACAATGGAAGTAATAGCATTTACATTCTGTGTATTTGGATTTCTTTTAGGATCTGCTTATAATTTTGAAGTTCGTTCCCCTTGAAGTAGTAAATGATTTGGTGAGTACGGCAGCAGTACCTACACTAGAAAAAAATACGTGTGTATAACCTATCAACGAAATAATAGCCAAAATGTAATACCCGCTATAAATGTAATAATTTTAATCGTAAATGTAATAATAGATCCTAGCATAATTGTAACATATCTTAACCATAAACATAATAATAACAACCCAGCATTTTTTTTTTTTATGCGTTGAGCTATATAAAGGCTTTTGGAGTAATTGTGGTCATGACTTGCATGGCATCGATTGATTGAATTACACAGCGTAGTGCACCTCACTGTTAAAATCTGGGACACGAGATCTGCTGACGAACAATTATATGAGACGATTGCATTTTTTTCCAATACAAGGCTACACAAATATATGTACGTACAACATTCTGTCGCTAACACTGACAATTAACAGATCTTATCTTTTCATACAGTAATATGCCTAGGCATAACTGTTTCATCCCCGTTTCCCGAACTGCCCATAAATTTCTGGCTTAATGTATGGGCCTGCCTTCATGGTAATACATTCTGGAGCTCGATGGATCGTGATTTTTCGTCAATCGATAGGGGATAGGGGGACGTGCCCACCCTCACCCTGGAAAAGTGGAGACCCAGTATCCAATATTGCCCACCTCTGATATGCTGAAACACTTTTAAGTGCCTTTGGTTTCAATACTCGAAGTGTATTAGTACAATATGAGATCTTTCATGTGTAATTATTCTTCCATCCCCTTGTATTGTGGTGTCAATCCCCGTGCCAAGTTAATAACGTTGCAGTGTCAGTTGGTCAGTTGATTGGAATAAAGTAATGGACCGGTAATGCATGTGAAGGGGAACATTGGGGTAGGAAGACTGTGGAACACATTGTAAAGAAGAAACAAAGAACCCGACGTTCCCTATGAAGTTTGTAAAATTTTCATGGAGGAACTTCAACACCGTTGAGAGAATTATCATCTTTAATATCAAACAAATGCACTTTACCCCAAACTCTTACAAAATGATGATTAAAATCTATTGTGTTTAACATAAACCCAGACAACGTTATTTTCTGCGATCTGACAAGTAGTTTGGGGTGTGGGGGTTGTGGGGTGGGCTTGTATTACAATCGATTCAATGTCGTTCCGCCTAGATAGTCCTGCCCAGACGGTTCACCAGAACGGTCATCACCCTCAGGAGAGACCTCCCCTGCAGAAAGACCGCCTTAAAAGCGTTTATCATAGATGTATAACTACATTTACCAAAAATCTGCCAAACGTTTCCAAAAGCATTACAATTTGCAACCCCCTACATGAGTGAAACCTGAATCGGTCTGCGAGGTGCCATTTCCAGTGAGATCGGCCTATTTGGCAAGTATTGTAAAACAAATTCTTCTACAATACGATGGTCGCTCCTCTTAGATAGTATCAAAGAGAGCTCAGTTTGAAATTCTCTGTTCGTCTCAATGTATACACATAGATTAACAGAAAAAAATGACAAAAAATCTAGGATGAATTATAAAAAAGAGATTTGATTTCCAGGAAACACTATTTTCACCTCAGGAGACAAGCAAAGTTTGAGGACTATTCCCTCCTTCCCGACCCCATCTATCAGCATTCTATCAGTTAATTAGTCAATCCTTCAGGCTGGCCTTCCTCTTTCCCGTTCTTGTCAAATAATCATGGGAACGGAAGTGTTACCGTAACATTTTAAGTTACAATAGAAACTTGTGTAGAATCATCCGGACCATGAACTGACCGCGGCGCCTTGCGTACTCCCAAAATTAACATTATCAGCCAGCTAGCTACACACAGACAAAAAAATGAAAGTGGTATATAACATAGCAGACTTTGTCTTTGGGATATATTCTGTCCCAATAGGCATTTTCAAAATATACCATTATTGTGCCAGTGGGACCAACAAAGGTGAGATGATCAGTAGCACTGCTACACCTATATTGTCACTGTTACTCCTTTTACAGTTTGATTACACATTTGACATCCACTATACACCAAATTTGTTCACCCAGTATTACTCTCTTACCATATGGTTGGTGCCATCCGTTGATTTCGTTGATTACTTTGATCCCATTCGTTGATTTTCCAGAACCCTTAAAACGTCCAACAGATGATGTTTTGGCTCAATCTCAGTGGACGTTATTATAATTGTTACAATTGTTTAAGATCATTACAGTTATGAGGGGAATTACATCTATGGTAACATGTATTACATTTATGGTGCATATTACGTTTAAGGTTAATTATTACATTAATGGATTGTATATTACTGCTGACTGGATTACGATTACCTCAAAGATTACCTCAAAGTTATCAAAGTTATGTAAAGGTACCCAAAGAAATACTAGAATGGTTACAGTTACAGCATAATCTTGAATTAACAAGCCAATGCTTAAACAATGACAAATTGTTCGAAGTAAGATCATGATCTTAGGGCTTCTGTGACAAGATGTAGAGTAAGGTGGTTAATCACAGCGCTTCACATTTTTAATTGTACAGTGCTAGTAACATTTGCTTTCTCTTTTATAAGAAGAAAAGAGTAAGCTCAAATATTTATTATGACATCTTGTTAAAAATAGTAATAGTATTAATAATACAAACTGTGGTTAAAATATTATGCGTGTGCCTCGTTTTGCCCTCCTAGATATCCGTGAGTGATATGGTGGATATCTTTCACAAAATTTGCCAAAAGAATCAGGTAAGCAGATGGTACCAAACAATATCCTACTTTGGTAAATATCATGTGACATATTCAAATGAAGAGGATGAAATTTATGTCCTATTATCAATATGCTATCATCTTACGAAACGCACTCTACAAGCCAGTCATCTATTTTTTACTCACAAACTCGCCAAAGAAATTTCTTAAACTACTACGCATGCTATGAGATACTGTGATGCATTTATTGATATGACTTTTAATGTGTTACTATTAAGAAGGCAGCAAATCTAAATGAAGTCAATACGTTTTTGTAACACAATAATGATGATGATTTTGTTAGACTAATAAGCTTATAATGCTTAAGTAATAACATTTTTTTCTCAGGTGCCCGACAGCTGTCTTGAAACTGCCCGCGAGCAATACGGAAAGGGAACGGTGAGTAAAATAGAAATTGCTGAGAACAAGACTCTTATAAAATAATATCTTAATGAAACGTAGATTTATGCAGTATTGTCAGACAAGTTTCAATCATTCCAAACTTTACACGCTTTGATCTGTGTCTGAATCTAATTTTTTTTTCATGTTAGAGTGATTTAAATGTCCTAAACTGCTTGCATAGTTAACATGCTATGAGTCTTAAAGGGGATATCAGGGTTTGACTGAGAAAATTCACCTTTAGTTGATTTTTCTTTCTAAACTGATTATTCACCGAAATATACTAAAGACGATGGGGAGGTGTTTGAAGGTAGGAGAAACGGTAAACTTAATATTTGTCCTGTACAAAAAAATAAACGTTCATGTACAAGACAAGACAGCCTTCTCTATACGATGACCAATCATTGCGTAAGACTGAGATAACGTTTTATGAATAATCATAACCGAATGTTTACGGTTTCCATGCTGTTCGAAAGTAAACAAGACTTAAGTGATAGTTGATGACACATACAGCACACGTAGGCTACGTATGAAATAGGAATCCCCACCTCCTCATACCTTTAAAAGGCAATAGTATTGAATATTCATATTAGATTCGATGAATATGAATGTTACAAACTTTCGGAGTTCTTCACCAATTTCTTTGGGAATTTGACTCGTTTCTCAAAATTATCCACATGTTTTGAGATTATCTTGATCATATTTGTTAGTTATAACGTATTGTACGATACCGGTAGGGAATTGTAGTGAAATAAATTATGAAAATAAACCCTGATTTCTCCTTTAAGCCGTTTAATTAATTACCATTTTTCCTCATTCAACCCTCTAAATTTGTCATTTACTGTAGTGGTTTAAATGTCTTCTTAATATCAAATATTATTTTGTCATGTAAGTCTTTCAATGATGTGAAAGTAACACAGATATATCAGTCAGATAAAATCCACCCATCTACGAACGATGATTTCACTTATTTCTTCTTTTCTTTTGAACTTTCAGATTACAGCTACAGACTTTGCTCAAATTACATCACCTATCAGAGGTCCAGTGAGTATGGTACTTACTGTTTATAGTAACATATCCGTTGTTTCTTGTATATTGTTTGCAATAACTACATGCTTTTAAATTTTTTCATGAAATTTAATGTATATCCTCATCATAGACAAAACGACTCGAAGAGCTTATCAAGATAGTGAAGGACTCCGCTCAAGTGCAGGTATGCGTTTGATCAAAATGAAGTTACTCTAAGGTATGAGTTTTAGTTTGTTGGATAACTAGCCAAAAGATATCAACAAATTCAACTACTCTCTTTCAGGACACTGAATCCGAGGCAGCTGATGCGTTGGTGCAATATGCTGTGATAAAACCGGTAAGGATTTACTATTTAAATCCCATCGAGACACCGTGAAATTGAACTTACCGATGTAAGTAACATTTACAATTATTTACTTTGAGTAAGAAAAAAACCACATCTACTTTCATCTATTTTTGCAGCTCGACGACAGTGATCGACATCGTAACATAGACTACACTGGAAAAGCTTCTAGTAAGGTATGTCCGACAAGATCTCTAAGTGGTATTTAAATCCTCACATAATAGATCCTCATGTTACACCCTATCATTCTAAAGAAAGAGGGTATTGAAATGGATATACCTAAACATAGATAATGTAGTAAAAATGCAAATATCTGTAGTAGTGATTAACATATGTTTTATTCCTTCGATAACTCATTTACTGTCATCTAACAAAAATTTACCAGCTGTATGTAACGGGTATTGAAAAAGGTACATCTTTACTGAAGTGACTAGAACGTCTAGTATATATACCGAACCGGTTAGGATATTATTGCTGCAGCCATTAAAATGTCTTACTGTTTCTCTACAGACCAAATGCACATTGTAATCACATTGTGTGCTTTAATGTTTTCTTTGACTTTCTTCCTTTTTTTCGTATGTATCAGTCACCAAATGTACCTTTACACTGAAGGACATGTTGGCAAACGTACAACAAAATGTTAGCATGTGTATCCTCTGATTTCGTTGAGCACTTGAAAAGTTATATGTTCGAAGAATAAGAAGACATTCATTAACAATTAACAAGACATTCCACTCTTATGATTCACAGATTAATTACACTAAACTAGTGCAAGTCATTCAAGAGAGATACAGTGAGGTAAGAAAACATCTTAGCTTTAAATTCAGACTAGGATATCGTTGAAAAAATGCTTTGTGACAGACATATGAGATAAACATATTTAAACATTTTTATTACTCTGCAGGCATCAGATCAAACAAATTTGCACGTACTCTTAAAGACCATTGCAGAAACGGTTCTTGTAAGTCAGAAGCATTGAATACAGTCAATTGCTTGTAAATTGCTTTTTTAATTATCCATATGGGGGCTACTATATATTATGTTTCCTAGACATTCCTTTACCCTAACTGAATGTCTCTTTAAAATATTTAATCTCAGTAAATTAATATATTTACCGTCACTGTACAATGTCAAGTAATCGTTTTCTTAATCAACCTTCGCGTCATCTATACACTGTATGAAACTTAAATATTACATCCTGACAAAATCTGCCAAAGGGACATAGAGAGACGTATTGAGAGTGGCATGATATATCAACCTTGCTGTAATAATCAACCTCTAATGTAATACTTCAGCTGATTTTGTAACAATTAATATTGTTATAATTTATCGACCATTTGTATTACAGGGAATCAACCACTAATGTAATAAATGTCTGAATGAAATATGGAATAAATCGCTAATGTAGCAATGTATTAGTGAAGTATGAAAACAATAAGAAATCGATATTCAACATAGTATGGAGAGTGACAAAGAAACATTGTCACTGGATGGACAATGCTGTTTCATTGTATTCCCTCAGCCGATAATACAGAAGTTTTGAGAAAGTTATTCCGTCAGGGTTGAACAATTGATAAGCAATAGTTCAAACTGAGAAGTTGGACCCAGTCTTATACTCACTTATACGACTGCAGAATTTTGAATGACGCAAGTTTCTAATAAAGCGATGAAGACTGATTGTTACTGATTGTCTACAAACTCACTCAAACTACATAGGGATCTTCTACAACTCGAAATGATAACCAGGAACTTAACTACCAAATGCAAATTAGGAAGTAATTACGATAATAGATATTGGTACCCATTATACTTCAAATATCCCAGTATTTCAAGCTCCTCAACTACAGTAAAGGTAATATTACCCTACTGGAATAGCATTCTAATCCCCGATGTCACCCCTTCAGAATCTGGTCACATCATTGTGATTACTGCATTAGCGATTTTTTTTTCATATTACATTTCAATAAATATATTACATCAGCGACTGTTTTCTTAGTGGTCGATAAATTTAAGGAACTAGCGGGGGTAGACTTTTGTGGTCGTTGTTACACTAGCGGTTATTTTTCATAGCGTTAGTGGTCGTGGTTACACTGGTGGGATATACATGTCAGTAACTTTCTTTTCCTTTACGATAAAAACTGTAGTCTACGTTAAATATCGACAAATATCCTCACATCTAGGTAAGAGAGAAAGGAAAATTCAAAGAAGAGATCATGGCGATTCTAAAAAAACAACCGGAAGAGGTGAAGGTAGAGGTAATGAGGCCAATTCTAATACTAATATATTACTATGTTTCAATAACGGTTACCAAAGTGCTCCAAAATCTTATCGAGTTTCAGACAACATATGTGTCTTAATTCAAAAGGTCTCTAGTGGTAAACCTATAAGTTTGATACTAAGTTTTACCAGAAGATTTAAAACAAAAATTCGCTTTCTAAGCCATGTTAATCTTTACCAAGTATCCATGAAATATACGAGGATTAGTATTTTACAATACTCAGGAGACCCGGTTTCCCATCTACATAAGGAGCCCAACGTCAGATGTTGGATGTGAATCAAATGACAAAGTTACCATTTTTTCTATGATTTACGTCACTTCGTTAATTACTGCGAATATAAAATTTGAGACTCTTCCAAAACCTTAGTTGTACATCAACATCATCAGTTCCTTGAACATTTTTAAATAAAGTTGTGATATAGAGCCATGATGTTTGCTTGTCTTACACTACAGGAGATACCCAGTGTCCTCGTGAGACTTATCCTTTTCAGCGTTGAAAGAAATGTGGTAAGGAATTGTTTTCCTACGTTTGGTAATCATCCATTGTAGACCATAACTTTCTTTTTGTAAAAGGTTTCTTAAGATGATGCATAAAAATGATCCTAAAATGTTGATGTAGATGTATGTTAATATTCAGAAATATTAATTGAACATGAGGATTTGATACCGTAACTATATATTTCCAACAGAACACCCAAGACGAATGCATGGAAATGTTACATTCCGGAATAAAGAAGAAAAAGGTAGGAATATAGGTAAATGTTAGCAAAATTTGGACCTTGTTACTTTACTTTCATAATGCTACCCATAATGACAAAATGCAATCTTTATTCTTACAGCTTGAAAAGTCCTTGTTCAAAAGTCTACCACGATATTCGCTCACTGAAGGATGCGTAAGTAAAATGACGAGCTCTGCTACGACCATGCCCAACCCATTTCTTCTTGGTATTAATCACTTTGAAAACGAGACTTATTAAATTTGAGTTTTTTTACTATGTAAGAAAGTGCGATGAATCCTATTAACTAATCTCTTTCTAAATTTGTAATTTAATTTTAGGAAGATTCTAAAACTGGATAGTCCAAAAAATGGACATTAATTAGCAGATAAAAGTCTTAAATGTAGCACTGGGTCGCATGTTTACTGATGGTACGGTAATAGAATGTCTTCGAATGTTTCACTGACACATAAATGGGGCCTTTACTGCAGACATTTCAAACCCCATATAAATATCGGTGGCAAAATGGCTATTTACACGTGTCCTTTTGTAAATCATTATAAGCAATAAAGCAATTGAAATCCATTTTAAAGAATAAATGAACCCTGTAGGTGTAAAGTCGTGAAAATGGGCATTGCTATTTGCTGGAGATTTTTAAACCTACTTCCTTTAAATATGTACAATTCTTATCTTGATTTCTATTGACCTTTTATAGGTAAACAAGACGGTTATGTTTGAGATTCTACGGAAAGCGTTACAAAGAAAAGAGGTAACATTCAACAAATTCTGTTTTTTTACAATTAATTCCATTATTGCCGAGGAAGAAGAAAAATATGTTATAAAGAAAGAAATGTCATTCCACTGTGGATTTATGGTCAGCGCCAGTTGTGATTCGTTGTCAATTATAAGTGAATGAGAGACCTTGGTATAAAATCGTTAGCAGAAATATATTCGTATAATTCTAGACACGAGACATGTGTTATTATCGATGATCGATGATCAGACAAGCAAACATAATTAAAGGCAGCTCTATATTGTTCATCTTTCGAGTTTTTATCTCTCTGAAATGCAGATAACCGAGGACGACTATCTCCGAACTTGTGAGTCAACATTGACAAATCATCAGGTAAATAGCTGACACTTTTATCATTTGTGAGACCGATAAAAAAAAACAAGTAAAAAAAAAATATCTGATATACGTCACTTTGTTTCTGTCGTCAGGTTGAAGTCAGTGAATACATGGACGAACTGATGAAAGCAATCGAGGAAAACTTGGTACATTTTTTTTTGTTCATTTTTCAATAACTTTTTATATGTTTAAATTGCGAGATAAGAGCTTAATTACTGTAGCATATTCAGAAAGTTTGATGATATGAATACACATTTTCCTTTTTTCAGCTATATCGCAATTTCAAGTGTTTTAACCCTACATTTGATTACTCATTAGCTATTGATATTACGTACTTGATTTAGTCTAAATTTTATTGCACCTGATGACTGATGCAGCGACTGATATTGGCATCTGCATCACTGACGTTACTGAAAAATTACTGTATATTTTATATTGCAATGCACGATTCTTATTACATTGCTACCATTTAATTGGTGATAAACGCACCATGCAGGTATCTAAAGAAGATATGATGGAAGAACTCCGCAGAAGTGAAATGGAAAATGTAGTAAGAAAAACTTTTTTTTGAGAATGTGTTGACAAAATCTTAAAATCATGTGTATTGCTGAAGTTGTCTTAACACATGACTTGAGTAAATAAGTATCTAATATATATCAACCAAAATATAACAATAGTGTAACATCATAAGTTGTTACTACTTGACTTGATTAATGGCTATTTATTGCAATTATTATTCATAGGCATCTCACGTTTTTATCTAGTATCCAAATGCATTGTAACATGTTCAAACTTTAAGAGAATGAATGAAATTTCAATTCAGATGGTAATAAACTACTCTCGGGTTTCGTTTCCTGTCGTTAGATGTAAAAATTTAAGTTTATGTCTGAAGTTTAATAGTTCTTCACTGCTTATTTTAATAAAGTGCTTTACGAAAGTTTTTCAAACAGTTAAAAAGTTTTTTCTATACTTTCCTTAAGATTAGTGTATTTGGTTTTGGGGTACCAAGTGTGTCTTAGCGCAAAAATGCAAAAATTATTTATGTTGGTTCCTAGGAAAAGAAGCCTTTCTACTGCTTCAAGATAAATTACCTTCTGAAGAGAAAACAGGTAAGATACATACCTCACTGCATGAATTTTTATCCTAACCAAGATATCAGTGGTAGTTAGTGCAGTTTTCCCACTTTCATATTCACAGCTGAACATTGAGGAATACAAAGAAGAATTACAAACTGCTGTGGATCATAACTGGGTATGTGAGCCACCAAATTATTTGTTTTTTTTTTTTGTTTTTTGTTTTTTGGAAAATACATTTTTGACACTGGTATTAGTTTATAAGATATAAGAGTAACACAAGTATTACATGCATCGTGCATAAGGAATTAGGCAATAAAGTATATTGAAATAATTTATATGGGACTGCAGTCGATGAATAACGCCAATGGAATTTGCATTTACGTATCTGATTTTGAAGTATACGTAATCCACAACTATTAATACCATGCTTTACTCATAATATGAGAAAATATTATTTTCTATGAGAGTGAATTTTCATGCTCTAGAATGATTTAAGCCTTTGCAATTTTCTTAACATTATAGGTTAAAAGAGACCACATCATTGAAGGTTTGCAAGACGCCTTACAAAACGATTTGGTAAGTATGTTTATCAGAACATATAACTTGACTTATAAACTGGAACATAGAAGATTAACTGATGATCAAATTTGAGAAGTGCAATGTTTGAAAATCATGGCTTCCTCCTGTGACAATATTATTCTTTGACAGATAACAGAAAAACTATTTCTAAGTCAATTGAAGGAACTTCACGAAGGACGTGAGGTAATTTGTCTTTCTTTATACACTCTCTTCATAATGCCTGCCTTTTGTGTAAAATTCATGTATGCGACCATTCACACGACTTTGTTTGTTTTAACTTCAGGCAGAAGCATTCTTATACATGAGAAAATAATTTACTTTAGAAAAGACGAATCAGTATTAAAAGTTGTAACAAGATTAGGACCAATGGAACACAATAATACAGAAAGAAAATAAAACTTCATGTTTTGTTGTGTAAAAGACACGTGTTTGTTTCTTTAACATATGTAGGTAGACAAACATGTGGAAGCTTTGAATCTTTCAAGAAAATTGGAGCTGGTAAGCACATTCCATTAATTATATAGCTATTGGGCATTATGTTCTTTAAGTTCACTTTGGAGCTTTTGGTATAGAGACATAATAATTTGTTATATTCAAAACGAATATAACTCAATACTAAGGACTGCAAAATGTGTTATGTGTGATTTCTCGAAGGAGCAGATACGAGAAACTCGCTAATCTATTAATATGTCACCTTGCAGATTACACAACAAACACTTCTGCATCAGCTAAAGGAGCTTTTGTCGAGGGGAGAGGTAAGTTGTTTATATGACTGACCATTTATTTCCGTAGATGCCCGGCAGATGTTCACAAGTTTTCATGGAAAGTTCTAATTTTACGAGAAAAAAACTGCATCATCGAAAGTTCTGTTCCAGCTACCATTCCGAATAACAACTTCATTCAAAATAATATACAGAAAATATATTTACTTACCTACGACATTATTCTCAACAGCTTCAGTCAAGTGGATTTCTTTCAACAATTGCGGATTGTTTAGCGAAAAAACTGGTGAGTCACTATTCATTTTGAAACACGATGTACTGCATTAGAAGACCGGCTTTCTCGTTAATGGAAACAGCAAACTTTCTATTGTTTCTGAAAATAAAATTGAAATGAGAGGTTAATATATATTTTAGTATTTTTTCATCTTCAGATTGACGAAAAACATTTCTTGCAACAAATGAAAGATGTGCTGACAGATGACAAGGTAAAATTTTAATGCTTATGCATTCATTTTTGAATACGTCGAGGGCTACTAGTCTACTGCACTTGAGATACAAGTTAAATGTTTAATGATTCTTTTTTGAAATCTAACAGATCAATTTCCAGACGTACAAAGCGACGCTTGAAGACAGCATTGGAAAGAACATGGTAGGAATGTTCTTCATATTATGGCATGGGTTTTACTTTGGTGTTCACTTTACCAGTGCTCCGTCTAGCACTTCCTTTGACACAACTACCAACTGTTATTTTGAATAAATGTGTGAATTTAAATGTGTAAACAACTGACAGTATAGTACCAAATTAACTTCTGAAACATTTTAAAGCAGTATTTTTTTCCCAGTAGTAATGTGTTAAAGATATGACCATTTCATTTTATCCCAGTAAATCATATATTCATAAATTATTTTAAATGTCTCTAAACACAGCTAAACCAGGAAATTTACCTGATTGAGTTAGATGACCTCTGGGCAAACAGAAAGGTTAGTTACTTTTGTTATGTTGCTTAGTAATATTTCACTCTATATACTATTACGGCACTTGTAAGTACCAAATTTATCTCTTCACAAAGAAACACAGAAATAGGAAATTTATTTCTACAAAATTGTACATTTTTGTGTTTCTGGAGTTGACTTAACCTGACAGTATCATCTATTTGATACAAAGTAGCAGGTCTATATTGATATGTCAATATGAAAATCCGAACGATTTTCTGACTTATGTAGCTAATGATACACCGAAAAACACAGATTACATCTACAGAGATCCTGCTACTACAATAAATGAAATGGCAACGTGGTATGTAGCGCACTGATCAGACAATTCTTTCTGCAAGACTAATGCTATGGTTTGTAACTTGTCGTCACAGATTGAACAGGCTGACTACATGGGAGCAGTACGAAGTTGCTTAACGAGCAAATTGGTAATGTTTTGTAATAGGTCTATATTTATTACGGAAAGTATTATATTACATAGTACGTAATACATATACTGCATTAAGATAACATTGTTCAAACATTTTGAAAATTAACCTAGGACTGTCTTGCACTTGTTAATAGATATATGTCTCTGTTTCATTTGAAGCACCTGTGAAGGATCAATGCATAAGTTGCTTCAAGAAGTTACTAGACATAATTGTAAATTCATTTTTTGCAGTTGGATGAGGAAGCTTATTCCAAACATTTACTAAAATTACTGCAGCAAAGAAAGGTAAGAATATTGCGGATAACACAAATACTAATTGATGTAGCACAGTATTGTAATTTGTAAATTGCTGTAAATATTTTTTCACGTATTTTTGTTGGTATGAATGACAGTTTTAAACAATTACTATTCATATTCGACAACCATTTACTTTTTCAAGCATGTTATGCATTATTTATGCCAAACGATCTTTTTGATTATCCACACTACTATTACAGTTGAAAGACACGGAGGTCATCTGCGAACTGAAAGAAATCTTTACGGACTCCTTGGTGAGCTTAAGATGTCAAATGAAATGAAAAGAACAATCTTTGTTTCAGTTTATTTTTCTTTCTTTTTGCCGTTTCATTTTGGCATTAAGCATGTATGCACTCTTATCCTCATTTACAATTAAAACTGTAAAGCATATAATTCATTACGCAAAGATTAAAATTAAATGTAAATTTTATTTCAATATACTTAGAAAAAATATGCTCTTATTCTGAAAAAAAAAAGTCTGACATTCATATACAACATATGTAAATGCCACTGCAATCTTGATCTTTTAAGGATTATGTCGGTCTCTTTGTAGATTCAAGATACAACATTCTTCCAGCAGTTGCAGAACGTTGTTAAGGTATCAATTGAATATACTCTTTAAGTATGCAGTGCTTGTCCTATTTACTAAGGTAAAAAGTAGAAGTTAGTGATTCACATTTTATTGATAAAGCCAAAAAAGGTTAATATATTTTATTCAATACATATGGAATGACTGTCATTACAGTTATCCAACAGATCTTTGATGGAAGAGTTGGAATCATGTCTTAAGGAAAAAGTGGTAAGTCTTCTTGTAACTTGGAAATATTAATTTGGATGTATATTACTTTTGGCTACTTGCCTATACGCATCAGTTTTCTTATCATCTTTACGAAATATCACATTAAAAATATATTTCTTACTCTCTTAGATCGACGTCGACATTTTCTCCACTCAACTTCATGCAAGTCTCCAAAGTAAGGAGGTAAGTAAATTTTTATGCGTATATATCTTTTAAAGTTAGGCATACAATACTTCCCACTAATCTTTTGGTGATAAATCATTTGCTTTCGATTATCTTTGTAATAGCTTCAAGTGGACAACTTCCTGGAAGGACTACAACACTGTTTGCAGAATAATCTGGTAGGGTCATGTTCTTTGAGTTATTTTTTTCAGAGTGTGTTGAGGAACTGTGACTTGTGCACATCCTGAACAATTAATATATGTCATTTCCAATACGGGAGCTCATTTTTAAGCACCGTATCTGTATGCATCTGTGATTTTAATGAATGAGCAATCTCTTCAAATAAGTCCGCACGAGAAATGAAATGAAATAATTACAACGTAAACGGCTCAGTTATAATTTCCCATTTAAATCAAATCACATGTTATTTTGATTGTAACAGAAGTATTGAGTGACACTTCCTATGATGAGTTGACCAACAATTTTATTTTTTTTTACTCTCTTGAACAGATAAATGTAACATTTTACTTGTCAACCCTTCATACAGACCTAGAAAACAAGCTGGTACGTGGATTCGCTCTGACAAATATTTCTTGTTTTCAGGATACACTGAAAACTCATTAGGCTAACGATGTTCCTTTATTTTGGGATGTAAAACTCTGAAAGTGTTCATACTTTTTTCAGTATATCCATTTTACACAGTGTCTCATTTGTATAAAAGTGCTTTGCTATTTTACTTTTCCACTAATTTACAGTTGACACAAGACATTTTTGTGAACCAACTCACGACTGCAGTGAAAAAATCGAAGGTACTGCTGTAGGAAACCTATGAAATAAAAAAGTTATTTTACGTTTTAATGATATTACCTGAAAATATTCTTGTTTCATTTCATATTGCACGTATTCTCTATTACTCATTAAATCTAAGACGGACATTTAATGGAGTAAGATCTATGCCCCCAATCTCTACCTTTTATATAACGAACCTTACATATGTGTAACGTGGATATATCGCGACAAAAAGTGATCAGTATTCGGCTAAATGTCTTATTCTCTTCAGCTGGAGGTTGACACGTACGTCAACGAAATGAGGATATGCTTGCATCAAAGACTGGTTCGTATAAACATTTTGCATCTTACCCTGATTTTAAATGTAGCTGTAAGATATATTTGGTTACTGCTTTGCTACAAAAAACACAACCTGTATTGATTCATCAACCAAATTTTATAAAATTACAGATTATATTTCCTAGCCTTTGCACAATTGTGGTTCATCATGTTTGCTACTATTTGTTGTCCTTATAATGATATGTATAGTTCACTCTCTTAATTCACAGATTCAAGAAGAGACTTTCATATCTGAGCTACTAAAGGTTTCAGATGATGCTGAAAAGGTGATAATCTTTTTTTAACCCTCTGCACGTATGATGCTGTAGCATTCCTATGAAAGATAGTTTACCTAATCAATGTTCAATTTTTGCTCAACAGATGAGTACAGACAAATTGGTTTCCGAAATGAAGAATTGTCTAGCAAAGAAACTGGTATGATGAAATTTTCTAGCGTGGATACTGTTTTTTTTTTTTTTTTTTTGCTCGAATGCATTTGCATTTTGAAGAGATTTCAAGATGACATGTTGCCGGTTGTAATTTTTCTCCTTGACTTTCATGACACAAACATTTATTTCAGTCTTTTGTGCACCTCTCAAAGCTTAAAACCAGCCTCATACCATTAAGTTCACTTTACAGATAGTACCACTTAAATTTACTCATAATGCTCTAAATAAATCGACTTGCAATTACTCAAGAGGTACTGTAATCTTTGACATAGAAAGAGTACTACGTTGAGTAATTGCTTTGGTATAAATTGACTTATTATATGACATATTTCGTGTCTATGTACTACTTTCATATCTGCACTGTCACGTGGTTGTCCTTCGTTTTTTGATTGCAGATAAGTGCAGAGCTCTTTGGCAGTACTCTTTACGACTTGCTTAAGAAAGCAAAGGTGTGTAAGAAGAATGACCACACTTCAGGTTTTGTTGTAACAATATTATGTTAAATAAAAACTTTTTTTTTTCATTTATTTGAGTTGTTTGCACCGCGCCAGTGACAAATTGCATGGTTGTAGTTAAGCCAATCACGAGTGTATTCTATCCGAGTCCTGACTTCAGTTGCTTATCTGATATTTGATACTGCCCCCACGTGATTCGTTAAGGTTTATATCTGGTTTTGAGAAGAAAGCTTTCTCTAAATGTTACAGACAACCGATCGTCTAATGAATTGCATGAACACCCATGCGTAGCTTTGAACAGTATACTTTCACCTGTGAGTACTTTACTTGAGTACAAAAGTCAACGTTTATCACAGCGCCGTTAATTTATTGCAAACAATACGTTAAACTACACTGCCAGGTACAATGAGATGATACGTTGTTTTCTGGGAAAGACCATGTATTCTCTGAAACCACGAAAGGATCTAAGAGTGTTGGAACTATCAGTGTCTTCGTTCAATCCTGCAAATATACTTATAAGGAATACACTTATCACTGTTCACAACACTCTTGTTCACCTTTTTAATCATGCTTAATATTGTTCGAGACTTCACGTATCCATTACTTTTCATTCTCAAAAAAAAGAGAAAAAACAGTTATCCTTTACATTGCTAACACTCAATATCCGTGTCCAACGCACTACTTCTCTCTTTGCAAAAGTGAACGGCCTGTCAATCCATGATACTAACCATTATCAATGTGGTGAAATTGTCTACAACTGTTTTAATAGCCGATTACTTGATACCCTAGGACATTTCTGTAAGATTTGCCATGAAGGTTTTTACAAATTTATGCAATTTTGTAAATGAGTGCGCGAGGCATTGCTATATCATTCTAACATACCTACTTCATCCACCGTTCTTTTTCATCCTCCGTTCACTTGTTCGTTATGTTGTACTTCGGGCATGAAATTCCCTTAGATTAAACTTCACTGATTACCTATAGTCTTCCCATTTCACTTTCACACAAAAATTGAAACGCTTTCTTGTGATAATATTCTTGTTATAATCTATCATATATATTGCATATATGTGTTTGTTCTACTGTTTTTCATAGCCTTATTTGTTTTTCATTAGTTGTTCTCTCCGGATTGTGTTATTGAACAATAGTCCTATGGTACATAATTTTGAAAAATTACCGACACCATGTCTTGCTCTTATCACATAAATAGATTGACCTCGAGCAACTGATAACAGAATTGCAACATGGTTTGAAAAGCGAATGGGTGAGTTTTCATATTACGTAAGGTGTTCTTTGCATATTCTCAAAAGTTATTCTTATTGATTCACAGAAATGCTCACTCTTTCCATATGTTCTTTGATAGTTATAATATATGTCAGAAACAAAGAGTGCAGAGAAATGCAAACATGACACCTTTTTAATCAACGAACTATTACTGCACTGCCACTACTTACCTAAGTAAAATACCTGTTATAGAGCTGCTATACATGAGTCTGAAAAGAATTCTTTTTCTTCTTCTAGATAAATGAAGAAATATTCCTTTTGCAATTAACGAACCTTTTTACTGGAAAGCAGGTACTGTCGATTTTACACGCTGTTCTATGCTTGTTCAGTTTCACCGATCCCAATCTCACTACATGATAATAATGTCTGACAATCTCCGCGCTTTTCTATTTGTATCTCATTACAGTTGAGTATTGAAGAACTTATGACAAAGCTACATGAGTGTGCCAGCAAAAAATTGGTAAACATCATTTCACGTGTTACAATGGATGGATTGTCCGTAGATCATTTGAAAAATGAATGTAATATCAGAGCAATATTTTTAGAATTTTATTTCCGTCCCATCATAGTAAAACTAATGATTGAATCGCATTCCTCGTGCTATCCATATCCTTAATAATTTGACTCATATCTGAAAACATTGCAACTGTACGATAATGTTACATAATTTGCCCTGATAGATAAACGAGGAGAAATTTTTGAGTCAAGTGAGCAGCTTATTCATCGGCAAAAAGGTGGGTAATGCTAATTAGATTTTATACTAATTTATACGTATGGATGGAAAAGTTATGTCATGTAATAACTTCTGAACAACAGAAACAAACCTCGGGAGTTTTGTAAATTTTCTTAAATTTGTCTGACAGTGTCATTGCTGTTTAACGTTAATCATACGGCATCGTGGTCAAAGTAATATCACAATATATGATACAACTTACATTCTCCTGGTGTACTTTCCTATGTTATTTAACTTCAATAATTCCTACTTTTATCTATTTCGTGCTTAGCTTAAGAAGCAAGAACTGATTCAAGAATATCTAACGTGCTTACGGATACAGCTGGTGAGACCTACTGTTTACTTTTTGGTCTAAAATATATTCTAACTAATGCGCTAAAACCTTACTTACGAGTGAATTGTTCTGCATCATTTTACTTTCCTTTTTCAGATAACTCGCGATGTTTTCTGTGACAAATTTCGTGTTCTTTTGAAAGACCAAAAGGTATATTGTTCTCAGTTTATTTGTTTCTGACACACTTCACAACAGTTTCAGCTTGGGTGCGTCTCTTCCGGGGACCGAGTCCGTCCTATTATTGTATATATGAAAACACACATTGTGCGAAGACTATCTAAGCGGAGTGCCACCATCGACTGCGGAATATCAGAAAATTTGACTGCTATTTCACTCTTCCGGTTCCCAGATAAATCTCCCAACTACGGAGCCATTGCTTCAAATTTAGGTTGAAAGCAATCTTGTAGTAGACACAATATGAAACAATTGAATAGTTGGTGTCAAATATAATTCTAAGCTTAAAAGCAAGTTATTAACTATTAAACTTTTGATTATTTGGTCATTACTACAGATTCAAATTGAAGATTATTTGGACGCACTAAACACAGCTTTGAACGACAAATTGGTACGTGTATTTTGAGAGGGTGACATTACATTGTCTGTTACCTCCAGTCTCGTGTCATAGGTCCGTACGTATTTTGGGGTCATTCCTTGCTTACATCAGTCCATATTTGTCTCGTTCATTTGTGTGGAACAAATATAACGGACGCAAATTTGTCACAGTTTGTAAAGTAATGTGAATTTTATTCCTAGAAACCTCAGCTATTGTAATTTGCCACAAGCTTGTAAAATTGTCTTTTTCGGAATTTGTAATCTAATTTGAAACAGTAAGAGTACGGATGCATATAACATGGAGAGTTTAACGTATCTTTATGAATTTTATTGAATTTTGTTCTGTATGGTATTATCTTGCCCTACTTTGTTTGGACACAGACAAACACATGTTGTTTGTTGCACAAACAGACTTAGAGGGAAAACTTAGAGGTTAAACTTAAAGGGACGAAAAGTCTGAATAACTGCTCAAACCATATGTTCTATGAAAAGTGAAAATATTTTTTCCTTGCATCACAGATTGATGACAAATTTGTAGTAAAAACACTTCGTGACTGCCTTCAACAAAAGTCGGTAGGTCTTTATTTTACGTATAGAAAGTGATGCAAATCAAACATGAAACTTGATTTCTTGACATATATTACGATATACCACATATTTGCATTTCTACCCTCAAAAGTTTTAAGTAGAATATACATTTTGCAAGAGAATAGCAAATGGACTGTTTACTTCACCTTACTATTCGTGAGTACAATTTTCTGATTAACACTGGAAAAAATTTGACTCTATGTTTTGTGACATATACATCAGTAAAACATAATATATTTTGTTATTCTGAGGTCAATAAATATCTGACGAGTAGCCGTTACACTCAGTCTTATTATCTGCTATTGTTCATGCTTTTTAAGATTATCATGTAAAGATTAATAATTACTTTTCAAATATATTACTTGTTTTCGTTTATAAGCCGGTAAATGTTACTACTTACGAAAATAATCTCACAAGTTTTAAGGCAAAATCAAATTTTTTGCTGACTGAACATGATTATTAGAAATTGTTTTCTTTTCTTTTAAGGTAAACGAAAGCATTTTCCTTAGCAGATTAAATGGTCTTTTTAAGACGGAAAAGGTACATACATTTATAAATTAATCTTCTGCAAGAATGTTTTACGAACGAAGTATTAAAATACTTATGCAAAATGCTAAAGAATTTGTTGTAATATAAAATATTTACATGAAATGACAAGATTGAAAATGTCAACTAATTGATTACATATCAGGAGATTGTTATCAAAGCAACCCAAGGTAGACAAAATGACTTTTTGACTCAAAATTAAATTAAATCCCACTAATATTTACTATGGCTCAGATCACACTGGAAGAACTCATAACTGAATTACGGGTGTGTTTGAGAGAGAAAGTGGTAAGTGTTTAACCTTGTATGCTGAAAATTACTGTCATCAGTTTTTGCAATGATTTTTCCAATAGTTGTTTACACAGATAATTTTCAATTAGTTTTATTAATCACAGCTGTTAGGTTATTCAATCTGCATTTTTCATCGGTAAAAGTATAATAAAGTATTCTAATAAAATCCACAACAAAAGAAGTATAACTGGTCTTTAGTTAATTTCTGTCATCAAAATGTTTTCACTCGTAAGTGGATTTTACTTGCTCTCTGGCAGAGGAACAGAAAGTGTGACTGTTGTGATAAGCGAACTTGGATAAGATTAACCTTTAAAGGTCCAATGTCTTTAACATTCAATCTTTTTCTTCTTTCTATATTCAGATAACTGAGAAAACGTACTTTGAACAACTGTCCAAGTTAAATACAGACAATGAGGTAGGTTCTGAGTATATCTGTCGTATAACTCTACATGTTTGTTTATGTGGTTCTGCTCTCAGATTTTGTCGACCGATTACAGGATAAACAACACGTTCGCTTATTTGTATGTTGTTGTATTTTCCACAGTTCACCATGGAGGAGTTCACGGCAGAGATACAAAGGTGTTTGGAAAAAGAAATGGTAATTATCACAATGCGAATGTTATTGTAAACTCTATATGCCTTCCAGGCATAATGTCCTAATCTTGCTTGATGTTCTGTGCAAACATTTTTCCTATAAATTTTAGGTCCAATCTTATGATTCTAGTGCATACTTTCATTAATGGGCATATCGACGCCATTCTGATGTTAGTCAATTTCGGAAGAGATACCTCAAGTCATATTTTAAAGCGTTTTAAATGATTTAAAGTTTCAGAAAATTTTTATTTTTTGAGTTTGGGTTTGAGTTTATTCATTCACGCATGTATATCTATATATATATAAATGATTTAATTATATGGGTAACTTGTTTCGCAATTATTAAGTACTATAGACACATACATGAAAGGGACGTCATAAGCTCTGAGAGAGCTTGAGGTGACGTCCAACAGAAAATAAACAAAGTTATACTAATTGGGAATGAAGATCAGTTGACTTAAGAACAAGAAAACTTTACAATAGTTATTTACAACAAAAACTGTGAATGAAATAAATAAGAATACGAACCTTAGGAGTAGGAAGAAAAAAAGGGGGGAGGTGGATGGATGTAGGAAAACAAAGGGGAAAGGGATGAAGAAGGTTTTCTACATCACTTGTAATAAATCAGTATTGCATAATATATTTATCCCAGATAAGACTCTTAATTTGTCTCTTAAAGCTATTTTTTGTAGGGCACATTCGAATATCCATAGGTAAAGAATTCCAAAGGTCGGGGCCAGTGGCCGAGAGTTTTGGGATTTTCTAGATGAACATTTGAAGAAATTCGGGTTGGATAATTGTGGATGGCAGAGTTGATGCGAAACATGTGTAACATGTTGGCGGGTAGTTCTGGAGTATGGAATCTGTACATAAAAAGAGGAATTTGGAGGTAATGAATATCATGTATAGTAAGTGTGCGTAGCTCATAAAATAATGGATTCTAATGTGCCCGATAATCTGAGTTGGTACAAATCCGGACAGCTTTTTCTGGAGAAGAAGCAAGGAGTTAATTTTAGATTTTTGACAAGCCCAAACAATATTACAATATGAAATGAAGGGTAGTATAATCGAATTTTAAACAGTAATCAAAGTTAGTCGAGGAATATAAGAACTTATTTAATACAATGCACCAACTCCACGTGATACAGACGTAATAACGTTAGCTATATGAGAATTTCAGTTCAATTCCTCATCGACAGTAATAGCTAGGAATTAAGTACCTACTTTTTGATCAATTTTCATATTGTCAATAAAAATATTAAAGGAAGGGTTAGTGTTAATTGACCTTTGATTCTTGAAGGGCATAAAGTTCGTTTTATTTACATTTAATGATAACCTGTTACTTCTGAACCATGTGGAGACCTTGGGTAACTCCGTATTCATAGTTTCAATAAGATGCCAAAATTATGGTGAGATTAAAATACATTTGTATCGTCAGCAAATAAAATGAAATGAAGTAATGAAGACGAGTTACAAATATCATTGATATATATGAGAAATAACAAGGGTCCAAGGATAGAACCTTGGGGGACACCACATCTGATCAATGAAGTATCACAGTTTACATTATTATAAGTAGTGTACTGTTTTCTGTCGGAAAGGTAATTTTCAAACCATAAGAGAGGAATTCCTCTAATACCATAAAAGTTTAATTTCTTTAGTAAAATGTGATGGTCAAGAGTATCGAAAGTTTTGCTAAGATCCATAAAAACGCCAAGTACATGTTCTTTTTTGGATAATGAAATTGAAATCTTCTCACATAGCTCAATAAGAGCAATATCTGTTGATTTGTGTTTTTGAAAGCCATATTGACATGGAAAGAGTAAGTTGTTTTGCATAAAGAAAGAATACAGTCTGTTATATACAACTCTTCCGAGGATTTTGGAGAAGCTAGAGAGGATAGATATGGGACGATAATTTCTTATCAGAAAGGCATCGTCCTTTTTATAAATGGGTATCACTTTGGCAAGTTTCATTTTAGTAGGGAAAGTACCAGTACTTAGTGACAAGTTGATGATGTGTGTAATAGGGGAGACGATGTACACAATTATTTTCTTCAGAAAATTATTGCTGATTTCATCAAAACTGGTTGAGTCACTAGATTTAAGTGAGTTTAGTGCCTGAATTATTTCAAATGGTGTAGATGAAGTAAAATATAAGGAAGACACACATGGTGTTTTGAGAAAATGTTTAAAATTTACATTAGTAGCCTGTACCGATGAGACTTGCTCAGGTCCTATATTAGCAAAGTACGTGTTGAAAGCATTGACGATATCATGTGGTTGGTCATAAATGCAATTATTATGAGTAAGCCTATGTATAGGAGTAGAATTTTTTGATCGACCAAGGATATCATTGATAATTTTCCAGGTGGTAGTGACATCACCATCTGAGTTCTCTATTTTTGTGCCAAAGTGTTTTTTCTTTGACAAGCGTATAATAAATGTTAACTTATCACGATACGTTTTGTATCTGTTAATATTATTTGTGGTGGGGTCTTTGAGGCTGCTCTTGTAATATTTGTTCCTTGTTTTTATAGATTTCAGTATTTCTTTAGTAATCCAGGTTTTAATGGAGCAATTTTGCTTTAGCTTTCGATTAGCCTTAGGAATGTTTTGTTCAAATAATAATTACATTTTGACATAAATATATTAAAGGCTTGTTCAGCATTTTCTTCTAGAAAAACATTTTCCCAGCTTTCAGAGCTAAGATCTAAGTTGAGATTAGCTATTTAACCAGGAGTATACTGTCGTTTCAAGTAAGTTTCATTTTTACTCTGTGGTTTGGTTTGCTGCTTCATTTCGGACATAAGTGTAAAAACCGGTAAGTGGTCTGAGATATCAGAGTATATAATGCCTGAGGAGAAAAGAGTGTGGTCATCGTTAGTAAATATATTGTCAATGAGAGTATCAGTTTGTGGCGTGATTCTAGTTGCTTTATCTATGAGTGGTTCAAAGGAACTGGAACGGAGAATATTCATGAACTGAAAGGATGTTCGATCATTTGAAAGTAAATTTATATTGAAATCCCCTAATATGTGAACACTTTTACCCTTTCTAAGTATCCTCGATAGTAATATATCAAACTCTTCTAGAAAAAGAAGACATCTTTTTACATCTTTGTCATTGATTCAAGAATACAGCTGACCTTGCGCAAGTATTCTCTTGAATGACAATCTTTTAATCGTCCTCAATGTTTCATCGTCCTAAATGTATCAATGATTCATTCAACAGATATCCGAAGAGCAGTTTTATCAAAACCTGAATAATTTGTTGGAAAAGAGCAAGGTTAGTATGACCCGTTATTCATCGGTGAGTTAGTTCGATAAACTTAATAACAATTTTTTATTGGACATATTTCATTTGTCCTTCCTCCAGCTGCAACTCAACAATCTACTTGAACAACTGTACCAATGCTTTGAAAGAAAACTTGTGAGTCACTCTGTTTATATCTACTTTTGGTCTCTCTGCCAAGTAAAGCAAATATGTTCCATTGTTATAGAACATGAACAGTATTGCATCCTTATCGGTGTCAGAGCTCTCACTATGAGCAAACTATACGTGACAACAATACGCATCAGTAATACCTAATGCAACGAAGGGAATTTTCTGTCGTTTATAGCCATATGCCTTGCTAGGTAGGTAAGGCAATATAGGTTGTATGAATTCGATTGATCGCACTCGGTCCAACTGCTTATGCATATCTAGGCAATAACGTAATGTTTTATGTTTTATTGTTTAAAGTGGGAATAGTTACAGTGGTACACAAAACTTTCGAAGCCATCCAGCAGTATTATTTTGTATTCTCAAACAAAACGTTGCTTTGAGTATATTACCCTGCAGTTCTCCATCCAAACTTTATTTCATCATGTATTGCTTACACTTATTAGTGTACAGTGAACTGGTCACATCAGAAAGCCGAATGTGTTCTAATCAAACATGTATTCTACTCCCGGCATTGCTTATACACTGACATAACAACATAACCATGATCGATGAATCTTTTGTACTATGATTGCCATTTTTAAGTAGTTTCTCTTACCATCTTAAATATCCACCCAAATTATACCAGCTAGAACTTTTATTTGGTAATATTCTCTCTAAGTGACAAACTCTTCCTTGTCTAGAACACTTTAAACTTCTAACAAGACAAGATCCTTTTTCCTAGTCCCAATTATGTATTATCATATTAACACATTCATGGCTTAAAGACTATAATGATATCTGTGGTAGGATCTGATTCCTACGTTTCTGGTGAAAAGTTATTACTTTCATAGTGGGTCAGTTGTTATATTTATGTTTAAAACTTATTAGATTTATGATGGGTCGGTTATTACATTTATGGTTAAAAAAATTAGTACATTTACGGTATGTACACGCTTATGGTTAAATATTATATTTGCGGGCTGTACACACAGTCCACTATGTGTTTTGTAACTCAGTGATGAAATCATCTGTTTCGATAGAGAAAAAAACATGCTAACTTGGTAATTTTAATACTATATGGTTTATTAAACTTTACAGATACAGGAAAACGCATTCCTCGAAGAGTTGACATTACTTTTGATCAACCAAAAGGTAAGAATTGTCAACATTTTTACTTAATCACCAATAAGAACAATGTCATCATTGAATGTATAAAATTAGTGTCATGTATTCAACACACCTCCATAGTTGTAAAAGGTGCACACCAGCAAACGGTAGGCTCAAGACGATTAGATAACATAATAGTGGCCTAAGAATTGATAAGGCTCAAATCATGTTTAATTATCATTTTAGGAGACTTTCTGTCAACATTGCTGATTGATTTGGGCCCAGCTTCTTGTTGTAACCAAGAGCAACTACACAACTAATTCTATAAGGTATCCGAAAGAGGGCACATATTATACTGCTTGCCAACATTATTTATACTTCAAGTCCACTTGTGGAGTAAACTAACAAATTCAATTATAAATAATGTCAGCTATTAACAAGACGAAATAACGATGTTTTAAAGTTGAGACAGTATATCTTTCTTCCTGTAGCTTTCATATTTCTAGTAAACATGCAATGGAAACAAAAATCTTAAATGTTTTTACGTATTTTGGAAATTTGTAAGCTCGCATCCTTCACTAGGAGCAATATTTATAGTGACTATAACTGATGCGTTCGTTAATTAAATTATCCTCTAACCTACATACTTTAAGTCCAAGTGTTGTCTTGACTTTGAATTCATTTTTAACATTTGCAGAAAGATATCTTAATGGACATGTTCTATCGGTTAGTGAGAACAGACTTGGTAAGATTCTCCAACATAAGTATGTAATTAATAAACTTTTATGCAAACTATTTGTTTCAGGTTTGTTTTGAATTGTGGATTTTAAGATAGCGTTGATGCTATTAATTTTCTATTAACCTTGTGAAAAAGTTGATAGTGAAATTGAACTTAATTGTCACTTAAAAATACTAACTCGATACCTTCTTTCATCTTAGATTACAAAGGATTGTTTCTTCAGTCAATTGATGGGACTACTAAACAAGCAAAAGGTAAACCTTTATATAAATATGCGTTTGAGTTTCTTGTTTGTCTTGAGTTATTAATGCCATCAGAGAAGCACCAAATAAAAGCAAGAGCATATACATTGAAGTCCATGTGCGTTTAATTTTTAAATCTGCTTACAAGTAACGAACTTAATTAGTTCCACTTGCCAATATTACACAATAACAAATTATTTGGTTTCTTTACAGCTCTCTGTGGAGTATCTGGTGACAGAATACCAAAACTGCTTAAAGACAAAACTGGTTAGTGTGGTACTTATTTATGTCTGACTTGTGAACAACGTATTTACTCTTCCGGACTTTCTAATGTATTAACTATTTCAACATTGTCTTTTCTCACTCACAGATATCATCGAACGAATTTAACACCCAACTGAAAGGTCTTGTGGCTAACAAAAAGGTATTATATTTTTCTTGCATTAACAAATGTTTAGCGGTTTGTGCTTTCAAATGACTTAACTGGCACCTTTTCTTTCTTTCTTTGAATCTAGATAACGGTCGCTGATTACCTAGACAGGCTTGTAATGTGCTTGAATGACAAAACGGTAAAGGGGCCATGCTGCATACTATATGTATTTAACATTGTTCTAATTGCACAGAAAAGGAACTTAAGTGGTTTCATTTTTATTTTTATTTAAAGCTGTTGATGTTATAAAAGATGCAATTCCAGATTTCAAGATTATATAATGACGAGTTTTAATGCAACCTGCTTGATAAAACTGTTTAGAATGCCAATGCGAATTTCAGGTTCATGCGTCCTCCCCACACGGCATCATAATCATTTAAGTGCTAAAAACTGTGATTATTACTTTTTGCAGATAACCACTGACTTCCTCTCATCAACTTTACGGCAGTGCCTTGAAGATAACTCCGTGAGTGTGTATAATTGTTGCGTAATAAACGTTTGCTACATTATTATCCATTGATGCACTGTAATTGTTATATTGCAAGAAAAAAAATGCAACATTTCTATTGAATATATTCTTTACAGAAACAGACGTACCACATTATTTCCGAAACAGTTTCAATATGTGTATGTAGAATAAAGTTGCATAAACTAAAATACGGTGAATTCATAATATTCCTGAAGAACGCAATGACTGGTAATTACTTAGAACAAAGCCGAGACTACAAGAATTTTTTTTTTCAATTTAAATGACGTGAATATGATTTATGAAAGAAATTATTCATGCCAGTTGTAACACATTGTGAAATTCAATATAGATTACGCAAGATGGCTACTTGGACCGTTTGAAAACCCTTCGTAGCAGAGACCTTGTAAGTATTGGTTTTCACGTTAATACAATTAATAGTATTTGTTCCTTCCATAACCAACGATGACTGTGAATTCAATGCTTTACAATGTCTGCCTTATCATTTCCGGTAGCTTTCGCATGAGGAATATGTGAAGGAACTCAGAGATTGTTTAAAGGATAACCAGGTATGTTGATGCATTGTTCATTACATAATCATTCAGCGGTGCAATCTAAATATCATATTGTTTGTGAAACATAGACTAATGTATACTAAAGATCACAAACAAGTGTACCAGAACTAGTCTAGAATGTATACAAAGTCTTTATCAGAACGTTTCTCTTATACGGGAGTATGCAAGACACGGACATGCATTCATCGCGAATGTTGTTTGAATATGTCACTATAGTGTACTTTCAATTACAAATATGCGGTGTATCCGAAGGAGATAGAGTGTATTGAGTCGTCATAATTTGTTTCATTTCCTGAACAGATTGATGAAACAACATTCTTGTCACAGCTGGATAATCTCTTGCGAATCCAACAGGTATAGCGATTTTTTTTGTCTTTTTAATCGTGCAACATCTGCAGTTGAATAACCTGACGGTCATTCTTATTTACTCTAGTCACTGGCATTTCGTCCATTTCAACAGATGGATGTCAATGAGTTCTTTGGAGAGTTGCGGCAATGTCGTAAACATAAACTGGTAAGTCACATTCTGAAACTCTTACTTTGCTTACTGAAGGCAATTGCTTCATGGGACAGTAAAATCATGTTATTGACAGAAATGTAATTGGTTTTAATATTTAAAGAATAACTTTAATTCGAATGATTCTCAGGTATCCGAAAACATATTCTGTGAAAGGTTAAAGGAACATGTGAGTAAACTTTCTGTAACTATTCCATTAGTATCTCAGAAATCTAGGACAATTTTGATTTTTCGTAACTGATTTCCAAAGTAATTGTACTTTATATTGTGATACTGCCTTATATTATGACAGCAGTGTATGGTGCAATAGATCCAGTAACGTTTGAACATCATGCAACAGAATTACAAAATTACACTAGTAACATTTGCTTTTTTAAGCACCTACATCCTTCACCTTTCCATTTCTCCCTTTCTCTTTTGTTCTCTTCTTATTAAAAAAACATTGCGTTAATTATGTATAACTGATCTTACCTACCATTTACAGCTCCAAATCAAACCTTTTCTCGAAGAACTCCACAAATCTATCCAAAATGGCTTGGTAAGTGAAAGCTCATACAGCACTAGTCTCTAGTAACAACATTTACTCAGAATCGCTTACAACTGTACGTTTTTACAAAGTTATTAGGGCTAAAGATTCCAAGAATGTAGAACGAGCAATTTCCGTTGTCACTAACGTTAGGTTAGTATTTGATTTATCATTTACCTGTTTGAGACATTCCCATCATATTTTGATGTAACTTCAATCGCAAATGAAAATTCTTCTTTTACAAGTCTCTTGATTGCACATTGTGATATCAGAAAACATATATTGTGAAAGGTTAAACAACAGACGAAAAAGAGAAAACACTCTTTCTCATCTGATTTATTTTCTTTCTTCCTGCTCCTTCTATTCGTTTCTACTACAGGTTGGAACAGATTCATTTTGCCAACAGTTAAGTAACATCTTTCAAGAAGGAAAGGTAAGTGCAATGGATTAGTTCAGGCCGTACGCTTTGAAAAAGAAATACTCTGTTTCTTTGTACTATTCATCTGTGACAATGCAAATCTCTCACTATTGGTTCCCCTGTCGTAACCATTGTTCCGTTCAGATATCAATCGAAGAATTGATGGACGCTTTGCATTTATGCCATGAGAACAAGAAGGTCAGTGAAAGTGTTGGATAATGGTTAGAAACAAAGTAAATAAATTAATGGCGACCTTCTTTATCTTACTAACATATGTGTTCATTCCAACGTATCAATAACTGATAATCATTAACGACTATGTACATGTTATTCACAACTGGCAATTTTAAGGTTTTCGGAACTTGAAGGTAGAGACGAAATATATTTTTATTTCATTCCCCATACTAAGAGTGCAAGAACACTCCACGAAATTCTTTCTTATCAGTTATTTGTTTAGAGTGATTATCGTGACAAAGTGAAATGATTAGTGTCCTATGGCAGCTATACGCCAACTGCCACAATTTATGTTTATGGGGGTTGACAGGAGAAGCATTGATGTCTTCCCGCTTCTTTTGTTCGCTGCACTATCTTTTTGATTGCGACAATAAAAAAAAAATATTGTACTCTTTTTCTTAAACTCTTTAAAAAAATTACAACTAAAAAATGACATTAACTGTACATTGAGAAAATTAGCTTATAACCTAAACCACCAGTGCTGCACCACGTTGAAACGAGGTAACATAAGCTAGGCACTTTTGCGTATGTATGATCATGGCATTGCTACAGAGCTTTAAAGTAATTGAACTAAAATATCAGAATACTCTCTTCATCAGAGTAAACGAAAAATTACTAAGCCATAACCACAGTGGTTTTTGTCAAGTTTTAGTACCTTTATCTAACGCAAAAGTTACTTCTGGTCTATGAAAAACTTATAATGTGATTGTTTGTTTTCGTTTTGTTAGTTAACAGTAGATGAATATTGGAGGCAGCTCCACGGATTGTTGAAGAACCAGAAGGTATAGATCTTAATAACGTATACATTGTGTGATAGTTAAGTGTGCTAATCTCTAATGACGAGTTTCACAAATGGAAAAAAACTTTGAACTGCACATAATAGCACTTCTAACCTATTTAGCCGCTCAATTCAAATCTCTCGATTTACATTCCTTACTTTGGAAACTTAGATAACCATCGATCAATACGTGCAACTGTTAAACATCGACGAAGAAAAAAAGATAGTGAGTATACTACCAAGTCTTCGAGACGTTGGTATGAATGTATTTATCGTATTATATGGGAGTGTTAAGATTGGATGAATTTGAAACTAAAGGTAACTTGTCCTTCTCACTCCTCACCAAACGCCTCCCCTTCCTCCTCCCCACATTCTTCATACACACTGCATATCTCTTTATCTCGGTTTAATTTGTTGTTATTTGCATTAAGTAATATTTCCAGTTTCATGCTGAAGTTGTGCACAACATGACCAATTCTCTTTACCCCGAATGATACCACAGTCTAATGAAATAACTTAAAATAAAAGCAATCAATATTTCACAATTGAAATTTGGCAATAATTATAATCATTTTGAGACAGAATTTAGGTCTTGTAAGTGAATCAGTTATCCATAAGTAATTTCTTCATTAACAAGAACAATTTGTTTGAACAAAAATGCTAAATACGCAAATGCAACAAAACTTTGTAGTTATTCTGGATATTCTTCGTGACAACAATCGACTTAGACTGGCCTGTGGAGATTAGGCTAGTACGTTCTACATTTTTGATTAGTATGTAGTTAAATAGCATTTGTTCCTTTATTGCAAATTTGTACCTCATTTGTTGACAGCTATCATTGCAAGAATTAATTCAGAAGCTTCACCTTTGTCGGAAAGATGGACAGGTGAGTGTGATTTTGGGTGTGTTTGTCAAATGTTTAAGATTCGGATGCAGGGTGCTTCATGGTGTCTCTGATATTAATAGCAGTTTTATATACTTCTATTTGTGTTCCTAATTTAATATATAGGAACATAAAATAAAAGACGCTCTGCAAATACACTCTCCATACATTAGATTGACTTGATTTTTCGGTAACCTTTCACCCTGTAGATGGCCGAAGATGTACTTTGTGATTCTCTAGATGGCTTACTTCAAAAAGCAAAGGTAAGGTCCATAATCTGTTAACCATGATCTTCTTTGGTTTAAATGAGTCCGTACTTTATGAAGACATCAAGATAACAAACCACATTTAATTTGAAACGTAGTACTTTTAACGTATTAATATGTTTAAGTTCATGCGATTAACGTTTTTACCGTTTGCAATGATTAAAATCTTAAAGCATTCCTGTAAGTAATTCAACAGATCCATCGCTTTCAATATAAAATTCATTACATACATTGGCATCCGCAAAGTAGGAAAAGGTACTCCCTCCCTCCCCCCCCCCCCCGAAAAATTAGAAACTTAATGAGTGAAGAAACATATAAATCATACGTAGGGGAAGCAGAAATGTCCAAATTTGAGCTCAATCACATAAAGGGAACATCGTTCAAATTAACAAGGTATGAGAGATTACAAAGATTCATTTCTTGAGAAGCAGTATTATCCACAAAATTGCTCAATGCCCTTCGGGCCAATCGATGGCTCTCCGCTTGGATATTGTCATTCCTTTCTTTTCCCGTCTCCAACCGTCCTTATCCCCTCCATACCTTCTCCCACGACAAAAGAGCAAAGAAAAGTAACAGTCATTCACATGGCCAGAGAGACTGGTAAGTGCAATTTCTTATTATCCCGGAGGTGTTATTTACTGAATTTTCTCATGCTACGGCCAACCGATGCTGGTGTTCCGCGTAGGCAGCGTCATCACTGCTTGTCCCCACTTCAAGATTTGTCCCATTCAACCCCTACGAGCAGATGACAAAAGGCTTGTCACACAGCCGCATCACAGTAACAAATCCCCCATGTGATCAATTGAGTGTTTTGCTCCATCCCCACTCCCCCCCCCCATTGTTTTTTTTTTTTTCTGCAGGCACCCATGGTTTCATACATATCACATGGTTTATGAATAGCCACAAGTATTCTATACACACGTTTTATGGTCAGGTGTTACAACACAACTCCTACAAGATTGGTTTGGCGCAACGTTCGTTTGAATGCATTTACATGTAAAGGCACTTTTTTTCAGCTCGATATAAAGGAATATACCAGAGAACTGAAGACATGTTTAGATGCCAGTCTGGTGAGTTTCACTTTTTAAATCTATCCTCTGCAGTGGTGTAATACCCACTAGCAGCTAAATCCTAACTAATATTTTCAGAAGTTGCGGTTAACAAATAAGCAATGTGACATGTGTAAACCAATTTGATATCAATTGGACTAGATCTTCATTTTGTAGGATAACTACTTAAGTTATTGACCTGCTTTGTTTAATTTTTTTTTGGCATTTTTTTTTGTATTGATAATTATGTACATCGTCCATAGTGGTATTGTTTACTGTTTTACATATTTGTTACTGTTTTTGTTCATTTAAGATTACGAAACAGCTTTACGACAAACGAATCGAAGAGCAAGAGACCAAAAAGAAGGTAAATATTTCATCAACGGCATTCGGTCAATAACTTGTACATTTGAATCTTATAACCTACCAGAATTGTGCATAGTTTTACACCAATAGATTTCATTTATTTTTTCATGGAGTACATAATTTCAAGTTCTGAATAAGCTATAATGCATTCTTTTGTGTGTATTTTTATTACAGACGGCATTTCGAGACTCATTCCATGCACTATGTGCGAATATTTATTTAAACAAGGTACGGTAGACTACCACTCTGGGCTTTTCTAATATTGTCCTCACAAAATGATGTTATCACATAATACAAAATGAAACCATATTCACGAAACATGGTGACTATATTCAGGAGGATATTGAATCATTATCAATGTGGTGTGAGAATATTGTCTCCGACATAAAATGAACAGCTTGCATCCCTTATGTATAATGACTAGCATTCTGTATTTTGAGAAATGAAACTTTTATATTTAGGAGAGGTAGAAAAGTAGATAGGGCAATACCAAGAGAGAGATTATCAAAAGGAATGTATAGTCTTTTTCATGCATGCAGTATACAAATGTACATATCTTTTCCTTTGAATAGGGCTCAGATGAAAACTTCCAAGAAATTTTTCAGATGTTTCACAAAAAGTACAAGGTATGATTTAAATAATGGTTCATTACAGGTAAATTTTAGCTTATGTTTGACTTCCATTTGAGAGGAAAAGATACTTTAAATGTTGGGTCGATGGTGTGAAGGAATATCAGAATATGGTATTTCTTACGGGCAAAAAGTTTTTCTAGTTTATGAGATTGCAACAATCTGTATCTCCTTACATTACGTGTAAGGGAAAGAATTCCAACCAACGCTTTGTCATAACTTTAGTTTCTTTTAGTTCACTTTAATTTCCTTTAGCTGATTGTTCCAGTCAAATGATAATAAAACGATGGGTGAGAATGGAGTATGTGACTAATTATAGACAATTGTGAATTTGTAACAATAGCAATAAAATCGTTAAAACAAAAAAGTTATAAGGATCTTTCTCTGTGAAAATCAAGATAGGCATGTAATTGTAAAATACGAGGTGATTCTGCACTGAGAATTGCTGACTTACGTAAGTATTCTTACTTATTATTTCTACCGCAGGAATCTCCTATGCCATTCCTGGAAGATTATTTGAAAAATGAAAAAACTCAAGACACGGTAATCTGTCTATAAAATGTTACAGTTCTTCTCATGTAAACCGTATTGGAAATAATGCTTTTATTACCATAAGTATTAAGTGAATGTTCTTGGCGTATTGTTTGTCACTTCTCTAACAGTTTAATGAGGCCTGCAGTAGCTAACCGTAGTTTTCGCGTAAGAAACTCAAAAGAAATGACATTCGAGAGAATCGGTAAAGTTCAAAACAGTATACTCTGTCCGTTTTGTTCAAACTTCGAAAAATTATAGAGCCACGGTAATGTTACACATTCAGTTTAACACAATATAATCTGATGGTTATACACAGCGTTAGGTTACGCGGGGCAGTTACCCGTCGAGAAGTTGCAATCATTAACCTCAAATGGGTTGCAGTGTGTGGGGGCCCATGGTGTGTCTTTAGGATTTTCGTTTTATATAGTGTTCGTGGTTGTACTTTTAAGTTCTGGCTAAACTGGATTTGTGATGTGTATATTGTTACATACTCATTAGTTTTTTTTTTTTTTTTTATTTGGCATAACTCTTACCTTTGATGTAGATCATCGATTTATGAGACATTCGTATGGACAAAGAAGTGTTTTTCCACATTTACTTTAATTTAGAGGATTAATACTTAAAAACCATTTACACGGCTTAACGAGTTTCTGTGAGCTTCATGTTATTGGTAGCAGGGGAGAAAAATTGGTTTTATTAAGATCTATAGTTTTGTCGTAAGTCGTGTGGGTGTGATTTTGGTGTCTGTGCCCATTATTTTGACGCAATTCCCCAAGTTACGACGTTAAAAAATATTGAAATGGCCTTAATCATGTATTTTGAATAAAAACCGGCATTTCATGAGTTGTTTAAACCTAGACATCATTTTAAAGAATAATCGATTAAGCTTACGTTAATAGGAACAATTTCAAAATGTGTAGGTAAAATAAGCAAATGATGGTTTTTTGTACAGACCTTTCCGATGTGCTGTTCACTTACGCAGCACAACAAGGGAGGGCATTTATCCGGCGCACTTACGCCACGTCGTAACGCAGCTTTCTTACAGCCTACGGTCAATTACTGGAGTCTGCCTCGCTCATATAAGTAGAGCCAAAGCAGTAACAGTGATGAAATTAGCATCGGTCGGGTACTAATATTTTAGGAGTTCGCATTATCGTTTATTTGCATTATCGTTAAATTCTTCGGTCAGGTAAGCACAAAGGTTAGATCAAATTCACGATAAAATACTTCTTGAGCGGAACTTCTCATGAATGACCGTATAACCTAAGCAAGTTTAGCTTAGTTTAAGCTGAGGGATACGTTTTCACCACAAATAACACAATTTAAAACAACAAAAGATACTCTGTTCTGTAAATTCTAAGTCTAATCTTAGTCTTTGGTGAAATATCAATTATGACTTAAATCAGTTACGTTAAAGAGAATATATCACAACTCAGACTAACAGTGTAACTGTGTCGGAACGCCGTCACAATACAATCGCACAAAAATCTAAAAAAAAAAATCTCGTTCTTTGTCGATCTATGCAGTGTTTGTCAGAGAGGATATAAAATGCCTATCAGTAACGAGTAAGACTTTATTTTTTTCTATAAGGACCGGAAACCACCTAGTTTCGTCTATTTTGGTCTTTAGTTGTTTTTTTTTTTTTTTTTGTTACGCTTCCTCTACTTGCCAAGCAAATACCCCTCAAAGGACACCGGACAGAAGATTAGCTCAGATAACCAAGGGAACCCCGCCCCGGTCGTGTTAACAATATATCTCACAACAAGAAGTCTCAGAGTTCCCTCATACAAAACCAATGTACAAACATTAGTTACAAAAATGATACTGTTTGGTCTCTTAAACGATAGCGAAACGTAGAGCAACAATAAACACCACCAGTTACATTATATACTGTTTTTGCAAAGTCATTCCTAAACACTTAATGTGTTTCAAAGATCTGACCTATAGCACAACTGATAAGAAATACTGGATGGTGTTTTTATTTTTTCATTTATTTATTTTATTATTTTACTTTGCAGGAACTGGTTACTCTCATAAAGTTTCTTGCTGGCTGCAAAGCAAATGAGTTTGTAAGTGATGCATGGATTCTACCTTTTCATTTGTTTTTGTATTTAAGCTAATATTACAGATTGCGTTTCATGTTCTCAGTGGTTCTCAAAATGTCTCGAAGTTTTCCTCTTTTAACTTTCAGTTCCAGCACCAAGATATGTTGAAGATAGTTGAAATGGCTCTGAAAAAGGTTCGAAATTATACATGTTTATTATAGGTTTAACTGAAATGACAGTGATTCAATGATGTGTATTTTTATTTTTACAAAATCCATCATTAAACTGATCACTAAAAAAAATAAATTGTTTGGTTACCACCATAAAATCGATAACACAAATGAATCTTTGCTCCACTATCATAGCTGCCTGCAGATACGTCTCTTTCCATGATTACAGAAATCTATTTTCTTCATCAAGTAAGTAGAAATGGAGTACATATATAAGATGGGCGTTTCAGTGAAAGGAAGCCATGCCAACAAGCTATTTGACATTGTAAAGTACACACTTATAATCTATATAAATTGAGCATTTAAAGCCCTATCGCTTTTAATTAACCAAAACATAATACTTGTCAAAGATGTTGACAAAGTACAATATTTACTATGATCACAGCTGTTTTATCAAGTTGATGAGGTCTGTATCTATTCTTCAGCGTGGTTCCTACATTGGAGCCCTATAGCTGCACATGTCCTTAACCTTGATTGTTGAGAGTGACTTTATTAATGAATGTAATTGACAGTGATATTGCAATAGAATTCTAAATATTTTTGTCAAATATTTTAATGCGGAGCCGAATGAACATGCCATCACTGCAGTCAAATGTGATAATAGAATTGCTATTTCCCTCATTTTAAGATCACAGTTGAAGAGTTTGTGAACAATTCAAGGGTCCTTCTCAAAGACAAAGAGGTGAGATGACTAAATAAACTGTCAATAAAAATGATTTAAAACAACTTTATTATGTCATCATGTAGGGGAGTGTAAAATGACGTGCATATGTGTTACCAACTACAAAAGATGGGCTACTGGGCAGCACAGTATATTTTCTTCAAAGTTACAAATATCTGTGTCGATGCATACCCAGTCAATTTGTTTAGAGATCTCCCCCCAGATAAATAGTGGAAATATTTATCACTTTAATTGTTCATTACAGTCATACAGCGTATAGCAACACTGGGATCTGAAACATCGAATTGTGTCTAAAATTCATTATCTAACATTCTCATCTTTTGTTCTTTTGATTTTGGTACTGCTTGTTACTGCAAAGTATCCTTATAGTCTAAATAGTTCTATATCTTACTTGACCCTACAGATTAATGTAAAAACCATTTTGTTGAAGCTTAAGGAAATCGGCAAGTCTAAGGTAAGATTCGGAGTCATCCTCTTAGTGTTAGCTGAAACGACAGACATCACCTCATAGCTTTATTTGCATATGTTCTACAATGTGGTTAACCCTAGAAAAAAGTGAATCTACAACTTTCATAATGTTCGAAACAATTTGATCTTTATTCAAAATGATAATATATATGTTCAGTTTTCATGGCTATGTGTGTGTGTGTGTCTTATCCCCTAGTGGCATAGATATACCTTTTCTCAATTTTATTTGAAAATGTTGAAATTTCAGTAATCTCTAATCACCTACATATATTTTGACATATAACTCGACATAGGCCTATATATTTTCAACCATAAAGTATATATTTGCAACGTTGTAAATGGCATAATCAAACATTGCCACATTCGTGTAGATGATTATGATCAATTGTTATAGTGTTGGAGTAGCAACGTGAGCATCATTAACGTCAAATGCATTATCTGCATTATTAATTTGTAGATAAGATTATCAGTTTTAAAATCTTGAGAGCAAAATACATTTTTAATAAGTAGGTCACACAGTAAGTATGATGTAATAATATAATGGTTTATTAATTATCAGGAAGAATATCTCCGTTGAGTACTTAAACATTGTTTTGTTTTGTACTTAAATATTGTTTTACTATCTACTTCACAGACATCTCGAATAGAAACAGGGGATACAGTTATTCAATTTTTCTTACACAATCTTGTAAGTTTAAGGATTCCAACGGAGTTCAATTTTTTCACTATTTTCAAACTAATATACTATCGAGGAGAATTTTCTCGTATGATGTTTAAACCGAAGTTATCAATATCTAGTATTAACACAGGACAAGACCTCCAGTGACGTTCGTTTAATATGTAGCATACAATTCTAGGGATAATTTGATCCAAACTTATTTTCGATTGATAATGCCACAAAAAGTATGAAATAGTACAGTTGTTACAAATAATCATACCTGTGTAAATCAGAGGAGCACTTTATACTTTAATTGATGACCTCCCTTGCACGTTGTACACGAAGGCTACTTTGTAAGTTTTTTGTTTATTTTTTATATGCATAGCCAGTATACATCAATTGAAAATTCAAAATAATCTGTAACAAAGAGTTTGTGAAAGTTGCAGTTTTGTTAGTGCTTTTGAAAATGGTCTTTAAAAGCTTCCGTATTACACGGTAACCTTAGAAAATTGTTGTCTGCAATACCGTAAGTGTTGAGTTACATCATTGCTGTCTCGCCCCCTATCTCCGGTGAAGATAAATAATCCTTCCTTTGTTTAGGACTTATGGGTCTCACAAATGGAACAACATCACAGATATTAATTTCTCTCTTGTGACGTTTAGATATTACATGTAAAACTAAATATATTTAATAAATGCTTTCTTAACAAATAAATACCTGATTAATCTTTGTAATTATATTAACAGATGAAAACAGAGGAAATTATACCTCAAGTTGGTTTTCAAGGAGTTGGTAAATTGAAGGTATTTCATGTTTTCCATCTTTCTTTTCTGCCATGAGCATTAAACGCATATGTTAATACATATGTTATAGCTGGGAGCTGCGTTATAGTCGGATAAATATGGGTCCATCCATCACGCACTTGCATGTGTGTCAAGTACATGGAATTTTATGTACATTGAAAGAAATGTGAAGAACTTAAGACGAATTTTACGAATTAAAACAGATTTCCATTTTGCATGAAACAGTCACCGCTCTGAAAATTGCATATCAAATTGTCTTTATTCTTCTTAGGTTCAATGTCCTTACTATCTTCAAGCAATTCAAGGAGTGGCTGAAAAAGTAAGACTTTTACGAAGTAGTGACGCTCATACTGCAGCCTTGATCATGGTTGTTATTGCAGACGTTTGCCTTGATGAATATGATCTGTAATTTAAAATACAATTGTTTGAGAGCTCTTCAATTTTGTCTCTTAAAAAAGCTTCGTTACCAATTAATTTTCCACAATTTTTCACTATTCTATTTTGGGGTTGAATCCTATCTGCTAATAAACATGTGATTCGGTCTCGGAATGTAAAAGTATTTCAATTATTTTGCAATATATTTCTACCTCATAGGCACAGGGACCACAAAAAGCATCATTGCGTAGTCTTTTCGAAATGATGATTTTAAAAGCACTGGCAAGTTACCTCTTTACTTTCCTTTATGATTCCTTTCAATTATGAAATAAAACCTGCTCTGCAACTAAACGTTTATGGTGTCCTTGTGTAGAAAAGTTTGCAAATACAATATATACATCATATTAAAAAAAAGTATTTTCTGATAAATTAAATGTTCAACTGGAAATTGAAGTGCATGTCAGGTAGACATCGCAATATTGATAAAAAATGTCAACTCAAAAAATTTTTGCCAAGAAAGGTTTGCTACGTTTTGTAATACGGGTAGAATAATATTTCTATATGGATAGGCACTAATTCTACGTAATTAAGTTCCTAGTTTGTAAGAATACAATTTTTCACAATTCAGGGTTTATGATTAAAGGATAGCTTTATGAATTAGCTCTTTTTGTAACGGTTTGGTGTTTAAGAATACATCGCAAAGATAGATGATGATTGCACATTTCATTCATGCCTGTCAAAGATGACGTAGTTTTGTGAGCATTCAAGCAAAATTAATAACTTTTTAGTTCAGCAGATCAACTGACAAACCTTGCTCCTCATGTACCGTTTTAAAATCAGCCCCATTGCCTGATTGATGTAAACAGCAATACATAAATTGCTTTTAATGATCCTCCCAACTGACTACAGGACAATGAAGCTAACTTCCGGAAAGAAGCAGTAGAAAAACTGAAAAGAGACGTAAGCTACTTTTCCTCACATACGTATTATTCTAGTACTTGTTCTTGCTATTCTTGTCCTTGTTCTTGTTGTTGCACTTTGTTGTTACATCCCCATACACAGTGATCCATGTACTAGTTCCTGCCAGAGGGAGAGCGAAACTATTTTGTAGGGGCAATGTACAATGCAATGCATTTTTACTCTAAGCCAAGGCTCTCCTACACACCTACAAAAGCAGCTGGTGTAGAACAAAAATATTGAAGAAGGGTGGGAGAGTGCCGGTAGGAGTAATCGAAGCACCACCATTGATTAGCGCAGAGAGTACTAGGAATCTTTTGTTTTACAATTTAACTCCCTTAGATGGTCCGAAAACAGCACTTGACGGGTGTTTTAAGCCCCTAAGTCTTGAAATATGGATCTCAATTTTGTACTCTGTAAATAAATGGGAATAACATTAAATCTACAGAAAATGGTAATAAATATCAGAAAGGTTGACATGATGTAAGAATCATAAAGAATTTTACATCCTCTTTTATTTATTCTTGGAACCCTTGGCAAATAAACAAAGCTCTAGCTTCTCCAATTTCTAATGGGGCAATGTTGTCAGAAGAGTTGTGTGAAGGGGGATCAAGAGACTGGAAGTGCATCTCAGGGGCGTAGCTCTTATCCCGCAGCCGGGATCATGAATGGTGGAACATCAACGAGTGTAATACAGTGTTTTACGAAAATACAGTACATATGTAACTATTGAGTGGCGAACCCACACCAGGGTGGCAATGAGTTGTTTCGCATCGAGTCGAATGACTTTTATACCTATTAAATATTAGACAAATAGTTCCTAATAATAGTTTATTGCACTATTGGTAATGTCGGTGGTTTTCCAACTTGCTCGAGTACATCAGAAATGCAGCGGTTCATTTATGACTCAATGGTGTAGTGACTATTTGCACGCAAGGTACAATCGTAGCCAAGCAGTGGCGGAGTCAGTAGGCACTTCAGTCTCCTCCTGGTATAGGTGAGACAGAGTACCTGTGGAACCTGGAAACTTGATTTGTCGAAACACTAACGTTTTCGGGTACGGTCCGAGCTACTTGTTGCGACCCCTTCTTAGATCGTCACCCCCCCCCCCCCCCATTCTAGCTAGTATGTGAGAAATGATAGTGACTCCACTTCAGCCTGGACCTTAAGGAAAGATGCACTGGCTTCACCACTACTCATAAATAGAGGCCACTCAAAATTTCTCTCTAAAACTAATTTTTTTTCATGTATATCGATTCATATTTACAGATACTTATACACTATTATTTCGAAATTTTTGTAGGAATTTGGAAGGAAGTTCCTTCGAGTCCTTATATTCAGTGTTCATAGGAATTGGGTGAGAAGTTCACAATATTTCCTAACATCATTGTTATCTTCTGTCTTTTGTATGATAATGTTGCTATTACGAACGATTTCAATTCCTATAGACGATAGAAAAGAGACTAAAGTTGTGACTTCTCCAGTCATAGAAGTCAAATATTGTTCCTAGAAGTAACCACGTGATTTCCACCGTTACGTAAGAGAGACAGTCAAACACATTCTTCACATAATAAAATCGAACTGCATTCGTGAGAGAAACATGGAAACTTTCAACCACGTTTCTCTCTATTACCCCATTAACATTTACTTTTTATGTTCAAATCTATCGTATGAAAAAGTTTAGCTGTCTAGGTTACTTTTCCAGATGTCAAGCTTCAAAATAATTATATCTCTGTAATCTTATTTACTGGCTTACGTAGTTTATATCAAAGCCATTACTTTTCCTTATTATATTTATCTGCATGAAGATTTCGGCCGAGGAGAGCATTGACATCCTGATATCTTGTGAGAAGAAAGGGCAGGTACGATGCACAAACAATCGTTTCAATGACACTATCATATAAAAAAATAACTATCTTGGGTTAGATTAAAGTAATGACAGTTGACGCTGCATAACCAGTAAATAGAACATTTTTTAGCAGGGAAAGGACCATACCCTCCCCAGTTGAATCACTTGTTACGTTATAAATTCAAGTGCTGAAGCGAGAAAGCTTGCTTTGTTTTGTTGTTTTTCATTGCTTTTATGTCTTCTATCATTCAACAGCTAAATACCAAAGACTTGGAAGAATTACCCGACTATCATCTGTTTGGTTGGGTAAGAAACAAAAGTTTGTTTTATATTTTCGGTAGTGACTGAGCTTGGTCTCTTTTGAAAGTTACTTTTCGAACTGAATTCCTAAGAGAGTGATAAAATTCGTTGTGGGTAGATCACATCAAACGGAGAGTTACCGAACTATTACAAGTTTGATCATTTCAAAGCCATGCATGTCATAAACAATGTCAGTAGAGAATTTATCGGGGATGAGTACGAATTAGGACACTCTTTACTTTTGTTTGCCAATATTGTAGTTGATATTCAAGTAAGTTCATCCACACTTGTTTCTACCTTATAAAAAAGGATTTCATAATTCAAAACTTTGATGTGATAGTTGTTGCCAACAGTCAAACCAGGAGACTGTTTCACAAATCAAAATCAACGACTAACTATCTCTTCAGAATCGAGAATGGTTTATAAAAAAAAGCATGGATCTTTCGCTATATGCAAATAATTTAAAGTGTCACGAGACTATCATTTAATGTTACATTTTATCAATTTGCCAAAACTTTCTCAAGTTCGTAGGTGCATAGTGTGTAGTCATATTCATCAGGTAAAGAAAAAACGTCAAATTGGTCTCGTATGATAGGTGTCAAAACGTCAAAACCAAATTTCAAGAAAAACAGCTGACATTGTTAAAGTTACAAGGACATTTTCTTTTTTATATAATGTACGACGTAACAGACAGCATGAACCTTTTGAGCCCTTTTTTCTTTTTGTTTCATTTACTAATATCCCTCATACCAGGTTCAAGAGCAATTAAAATTGTGTAATGTAAGAAGGGTACGTAGTCCCAGCTAATTTAGCTTTTTTGGGCTTTGTTGGGGCACTTTCAAAATTGCCATGATAACATCTTCTAAATAGGAGGAGAAAATCAATTAAGGTCAAACATTTCTGAAGACAGACTGCAGAAATGACATCCCATACAGCACTTCCTCTGCATAGCAAGCTTCAGTTAATTAATGTTGACATTTGTTGTTAAAGAACATTAAAATTCTGGAAAAAGGGGAAAATGTTTCATTTAATGTAAGAAAAATTATTCTTACCCCATTCCAATTAGTTTACTAACCAACATTAGGAAAATCACAAAGAAGTCTTGTTTGAAGACGAATGTGTTCAATTTTTACACTGGACATAAGTGAACTAGGATTTTATTTTCGAGTTCTTCTACGCTATATGATTCGATCGCATCTGGAAAGCCAGATCCACTCAACTAAAGTTTCATCCATGAATATTCCAAATGAACTGATCAATAATGATCAAAATTGGATACAACATTTAATACTTGAGCGGTACATATTATACATGCCCTAATCAACAATTTTGGTAAAAAAAGGCCGGAGAAAAACAAGAACATATGTGCATTGTATCATATTTATCAGTGGCGGCATTGTCTGTGTGCTTTACTCATGTAACAGCTACATCTGATACGTGCCTCCACCGAGAGGAAACTTCCAAGCCTTGTGTCATAAGAGCGTCATAAGATATCAGACTTATCTTTCAACCAAACGTCAGCTAGAATTGAGTGTGACATTCCACTCCTTAGACGACAATTCATAGCTAATGGAAACGTGTTAGATCTCGTTGTCCGTTTCGTGCATATCGTCAATCCGTTTCTTGAAAGTTAAATTGTAAATACTTCATCACCCCCAGCGTATTGTCCTAATGTTAGAGTAAAAATTAATACAAATGCCATCATTTACAGTACACTGTAGAAACGTGAGCTGTATTTGTAAATTTAATTGCGTCTAAGGAATACAAAGTGCAAATTTTGTTAACAACTGATGTTGTTAAATGACACAAGTTTATTGTTTGGCGTTTGCTATGTTTTGTGAGGGGCCCACTCTGACGCTACCTAATACTTTTTTTGCTTTAGAAAAAGATAATTTTGCAACAAAGAACTTGTATAACCATGAAAACACGTGTGATTAATGCTTTTATAATATATCATGTTAGGTTGTTTATGATGATGATGATGATGATGATGATGATGATGATGATGATGATGATGATGATGATGATGATGATGATGATGATGATGGTGGTGGTGGTGGTGGTGGTGGTGATGATGATGCATCTTATTCTTCCATCTCCCATCTCTATAGCTTGTTCCATTCCTGAGATGTAATATGTTGAAAGATATTCACTTACTATGAAATAGTCAATTTTGCAATTATTTGTCATGACCTTCTTGTACAACCTCCTTGTGCAACTCACGCAGTACGAAAAGTAAATTGAGGGATCAAAGCACATACTTTGTAACATATATTTTTTATCTCACCATAGATTGATAAGGCCACTACTACAAAGATGCTCCAAAAATGTTTTACAGCAGAATTGGTAAGATTTCTCATGAATGGTACTTGTTTGCTTTCAACTGCTATTTTCTTGTTTGGCTATTGCTTTATTATGACTGTACACATACGTTACAAGGAAACTTGATAATACAGATATGCAAATATTGTAAATTAATTTAAATATTTCTTTAACTTAATATTTGCATACCATTCTTTGGATGATTTGTTACTGACAGAAGCTTTTCTTTCACCAGATTAGTGAAGATACCTACAAAGCAATGTTCAAGAAACTAAGGAAAAAGGGAAAGGTATGTTGAAAACTACCATCAAATAGAATATGAGTTCGAAAGACAAATCAACTTTTCATCACAGACACAACATAATTTAGGGGAAAATTGCACACAATCTTTTCAATCGAAACAGCTCTCCATGACAATTTGTACTTTCGGGTGACATGTAAATTTCCACGTCAGAAATTACGGTCCATACATAACTTTCCACATCTCCAATGCAATTATCAACAGTAGGTCTATCACTAGTTGCAAGACCATTGAGCAGATTGGTGGTTGGGCGCACTGTTGTAATACTCATGTACTCTCCTATTACCTGCAGATCAACGACGACGAATATACGGAAGCCATGAACTTCATTCAAGGGAAATGAAATAAACAACTGAAAATTAGTTAAGGTTGAATAAAAATTAAAATTTGTTGGATCATTTTCGGACTTACTACCCACATTGAACCTCAGAAAACGTCTCGTGGTACCGTCACCGAAGGATCTGTAATACTGCAGAAATAGGAGGTCACTCATTTGAAATATTGAGTGCTGACTTTACTTCCAAACTATGTTACGTATGTTATGTTTCATATGTGTGGCAAACGAAATTAAGCGACTTGTATTACTTATCACTTACGATTGTAATAAGGTATTCGTTATTACTGCTGAAGCAGTGGCGAAACTAGTATGGGCTCCGACCGTGTTGAGAGGAGAGCTAAATTGATGCACAGAAACTTGAGGTTACTCCTTAGGATAAGAAAAGCACGTTTTCATTGGAAAATACTATTAGCCGCCTGCATTGAGAATACAGAATTTTTTTGGACTGCGGACTTTGTGAAAGGGGCTCTTAAGTCCAGATGTCCCCAGGTTAATCGTTATGCCGCTGTGCTGCAATCCTAGAAATAGAGCTCAAGTAGTGAGTGTGACAATTGTTAATTGTTTTCTAATCACAGCTTTTCACAGTTCTTAATATACACACAATAAAATAAACAAATGTCATCGGCTCCATTTTCCTACATATATTGTCAATTTTACTAAATACGAAGATCGATGTTTATCGATGCTATATACATACGTTTATTTGAGCTCAGTAGTTTTCCATACTCCTGATACGAAATGAGCTATGATCAGAAAGACATCAAACATCAAACGTTGATGGCAATTGGTCACTGTCGAATGTTTCTTTCCTATAGGATTTTCTCTTTTCTTTAAAATTACTTGGTCTTGTTCAGTTAGTTATCGAATATAGACAACTATTTTGTGCGCCATACTGCATGTGTGTGTGTCTGTTGTCTGTGGTTTAGTGATGTAAATTTTTTGGCAATGGTTTATTTCTTTACCTGAATGAGAGTACAAAGCATTTATTGAAATATCGCGATGAGATGCAAGTATTTTACGTCTGTATTTAACATTTGAACTTTGCATTTGCAGTTTCTTTCAGTAACTTTCCCTCTTTTGTTGATTTAATTTGTCCTATGTTTTAAGTAGTTATTAAATTAAGGCCACTGGTTTATTTGTACCTTGCCTGTGTTAGTAAGTGATAAGTTAAAAGTAGCTCACAGTGGTGTCATTCACTTGAGTTTAAGCATTGCGTACAGTCCCACGGTGAAGGAATATTAAAAAGAGCATTGAACTGAACGCACAGCACTGCTTTCTTCTTGATATAGACCACTACGTATGGTAATTAGCTATTATGTAGCCAAAACTGTTAGTAACAATACTAGTTATACGCTGATATACAAGTTGAACATAAGTCACAATAATTAAACTTAAGTCTCAACTGCGGATGAAATTATCAATGAATCGAAAGCGCTGTTGGACTTGGGCTTAAGGTGCCAAATGTTGGTAGAGAAAATGTTAATGCAAATGCTTTGCTTATTGACGTGTGAGGAAATGATGACGTTGTCGCTGCAATTGATCTATCGAAAACGTTTCATATATGATATTTTATGTACACATTTGCCTCCGGTTGATAATAAAAGTAAGCCAAAACGATTTGAGATCAATGTAATTTCGTTTAGAATCATCTTTGTCGACACCCATGCTGTAATTTGTACAGATGGTAAAACATTCATTCTATCCTGGAAACGTTATCTATGACTATCATCGTGTAACCGTAAAAAGAAGTTGATGGAGGAGGTATACACGATGATTCAAATGAGTTTTAAACCATTATTGATTCCTTGCCGATGGCAGGCAAGGAATCTATGCGATGGTGATGTCGTGTGTGTGTGTGTGTGTGTGTGTGTGTGTGTGTGTGTGTGTGTGTGTGTGTGTGTGTGTGTGTGTGTGTGTGTGTGTACGTGACGCTTTGCTTGTAGACACGATATCTCAAGAAGGGTAACTCTGAGAAATTTTGTACTTGGCATGTGGATTGCCCATATGATATAGAAGGTCCCTATTGTTTTTGGTGAAAGTCATTTGAGGTCACCAGAGGTCAGAATGTAGAAACCTTGTAAACACGATATCTCCAAAAGGGTAACTGTGACTGATGTCATACTTAGTGTGTGGGTTGGTCATATTGAGTAGATGGTCCCTACTGTTTGTGATGAAGTTCAAAGGTCATTTCAGGTCACCAGAGGTCAAAATGTAAAAACCCCATATTTCCAGAAGGATAACTGTGACTGATGTGATGCTTTGTGTGTGGGTTGGTCATATTAGGTAAATGGTCCCTATTGTTTTTGGTGAAGGTCAAAGGTCATTTGAGGTCAACAGAGGTCAAAATGTAAAAACCTTGTAAACACGATATCTCCAGAAAGGTAACTGTGACTGATGTCATACTTAATGTGTGGGTTGGTCATATTAGGCAGATGATCCCTATTGTTTTTGGTCAAGGTCAAAGGTCATTTGAGGTCACCAGAGGCCAAACTGTAAAAACATTGTAAACAAAGTATCTCCAAAAGGGTAACCATGACTGATGTGATACTTGGTGTGTGGGTTAGTAGTAATAAGCAGATCACTGTTGTTTTTGGTCGAGGTCAAAGGTCATTTGAGGTCACCAGAGGTCAAACTGTAAAAACCTTGTAAACACAATACTGTATCTCCAGGGTAACTCTGACTGATGTCATACTTGGTGTGCATATTGGTCTTATTAAGTAGAGGATCCCTATTGTTTGTAGTCTAGGTCAAAGGTCATTTCCATTCACCAGAAGTCAACCTGTAAAAACCTTGTAAACACAATACCTTAAAGGTTTATTAATGTGGTGTTTCAAGAACAATAACTGTAGTTGATCTCATACTTGTCATGTGGATAATTCGTGTTTGTTATAATATAACCATGTCGCAAGGAATCACAAAGCCTTTTGGCTTCCTGGTTTAATATGAAGCGGAGGAAAAGTGTTCATAATACTTTTAACATGCATGATTGCATGCGATTGCATGACTTGCTGATAAGAGCATATACACGAATGAAATCAGTTTTAACTGCCTGTATACCTTCCTATGTATTATGCAGCTTAGTGGGGCAAAAGCAAATTCGAACGCGGCTTCACGTCGCATTAAGGAGACCATACATCTCACATCCACACGTTTGGAAGACAGCAGTGACAAAAAAAACAGTAACTGCGGGTTGATGACGTACTCCAAGTAAATGTACTACAATCCACAATTGGTCACGATAGGGTGGCTGCTACGGTAATGATGCATTGTTTACAAAATGGATCAGGGACGACGCCATGGTATTTTAATAGAAAGGGGGGATTTTGAACGATGTAATCATAGCCTCTGTATTGCCAACAAGTAATGAGTAAAGTTTTACCTGAATTCTACAGTAATTCGTTGACCCTCGATATATCTCCAAACCCTACAGCTACACGGTGACCGTGACGTACAGTGGCGGAGTCGTAAAAACTTAAGTGTTTTCTGCCGGATATTTGTAGATATAATATAATGGATTTATAATTGAATAATTATAATTATGATAGAGGGCACTAATAGGTAAAGGGTTCGCCCTACATAGTCCTTATGAAGAATGAAACGACAGATGGGAAACATGAAGCATCAAATTATTTTCAAAAGTCACTATAGTGTTTTATAAATTTATGCTAGCATATTTGGATCATTCACCTTGTTTTTCCTAGGGGGTTTATGAACCCCTGAACCGCGTCAATTATTTTGCCTGGAATGGCCAAGAATGGACAGTAATAATAATTTATTGCTGACAAATATCCTGAAAGGGAATACCAGATTCAACACCAGCGTTTATAAAATGTATAGGGTTTCCATGATGCAGAGCAGCCTTTCCGCTCATTTTAAAATATTCAAAATCAGCATTTTGCGTTATACTTTGTAATAAGGATACAAACAAAGTGGCCTACTATTCACAGAACCATGGCTAGGTCGTTTCTTCATACGCACAAAACACAGGACGCCATGCTCTTGGGAAACGAAAGTACTGAATTCTCTTGTTCACAGTGTATACTTTACTGGCTGGGGGTAGGAGAAAATTTCAGTTGATTCCTGTCAGTTTTTGCGCTGTTTTTAAGAGGTAACAACAGTTAATCAATAGGTACTTCTTGATTTTAACTGGTTTTAAGTTAATTCATTAAAACCAGTAGATACCTGTTAGCTGTTGCAAAAGGTAAATTACCTGTTACAACAGGTAAATTACATGTTCAGCAACTAACTTACCGCTTGTAAACAGGTAAATTACCTATTACAAAATGTAAATTACCTGTTACTTATTAGAGTATGCCCTATTTTACCAAGAGATAGGCATGACATAGATGTAACTGACATCTTTTGTGGAAACAGAACTCTTTTCATTAGGGGTCAACATTGAAACTCTTCTTTCAGCATATGAGAAAACTCAAACATTACAACAGAAAAATAATTGCATGAACTAGCACACATTAGCCATACACTGATTCAGTACTAAAACAAACAACATGCACATTTGTTTAACCAAAACAGTGGCACTAGATACAATCCAAATAGAATTTTCTTGTGAAATTTGAGAGGTTTTCATGTGGCAGCAATATTTAATCCTTTTCTCAGCATATGGGAGAATGTTCACACCTTTAAAAACCAAGAGATGACATGAGCTAGCACACAGTAGCCATTAATTTGATACCTCAGTTTTAGCGCTGAAATTATGGACCAATTAGAATGCTCAAATACGTTATTCTCTGTCAGGTCCATCAAATCCATGACAAGCTTGTTCATGTGTGGGAAGTTACTAAGTCACTCATACATCCTGCTACCTGGCTTTACCAAAACGTTATAGCGTACAAGGAACTTTCAACTTACGAAATATCTAACCACCATGTCAAAAGAAAGCAGAAAGAAAACGGAAATGTTCTTTTGTCTATTGACACTTGCATTTAGGGTATCTGTTGAATACTTTCGTTGTATACATAGGATTGATATGTAGTGTCATGACGGACATGCCTACCCCTATTTACTTTGAGAAAATCTTATTGAAAGTTTTAATTGTTAATCCCTGGAAGTCTATACGCAAAAAAACACTGTTCCTCTTGGGACCATTTGAGGCTTCACAAACTTGTTGAAATAAGTCAAAACCAATTGAAATCTTCAAAACCTGTTGTAAAACAAGTTGGAACTTCAATTCATGTTTCGATGCCTAAAAATTTGATATTCAAAATAACTATGTTAGTGGGATGATCAAATAAATAGTAGATATTACTATTTGATGCAGAATACTTAAGACATATCCACTAGCATCAGTTTTTAACAGTTTGTCTTTCTAGAGATATCTTTGTAAATATGCATTGGTTATAAAAAATCGTCAGCACGGCTGTAAACACTAAGTGAGCCCAGCTCCATCCACAAAAAAGCAAACACGTCTTCGCTAAATATTACAAAATGGCAATCAGTCCTGGACGAACTTCTAAATCCATGCATGGCTATGAGACCCGTTCCACAGAACCTGTAGAAAAGAAGAACACAAAAGAAAAATATGACAATGAACGTATCATAATGAACGTTGTGTAGTAATGAGTTCAGTCATGCCAACAGATAAATGCATTTAGTTACAATACCAGTCTCATTGTATTTAAATACTGCACTGAACACTGACTGTAAAATCATATGAGAGCAGTTCTTTACCAAGTTTAGTTTATTGCCAACTGTAAAATACAAAGTGATTGCTACACTACAAACTGCATTTTGAAATGAAGCCATTCCTACCGCAATCTGCATAGTCATAAGAATGGAGTGTGACATTTCGAATTCCCCCGGATCCTTCTCACTCAGGTGCCTTTGATAAACTTCCACCATACCATTTAGACCTAACACTTCTTCACATTTGTCTCCACAAGTGCTTTCAGTGGGTAAGCAGTTTGTAAATACTTTTCAGGTTCCTTTACATTTTTGTTTGTCAGCATAGCAAGCCTTCCACCATGACTGAAGTAGAACATGTAGTACATCATCACTGTCCTCAGAATGCAGTCAGTGTTTGTGCTAACAATACTTCACCTCAACGAAGATTAAGAAATGGTCATTGTGTGACCCGGCATACAGACTGACTTACTGCATCCTAATACATAGGAAGCAGTTTAATGTTCCTTTTCAAAACATATTATGGTATATATAACAAACAGATCCTTGGCACCTCAGAGAAAATATCTACCTTGCTGTACAGTAGTCTGTGGGTATGTCTTTCTTGTTGCATAGTTGAATAAAACCTCTATCTTCCACACCGAATGGGACACTAAATGGTTGTTGCTCAGGAGTGCCAACCTTTTTCTGAGCTGAGGAGCCTTCTGAATGAGCTGTTGTTATTTCTTTGAGAGTGTTCAAGTCTCTTTGCTGGTCTCGATTCAACAACAACGGTTCATCGAGATGAACGATGATACTCTCCTTACCAGCAGGAACATTTGGGTCACCCTGGAATGAGGCAAAAACACATCTGAGTCAAAATGAGTTTATCCCCCAATAAGAAAATGCCATAGAAGGATTTACTGCAAATTTTGAATGCTTCAGCCCTGGGCCTTACTAATACTGCAACACAATTGCAAATCAAATTATCATCATGGCTGTAAATGGAATGAAATATTATATTATATATACTGGTGCGCACAGCAATATAATTTCACATATTCCTTGCAGCCTACAGTGTATGAAAAGTCACAAGCTATTCCACACTACAATGTAACAAATGGTGCATTTCATATAAAATACAAGCATGTACACATCTTTGTTGAGGAAAGCTTTGAAACGTTGAACAATTATGGCTGTCAAAGCAATTACTGCTGCTGTATCTTTTCGTCTTTAAAAACTGCACCATTTTTATGTCCGCCAACTTAAGGTGTTTCAAAGTACACATTGACTGGTTGCTAAGGTCTGTTTGCAAATTGATAATGAAATCCATGTCACACTCACATGTACCAGCTATGATAGCAGTATTTAAACAATGCATGCTCTTATTGGTCTTTTGCATCTACTAATTACTGAAGAAAAAGTAAAGGCTACTGCACACTGCCCTGACCTAACTGCAATGCAAAAACAAAACTCCTTGCAACTGGCTATCTGGTTTGAGCCTTGTGGGTGCAGCAAAATTTGAGGCCACCAGACTCACTTGTGACACTTTTTGGAATATTAAGGAAATCAAGTGTGTCAAGCAAGTTTTATGAAATTGAATCTTGAATTGAATCGCACCAGGACGGTGTGCCCTTGGCACTCACACGACTGCATGCGAGACTGGCACTGAATAGCCAATGAGGATGCACTTTATAAATAGTGTCACCCTACGGATGCACAAATGGTGGCCCCTAAGTAAACTGATAGCGAAGAGGTTCAACTTATTGAGGTTATTTGGGTCATTTCAAAGAACGGCTTGTGTGAGACTAGACTGAAACATGTCACAACAGTTTAAAACTTGTTAGGAGTCACATGCCACAAGCAGTGGCTTCTGGTTTTGTCACAGTGCAGTTGGGTTGGGGAAGTAATAGCAGAAGCTTTTAGCATCACTTACTGTGGAAACATAAAACTACTCCTTCTTACAATTCAGAGTAAACAAAACCTGCTGGTCCTTGTCAATATTTATCAGTCACATGAAATACTCAAGGTGACAAGATCTGGATCCTCTTTAAGGAAGATCAATCTGGAATACCAAGCAGCAAATAATATTAATGAACTCACAGTGACTTTTGTTCCAATTAATCTATTTCCTTCATGGGTCAGCTGAATGACCTCGATGCCGTGACCTCCGTAGGTGCCTTTAAAAAAACCTGGTTGGATGGGAGCATCGCGCGATGAAAGAATCGATGGCAGACTTGTGAAAGAACAGCTAGAGCTGAAAGAATGGGATTAAATATTTGTGGCAAACCATGTAGTGTATAATATGAAACATGTCAATCTCTTAAACTTTCTGTTTAAGCATCTGGATGGGTGAACAAAGAAATTTGGCTTCTTAAGGACCTTCATTGAAGAAGACAGACTGGAAATTGTTGCTCAAACTTAATAAACTGCATTTAGTCTGCATAATGTGGCACATTTTAAATTTAAGCACAAATGGTTTATCATCACTGCAGAAGAAATGTCTTATGACTTGACCCTATGCTGTCATAAGTAGACCATGTATCTAAATTATCTTTTCCACTATTGACGTATACTGTTAAACAAATACACATAGTTGTATACTAATATTTTATGGGAAAACAAGCCTATACAGTACTTTAGCCTGACATTTGCACACATTACTGACCCAACCACAGTTCAATGTCAGCTATCAAGATGCTTCTTTCCTATAACCTGCCTGAGTGCTCAAATTTCACATATAGATAGAAAAACACCATGTTAACAAATAAGGCTTGCATACACTAATAACCTTTCTGTCATGTAGGTAGGTCTATTTGTTGATAGAAATATAATTAGTTTCCATATGCCTAGCTACAATGAGCAATGTTGAACCTAACTTGTCACACTCAACTAATACATTCACAACCACTTTGTGATAGAAAGATGCACCCAATGGATGGCATTAGAGAGTCCACATTAGAGGCCCAATTAATGCTCCCTCAGAACTTAAAGTCTTATGAAGCAGTTCAAGATATGGTATTTTGCTATAATTTCATATTCTTCCAGTCCTGTCTGGTCTATAACACTATCAATCTTTGTTTTATTTTGATAAACAATATTTACATTTGGGTATGCCCACAGACCACAATCTTCAGATTGCTTAACACCACAGGTGGGAAGGTTTAAAAAAAAAAAAAAAAAACATGTAATTATAGACATAGAAACTTTAGTTCACTGATGTCAGTAGAGGAAAATCCTCATTGTGGTTCATGGATTGTGGTGCACTAGTGTCCTTTGCAGAATGGCGTTTTTAAATTACATTAATTTTATAAAACCCTGAAGTTGTTACAATGTATTGCATGCTGACAATGTGTTGCATACCTTTCACTCAGGCTATATATAAATAATCATAAGCAACTGCCATCAATTATCAGGACCAAAAAGCAGTTTAAGTAAGTTAGAGGGCTGCAGAAAAAGAATGACCCCATGATACCAATTACCAGTAAATTGTATGATTATATAACATAGAACAGTTTCAATGATACTGCCCTTTAGGACTCACACACTATTTATATGGATCCTTACTGTCCTCTTAAAATAACAAGCAGACTTAAATTTCTTTTTACAGCAGACAGCAATAAACTTTGAGTTGATGATAAGATGCGCAGCATTTAAGTCTTGAGAGATGACAGACACACAAGACATTCACACAGCACAGCACTCATTGACTTACTCATATTGCTGAAGACAGAAGTACTTTATCCGTAATAGTTCCAATTGGTAACCTTCTATGTTGCCGTTACCATGAGGCATTCCAAGCTCATTATGAATCCAATCAGCAAAACCCTGAAATATTAAAAGCGGGGAGACTGTGCAAAATGATAATAAAGATAAGCAGATAAGACAATGGTGGTGTTGCTGGCTGGTAGGATGCCCAAATGCTTGTATGTCATTTTTTATTCCTCTTGTTGTACATGTGGGGGTAGAGGTGCAGTGCCTGTTGTGAGTATGGCGGTAAAATTCAAACCTCTAGCTGCCAAAATCTAAATAAATCACTGGAAGACACTGCAGCCACAGCTGCTGGACGTTACAAATGACTGCACCTTCAGCAAACACTTTGATTTTCCTAAAAAGCATTATTTAAAATGAAGTTTGAAAAATGTAAGCATAAGTCATTATTCTCATGATCTGGCCACAACAGATGTTACTAGAATAAGTCCACATGTGTAGCCATTTGTTTCTCTAAACCCTGCTGACTGTAGTCTCATAAGAGAACAGCTGCTTTCAAGTCAACATGGATTTTTCTCCTTTTAAAAAAATTAAAAATAAAACTATGAGAATATCTATCTGATATATGATATGACGTAGATCTCCCCAATGTTTAACTCAGTGGTATTGTCCTTCCCAAGTTACCCAGTTTTGAAATTCAGAGAGGGTTGCTACCATTTTTTTTTCTTAGTTGAAAGGTAAACAGACTTGAGTGAGTCAAACTCATATTTCATACAACCCTGACAGCTGGAATCTCATGTATTTATTTGTTTTAGTTTACTTTATTGTCCATAAATACAAATGTTTGTGTAATCAGTTTGGGTCAAATTACTGAGGTGTATCATGCAGTTATCAAGTTACTAATACCATTGTTTATTAAGTCTATGCATAACTGATACAACTATTTGACAAGGAACTTTAAAAAAGGAAAAACTTTCATATTACAAGTGGTCAAAATATGACATCACAATGTCACGATGGCGCTGTCCTGATGGCACTGTCCTTTTTTATATACTTTCAAATTGCAATACCTTGAAAAGTAAACAATGTATTGAAACAGAAAGATTCTGTTTGTTATGGCATTGAATGAATTCCTCAATGAACACTTGGATTGGGATTGGAATCTTAGCTATTGTTCAGTTTGACAAAGGAATCTTACAGTGTGTACTTAGGCTAGATAAATAAAGCTAGATGTGTAGTGTCAAATAGTCCTCACAGAATTTCCATACGCACTAAAGTCATGTCTCAAGAAGAGGTTTTCTACATGGTAGAACATGACCTGATACCCAGATATACCATGATGGTTAGGGTAGTTACCTCTCGAAAGAGGATAAACATGTATAGTATCGTGTGAGGATTGGTTGACAGTGTCACACCTGTTATGTTTATGAACTAAGGTTCTGATGGATTGGGAAGAATAACGAGTTGTATTTTTTTCAATGGGAATTTGAGAAGTGTCACAGAATATGGTAGCAACCAAAAACACCTGCAGTGACAGGGTGGAGAGAGGAGAGTTTCAAGGGATAGGCTCAGTTACAATCTGGAAGACAGATAGTATGTAGTTAACTTCTGTATTTTTTAGTTATGCTTTTTCTGTTGAATCAGCTCCAAAGTTTCTGTTTGTAGTTCATTTTCCAATTCCATGCATAATTTAGAATAGAACTGATTTTTCATGAACAAGCAGCTGTATACAACATGCTGTATCCTATTTTTGTGTGATCTTGACTGGAGCTTTTCTTTTTCTTCTGTATTCACTTCACAACAGTGGCACCACACTCCTATCCCATTCCTCCTGAACTGGCTGTTGGCCCACTTAAACACTAGACCTGAGGCAAACGATCCTGACCCCAAAACCCCCAGAAAATTTTCGTTACATTTCGTACCGGAGATGGATTTTGGTGATGGCCAGTGTTCACCACATGTTAGTTTCTGATATCATGTAACAGCAATACTTCATCCTCAAAAATTTGAACTTTTCTCTTCCTTTAGTTCACCCACACTTGATATATTTGTTTCAACAGCTACACACCATAGTCAAATGAATGGCTTTTAAACACTCCCTTCTATGTATTGTAATAATATTTTGACAAGGACTTAAAGTTTTAAGAAGTGCCTTGCTTCACTTGGCAAATTTTACTTACCTTAGACACCACAAGATGTCAGGGAGCATACAGTGACTACCAGATCTATTAATATCAAAAGTTCAATGCATACTTAAGTCTAAGACATTTCTTTGCACGAGATAAGACTTTTTTTAACACATAGACTGAAACCTGAGTTCACTTCCAGTTTCAAGAAAATATTATTCATAGCTTGTGGTGCAATTGCTACCACTTGCACAGTTCATACCTGTTGCCTCTCTTGTTTTATGCTATGAGGTTGCTTGCACTGCACAGAAAATGCACTTGGTGAGTTACCCTGAAAATAGAAAGATAATTAAGAACACTAACAGTCATGGCTACAAACATAACAGTCACCTATTGCCACAAAAAAAAGATTTTCTTTTAAGGACAGAGACATACATTAGGTTTATCTTGTTCAAATGTTAAGCTAGCATGCTACACCTGACAGATGATTCTTTTGAAGCCTATTGAAGCTTCTGAAGGAAATTTTTTACATTAATCCCCCTTTTTTTCCGTCAACCATTTCTGGCTATCCAATGTCACCCCACGCCCCATAACCCCACTATTAAATCACACACACATAAAAATCGGATACGCTCCCACATAAGGCAAACCCAAAACAAGCAGATGGGCAGGTTCAATAAAAGGGTCTACTATGATGGGTGTGAATATGATGGCTTTACTCTAGAAATCATTTGCAATCCACCACACCCACAGAGCTGCTCATGTCCCAACAAAAACATCTGCTGATACACATTTCGGTGCCACCCATCATTTGAGAACCACTGTACTGGGCAATGTGTGAGGTAATACATAGTCTTACACATTACTTATCTCCTTTCATTGATAATTCCTTCAAAGTGAATTTATGCTAGCTAGATGAGTTTGAAAAGACCTCAATAAAACTATGACATTAAAGGTAAGGCAATGTATTTTCAGTGAGGCACGTTCGTGTCCGTTGTGGATAAATTGTTCAGACATCAGATAGAAACCACCAAACAAAGGTCCTTTCAGTTTGATCTGATGTTTTGAACTACATTTCATTTGTGGTGCACATCAGCAAAATTTAAAAATTGCCATCTCCAAGACAACAAGCTGCGGCATTCATATGAAGAATGAAAATCAACACAAGAATAACAGCGGAAGTGTCTCACACCTTATTACAGTGGGTACAATAGGAACTTTTTCAGATTTAGTGGGTTACACCATCAACTGGAAATAATTTATCCACAGCTTTACACCATGAAGTCATTGTAGTACAAGCAACTAACACATATTGACACACAGTTATCAGGTGTGTGAATTCCAGAACAAACAACTTATGTTTCTTTCAGGAACTTTTGGAGACTGGTTTTCTCAAATAAAGACATACTGCAAACATGCATACAGAATTGTCCTTGTAGAAACAGTCGCTCAAAAATACTGGCGGACATTAAATGTTGAAAACGGAATTCTTTTTCCCCAAAGGTATGTACCTGTAACTAAACTTAAGTGCAAAATTTGTGGTAATTATTCCATAAAATATGTCCTAAAAGATTACCTTCAGTGGAAGAATTCACTTTCATACTGTTCTGATGGCATGACCATCATTGGAAAGATATATATCTCTCATACTTATGGAATAGCAACTCAGAGGAAAACAAGCAATTAGATTTTAGTGGTTATTTTAAGACATTTTATCCTGTCACATTTCTTCGTTTGTCAGGGGATAAGGCGCCACCATCTTTGCAACCTATTACTGTCTTTCATGAGATGTTGCTGTTGTAGGTATGGAGGAATGAGTTGCTTTTACCACCATTTCAGGACACACTGTACGTCAAACACACCTTAATGACTTTAATCTTGTGTGGTTCTTCTGGGCCTTTCGTGCACAGTAGAGCTGTCTTCCCTTCGGGATTCACAGAAATTTTGAACAGTTCTTTCCTCTTGAAAGGCATCCATACCTCCGGATCTAGAGGTGGTAGTAGCTGTGTTGCAATGATTGCACCGTCATCCACCTGCAGTTTAAGCAAAACACAAACACAAACATCATCTGCATCACCCTCTTGAATGACTCTGTTGAAATAACAAAAAGTATAAAACAGACATTCACCAAATTTACGACCTGCGTGGTACCTATCACACAGTCATAGCCAGTAAAACAGAACTGATGTTCACAGGAGGTGCTGTATATTGTCTTCTTTGATTGTTAAACTTGAGCTATGTTTTTTCTGTTTTAAAGCATACATGGTGTGAATCTGAAAGAAACAGGAGTTACCTTTAGAAAAAAAACTCCAGTGAAGCATGTTTTGATGATGTGCTGTACAGATGGATAAAGCCTACAGCTCCTAGGAGAAGTTTACAAAAAATGTGAGAGAAAATAGTGTATTCAAGACATGCTTAATGCTGATGTCTTCCGAGCTGCTCAAGTACCAATCACTGAAAGAGAAAGAGGTTTAACAACCTAATTGAACTTTTTGCTTAAAATTGCAAGCCACTTAATCTCTAATTTCATGACTGCACTAAATCAAAGTCAGCCATCTTTGACAGTTACATATGCTTGTCCAACATCTTTCTTCAGGAAACAACAAATTTTAAACAAGATTCACCTTGATTTGATCATGGGAGAGGAGTAAAGCCATTGAACATGTACAGTACCTTCAATGAGACAAAACCACCGTAGTGTTCAATCTGCATTCGCCATAGTCCGAGGAATTTGCCGTAGTGGTGAAGAACTGAAAAAAAAGAGATGACAGAGATCATTTACTGAGATTCAAACATAGAAGGTGGCAGACGTGCCTGGCAATGATTCAGTAGTCCATTTATTATTTTGTACAGATCACAATGAAAAGAGTGATCACAACTTTTAACAGTTAAGCAGAGTAAAGTGAATGGTGTTTGAGTAGTATTCCTTAGGAGTGCCATTCTTCTATCCTGTTGACAATTGCAATGAGAGGCATTTTTCAAGGACTACGTAAAGTTTTGTTGGTTTTTGGATATTAGCTCCAAGTCACATACTGCACAGAACAGAGTACCTTCCACTGCTACGTGAATCACATCTTCTCCATTCTTGTATAATCCCTCTACACTGCACTTATTCACCAATGCATACTGTACACACTCACTTTTCCCACAGTGCGAGGAGCGATCTGTGGAATGTGAGTCAGATATGCTTCAAGCCACAGTGACACACAAAATCTAGGGAAATATGTTGCATCAAAATACAAACTATGGATAGAAATGTCACACAATTTCTTATCCTGACAAACATTTTGAGGAATGGGTGTAGAAGAAATTATTTCCCAATTTGCAGGTTGCCTCCAAATCTCCCTTCCTCTTTGTGACCTCTGGCAGCTGCACCACTGTTATTGGTTAATGATCATATTTTTGGTTGCACGGTAGGTGTACTGTCTTGGTAAAGTTATTGAAACAGCTGTATAACAGTACGTTTTGCGGCCCTCAGTTATGCAGTATTATCCATGCAATTTGCAAACTCAAGAGGAACTTAAACCTTGAAATGAAATGTGACCCACAGTATGTTATTTACAACTTACCTTTGGAATAAAAGTCTTCAAAGGATAACGATCCTATATGTTCCTTTTTCACATTGTATTCTGCAAGAAAAGATAATCAAAACATAGGTCACTGACAAGAAGAAAAACAAATTTACTATGGTAGACAAAAGACAAAAGTTGGTACCATAATGTGTTCCTATATTATTCAAATTTTCTAGACGGCTGTGCCTGCTTTAAGTTGACTAAAATTACAATTTACACTTCTTCAATACATCAACATGCCTATTATTATGACAACTGTCAGATTCAGGCCAGTTGCTTCTTTTCTAACTTTTCTTTCAACTTCTCCTTTTTTATTCATTCATAATGCTCTCACAACAAAAATTTATAATGTACTCTGAAGTCGTACTCTTGAAACTGTGTGAAATGACTAACATATGGTAGTGCACCAGGTACAGTACACTAGATTGGGTGTCACAATGTCAGTGTTATATGAAGAATATAAATTAACATCACATCTATTTAATTTGCATTTTTGGGGTTCCTTTTGCTTAATGATCACACACCATTTTCTTCACTCAGATTAACCTGCAAGTCAAGCATAATTGTCATTATGTGCAGTTCTTTAATACCAGACACCACGTCATGACTGTAAACTATTTTGATAAATAACACATGTACATCGGTCATCCTAAACTGACTACATTTTAGTGTTTTTTTGGGAGGGTCTTTTTGTTTCTTGTTTTTTTTCATGATGGCTCTTCAATGCCTATTTCAATATCAGAGTTTGAGCCTGACTTAGTCTTCCCTTTACTCCCTAAAAACATTGACAGCATTCACACAATAATATTAGTACAGTGAACCAACTTCAATATACAGTAGACCCAAAGCATGCCAAATAGGCACTGCTAATGTTTCTTGTTGCAAGGAATATCAGCCACCATTTAGCTACAGTATTTAACTTATTTCAAACTGACACTTTTTCCTGGTCCTCGCGAACATCCCTGGCCTGCCGAAATTCTCAGACAATCTTGGACAAAATTGTTGGGACACTTTGTTGTACGTTGAAAATATAACACCAAATTTTAGTTGAGAGAGTAACACGAAAGCCCCCTTTTCAATGTTGCACTAAAGGAGTAAATGTACACTTTGAATAGTAATCCTATGGCCAATATTGAAAGGGGAAGGGGCTGTCAAACATGTTTTGTCCACGTTTGTAGTTCTGGGATCAATAAATCTTCAGATTTGCCTTGACCCTTTCGTGATAGCTTACTGTTGGACACATATTTGTGTTAGCAAGGTTCAATTTGTGATCACCTAAATACGTTCACAGATCCTTAAGTGATGACAAAGAGCGACATAGAAGTATGACATTGATGAAGCTCATCATCTGCTTGTGTTGGGTACCAAAGTGCAGTAAATGGTGGTTAGATTTGAAAGGCTACTTCATTTTTGGCTGTCTTGCAAAATTATGGGACTACAATATTGGTCAATTCAGTCTGTTGAAGTACTGTACCTAACCGTATTCAAAGGGGTCCAATGCTAGACAATTCAAAATCTTTTTAAATTTAATAATCCTGTTTAAACAAGTTTTTAAGTTCCTTTTTAATTGAAGTTGACCTAATCTGGTAGGAAATGTGCCTTAAAACAGGTCTGATATTTAAACCACCATTTGCTGCAGTTAGTGGTACGATGTAACCATGTTAACTTCACGCACCCCAAAATCTTACATTAGCATGCCAGTCATTACATGAAGAGTTTCCATGCAAGAAAGTCCTGACGTAAATGTACAGCAATGACTGCAGTGAAAATAATTTAGCAATGAAACTGGTCACGAAAAAGTCCATTGAATGGTCAAAATCATAATTTGGAAATTTGTAACATTACAGTCGGCGGCAACTCCCGATAGGGTGATTTGGGCCCAAAGTACACGTAGCCTCTCTCTCCTGTGGAACTGAAGTACCGTAAATTTGATTTATCAGGTATGGGCAATTACATAAATGGTGTTTCAACTTTCACAAGTCACTACAAGGTACTGTATGATAGTCAAAACTTTTTCAAGCTGCTTATTGGCCATTGTGTAATTTTCCAGCTAACATTTAGATGCACTATGTTTGGCAGTGCGCAAAGTGGGGTATTTACTATACATGGAAATCTAAAGGGCAATGCATACAACAAACATGATGAAGGCCTACAATTTCAGGACTTTGAGGTATGACAATGTAACTGACTTTTTAACCTGCAAGTAAAGTAAGTACGTTTCTTTCCTGCACAGCCAAACATCTATGTCGGAACAATACAGGTTAGTCAAAAGGACCTGGGTCTATGCCTTAATGCGTCACAATGTATTAGTTTACATGCAGTTAAGCATTTTTTTTTTCAAAATTCAGTAAATAAAATGGCGCAACTTAAGAATCCATACCATATGAACGTGCTCGCTAGCTTCGATTCGATTGTTCGATTCGGTCCACTGCCATCCTTGAATAGGGAATGATGAATGGATTGACTAACTAGCATCGGTAAACAGGGCTAGGGGATCAGGTCAGGAGATCGGGTTAGGGGATCGGGTTTGGCGTCATGATTCAGGGTTAGGAAATAGGGTTAGGGGATAGGGTTAGGGGATAGGGTTAGGGGATTGGGTTAGGGGATTGATACTTATTTATAGTATATGTATATGTATATATACTGTTATATGACTACGTTGGATTACGAGTTTGTGAATTGTATGCATTTTCGAACACTCAACCACCACAACCGCTCGCAGCGTAGTGGGTTATGCGTAAGACTTATGATGCATCAGTTATCGTGATAATCTAGGTTCGAATCCTCCTCTAACCTATACTTCTCTTTCAGCAATAATCTATCACTTCTTCCACAGGTGTCACTACATGTTGATCATTGCACAAAAAATCGGTTATTTCGGGAAATCTAAAAAAAAATAGCAAAAGAAAAAAAAAGGTAAAAAAAACATAGACGCTATTCAAACTCTTTTAGTTATCTGATACCTTGTCCGATTCGTACGGATTCTAAATTAGTACCAATAAAATTTTGAAACTTTTATGTTGGACTGGCATGGTAGGACTTCCCCTGAAACTTAATTGATGGGGCATTTTCTTGAATATTTTTTGCCTGGCAGAGACTAAGCGAGACTGCTATGCAAACCGGCTTTTGTAAGTCAACAACGAGAGACTTATAAGTCACCCTAACTTTCTGCAAAGCCTGGAGTTTGATCGTTTACCATGTACATGTCATGTCGTTAGTGCATAATCTTAGTACTTTTTACAAATGCTTAAATAGTCCGATAGGCTACTGAAGGGCCTAGCTTAACTTAACACACTGACGAGTGACTTAGGCTACTGTAGGTCTCGCCAAGATTACCTCTTTCACAAACGATCTTCCACAAGTTTGAAACGTGAGAAGCACTATAAACAGATTTACAGGTAAGCCTTGCACTTATAATGTCTCGACCATTCATCCATGACAATATTTTCACAAGAATTTCGATAGGAAGGGACGATAAAGACATAGCTCTGCTCGTTTATAGCACTGTGTTTACTATAGCACAATGTGACATAAACAATGTGCAGTGCTCAGTTTTGTGTTGTTGTTGCGCAATACGTTTTACGTAACACAGAGATACAGAAATTTATAGTTGGGGTTTATTATTAGCCATCGGGACACACATAAGTGTTGTATAGAGATGGTCATTCCACCCCACCATACGCAAAAGGTCGTACAAAGTTCAGTCTTCCGGAGTTTACCCCAGACAGTCAGATCAGACAACACATTAAAAATAGTAAACTTAGACCCTGTTCTCAGAAAGGTTGCGCAATCCTTTCGTGATTGGATAATCACGGATGGCAACCACCTTACTCTGTTACGTAGGTAAACCATTTGACCTGTGATTGGTCAGTGTCGGCAATCAATCCCGTGACCCTTAGCAGTTTAGCGTGGGTCAATCCATCGACCTCGCCACGCCGCCGGCACTGGCTCTCTGGGTATCGAAGTGTGAACATCGTCCGTCTCCGTGTATGTATTATGTAGGCCTGTGTTACCAATGTAATTGTAAACTTTCTCCATCCTTTCGTTTCTCTCTTACAATCATTATCGTTAACTAATTTAAATTGATTTATGTGTGCCAGTCGAATCATCAAATAATAAATGGAACTCTGATCAAATCAAAGGAAACTCTCCTTCTCTGGATTCTCGGTTCTGACGTCTCTCTGTGTCAACAATCCGTCGCGGGGGCAGTCATAACACGACTGAGAACCCCCAAAACCCCACATATTCTACATAAGAATAAAGAACCCTACACACACTAACTGTACACTCACAAAAAGGCCAAGACATGGACTCAGACTGAGGAGAGATGGAAGTTGATGAGGGGGCCGGGAGTGCGTATATAGGGCAGTGTATATGATGTAAATATCGGCTTTATAATCATAACTGGCACCCAAGACGCTCTGAGCGCTTCGTGAGCTATGTGATTTCCCGGCTGCTAAAAATTTGCTACAAATAGACCCAAACATTTGCCTAAAATATCAATAGCCAAGAAAAACAGAAAATATGCCCAGTGTAATAAGGCATTATGCATATTTCTACCGCAAAACCATTGGTGAGGACAACTGGTCCCAAAGGTCTCCCTCCACTGATCTGCTCAGGTGGCCACGTTTTCCCCGATTTCTGCAGTGTATACTACGTAAGCATATAAGCATACATGAAGTGCAAGTTACTGCTTTTGGACATTTTGTCATTTTTTCTACACTAAGCATCAACCGATGGTAACGCTCTGCTCAGGTACCTACCAAAGAGGGTTCCATTGTGAAACGTCCAGTCCGCCAGCCTGCGTATGAATCGTTGCATAGTGAATGATAACAAGTAAGTGGAAAAAAAATCTGGATGAATTGCAATTCAAAAAATTAATTTCCGAGAAAAAAGCATTTTCAGCTAAGGCGCGGCCACCACCTATCCTTTGCCCCTGCAGGTCTGCATTTTTCTTCGATTAAGCGATTTTTGCGTTTGCATGCCCCCCCCCCCCCACGCCAGTCCTTAAAGACAAAAACTCATCACCTCAGAAACTTTCAATTCTCCCAACCACCCACCTCTATTCCCTCCCTCAGTCTGTCTTAAATTCCTCCACATGTGTATATCAAAACAATGGATCCCTGTGTACGCTGTGTAATACGAGCTGCTCTGCATCTTTCAAATTTGCTGTCAATCTAAGAGAACTGTAATTTAGAACCAGTTCAGAATTTTGCTTTCCGGGAGGTAAAAATATAGCTAGGGTGATGTAATACAGCCTTTAAGTTGAATACCCCTGGCTACTTCATTGTAACTCTAGTTTCCAAAGAAAATTCGACCCCCATGCATGCACATCACGCGCACTCGATTTCCTACATATCTCATCTAATCTATCATTAGACCTTTGTACTGCAAACATGGGTATGTACATCATAAGTTTCGTTTTTCATCAAAATTAGGAAGTCATGTTCATTGATACACTGAAAATCTGGTTATTTTCAACACATGGGTCTACTATAAGAAAAAAATAAAGCACCATTTTGTGTGTATTAGATATTCGAGTAAACAAAATCTTTCAGGAGGGGTATAAGGAGAGAAGGTCACCCCCCCCCCCACACCTTGTACCCTACCTACAGCCATCAGCAATGGGGATGACATTTCGACTTTTTCCATACACCAAAAACCTGGCCCCATCCTAGACTTTGGAAAGTAAGTTCCTCGACGAATTTATGCCCTTCCTTGTGCTTGCAGCCTAGTGTATGCTCAACCGAGATCCTTCTTGCACTGTTCACGGTGGAGGCGGGGGGAGCGACGCGGACTACTCAGAGGAACAAATACTCTCTTGGAAGAGCAATGAATACAGATGTTACTACAGAGGGTCCTGGAATCAAGACAGGAATAGAGACTTTCCTCCGGGCAGACTCTGCAGAGTCTAGTGTCGCTCCTGAGCTACCACCCGATATTTTCACCATCATGTATGGCACCTTCATTTTCGTTTCTTTAATACGGAGGTATGTAAAAAGAACTGAGATGATTGTTTCCCTTTCCTTTGCCTGTGGTGTCAAAGCACATCTCTCTGAAAGAAAAATAGTGAAATTTAATCAAAAGGAGCGTGTACTTTGCACACTAGCAGTAAGAGTGAACCTCACCTGGAATGGAGGGAATATTCATTCCAGATGGAGCGACGTTTCCCACGAATGGGATGAGATATACAGATATATAGATAAATAATTCTTAAAAATTCTGTCTCACTGGTACGAGTGGGTCCGGCCGGTACACATGCACTTTTCTTTTTTGAGTACTTTCGCTCTCTTTATTTTACAGTTGCATTTTATCGTTGTGCTCAACTTTTTGTAACTCGAAGTACTGAATGAAACGCCTCATTAGCTCCCTTGTATTGGCTAGTAAAACTTAAAGGCGTAGACGGTCCAACGGCCCATATGTGTGGGATGTTCAACACGGCAACAAGGCCAACGCTCTATACAAACAGCAGCACACTGTTAAACCACTAAGACTTTCCTTTTCTTGTGGGATGTGTGAAATTGTGGATGTTCGATATGCAATGGTGTTCAATAAGGGTTTTGAAAAATTCTGATTTGTTTTGCTTCACTCTGGGGTGTGAGAGCATCTTTACTCGTGAAAAATATTCCACCTAGCTACATAACTAGTGAAAAGCTAGTTACATGGTAATAAAAAATGGCCTGGCCGATTGCATGGCAAGAATCGAATTTATACGTGTTTAAAGTTGAATGATAAGTTGGTAAATATTGGAAGAGACCTGCCGTTCCGAACTGTAGAAATGTACGCCCCCTCAAAAAAAAAAAAAAAAAACCGGGGCGACAATAGGCCTAGTGGGGAAATCTGAAATACCAGTTGGAATTGTTCATATCTCAGTCTAGCAAATTATGACTTCACTGAAAAGATGCCAAATATGTACTAGATTGCATGTAAGCTTACCTAGTATACAGTAGGTGAGTAGTTTCTCAAAAAAGGGGATGAGCTAGGTATGTCATAGGTAACCACCCTCTCAGAGGCCAAGCATCAACCATTTCAAGCATTCCCCCACCTATCAAAATATTATTGACATTTTTATTTCTCATCAAGATGGCCATCATTTACAAAATCATTGGTACAAGAACTACCAGTAATTCTACTTTGTTAAGCAATCATCGACAATTGTAGCAAAACTAAAAACAAAAAACTGTACCAGAGAGTAAACATTGTTATAATAACTTGTCTTTAACAATAATTTCTCTGGAAAATAGTTATAACTGCTGTAGATGCAAAATATTGCACAATATTTTGTCTAACGTTACCTGGTAGTTGTAAATTTCTCAAAAGGAAAAAAGACCTGTCATCATTATAAATTAAATACTGTTGAATTTTTCCGGGAAATACCGTAGCATAAATATTCTAGGAAAAGGCCATCAAAATTGTTACCATTTTTTCATAGCGTGATGTTTACTCGAGAAATCGCAGAATTGCAGATTCCCTATTCCAAGGCTGGGTACATGCAGCACAGGACACCCGAGAATTGCCGCTTCCCGCCAGCTGTGGTTTTTGTTTTGCCAACAAATTCCTGTTTCCACCAACCAATGGTTGGGGTCCGCTTAGATAGTCCTGCGTTTACGGTTACGCACAAGGACTACGCCCTCACACCAGACGCCCACCCCCTGCTGAAACTCTGGATAGGTTCCTCATAGGTGCTATGTGAATGACGAATAGGCAATATGTGCCCCTACCAATCATTAGACTCTGCCCGTGGTCCGGTTATATCTGTTTACATTCTATTCACGTCCACGTTCTGCCTTACCGATGGTGATTATTATTTTCTGGTTTTTTTTTTTTTTAATTTCGTTGAGGATTTTGAATCACTCTCTGTGGGACGTTTCGCATGAGATTACCTTAATACTAATTACCATTTTTCGTGGATTTTTTTCAAATTGCAGACATCAGTGCCCCAATTTAAGGCTGGGTACAAGCAGCCTATATCACTCGGGAAACGACTTTTCCGGTTAGATGGAGAGATTGTAAAACCCAATTTTTTCTCGTACGCCTCGCGCCAAGTTCTGTGGCGCTCCACTAATAATTCCGCTAATTAGTTTCAAACAAAATTCGTCGGGGGAAAATATCTCTTCTCCAAAACGTCTTCTTTAGATAAGTACCCCTAAGTGTCCAGGCCCAAAATATGTGCCAAATACTCGAAGGGGGTTCTGGTCGTTTTGAAAATTTGAAAATGTTCTTACACGCCCCCTCCAACCAATGGCTTTGATACTCCTGCCGTTACTTACTCACCCAAACCCATTTTTAAGGGTCTGATAGTGCCCTTTTCGTGAAGACTGGACCCCACCTTTATAAAGTTCTGGATGATCCCCTCCTGGTGAGGTATTCGAAGTGTCCGAAGTTGTGTTGTTGTTGTTGTTGTTTTCCACTCAGTTGGAAAACATCCAACCAGTCGGAATTTTGGACCGTCACAGTTCTCTAAAGATATGACCCTAGCTACGTCCCTGGAAGACAGGAACGTGTTGTAGCCTTTCGTCGCCAAACAGTTTATAGCAGTAGCACCTCATTGTGGTCAGTATAATGTATTGAACGCCGTACTCTGAGGAGCATGAGTGGGTGATTGAAGATGATTCAGTTAGTTAAGATGCAGATATTATATCCCCGTGAATGGTACAGTATATTCCCTCAGACAATATATTGGCTATACAGTAGGGGCATGCATGTTACATAGTCGTGATGATACATTGAAATCAGAGTGCAATACGTGGGGGTTTACAGTTGTCGGCTTATCAAATTGTGTACTTTATAACAGTAATGACAGAATGTGCAATATTCATCAGAAACCTCTACAATTACCACCGAAGCCATGTACAACTCTCCCAGTAAAACAGACAGTCCCGAATTTGACTCAGGTCAGTGCATTACATACAGTATAGTGAGGGCTTGTCGGTGCAATAGCGCTGTTGGCCCATCAGATGCAATAATTTGACCAATTTTGATGTCAGCGCTAATTGGTCGGTAACTAATTTTGCTTGTAATATATTGCCCTTTAGCTAGTGAATTAGGTGACAAAATTCTGTTGTAATTATCGTCATTGACAATGTACATAATTAATTTTGTGATGTACATAAAAAAGTGGATGCCGTTAAGCTAGTGGAGCATGACCAACTACAGGTTAGATGTGAAAAACAAGCAACAACCCACACTGATGACGCACAGAACTGCTATAGATGTTAACCATCGAATATACAAAGGTAAACGGTAATATACCCAAGATATTGACACTAACAAATGTTTAACTTATGTCTTACTGAACGCAAGACACGCTGGGCAGACTTCCACATAATATGCGGTGAATATGGCGAACGTACATCTGACCGTCTGGCTTTTGTCATCGCTCTTTTGTTTTACTGGTTCAAATTTAGCTAACGGCCAACCCTTCACAAACAAGAGCAACACGACTATTTTAAAGGATTTTAACCAGATTCCTGGTAAGTTTAAGTGATTATTCAATGATATGCTGAAGTTAGGCAGTGATCCAGCAAGCAGAATATCAGGGACCCATCTGGGCTGTATTTATCCCCATATGTACCACATGGCCCCCAGATATATGTCTTGTAAGCTACCGGTACATGGGCTACGTTCGCACCGATTTACCCATTTACGCAAATGGGTTTATCTGGGCATAGTGAGTGCACTTTAATTCCAATCCTACACTCTACATAAGTAATATTATATAATATATAAGTAATACTCATATTTGTCACTTCATCCAGATTTATAGGGCTGAATGTAATTTAACATTAATTACAGGGTAATAGCAAGTCTTAGGGTTACGTTGTTGTGGTTGTGTTGTGGTGTTGTGGTTGATACATGCTCCTAATATATGTGCATAGATTTCATTCAAATATCGTTGTTGTTGTTGGTGTTGTTGTTGTTGGTGTTGTTGGTGTTGGTGTTGTTGTTGTTGTTGCTGTTGTTGTTGTTGCTGCTGTTGCTGTTGTTGTTGTTTGTTGTCGTTGTTGTTGTTTATTTATAAATAAAGAAATGGCTCGGGGTGGGATCCACATTAATTGTATTGCAATAATTTTGCACATATACCTCAACTTTTTATAAACCTCAACTTTTTATATACCTCTTCAATCTAGTCTCTGAAAGCAAACAAGTTTTTAATAGATTGCCCATGCACAGCCTACGCAACCGTTTGCTTTGCTTGTCTTTCTTACAATGCAAGAGAAATACTTCACAAATACTTCTACTACAAAAAAAAACCATTATTGAGAATGATAGTACTGCACATATTGACTATTTATAACACATATAGGCCTAGGCTTAACCAACATTGTCCAGATAGGGTCCACATGGGGTCCCACAGTGCAAACGACTGTTGGGTCCCAAGTGAACAATCTGAGTTCCAGTTATTCCCTCAGAACTATATGTGGGTTGCCCATGTGGGTCCTGTATGGGAACCCAGATAACCTATGTTGTGCCCATCTTGGTCCCAGATACTTTTCTAGTCGGAGAGGGTGATGTTATCTATGCATTCATGAAGTAACGACAGGTATATATATGGTTACAAAATGATGATTATACGCCCTCTAGTGTCCTTATGACGCCCTCTTGAATCTCCAAATAGGCCAGACACTTATCTGTTGCAATGAGTAAATACTATGATTAAAAGTAATTGGAATTTTGGAGGAATTGGATTTTTGTAGATAAATGAAAACAATGAAAACAAGGATGCACGTTTCGAATAGTCTGTGTGTAAGAAGGGAGTGGGCAGAATAATATTTGGAAAGTTTGAACCTTTACGAACCTAAGATTTCGGTAACAATAAGTAATAAATATTGTCATTGAACATCTCCTAAGAGCACATTTTCTGAACTTTGGACATCTGCTTTCAGGCATTATAGTATGGATCTTATATTTCGAGTAGAACAGGGCGGATCGACTAAAAGAAAGAGGCAATTGATAGTTAGAGGCAATCGATAGTTAGAGACAATCGATAGTTAGAAACTTGTAGCAAGTGAGGAAAAGACTTGATTAAAAGCTCGGACTCAATGTTAAGAATTTAGGCAAGGACCATTATTTGCAACTTAAGGCAATGCAAGGTTAGTCAGCTTTGCTTCAACGCCTATGAAAGCGTAAAAAAGGTCACGATAGCAAGGCAAACATTTACCTAACCCAATAACCGAAGTGGTTGGATTGTAGGCCTGATAAGCAACCACATGCATCACGGTGCAGTGTAGTTTACAGGAATGTGGAAAATAAAATATTGTTGTCTGTGGGATATTTATTTTTACTTTCAATATCTTTAATAATGGAGCTAGACTTCAAAGACCATATAAGTCACAAGACGCTCTCGCCCTTGGGGGAGAATGTGACAGTATATATAACTGTGCGGAATTTGTACATACATGCATTCATAGAATTAGGCTATGTGAGCTTAAAATCATCGTCACGGCAAACGATGAGAATGCCCCCAGGACTATATTTTGACTCAAAAAAGATATAAGCTTGAAAAAAAGTATTTCAGCTACATTGATTTGTAGGAATGGACGTGTAAATAATGTGAAAAAGTGGGCTTGCAAATGTTTTTTTCCTGTGATCTCGCAGGTTTATTCTAAAAAAATTCCCCGTTCCTTCCAATGACGGCGCTCCGCTTAGATATATAGTACTAGTAATTGTACTTTCATAGGCATGTGGCAACATGTGTCCAACCCCTATCCTGAGGCCCCTGATGCGCCTCTGTGGAGGAATATAGTTTGGATCACATCTATCCTGCATGATATGTGTAATAAGTTGGTACTCTTGACTTTCAATCAAACGAAGATTTTCTAGAGTCTTTGGAATCAACATTTTGTGTCAGCAATACAAAGATAGGGCCAAGGGCATATCAGACTTACTGTACTGCTTTTGTAGTATACGCGGAATAAGCATATCTATACTTTGGTAAAGGGAATAAGCATCTACTCTGGATAGTAATAGGCAGTGCGCAAAAAATGTATTACATAGAGCATCAGTTTTCTCCAAAGACTGCTAGCTTTGAGTCTTTTAACTTTGATCTTTTTTATTCTCAAATATTTACTGTCTTATTGATGTGAATAGGCTTGTATGATACGCCCCTTGTCTTGGGGTGAATCTAAATACCTATTGATGCCTGAGAAGCTGCTCGATAGGAAAAATGTGCAATCTTCCAAAATAAAATGGACCAACCTATAGCATCAATGTGATCAGCAATCTGTTTGCATCCTGTAAACCTAGATGATGTATGTCAGGTGGTAACATTGGGTCTTGCTTGCTTGAAATAATAGGCCAGATCACAATACTGGACTTCTCACTCGTGGCTCACTGTAACGTTCAGATCGATCACTGCTGTTACCCTTGCAGATGATTGACACTCTATATACTGTCTGAATATCACCCTATTTAGTTTGATCGGAGTTCTAGTCAGCTCATTCTTCAAACAGATCAGCAGGGAGGTGGTCAAACCACATTATTTGGGAAAACGTGGTGACGTCATCAGAGTCGACTGGAGGACGAGACACATTTTGATTAAAGGAGACACTAGCACATTTCTCTCCCTCCCCCAGGATTTTGTGACCTGAGACAAAAGAGTAACCACGTAAACTATCCTTAAAGCTAGTTGAGATTTACAAACCTGTGTTCTAAAAGTTGAAATAAAAATGTAGTTGAAATTTGACAAAGACATTTGACACTGTCCTTTCCTGCAATCTGACAGGCTTTCTTTTCAATACAGCTTTCCCACATAGTACAACCCCTCCCCCCCCCTCACAATTTTCCTCAATGGATTCACGTATTCTGTCCAGCCCCCTCCCGTGTCTCGATGAAAAAGTCTGGTTACGTCACTGGTACTTTAGATGATATCTTTCCAACCCCCCCCCCCCTTGGGCACTTTACTTACGAAGTAAAATTGACTCAAATGGGCGAAGTAATCTAGCCAGTAGAGCCTACATTGGCTGATAAGTCCCTGGCATGTTTTGCTTTACAGGAACCGTTTGTCTTCAATTGTGTGAATTATTCATTGCTTTATTGGCAGATGCTTTATTGACAGATTCATTGCTTTATCGACAGATGTTGTATCCATCCAATACTGTCCAAATGACCACAGTTGTCCAACAAAGTGCCAACGACAAACAGAAGCATCGACAAAGTGCTCTTGTCATTCTATGTGCGAGGTATTCGGAGACTGTTGCTACGATGCCAAGGATTACTCAACGAAATGCAGCGACTCTACTTCAGAGGACAGGTTCGGCCTTACAAACTTAAAACTGTACGGTAAATATTTTCAATGCCTCAGTAAAGGTGGTCGGATGGAAGAAGATTACTTGTGGATGGTCAGTGAATGTCCAACGTCATGGGAAGGGCATGATATGTGTAGCGGTAAATCTAACCTTATAAATTACACTCTCGGAGATATTGAATTAGCAAATGTTCCGGTTTCTTCCGACGATGGTATACCGTTTAAAAATATTTTTTTTGCAGCTTGTCACTCCATCCCTAGGGAAAATATCACGTTATGGCAGACAGAACTCAACTGCCCAGACGAAAATTACGAATTAGAAATTACGAATTCGTCTACTCTGGATGACCCATCACAGTTCTCCCGTGACCATTGTATCGTTACAGGCTTTCGCCCTCCAGAAATACGTGGTATGCAGAGACATGCAATTCCCTGCTTTGAAGCTTTGGATGATTACAAACAAACATGCATAGATGTCTATGAAGGTACCGAATTAGACGAAAATTGTTCGAATATCTTTGCACCAGTAGAATATGACAACACCTGGTACAAAAACAGATACTGTGTGGAGTGTAACTTCGATGACGGGCAACGACAATCGATGATCTTCAATTGGACGTGCATGTTCGCTGATGGCCGTTTACTTCCAGATCGATTAACTACAGACGATGAACTGATAGCAGCACTGCCATCCATGCCTTATTTGTTGACTTTGCACACGCCTTCCATAGAGCAAGAAGTCACGTGCCAGGAAGGAGATGTCTTCGACCCATATAAGTCAAAATGCATTAGCTTGTCTTGTTTGGAAGGATACAAGCTAGTTGGTCAATCGTGCGTCAAGATAAGTAAGGTTTACGACTTTCCTGACTGTGATGATGTTGTCATGACTTTGAGCATTAACTTCACCAGGAATTCAGTTTTTAAAACTTGCAAGATCTTACTGAGTTTGTTTAAAAACGTAGACGTTGCCAAACGGAATCAGACGGATGAATACCACGTGAAATGTACGTTTGAGACAGACACTTTGATACTGCGATCTAATTTGTCAATTGGTAGTAATCGCATGAGTAAAATACCCTTTGTCCACTTCTTACCGTGTGCAGAAAACTCTGTTGGACATATCTGCGGAGATTTACTAGGCATAAAAACCGATCTAAGCTGTGAGGAAGTTGAAGGCAATTTTTGTATTAGCAATGTGTCTGACGTAACTGGGGCAAATGTCGGTAAGAACATTTCAATAGCCACAGTTGGAAGTAAAGTCAGCAAGATGACGGTTCATTTCGAGAAGAAGGAAACTAGGGGCAAGTTTGAACGCAATTTATCGTTCGAACACTGTAAGGTTTCTGAAGATGTTAACTCCAAATGCTCAATGGTCGCTATGGAGCGATCGTTATTTCGACCTGTTCACAATGGTTCAACAACACTTTACTACGTAATGAATGACACAATTGTGATAACTCCAGATAGTTACCGCTACGGGGAATCTGGTAAAATACTCATTTGCAACTTTCTTCAAAAAACTGGAAAGCTTCGTACGTACAGGGAATCTTTGTCTGTGCAGTCCGTGGTTAGTACACTCGGTCTTTCTATTTCGGTGATGGCTTTGATCTTGTCACTCATGACATACTTGATGTTTCCAACACTACGGCATCAAGTCGGCAACGTAATCACAATGACGCTCTTCGTCAACTTGATGTTTGCACAAGTGACATTACTGCTTATGCACGTGGCTACCGAATTGGCCGTTGTCTGTACCATATTAGCCGGACTCGGTCATTACTTTTGGATGGCAACATTTACGACCACTTCGGTGCTGGGTTGTAAGTTAGCTAAGACTTTCAACAGCTCTAATTTCGACACGGAATCTACTGAGCTGACCTTCAAGAGGGTTATTTGGTGCATATTGCCATGTGTGCTTCCACCTGGATTATTTTGTCTGGGACTCGCCCTCTTAAACTGGCTAAATCTGGTGACAGTCATCTATGGAAATGACTTTGCCTGTTGGATCGGTGGGCCTGCTGTAAATCTGTACGGGTTTGCGTTTCCGGTCGGGTTTTGCTTGATTCTCAATATCGCGGTCTTTGTATTTATAACGAGGTCTATTTGCATTCAACAAAGGGAAAGCAGAACTCTTCGGAGCAATCAGAGAAGAAGGAAAGTCCAGGAATATATCATACATTTAAAGGTAGGCCACTTTGTTTCTTAAACGATTACATTGAAAAATAAATTCAATCTACCTGAAACATGACCAAAGCGCTCTATATTTTCTTCTTCCTTCGTTTAAAAATCATTAAAACATTTAAAAAAAAACATTAATTTCATAACAGGACAATCAGCAAAAAATTCGCTTGTGACACGAATGTATTATTAGGAAAAACAAGCAAGGTGCAATGTTACTGAAATTGATGAGAGTAACTTTTACAATTAATTGTTAACGTGTATGACCCACATTTAACCTTATACTGCAGTATCAGTCATGCAGATCGGCAAACCCTTAAGCAGTGTTGCTCCCATGGGAATAAACATTTTGATACACCACCTGTGTTCTACACATTGATTTTACAAAGACTGCTTTGACATGCTATTTTCTTTCACGAACTCTTTCTCTTCAAATCCCAACCCCCATCTTCATCACATCATATTATATCCTTTTACACAAATACCTTACACTTCCTCATGTCACTGAACACATACAGACAAAGAGAAATGAAGTACTATTAATTCTACAATCTTGTGGGCCAAATGATGCAACAGCCTACCCTATTATATGCCAAAGGAAAATAGTCCACATCATAGGTGGGGAATGTAGTCGCTAAAAAGTACTGTTTGACGTAGAATAAACACGCTGTAAAACGATTTAATTTTTTCCTTCCACAGATTTTCTTCATATTAGGACTCTCATGGATTATTGGATTCGTCGCGGTTTTTACAGGTTTCGAGTTTTTATGGTTCATTTTTACCGTCATGACATCATTACAAGGGTTCTTCATCTTTCTTGTATTCGTCTGTAAGATTAGAATCCTTCGTATGTGGATGAAACAGTGCAGACTTGCTAGACAAGGAGAAAATAATAAACCTGCAGGAAAGTACATTTCAATAAACTCTACAGAATTATCTGCCAGTGGCAGCGTACCTAAACAAACAGAGGTCTAATAATTAATTTGAAAATTTTATCTTCATTTACCAAACTGAATCAAATAACGGTCACATACTGATATTACATAGCATAGCTGTAATAGCTGTGAGCATTTGACATAAGACGTACAGGTAATTACTGTTATCATTTCATTATCAACGTTTTCCACTCCCAATTGGCGAAATGTATACCAATCATTACGTGCATTACAACTGTAATTGCTTTTCAACTTATCATAGATTTGTTATATTATTTATGATAATATATTTTAACTATTATATAAATATTTAGATGATGTGTCAGGGAAGTAACAACGTCCTGCTGAATTTCGAAGACCGTATGAATTTGATTACTTTGTTTCTTATATTTATTCACTAATTTCACTGTCAATGTTTCTCTGTTCAAAACCATGCCACATGACTTATTAACTCAAAAATCTGAGAACGCTTATAGCTGAATGGCCAATCAGCCACATACAATTGTGTCAGAAGTTATGGTGATGTAAAGTCCGTGAAGAAAGTGTCTTGCGTAGACGTAGATCACTTTAATTACAGTGTTCATAAATACTGTAATTAAAGTGTTCTATTTTATACATACACAAAATAGTATATGATCACTCTGTTAAGAATATTTCTGAGGCAGTTATAACGTTCCCTCTTCCTATATTTTGGAAGTGTTTCAAAACTTAGAGCACTACATGGGGAGGCTTAAGGAGGTTCCACAATGATGGCCATACACCAAAAGCTGAGTCAACAATCCGACTTTTGCATGCTCGACAAAAGCACGGGCAATTGACCCCTGCAAACCTTAGTAAGTTCCATACATATTTTAAAAATGAAAAGTACTGGGTGGTTACCATTGGAAGTGATTTCCAATTTTTTTTTTTGACAGGAATCGTTGTTCTAACGCTTTCGAGATGCGAACTATTCGAAATTTGTGACCACGTACTGCATCTAACAGGACATAAAAAAGTGGCATTCTTGGACTATCAGCGTATGTTTCTTTTGAGCTATTAAAAAACTGTATACCTGAGTCACAGTCAATGAGTTTGTGGTATTCGTTCTTTGGGAATTAACCAATAAACACTGATATACTCTAACAGCACCAATTTCACCAGCTTCTGTTTAAAGGCGATGGCTACACAGTGACCAGTCGAGTTACACAATGCATCAGAGGATCTGTTTGTTATTGTATGAAAAAGAAATTTGAGAAAAAAAGTAAAGGGTGTAGTAGTATCTCTTCGTGTGCTAAAATAAAGGGAAAACAAAGCACAGTGTGTTACTTTCTACATTACTAGGGTCTTAGCATAACCATACTTGTCTGTACAAAAACTTTTCCCATCATTTTATAAGCTAGCGCTAAAAGCTGAATCTATTTCTTGTTTGTTCAGTGTATTTACATGAAAGATCTTCATGCATCCACAATATCAGTTTGAAGGTTCACCATTATTTAATTAAACTTAAACAGGATGTACTCAGGGTAATGTTTGGTGGAATAGTGTGTAAATAATACACTTGTATTCTTTTTACATATAAAACGAAAAATATAATGCTAATCAACATTCTGTGATAATGTGTAATTGTTTTTGTCCTCATATTACTGAGCCAATATTTTGTTCTGATGGTTGGTTCGACTTATTGTTATGTCATCCTCTATATAATGTACTGGCGTATTCGTTGGTGTTTATTTATTGGACTCAACTTCGTTTTTTTGTAAATGGCGGACTCACATTCCAGAGGCATTTTTGAGTTGTTTGCTAATATATGAAACCTTTTCCTCTGCTTCAAATTAACATCCAAACGTTTTGTATAAAGTGGGTGACAAAAAGGTGAACAAAATGCTAAAATAAAATGACCTCATTGTTCATCTACAAAAAAAAAAATGATTTCTCGAGGATAAAGGTAGAGTGAGTTGTCAAATAAAATAATTTATATTCTCTACTGTGAATATAACATGACTGTTGTCCGTAAATCATATATCAGTGTTTGATGGATCTCATTAAAACACTCTCATTAGTTCATTAATATTGTTCCTCCCTCAATATGTGTTAATAAACACGATATAAAGCGAGACGGATATAAAAAAAATCCTTCAATTATTGTATAAAAGGGACACGCGTAGGATTTCTTTAAAAGTTTTTTCTTGTGAACTGCCCATTTGAAACATGTCGTAACACAATAAAAAGAATCTGACTTGTTTAAAGATTGAGATTAAGGATGATCACAGCATTAATGGGTTATGCCATATATTGTATTTCGGTGTAGATATACAGTGTGTTAGGCTAACTTGGGGTAGGCTTATTAAACCATGTTGACACGTACGTAAAGTTTCCAATAGATAAACAGTACTCATCTTATCCTTGAAACCAGTGTGAATAAAACAAAATAAAAATGTATATGTACTGCAGCTTCTGAAAACTGTCAACAATAAGCTCGCACAAGAAGATTATGATTAAGGATGATCACAGCAGTAAGGGGGTTATGCCATACATGGTATTTTAGTGTAGACCCACAGTGCGTTCATGCCATGAGATTTACTTTTCAACTATTAAGACTTTCCGTTATCGTCACCGTGCAGTTTGTGTTATCCTGTTGTATTATAATGACTCGTTTGACATTTTCCTGCCACGACAGTCGTATCATACAAAGTCCCTTCTTTTGGTTGTATGAAGTTGTCAGACGTTTCAGTACTTATATACTGCAACTTTTTATTCCCCCTTACGTGAAACGATTAGATGAATACTGTTTGGTAATTAGGAATATCAGACAAAGGACCTGACGACGACCGCTCAGCATGACGATCGTTTTCTGGGCCATCGTGGCGATTCTACCGGCGATTGGCAAGTAGCCTACTCGTGAAAAGTATGTACTTAAGATTATTATAGGTCATACAGTGAGGGCCATTGCATACGAGTGGAATTTACACCAAATGTAGGTGGTCATAGTATCTTGAAAGGTAATTTATATTCCATTCGAGAAACGGTTCACGGTTTTTTGCGGTCCATTTTCACACGACTGGTCTTAAAATTGAATGTTTTCATAGATTGATATTTACCGAAGATTATTATCCCCCCACCCCCACAGAGACACAAAATGATTATCGGCGCTCTTTTCAGCTTTTCGCAAAAGAGAAAAATAATTAAAAACATAGAAAAAGATAAGAAAAAATAAAAGAAAGGATTAGAAATTGCAAGTTGGAGTACCTTAGCGCCCCAACCCCCACCGCATCCAGGACATGTTGAAAGTATTACCAATTTTCTGCTTTCAGATTCAAGAAAACACAACATTCGTCATGAAACTTGCAAATTTTTGTCAGACTTAATCCAGCGGGAAACTCCCAAATGAGATTAGTTTTCAATCCAAGAAAATACTGACAATAGCACCTTCTGGAACTTGCTAAGCCTGGGAGGGGCGATTTCCGGCACTGTAGCGGGGACTTTTATTTGTTTCTGGTCCAATCGATGCTAGCGCTCATCTGAAGTAAGTCTTTAGTCAATTCTCAGTTCTCCCCCACTAAAAAGTTGTTTCTACGCCAGTGCAACATGGCATACTGTATTTTTGTATCACACTATGTCACAGTCGATGATGTTCGCTCATTTATGTCCCAGTCTCAGTAAGAAAGGAAACCTAGATACACCATGAAGGCGCACTTCAAGTCCCTTGACCCCTTGCTAACAATCACTATGACCCCACTGCCCAATGGAAAAGGTGTGGGATTAAAGATATGTTCACCCCTACCAATTTTTTTTAATTTTTTCCAAGCGCTCCAAAAATACATAAAATAGGATGCATAACGATAATTCTTGCATCAGCTCAACCCATCTAATATGTATTAACATTTTCATAGCTTTACTTATGCTCCTTTTCATATTCTAAATCAAGACCAATTGAATTAAAAAATCCTCAGATCCGAAGGACTCATTAAATACCATTCTCGTGCATCTTATACAAAAATGAGCAATTTTCTTTCAAATGTTTTCCAGAATTTTCACTAAGAACTTAGACTGTCAAGGAGTATTGATTCTGGGCGTTCAACTATTCTTTTTTAGTGTTTTACGTTTTTGTAAAAGTTTCCCATAATTTTAGTCATATCGATGTACATATATGTAGATATAATTATTTATGTTGGCTTGTTGATGGTGCATTTCTTCCTTCCTCCTTTTCTCTCTTTTTTTTTTCTCCGTTATTCGTTTTTCAATAATTTGGTTAACGTCGAAGAATTCTAAGCAGTGTCTATCGTCCGCTAGGATAATAGAGCAAGACAAAAGCAAAGTTATTCCTTTGGTTGCTTTTTTTTCTAAAGTATAGAGCATTCTCTCACCATTTGTCTTCAACTTTTAAAGTCTTAAAACTTCCCAGTGCCGTGCTTCTTTCACACGACTTCGGCCCTGGGATAGCCGTAGGTGAAATAATTTTGCAAATTTTAAATTGTACTGAAATGGCACGGAAAGCAATATGTCGAGGTTGAAGTAATCAATGGTTGCATGTAGCGAAATACGACTATTTTCGTTGTTTGATGAGATTAACAAAAATATCTTGGTGGTGGATATTCCATTCGTTCCTACGAAAATCAGAAAGTAAATTTTTAGCAAGAGAGATTGTGACCTTCAATTGAAAGTCAGCTAGCTCACTTCTGGCCTCGAACTCTGACTGGCCCATCAATGAGCTCTCTCGATTGCTTTTGAGGAGCGGAGGGAAGAATTGTGGCACGGATCCTATGGCATATGCACCATTACCTTAGAGAAGTCATTACTAGCGTAAAATATGGGTGCGAACACACCGACGCTCACCTTCCAATCTCGACACGCCTTAAATGACATCCACACCCAAACACTCGGTCTCAGACATGGCCACATCACATCTTCTTATCAGGTAGTAAGGACTATGCATACTCTCTTTCATTTGACAAGACTCTCAATAAGCGTTGTCACTGTTGAGGTTTTAGGGAGAAACATATCTGCTATTTTCAGTCAACCATATACAAACCTTGGTTTCTCTACAAATGAACGTGTTGACCCATACAGAATTAGATTGAGAACCACAGAAACTTTCGAATACATACATTTTAAAAAAAGCGAATTCAAATCTTGCTGGGAGGTCACTATTGAAATTCATTTAAAGAAATTTGAAGGAATCTTTTCATTTTATTTTTCGAAATGTGAACTAGAGTATTCGAAATTTTAACCACTGTATCTAACGTGACCTAACAAAGTGCCATTCTTGGAATACCAATAAAAATATATATATTAGTATTGGAATATTAAAGAACCGTATGCCTGACTGTATGAAAACATTAAGAAGATATCTTCCTTCCATAGTGTCAGCTAATACTAAAACTTTCTTTCTTTTGTTGTTATTGTATTGGTATTTACATCAAAGATCGTCTTGTATTTTCATGTATCAGTTTAAAGATTCACCATTACCCAAGTTTAATTAAAATGTATTTAAGTCATGTCTGGTGAAATGATGTATAAATAACACTCTCATAGTCCACACAAATCTGGAAAGAAATTCAGATCAATATTTTTGAAGTCTCTAATGATCTTTCTCAATATTCTTTCCCTACATGCACATCTTTTTCATTGAGGTTCCATTTCCTTTTATCTTCTAATTTATGGTCATATCCGTTGGCGCTCATCTGTTGGATTCAGCCAAGTTTTGTAAATGGCCAATTCGCCTTTCACAAGTTTCAAATAGAATAAGAAATTAACATTTGTAGCTTTTATATTTATTATGTAAAAGTTTTATGATTTTTTTTTATGTAAAGAAGTGAACTGATTGTCAATTGTGACAATTTCTAGACTAACTGTGAGTGTAAAGTGATGGTTTTCCAAACATAACTCATCCATATATGACATATATGAACATAGTCTGCTGGACCTTCCACTAATACTTCTATACCTACTCGTTCATTAAAAAATATTCCTTCTGCAGTGGGTTTTAATAAACGTGATGAACAGGCAATTTCAGTGACCTGCACAAAACCCCACAATTACAAAACCATGTCAGAGTACGTAGGTTACCATTTTATTTCAAAGAATAAGGACACGAAAGTAGTTCCTCTCTTCTTCCTTCTTCCTTCTTTCTTTACTTTATTCAGGGAACTTTTCACCGATGTGACCTTCCCGTTGCACCACATATACCTACTGCATGTGTCATCCTGGGAGATAATAATGGTTGTAACGTTTCCTGTTCAGTCGTATCATCAAAAGTTACTTCTCGTATATATGTAGCTTCTATTATTGGCGGTTTCCAGATATATTTCCATTTTTCCTGACTATCATGAACGGTACGTTATGTGTAGTTGTTGGTAATAGAGGTGTTACAAAATCAGACAAATACTTCATACTGCAACCACTCAGCATGACGATCGTTCTTCGGGCTCTCGTGGCGATTCTACCGGCGATCGGTAAGTATCCATGAAGAGTGCATGTACACTTTCATTTACTGTGTGTGCCGTTGCACAGTGCTGAAATTTGGCAAGTCTTGGTTGCCAGAGCAGCAGCATCATAAAACGCGTTTCACATCCCATTCGGGAAAAGTATGAATTTCATGACTTCCGTAAAATGGTTTCTATACTTACCGTCGTAATCACTTTTCATTCTGTAGTTAATGAAAACATAGAAATGGGGACTAATGATGAGGATGATTTTCCTCCGAGTGTTTGAGATTGGTCCTGACAGTAACAGTTCAATTATGACAGTGTAAGAACCTCCTTTATATCTGTAGAGTTGATAAGGGTACGATGACGGTGCGCTATTATTTTCTTTGTTCTTGTAATTCCTTTTAATTCTGTAATGCTTTGTTATATTAAATCAATTGGTCCAAGGTTAATGTGGAAATCCAGGAGTCCATTTTTTATGTACTGCCAATCTTTGTGAATTGCATTGCGGATTATTTGATTAGTCCGTTACTCTTAGATAAACGAGGTGGGGGGGGGGCTTTTCGTCACGTGATATTTTACTATGGTAAGTTAAGTGATCTATTACAGTAACAGTACGCCAATGTCATAAACGGCTGATTTGAGACATTCAGACAATATCACTTGCAGTTATGTCTGAATCATCCTCTGTTCATTTGACAACTGATCTTTGGTACTTGAAGAATACGTGTATCTCATATCAAACTAGAGATCATATTCTAACACATACATTACAAAGCAAGCCACAAGGATTCAACAAACATTTTCTTTTTACCTCATCGCCCTATAAGGGCTAGATGAGATATTGTAGTCACTTGGCTAGTGGAGCTACATATTGTACTGTGCACCCACGGGAGAACGGTTGCCATGGAAACGCTTGGAGTGTATGAGTAGCGACACTCCGGGGGTACCCCATGGTAGAGTGACCATGGGTACAGGAGGGTCCTGTTGGGTGGTATAAATGGAAACGTGTCCGTGCCAATGCGTGTGCGTGTGTGCGTGTGTGTGCGTGTGTGTGCGTGTGTGTGGGTGGGTGTGTGTGCGTCCGGACCTGCCCAAATTTTGGTTTTTCCAGAATAGTTTGAAAAGTATATAAGCGATAAGGTTGAAACTTGGTAAGGTTGTGCATGATGCCAATATGTGTGAGATGTATTAGTTGTACAGTAAATCGGGTCAAATTTGCGGATTTTTGAGAAAAAAAGCCAATTTTGCCCCAAAATTTGTATTTCCTGCATATCTTGAGAACTATTAGACCAATTAAGTTAAATTTTTGTAAGTACTAACCTGAAAACACATTATTCAACTTAATATTACTGTAATGATAAATCCAGTGAGTTTTGCTGATTTTTGAGAAAAAAAACCAATTTTGCCCCAAAATTGGTATTTCCAGCATATCTTGAGAACTATTACACCAATTAACTTAAATTTTTTTTAGTACTCACCTGAGAACACATTGTTCAACATAATATTACTGTAATGATAAATCCAGTGAATTTTGCTGACTTTTTAGAAAAAAAGCCAATTTTGCCCCAAAATTTGTATTTCCATCATATTTTGAGAACTATTAGACCAATTAACTTAAATTTTTGTAAGTACTTACCTGAGAACACATTATTCATCATAATATTACTGTAATGATAAATCCAGTAAAGTTTGCTGATTTTTTAGAAAAAAAGCCAATTTTGCCCCAAAATTGGTATTTCCAGCATATCTTGAGAACTATTAGACCAATTAAGTTAATTTTGTGTAAGTACTCACCTGAGAACACATTCTTCAACATAATATTACTGTAATGATAAATCCAGTGAATTTGCTGATTTTTAGAAAAAAGCCAATTCTGCTCCAAAATTGGTATTTCCAGCATATCTTGAGAACTATTAGACCAATTAAGTTACAAATCAAATGAATGAAAACCCAGAAGCACATTCTCCAAAGCAAAAACCAAGCACACACTCCACAACAGAAACCTACTTCACACACCCTGAACACTTCTAGTACAAAAAACATGACTGAAACCTCACAACGAAATGACAAATTACCTTACAAGTAAGTAAACAGACAAAACATACGCAAACAGCAATGGTGAACTCATTGCAAACGTGTACCCTCCAAGCACATCACGAAACTGGGTAATGGCAGAATATTTAAATAGGTGCACCCTTCGGCATTGCGCAATGCACACTGCCACGAACCACGAAAACCTAACTCCCAAACACTCACAGGCAACGCTGTAGAGAACAGGCCTAACATAAGTGAAAGTATAATAAGGAACCACGATGAGTGAATGGCAACTGCAACGAGAACCATCCGCCCAGGGACACGCACCAAAGAAGGGTGAAAGTAGTAATAAAGCGTAAAAAATAATAAAACTTTACATCCCGAAAGGTGTACGAAATACTTACAGACTGTGATAGCCGTAAGAGAAGACTTTCTGAGGAAGATGAACTTGCATACCATCAAACTTGTTGAGGCGGAACAACAAGCGAACTGTAAACTAAACGATTATAGCAAGTCTAGCAAACGTGGTGAAAATAGGGGCGCTCCTCAAAAATGAGCGAAAAAGAATTCCAACACAAGAGTGAAATTTGATGATTTTTAAAAAAAAAAAAAAAAAAAAAGCAAAAAGCCAATTTTGCCCAAAAATTTGTATTTCCACCATATCTTGAGAGCTAACCAAGCATTATACGCAAAATTTTGCAAGGCCGTTCCTGTGAACACATTTATGAAGATACAGTATATTACTCTTATAGTAAACGGGTGAAATTGTATGATTGTTTGGTAACAAACTTAGAGCCAGCATCTGGGTCAATCATAGACACCACCTTTTCAACTTTAGCCAAAACATCTTTAGCAGAACTGACCCCTGTGGATAAAGTCTTTTATGAGAACATTATTTTTAAGTCAAACACTAATTTTAGCAGAACCAGGTCCTGCACAGGTAAATAGGTGTCTTATGTGCAAATACCCAAAGAGGGATGCTCTTATTTTTATATCCTGTCCCTAACTCTAACCACTAAACTAAGCCTAACCTACATGAAATTACCCAGTGTTATAATTGTGTTATGTAGCATAATATGCACAGATACTTTTGAGCCATTAGTTATCGTTACTTAAGCCTAGTACTAGTATCACCAGGCTATAACCTGTTAGATAGTTTGGTATCTTACAGTAGATATCAGTATTGAGATGCTTACCACCATTTTATGCTGGGAGAATATTTGCCACTCATGTACAACCATTTCCCCGAACTAGGTCTCTGTGAGATTTGGTTGCAGTAAACTATTACAGATCCCTGCCCTGTATTTAAATCAATGCATGTTGGCGATGAGATACGCAACTCCGTGGATTGCCCTCTTGTTTTGTTTTTGCTGATTATGGGTGGGTTTGGCTTATCTAATTTTGATTTCAGTTTGTTTCCTTATTCTTTCTTATTTCTTTCCTTTTCTCTCCAGTTTGTTTAATTCTGTATCAGTTTGTAGAACTAAATTCCATAATTCAAATCTCGTGCAGGTTTGGTCTCCTGTTCATGCCCAAGACCACCTGAAATAGACAATATTGTGCAGTATATAGGAGTCGATTACCAGCCTTTAGTCTCCATTTCCAACCTACGTTTCGACACCGGGACGGTACTGACTGCGAGGTGTCAGGATCCAACCACACAGACGTTCCGCGGTCGTCGTCACAGACGTTGCAGTAAACGTAACAACAAGTGGACCGGTAAACCTCCTCGATGTGGTGGGTATTGAAACACAGTTTACAGGATAATCGTTTCGATTTTAATTCTTGTGAATCTTCTATCCATTAATATTTTTCCAATGCATGGCACTATTTATTATTAATTTTAACCAAGCACAACCAGAATCAATACCTTGTAAAGTTCATAACCTAATTTCAAATTGTTATATGAGAGGGAACATACTCTTATGAAGCACGGTAGACGTTTGAAGACGTGCAACATTCTTCTAACAGAGAATGAGGGTCAATGTCAAGGTAGATTTACAAATATGTAACAAGTATCCTTAGTTGTATTACCTACATCAGATCCACTTTCAAGCATACTGAATGTCGTCGGAGGGTGGGGGGAAGGAGTTTTCAAGGGATAATGAATATTTCCAGAATATTTTCCTTATTATCTTTGATGGTCCAGTTCAACATCTGGAAATATCCCTTACATGTATGAAAACTCATTTTGTCATTGACAAGATTAAATTCACTACATACACTACAAGACTTGATGGCTCATTCATATTCGCCATTACTTTACTTGCAGAGCCTGCCTCTTTAAGGATATCCTTTTCAGACGAGCTGGTCACGGTTTCCCCTGTTGGGACTTTCGTTTTACCTGTGACTACACCTTTTGTGGAGCTCTTTTGCACTTCCAATGGTGATGACTTAGACGGAAACCTTACTATGTATATGTACGGTTCAGAACTGCAACCGGTTGTGCCATACGAGGACCAAAGAAGAATATCCTACAATTTTACGAAACCTAGTGGTAGCCAAAGCGGAACGTTGAAGTGCCAACTTGGGGGAAATAGCATATCGAAGAAACTCCTGTTTCAAGGTAAAAGATCAATATTTCAAGTAAAGGGTCAGGCCTAAATGATGTCAATATACCTTAATATATTGATTGGTTTTGCAAATCGCAACAGCTTTTCTTTCATCAACATTAACGATAAAGTGTATACTGTAATCAGCTACTTTAAAGGCCCCATAAATTTATTTATTTCTCCCTTTGACTTACACACTAAAATACTGACTTTCGAAGGCCCACTAGTGCATGCAAGGTACCTCATATCAGTGATTTCCTGCCTACCATGTGATTGGTAGTAGCCTGGCCTATCATGGCATTTACAAAAAAATCCCTATGCCGACGATCCATATTTGGAGATAGAAGGTTTGAAAGTTTTGAGGGTTGCTCCCGCCTCCACCCACTGAAATATCACTACGTCTCGATTTTCTGAATCTCCTTCAATCGTAGTAACTCTCCTATTATCTGTACTTTAATTGGTGCTCTTTACCATCCTACCATCCAAGAAGGAAAATAGTGATAATAACTAAAAACATGACGAAAAAGCGATCCCCGTTGCTCATGGACATTTTTCCGAGGGTTCGTAGATCTTGCGGATGTGCATGATGCAATGGTAGTATGAGCCCATATAATCCTATGCAGGTACTGTGTGGTTCCATATAAAATGGTGGGGCTCAAATCTACTTATGTACAAGGGAGTGAAGTGGTTCTTTATCATGATAATAGCTAGACCTAGTCAAACTCCTCCCAATCTCGATAACACATATTTTGCCTGTGGACATGACACATAATATCCCCAGCTGCTCAACGGAACCTAGACATTTGATTGACACACTGAACCTAGTACTTTCGAAGAACCACAGCGTATGTAAGCAGGAGTTACCACCTCTCTGGCTTATTTGGCCACTTGGTACAATATAGCATGAGATGATACCACTGACCTAAGGCAATGAAGATTCGCAAAGAGGATTTTAGCCCAAAGAAATGGTGATAATGGAGTGACTCTATTTTAGTGTAGACCATTCCGCAAAATGAAAACACCTCAACGTGATATATGTAACAGAATACGCGATTTAATTTCAACTGCTTAATTTGCTCATGGTCTTACAAAGTTGCCCACATGCTAAATTTCTTCAAAAGGCAAATGCCTTAATTATTTCAAGTAAAATCGTGTTGAGGATTTGGCGTTAAAAAAGACTTGCTCATGCTTGAATGGTTAGACGATGAAACAGACGAATAAAAGAAGAAACTTTCAATGATTTACCTACAGAACGAGACGATTACTGTCCAGATGTATCTGCAAATCATTCAGATAATTTCACGGTTCAATATTCAGCAGAGAGAAAACTCGGGTCCTTAGCTTATTACACGTGTGCAGACACCTTTGAGCAAATTGGCGGTTCAACAGAACGGATGTGTCTTGGCAACCATACTTGGGATCGAGACCCTATCGTGTGTGTTCCAGGAGGTACAGTATTTTAAACACTTACTTTGAGTAACTTACCATGAAATATTGTAGAAGTCCCTCAGATAGTTATCCTCATACAAACTGTACATAAGATAGTTGAAAAAACGTCTCAATAACTTAATTCTCTTCGACAGACACTCGTTCTGAACTTAATTGGTTTGAAATTGAAAATCACTGAAATGAATTAATGACTCCATATGTATGTTATATATATTATGTAGTAGTTACCTAACAGGTACAGAATATAACATTTCCCTAGTCCATGACCCTTGTGTATGTCATATATATGACACCATGTTATGTTTGTGTGCTGAAACTCTTTTTGATGGTGCCAATGTAATGTATACTCAGGGCCACAGATGTGCTCCGCAGGCGCACCTAGGCCTAAAAATAACAGTTTAACAATGGACATCCAACTTCAAAACTCCTTTGCAGTCAACATGGTGCAGATACCGCCAAATGAATAAATATGCCTTCCAATCACAACATCTAAACTATAAAAACTAAAAAGCAAAAAAAAAAAAAAAAAAACAAATCTATCAATCAATGGTTCAAGCGAACGAGGACAAAATGTGTTTTACCGCCATGTATTTACTGCTTTCGTATTCTCACACAGGGCCATTCCATTGACAGAGGAAAATAGTTTTGTACACACAGTATTCGCGTATTCATAACAGAATATATGGCACTCCATATTCAAGTCAGCAAGTGAAACATTTTAGCAGTAGCTGCTCTTCTTGCCAAATTATTTGTCGAAATCGCATTTGACACGTTGTATTCATAACGAATTTTCAAGCAGGACTGGTGACATATTTGTTCACTAAATATTCGAAGTATATAGGCCTGCCATAAACTACCACCAGTACGGAGGTACGACTTCACACCATAAAATAATCTGAATACACCAACATAAATTTTTCAGTAGGAATAAGCACAAATAGCATCATGTCACGGGAGTGTTGAAGCAGGATATTTGATAAGGGACAAACTATGACATGACTGATCGTGATCCCTGGTAGGAAGTCTGAGGGTTGGAGTGCCCCATCCACTAGGAGAAATATTCAGTCAGCGGGTGGTTTTAAATGTAATCTTATGCAATATTTTGCATATTTGAAGTCATCGTTTTGTTTCTGAGAGGCATAATTTCTAAGAAGTTATTCCAGGAAATGTTACTTTCTAGCGATATCATTGTTAAAATTGAAAGGTGGGAAAGGATGAGAGGAATCATTGCTGGCTTAAGTACGGACAGTTATCAAGTGAGAGATACCTTTACACTCAATCTGGTGCAATATTTTGCATCTTTTGATGTCATAGGTTTGTCCATAAATTCCTAGCTTAGAGGAAAGTTATTTTTACTTTCTTGTGATAACAGTTTTGATTGGGGTGTGTGTAAAGAAAGGGATGTTCTTTTCAACTACTATTTAATCTTAGACACAATCTGACTCAATATTTTACATCTTTTGAAATAAAAAAATGCGTTCGATTGAAATATCAGGAAAATCCAAGTGGTATTACAGATTTTCCGACTATGGCCACTCTGACAATATTTTGGCCGGTTTGGCACCCAAACACAGTCCCCAATCCCAAGCTCTGGACTCCACTGTTAGTTACTAGAATTCGCCATATATTATGCTTCCTGTTCCTTTCAGAGTGCGGAACAAATATGGTTTTTGCAAATTGCACAAACTGCCAGAGATCATGCTCGAACCCGGGAGGTGAATGCGAGAACAACTGCAACGAGAAGAATGAACGAACTTGTATTTGTCCGGCGGAAGGATATTTAATGAACGGAGACGAATGCTTGAGGCCCGAAGAGTGCGGCTGCTATTTTGAAGGGAAAGGAGTCATTGCGGTTTGTTTATTGTTATAATAAGTTCAATAGGCCATACTGATCAAAATGCATGCATACTTTAAAATACAGCAACTTTGGATACCGGATACAATAACTTTACAGAAAGAGAAATTGGTTAGCAGGGGCGCTGGAAGGGCTAGTGCTTAGGAGAACATAATTGCCCCACTTCTATGAAAGGACAAACCAAGCATGCGTCGAGCAGATTAAGTAAGGCGGAGGGGGGAGGTCAGAACATACCTAAGAGGAGAGCCGCCATCAGTTGATCCGGAGAGTGCACAAAATGTTTGGCTTTACAAACAAACTAGATGGCCGAAAAACGGCACCTGCAGGTTTTCTAAGCTGCCCTCGAAATAGGGATCCACTGTTTGCAATTCCTCAATTAATTGGAGAAAATGATAATTATTTCAATTATTTTAATCTGGAATGTTTCCACTTATTAAATTGCTTTCATTCGTTCGATGGACACACGTTAACCTTTAAAAATACTTGACAAACATGATAATAACGTCGCCTGCTCATACTATTCATCGGTTGGCGCCGAGAAAACAAGACCAATTTTGGTTTTACAATTCACCCAAAAACCGGATCGCCCCAAACGGATGGCAGGACATTTCCCGGATGTCCAAAAGCTGCTCCTAGCAATTGAAATAGAGATTTCACGTCTGCAAATTCTAAATGAATGAAAAAAACATCCGTCTATGAAAAGATTGTAACATTTTCAATTGCTTTTGTCTTGAAAGTGTCCACTTATTAAAATCCCGGCGACACGTTACATTAAAACAAAGATATGAAGATATGAAACAGGAAAAGTTCGAAAGATTGATTGTGTGTGTTATGCAAGCGGTGGGCCACCATCGATTGGCGCGGATCGTAGCCAGCTATTTTTGGCTGATCACCATTAATTACTTTTCTGTTTATTTTACGTCTCACCCCTTCTCCTGCAAGTAAATGTAAGTTAAATTCGTTTTCAATTGCATTTGAAATTAGGGGTCAAATGTGATGGGACACGTTCTCAAATGACATGTTCCCGCCCCCCCCCCCAATCCATCATCCAGCTTCCTTGCTTTGTAATCCTTTTTTTTTTATTTCGTTTGTACTTCCTAAATTGTTCTACTCTATAACGTTTATGCCTTTGTACTGTTCCTCATCATTCCTTGTATTTTGTAATTGATGTGTTTGGTACTACAATATTTTCTGTGTGTTCGATCATTTGCTTGCAGTTTCCGGCTTCTGTGTGCTCCGGTTTGGAGACGAAAATTGCTATGTTCTTGTTTTGCATCTTACTTTCTCTGCATTCATAAGATTTTCTCTCTACTTATATTGTTTATATTTCATGTATTTCAGAACACCTGTAGTGTGTGAACTTAAGCTGTATAGTTGTCCCAGAAAATGAATGTTTCATTAGCCATCAATATAACGTGAATTGAAAGACTCTTCAAATTAAGATTTATTTTCAACTAGGCCTACTTTAATGAAATTTACAACGCTTTTGTTTTTGGTGATAACATTAATTTTTGTCTTTGGTGGCAACATTAATTATATAACAAAGCAAAGCAAGGAAAAGTTAAAATAATTTGTCCAGATGACATATAACCCTTTTCTATTATTTCCAGATGCAGAAATATTGGGGAATTTTTTACAATTGAAGCATCCAGATCTTTGAAAATGACACTTTAATTATTTGCTATTTTAAAACACTAGTGTGAAGCTCGTTTAGTCTCTGATCAATAACAATATTATGTTGATTAAAATATTTGACATCATGATGAAAGGAAACCGATTTTTGTAAAATTTGCACAGAGGACACCACACCTTCACATTATTCTCAATTTAACAAACATGTAAGAATTCATAACTATAATTGAAAGATTGATATCTGGGTACAATGATTTGTGATTTTCACCTACTAGTGTGAAGTTGGCAGTACATATATGTTGGGTAGCAGTGGCCGATTAGGAAATAGCAAATCCTGATCCGCAGCAACCCGATGAACATTATGGGTGGCTAAAGCAAGTGAGTAGCCTAAAACTTATTGCACTTTTCTTCAGAATACAAGTTGTTTGTCTTTTTCCTTCTTTCCTTTAGGAAGGGGATAGAATTCTCAACAACGACTGCACGCAGATTTGTAGTTGTCGTTCGAATACTCTCCAGTGCTTTAATTACAGTTGCCATGTAAATGCAGAGTGTATGGAGGTAAATGATACCAGGCAATGTGTCTGTCGAGACGGTTTCGAGGGAATCAATTGCACAGCTACCATTACGGGCGCCCCAGATTGTACTTATGTCTACGAAGCCGGCTACAGAGCTAATGGTGTTTACTATATCTCCCCGAGAGGTTGGTCAGGGGACCCATTTCCAGTCTACTGTAACATGAGTTTTGGAGGTGGCTGGACAGTAAGTATCCTCAAAAGACAATGCACAGCAACAGCATATATCATATCACGTTTATAGGCCAAAATGAACTGTGTTCGTGAAACTATAGACCATTGTACAAAATGCTTCTCTTTTCCAATTTCCATTGCAAGAAGTAGAATTCCTGTGCATTATTTATTTGTTAAATTTAGTGTGTTTGGGATAGAAGTTTCACTCTACATCCATTCTTAGACAAAATAGTTAGGAGAACGTATACTAGCCTATCTGAATGACACGAGACAAGTATATTTGAAGAGAATGAGAGGGGAAAAACTTCTGCATGTTGCCACCTACATACAACCCCCCCCCCCCCACCCTATTGCCACCAACGTCCGTTGCACTTTCGTGAATAACGAGAATACAATGACGAAAACAAAACGAAAGAGTCAAATCGAATTAGGCAAATAAAAAACTTTTATGCTTAATTTGATTAAACAACTTTAAATATTAATTTGATTAATCAAATTAATTTGATTAAAAAAGTTAAAAAATTGATTGAACAAATTAAAATTATATAAAAAGTTTGATTAGTAAACTGAATAATTTGATTGATTAAATAATTAATTGATTGATTAATTAATTACTTGATTGAATAATGAATGAATGATTAAATTAATTAATAATTTTAAAATCAATCACACCAATTAATTGAAAGAAAAATTATTAATTTGTTTAGATAATATTCATGAGCATATGCGTTATACCTTTTCCTAGCTTGTACATATAATGATATTTGGTTGTGGGTCATAAATGTTCACCTGAACTCTGCAGATGAGTCAACATGAGAAAAATTCAAAAGTCAATGGTATATTTTCTTTATGCTGGTGCACTATCAGACTTAATGTGACATTTGCAGATCATTCCTTTCCACAATCCTTTCGAGGAGATGCGCGTATAAACGATTGTGAAGAACAAAATGAAAAAATGTTATGTAAGATGTGTATTGCAACCTGTCCTCGTTTAAACTGGGTCACCGTACATTTCTGGATGAATATATATAGACAGATTCAATCGTACCTTTTCTTGGTTTGAAAACTATACAATTGGTTGAGAAACATACGGTAACTGTTTTTGCCGCAGTTCACCACGCAGATTTTCAAAACGGAAGTACCTGTATCGATCTCAAATCTATTTTGTTTTAAAGCGTAATTCCAGTGGCGTAGCCAGGTCTTCGTTTGGTGAATTATACTTCACTAGATGATAATTAGTACCTAAGATGTAGTTAGATATCGAATGAACAAATTATCGGGTCGTGCGTGCATTATATACGGCAAATTTTGAAGGCTAAACTATTTTGCCATATAGAGCAAGGTTCTTTTTGTTTCTTTTTTTTTCTTTTATTTTGTGAGGGACAAAATCAACTGATCCTCCGTATTTTTGACCGCCGTCCAGGGGGAGGGGCATAAGTGGAGGGATGTTTCCCTACCAAGGTTTAAACCACGATTTCAAATCAGTCAGTCCACAGATAGGCCTACGTGGCATGAGGATCGGTCGAAGGGAATGGGTCCATTTCCCTTTGTCTGAAAACTATCATGTTTGCCCTTTTCAGTTTTTCCATCATGGTGCAAAATTGACTTCCTTTGACATCTGCATACATGAACCTGAACGAAAGGTAAAAAAGTCCTGTGGGGGGAGGGGGAGGGCTCATTGCCGTTAGGACTATCTAGCCATCAGCCCTTGGAGCGTCCAAGAAAAATTTTGACTTTTTCAAACCCTTCAGATGACCGGAAACGGCCTTTTCCGGGTGTTCCAAGCTGCAGGTACCCTCCATTGTATAGGGATCTCATGCCTGCAATTTCTCAATTACGCCTAACTAACTTCTTAAACATAACTTTTGTAAAAACAAAAATGAAAATGACGTACGTATAATTAGCAGAATTTTAAATAGTTTAAGTAGCAGAATTGACGGGCTTTTAAATAGTAATATAACAGATTGTTGGTTTGTATTGGTAATTGGTTTACATTGACAACCAATGCTTTTGGGTATTAATTTATTATTCTTTAATATAGAGGAACTTGATTGCAGAATCCATGACATCATTAATATCCACGGTTTAAATTGACATTTCGAGGAGGCGTATTGCCAATGCGTTCGGTGGCATGAAATAAATAAAGCGACCTTTTCGGATTCTATCTTTATAGCCGCATATTGGAAACTGTCGATAAGCAACAAGCGCAAGTATGGCCAATCAAAACCGCAAATCAACGGTTCAACATCTTTATGAAAACCTTGGTTCAAATTTGTTGTTAATCTATTTCGTCTTTTCAATGTCATAAAAAGATCACAATTGTCAAGCCCGAAAGCTCCTAGTTCCCCTCCCTTTTAGTTTAGTCCTATCAGTTCTCCTAAACTTAAGACCTCAACTTGTCATCCCATTGCTCTTCTTTATTTTTCAACATCATCCATCGCGTTCCGAAAATTTCTGTGAGGACGCTCTACCCCATGTCTCCCCTTCTCCCCCCCCCCCCCTACAGGCTACGCCACTGCATATTTCGTATTTAAAGTGATTTCTTTTAGTTGTTTTCTTTTTATTATTACTCTTTATGTTTACTTCCATGGTTTTAGTTTTCGTTCATATTGTTTACGTAAATTCGCCAATGTTCTCTCTCGCCTTCGTTTTCTTTTCTGACATTTTAGTTGTTTTGTTCGACGTTATCAGTTAATATCATTAAATTGGTTCTTGGTTTGATCACTCTATAGGTAATCCAGAGACGACAAGATGGATCTGAGAACTTCAACCGTACTTGGAGTGACTACAAAAATGGATTTGGCAGTCTCGATGGAAATATGTGGCTGGGAAATGAAAAGATACGTCACATCTCTTGGCAAGATCGATACGATTTGAGAATTGACCTCGTAACTCAAAGTGGTGTCAACCAAGTCCTTATCAATATCGGTTTTAGAATATCAGGGGAGGAAAGCAGCTATATACTTCACGTATCCCGTAATAGTGGAAATAGTATGTTTTAACATCCTATTCACAACGTATTGGCAGACAACTCGTCTCTTAATTGATATGCCTATGGTTACTTCAGTGTTTATTGCCTTTCGTCCCTTTGACCTTCGTCAGGTATACTGTCAAATCACGGAGGGTAGAAAGAACTCTAGTATGTAATAGGTAGAAGGGAAATGTATTCATACAGAAAGCTATGGTAACAGTTATAAATGTTCAAATCCGATTGCTTGTGCAGCCAACTACAACCAAGAACAAGAGAGCAATCCACGGAGTTGCGTATCTCATCGTCAACATGCATTGATTTCAATACAGTGCCTGCACATGGGAAGTTGTAATAGTTTATTGCTTAAGTACTAACAAAACTTTAAGTTAATTGGTTTAATAGTTCTCGAGATATGCTGGAAATACAAATTTGGGGGCAAAATTGGCTTCTTTTCTCAAAAATCAGGAAATTTCATTCTCTTTACGACAAACGTGATATACCTTAAATATTTCATTCTCATGTAAGTTTTTGCAAAATTTTGCATTGCATGCTCGAAACTTCTCAAGATATGCTTGAAATGGCAATTCTGGGGCAAAATTGGCTTTTTTTTTCTCAAAAATCAGCAAATTTGAGACTTCATTTACCATTACAGTAATATTATGTTGAACAATGTATTCTCAGGTAAGTACTTACAAAACTGTAAATTAATTGATCTAATAGTTCTCAAGATATGCTGGAAATACAAATTTGGGGGCAAAATTGGCTTTTTTTTCTCAAAAATCAGCACATTTCACTCTCTTTACTACAAAAGTGATACACCTTGAAATTTGTCATTCTCAGGTAAGTTTTTGCAGAATTTTGCATTAAATGCTCAAATACTCCTCACGATATGCTGGAAATAGCAATTTGGGGGCAAAACTGAGTTTTTTCTCAAAAATCAGCAAATTTGACTCGATTTACCATACAACTAATACATCTTGCACGTAATTGCATCATGCACAACCTTACCAAGTTTGAACTTAATAGCTCATAAGCTTTTCAAACTACTCTGGAAAAACCACAATTTGGACAGGTCCGGGCGCACACACACATATACATGTAGGGAGTCCCAATCGGGGCCTTATCGTCCGGATTGACCAAATGGGGACAGTGTCACTGGCAATTTTCTCACACATGGGGGTGCATCCTATGACCTCAATTGAGCTGTGGAGAGAGGCCGTGCATTAACACTCAACGACAGAGTAAATATGACAAAAAAACTGTTTTGATCAATTACATACCAAATGGGGACACACAGTGTTTTCCAATCGAGGTCCACATGTAACAAGTAATGTACCAAATGGGGGCACACAGTGTTTACCAAACGAGGTCCACATGTAGCAAGTAATGCACCAAATGGGGACACACAGTGTTTTCCAAACGAGGTAAACATGTAACAAGTAATGTACCAAATGGGGACACACAGTGTTTTCCCAATGCGGTCCACATGTAACAAACAATGTAACAATTGGGGACATAATTGTGTTTCAAATGGGGCCCACATGTAAGAAACAATGTACTAAATGGGGACATAATGTGTGTTCCAACTGGGGTCAACATTTAACGACCAATGTACCAAATGGGGAATCAGTGTGCTCCAAATTCGGGTCCACATCTAACAGGCAAAGAACCAAATGGAATGCATAATATGTTTCAACTGGAGTCTAACTGTAACAAGCAATGACCCAAATGGGGAAACAAAGCATGTTCCAATTGGGGCCAACATCTGGCAAGCAATAAACCGGATTCACAACAGCTAGTTGCATTTATTCTAGGATTGTCAATAATTGACAATGTTTGTATTTTATACCATCAGACTTCAGACCAAGGACAATCATATCAAATTAAGACAAACAATAGCAGATCAAATGTGTCAACATACTTCTTATGTCAAACATGTGAACTTTATTTTTCGTATTCATACCCTTAAAAACATAAAAGAGTTCAGCCTAAGTAATACATTGACAGAAAATAGCAACAAAATGAAAACCAAACTAACAACAACATATTTTAACACCAAGCTCAACATAGAGCAACTTAAACAGTAAAGAAAACCAAAATATTAAGCTAATCAATGTGAATCAAATAAATAACTCGATGCCTGCCTATTTAAGTTATGTTTCAATTTGGCACCTCATATGTGGTATTATTCTCTACAGGCCAGGAAAGACGTGTTCTACAAGTCAATGGTTCCAGATTAGGAGAGATGAACACATGCAACTACTGACTGAATGATGTAGGAAACAAAGTAATTCAGTGATTGACATAATGTACAGCTAAAATGTGGAAGCTGTTCACTTGAATAGCATGTTTCCTAAAATTTATGTGTAAACTGAATTGGATGTGCTAAGATGTAGGCTACGGAAAATTTGCAAAATCACAACTGAAGGTTTTTGATACCTTTAATGTATGCAATGCAAATTTACTGTTGAAGTAGTTCGTCTGTCAAATGTAATAATTAACAGCGAATAATCACACTGTGCATAGCTGTATTACATTCTTTAAATGCCACTATCACTGTCAGTGCATCAGTGTCTTCATTTGTGCCCTATTAGGCACTTGTTTGGCCTCAGAACTGTTTCCATAACTGCTTTTCCATGAAGTTTGTTCTGTTCATTTTCCTTTTTCTTCAGGATGCCTTCATTAGCTTAACTACCTACAAACTGAAAACCTATTTTTTGCTGTTTTTTTTTTTTTTCCAGCAGTCTGACTAACCAACAAGACTTCAAAAAGTTAAAGGAAAAAAGGCGGCTGTTTTAAAGCTACCTGTTTCTTATACAACCTTTGCATCCTCATATTCAAGTAAAAGCCTTTTTCTTTTTCTAATCATACTGTAATTATTTGTGTAGCATTCCTTAACTGCCACTACCACATTTGCCTTTTGTCAGCTTTTGAAAGTGATTACGAATAAAATGTTTTAAGTTTGTTAATTTGTGTCCTGTCAGGCATTTATTTTGGCGAATGTTTCAATAACTGCTTTTCCAGGAAGTTTGTTCATTTTCTTTGTTCTTAAGGATGCCTTCATTACCATTATTACTACTTACAAAAAGCTGTTTTTTCTTCCAGCAGTTAGTCTAACCTACAAGACTCCAAAAAAAGGAAAAAAGGGGAAAAAAAGGAAAAAAGGTAAAAAAAGGAAAAAAGGCAGCTGTTTTTAAAGTTACCTGTTTCTTATGGAAACTTTGCATTGTCTTTCTTGAGTATAATCCTTTTTCTGTTTTCGAATCATACTGTAATTATATGTGTAGCATTCCTTAACTGCTACTATCACTTTGCCTTTGGGAAGTGATGAAGAAAAAATGTTTCCAGTTTGTTCTTTTGTGTCCTGTCAGGCACTTATTTTGCCTCATAACTGTTTCAATCACTGCTCTTCAAAGGAGTTTGTTCTGGACATACACTTTTTCTGAAGGCACTCTTCATTACCTTTACTATTTACACAATTTTTTTTTTTTCGCAGTCAGATTAACCAACAAGATAAAGTAAAAAAAATGCAGATGTGTTTTTCCCACGTTTCTTATAGAAAATTTACATCCTTTTATTAAATTAAAATCCCTGCAAGTCAACATTGCTGTTATCTGTGTAACAAAATGCCACTATTATGTTGCTCTTTGAAATCAAATTTGACTAAAATCATAAGTTTGTTCATTTGTGTCCTATCAGGCACTTATTTTGACACCTAACTGTTTCAATAACTGCTTTTCCAGGAAGGTTGTTCTATGCATTTTTCTCATTCTAGGATGCCTTCACTACCGTTACTACTTACAAACCAAAAAAATGTTTTTTTTTTTTCTTCCAGCAGTCAGACTAACCTACAAGACTTCAAAAACGTAAAGGAAAAAAGGCAGCTGTCTTTAAAGTTACCTGTTTCTTAAAAAAAACTTTGCATCCTCATATTTAAGTAAAATCCTTTCTCTTTTTACAAATCATACTGTAATTATATAGGTAGCATTCCTTAACTGCTACTATTACTTTGCCTTTGGAAAGTGATTAAGAGAAAAAATATTTCATGTTTGTTCATTTGTGTCCTGTCAGGCTTTTATTTTGCTTCATAACTGTTTCAATCACTCCTCCTCAAGAGAGTTTGTTGTGGGCAAATTCTTCTCTTCTCTTTCCGAAGTCAGATTAACCAACAACTTGGTAAAAAAATGCAGATGTGTTTTTCCCACATGTTTCTTATAGAAAATTTACATCCTCTTTTTAAATTAAAATCCTTTTCTTTTATAACACTGCTGTTATCTGTGTAACAAAATGCTACTATTATGTTGCCCTTTCGAATCAATTTTGACTAAAATCATACGTTTGTTGATTTGTGTTCTGCCTGGCACTTATTCTGAATCAATACTGTTTTAGACACTGATTTTCCAGAAACTTTGTTCTGAGCACTTTTTAAATGCTCTCACCATTACTGTCACTGATTATAAACATAACACTCTTTTTTTTTCAGTGGTCAGATTATCCAACAAGGCTTGAAAAGGATGACCACAATTAGCAGCTATACAGCCATTTCGTATGGAAAGTTTGCCTCCTTATTTTTACATAAAATCCTCTTGTTTTCTTTTCTTTCAGTAATACTGTACTTATCGGTGTAAAAGTACAGGATACTCTTACTTTGCTTTTAGAAAGCGATTTCGAATAAAATCTTTCACGTTTGTCCATTTGCGCCCTGTCAGGCACATATTCTGGCTGAGAACTGTTTCAATTGCTGCCTTTCCTGGAAGTTTCTGCTGTGCAATTTCTTTTCTGAAGGCTCTCTTTATGACCGTTACTTCTTCATTCAACCATGGTCTTCTCTTGCATTGTTTTCCTGAAAAGTAGAAGAAAAAGGAACTTAATAAATGCAGGCATGACACTATGGCTGTCAGTGTAAGCAAGGTGGAAAGACATAAATTATTTTAATTTAAAAACAGGTTGTAGATCCATACAAGTTACCATGTAAAGCCTACCCCAGACCCTAAATGAACCGTCCGGTGGATCCCCCATGTGGCAGAAGATGCCGGCGACCACAAATACTCAATACGTGCTGTGCGATGTCCCCAGTTAGTGTCCCATTGATCCATCATGTCAGTTACATTATTAGCCCATCCCCTAGTCTTGGTCACAGGTGACTGCCCAAGTGCCCTTTTAAATGTACTGAACAACATTGGTTGTAGCAGTATTGTTTACCCCACACATTCTATTGTATTGAAATTATTACGCAATTAGGAACTCTGACTATTTTTATTGTTGAACCTGGAGGATTACCCTATGTCGCTGTGTTAGTCCATTCGGTGTACTCAGGGAGGTACTCACAGTATATCCTTACTATGATTAACCATTGACTCATTGCATACATTAAACCCTGCTGCCTTTGGTCATATATGGTAGTATACTTACACACATACCTGAAAGCAGTGTATTACAAAATAAAAATGTAGAGCATGCACACACAGGGAACTACTGGTGACTAATATTTCACACTGTGTAATTTACATACTTTTTTGAGGTGCTGGTCTTGGTGTCCTATCTGACTTTGCCTCAGGACTGGCAGGGTTCAAAGATTCCTGCTCACCCTCTTCATCTCCTTCCGCTGCGTCATCTTCATCAGTGTCACTTTTATCCTCCTGTATCTCTGCAAAGAACATTGAAAAGTATTTTGAAAGAACAAAATTTAGTATTTCTAGCAAATCTTAAGTTGTGTCAAAATGTTGAACCACTTCAGTTGTAACAGGAATCTTCCAAAGATTTTAGTTCAGTGAGCCATACTTTAGTTTATCCCTTTGAAGTGTCTTAGAAATGTCACTTTTTTATGCAATGGGATCAACAACCGTTACTTACTGTATGGTCACTTTAGTTTAATTCGTTTGATATATTTTAGAACCTGAGGTTGTCAAGAACTGTTAGATCTTCAATTGCTTGTAAAACTAGGATAACATTAACATTCAACATGTTCCAAAAACAATTCAGGTTGTTATCACAGAGATAACTAAATTTGCAATTTTGCCCAAGGATGGAATAATGTAGGTGCTCCTTACGTTCATCTATTTCGATGTCAATCTCATTGAGTGATTTTCCTGCAAGGTTTGAGGTAGTACCATTCTCGAGCGATAAGAGCAACTTTGAAATCTTTGCAACCTGCAACGTGGAATCAGGTAGTCTATAAAACTCTCGATGTACACGTACATCATGGCCAAGAAATTTTGCAAGAATGTCGAGCTCGTTGTCTTGAAGGTTCAGCACTTGACTAACTGTGGCAATCTGCTTCCTCAAAGCAGTGGATCGCAAGAGAGCAGGATTACGTGCCCCACACTGAACAGCGTATTTTCTAATACAGTCAGATCCTCTGATATGACTGTCTGAATTAGCTGGAAACATGTAAGTGTTATCAACACTTACACCAACTTTCTCTCTGGTATTAAGGAGCAAGGTCATTGATTCCTCCATCTCTTTAGTAAGCAGAACAGGAACTGTCCTTCCTTTTTTCCCGATGATTTCTACTCTCTTAAATGTCCTGCATAGCTCTTTCTCAAAGTTGCTAAGAGAATCAGAAATATAGTCCATAGATTCAGGAAGACATCTATTATTGAAGTCATCAACACTCATTCTTGACATCTCTCCTTGTCTTCTCCTGTTAAAGAGCATGACTTGTGTCAAGGTAAGTTCATTCAGAGATTTCCAAGCTGTGACACTGACAGATGCCTCTTCCTTCAGAATTTTTCTTTGTTCTTCTGATGTTTCTTTCAAGTAGGATGTGAGACGAAGAATATCTTCTGCAAGCGGCAACCTCTTTGGTTTGTTTCTGTTATTCTCTGTGAGTGTACGGTGAGCATGGACAGAAATATCCTCTGTCCATTTCATCTCGCACAAATCATGAAACTTTGTGGATTGATTGACAGCAATTTCGTCTCCAGATTTCAATCCTTCAGCCTTAACAATAAGAGCACACTTCTTCAAGGAATGGCCAAGTTTTAATGCCAGACTTGGAACTTTGCATGCATGTGTACTCCTATCAAATCCGGTTAAATTTCGTGTGGCAGAAACAAGGATATCATATTTTGCAGGATGAATTAGATCAGTTAGAGTTATGTTGGCATCACTGCAGACAACACGGGCCTCAATTAAGAGTCTTGCAACTTCTCGTAGCTTTGTGCGTATGTAATTTTGGTGTTCAGAATCATGACCTAGTTTTAGATTCTCCTTCTTGGCTAACTGAATAATGAGGTGGTCACTCTTAATCACTCTTGACACACTGTCATTTTTTAGAGTAGTTAAAAGTTCTGCCACTTCTGCATCCACACCTGATGGACTTGGTAACAACAAAGAGCCATTTCGGACTCTATCACCTCGCTTCTTCTGTCCAGCACAATTCTGCTTACTTTGTAATGGACAAGTGTGCTTCCAGAGAAATTTCTTAGTGATATATGCATAACAGGTTGGGCATGGAACAAACTCTGCGGGATCTGCACTAGCAACAGGTCTATACTTCACAAGTAACTCTCCCTTGCCTTCCTCCAACACTTTAGAGTTGTTGATGTGATTTCCCAAGTTTCTGATTTTTGCAAGCTTGGCATTTTTCAATTTACTGTCAGTTTCGTCTATCCAATCTTTGACCGCAGACTCTGCAGAATGTGCACTTTTCAAGTGGCGTGGCAATTTTGATTGGGGTATCTCACAGTAAAAACAGACATGTTTCTTATCATACTTCCTACCGTCTGAATTGCTAGTAGTATTAACATGTACTACAGATGGCCCAGGGCTGTTTTCCTTATTGGACGTTGTGATATCTTGTGAATCTGAAGTGCCCATATCAGGTGCATTGAGAAGGTTAAGATTTGTATAATTTGGGAATGAATCATGTGATTCATCTGATGGGGGTACCACATCTGCCTCGTCAGATGGTAGATATTCACTTTCTTCATCTGATGAAGTTTCTGAGTCTTGATCACTTTGTCCTTCGTATTCATCATCTTCCATAAAGTATTCCCTTATCAGATTTATATCTTTGATTTCTGAAAAGATTAGAGAAAGTCAGACTTGTTTTAAATATCTAAAATTGCACATAAAGTACTTAATACTAAAGACACTTGTTCTTATAAATGAGTGAAATGTTTGAGCAAACTTAAAATTATGCGCTGTATCTGAAATGAGTATTCCGGTCGGTTGCTTTCCACATACTGTACAAAATACCATGCACCTGCACATTTTTCTCTTTTCACAACATATTTTTCTTTTTTTTTAAAGATTTGGTTCTTACTTGTTCTTAGAAACTTGGTGTGTTCTGCTGCTTGTAATTCTTGGTTAAGTTCTGTTGTAATCATTGTCTCAGAATCTCCATTTTGGCCATGTTTTGCTACTTCCTGTTCAAGTCCTGCAGAGGTTACACCTTCCATATGTGTCACTTGGTGATGGTTTGCATCTTTCTTTTCTAGCTCAAATACTTGATCAAGTAATGCAGATGGTTCCCCACTTGTATATGCTGGCCTATTGTAGTGGTCTTCTAATTCTGTTTCATGTCCAATTACTGCTGGAGCATCCCCTTCTGTATCACTCAACTTTTTGTGTTCTGCTAATTCCATTTCTGCTTCAAGTACTGCAGGAGCTTTCTCTATCATATCTCCTGGATTGTTTTGGTCTTCTATATCCACATTATGTCCAAGTACTGCTGGAAAGTTCCCTCCTGTATCTCTCAGCTGTTGGTGGTCTGCTGCTTCCATTTCTCCTTCAGGTAATGCAGGCACTTCCTCTCTCATATCTCTTGGATGGTTTTGGTTCTCTATGAGCAGTTCATGTGCATCCCCTTCTGTATCTGTCATCTCTTTGAGGTCCGCTTCTTCCATTTCTCCCTCAAGTACTGTAGGAGCGTCCCCTTCCTCATCTCGTGGGTGGTAATGGTCATCTACTTCCGGTTCATGTCCAAGTAATGCTGGAGTGTCCCCTCTTGTAACTCTCAGTGGCTGGTGGTCTGTTACTTCCAAATTACCTGAAAAGATCAATAGCAATTGGTTTACTGATGAAATGCCTGCATTACTAAAATTTATAGAGGGCATACCTGAAAGGTACGTTAACCATTCCCACAATGAATTAATCTAAAACATCGATCTAAGCAGGTTCAAGGAAATGGCTGCAGTCAAATATCAGTACTTTTAAAAACTATTACTATTATTTTTTCAAGGCAAGTGCATGAAGTATTTGCCCTGAAAATGTAACAATGAAGATGGTCACCAGTTTCATGCCAACGTTAGTACAAGCTAGAAGATAACAGAGTAACAGAACTGAAAAAATTAAAGAAAACATAGTAACACAAAGTATTAGAATATGTGTGAAGTGGAAACAAAAGCGATATATGTGGCTGCAAGTCCAACTTGTCTTGAAACTGAATACTTTGCAATGAAAAAAAAAATGCATTTCGAATGTGGACACTCTGCGGTGCTTCCAGATCCTAGGAAAAACTTGAAACTTATTCCATTGATACAGTGCAGTAGTTTACACAGTCAAACATTGGACATCACTGCATGAAGACTGTTCTGTATGCATGAAATACAGCACCAAGTACAGGTCGATGCTCTGGTCTATTTAACAGGCATGAACGCGCATTAGGTATGAGAAAATTACATACCAAATGGGGAGACTGTGTCAATGCTTATAGGAAGATGATCAGTACCATACAAGTACAGTACAGTACATAAAGTAGGACTATTTTATGTATAGTAGAACCTACAGTAATGACAATCTTGTTCTATTTATGCATTACAGTACTCACCAGTTGAGGATGGATATATCTGATGCAATATATATGCGAATGCCAGCATTCTATTATTGTTCTACGTCACTACCTACAGAAATGTTACAGTAGCATATTGAAAATTGGAATGGGGAAATTACTATACGTCATTAGGGCTATGTTCTGTTACAACTTAACACTTTTTTTTTTTTTTTCTGGACTGCTGTATCTGTTCTACAATACCTAACAAGTTAGCTACTTTACAGTTACTAACTCACTAACTAGGGATTTTGTACTGTTCATCAGGTTTAACAGAGAAATATCACTTTTTTTGTAGTTCATCAAATTAAGACATAAACTGAAATACACATTTTAGACGGGTAGATGTACTGTATCAAGTACTTTACCTGATTTGATGTAACATGTACTACTACTATAAACTTTGGCACAGTAGTTAGAAGCAAGTATTGTTCATTTACTGTACCAACAAGGGCAATGTGTATCAGTGTCTGGAATAAACTTTTTCAATGCTTACTGTATAGCCAACAATACTATACAGTATGTAACACACCTGAACAAACAACATACTTTGAACAATCAAGTACTGTAAGAACATGCATGACATGTCATAACACAAGTGGATGCAAATCCTACTTACTTTGAAACAAGATATTTTCAATGGAATAATTACATATGCTGTTGACATTACAGATTCTAGGAAGTACATGCTAAAGTTGCTACACTGATAAAACCAGTAAAAATCACTGTATATACAATCCCTAAGCCATGAAAGATGGAAGTACAGTACTGAACCACATTTAAGGGAATGGTGCAAACAAATCAAGAAAGTGACACATAATTAGCTACACAGTGCCAGGGTGTACCAGTACCAATTGGGTACAATGAATTAACACCTATATACAGTATAAAGAATGAATAAGTACAGTTCTACGGTAAATGTAATGAAGAACTTTCATACAAATGTGACCATGTTATGCTACTGTAGATGCTATGACTCAACTGAAATTGTAAAAGTATCAACTGATGGATGCTGTTACAAGTCCTAACACATAGCTATAAGCAAAGTATAAGGGTCACTGTATCAATACCCCCTTTCACGAAAGACATGCCTTAACACATCAGGAGAAATTCAATGATGAAAGTATTATACATGCCAACATGAAGCCATTTTCAGCTGGAAAATACTGTACAACAACATATCTGGTAATACTGATGTATTACATTGTAAACCAGTGGAGTATCTACTATATGTATGCATGCACTAGTAATTACAGTCCAATGGCAAATCACATACCAATTGGAGACATTGTAAAATGTTGATGAGCAATGTCATAAGTACCAAATGGATTAATGCAATGAAAAACGTACATACAACAAGAGACCATGTTATTTTAGAAACTGCTAGCAACATACTTTGTCACCAGTACAGTATGTATGCATAATGAAGATACCATATAACATGAATCATATCATACAAATTTGTATGACATGTTATGTCATATTTTGATAACAAATCCTACTAATCTTAAAGAAAGATTGCAGTTTTGGACTTACTGTATATCAAGTGTGGACACTATGGTAAATCCTCCAAAGAACATAGCAAACTGACTACATTAATGAACAACAGACAAGTGAAGGAACAAATACATGAAATCTTGAAACGGTAGAGGTACAACCCACCAGCTGTAGATGGATGCTTTGTATGAAACCCCGAAACATTAGATGTAAGTACTGTTTATTACCAATAAGGGACACTGTATCAATTCCTACACTAGTATAGGACAAGACACACTTAATATATGTGGGAAAATTCAATGAAAAAAAAACTGTACAGTATATACCAATTGAGGCCATACTGAAACTTTCTATGAATAGATAGGCCTACATGATGAAATCATGACAGGATAGAGGTAAAACACACCAGCTGTTGATGGATGCTTTGTATGGAACCCTGAAACATTAGCTGTAAGTACGTACTGTATATTACCAATAGGGGGCACTGTATTAATGCCTACACTACGTAGGAAAGACATCACTTACTACATGTAGGAAAATTCAATAGAAAAAAAAACTGTATATGCCAATTGAGGCCTTTTTATATTGAAACTTTCTGAACATATAAATACAGTAGCAACATATCACAGTTTGAACCAGTTGAAGACATACAGTAGGTTTGTTTGTATGCAAAGCTTCAGTACAGATTTATCACAAACCAATTGCGGACACTTGTGTTAATGCAGAAAGGTCACACATTACACATGAATAAATGCAAGATAAACTTTTCATACCAAACGAGTCCATGTCATTCTAGAAACTAATCACAACATACTTTGCAGGGAAATCACATACCAATTGGGGACACTGCAAAATGTATACAAGCAACATCAAAAATACCAAGTGGATTAATGCGCACTATAAAACCTACAAAACAAATGAGACCATGTTATTCTAGAAACTAATTGCAACATACTCTGTTCCGTACAAGTATGTACATACACATTGATAATAGTGACATGATATCACATAACATGCATCATGCATGACATGTCAAAGTTTTGATGCAAATTCTACCTATCTTAAAAGAAAAAATGTTTTGAAATAGAACATATATCAAGTGTGGACACTATGAAAAATCCTCAAAAGCACATATAGCAAACTTACTAAATTAATGAACAATAGACCAATGAATAGATAGGCCTACATGATGAAATCATGACAGGATAGAGGTAAAACACACCAGCTGTTGATGGATGCTTTGTATGGAACCCTGAAACACTAGCTGTAAGTACATATTGTATATTACCAATAGGGGACAATGCATCAGTGCCTACACTACGTAGGAAAGACATCACTTACTACATGTAGGAAAATTCAACCGAAAAAAAAAAAACTGTATATGCCACTTGAGGCCATTTATACTGAAACTTTCTGAACATATAAATATATACAGTAGCAACATATCACAGTTTGAACCAGTTGAAGACATACAGTACTGTTTGTATGCATGCAAAGCTTCAGTACAGACTTATCACAAACTAATTTGGGACAATGAATGCAAGATAAACTTTACATACCAAAAGAGTCCATGTCATTATAGAAACCTAATCACAACATACTTTGCAGGGAAATCACATACCAATTGGGAACACTGTAAAATGTGTACAAGCAACATCAAAAGTACCAAGTGGATTAATGCACAATAAAACCTACAAAACAAATGAGACCATGTTATTCTAGAAACTAGTTGCAGCATACTTTGTTCTGTACAAGTATGTACATACACACCGATAATAGTGACATGATATCACATAACATGCATCATGCATGACATGTCAAAGTTTTGATGCAAATTCTACCTATCTTAAAAGAAAAAAATGTTTTGAAATAGAACATATATCAAGTGGGACACTATATCCTCGAAAGCACACATAGCAAACTTACTAAATTAATGAACAATAGACCAATGAATAGATAGGCCTACATGATGAAATCATCACAGGATAGAGGTAACTGTTGATGGATGCTTTGTATGGAACCCTGAAACACTAGCTGTAAGTACATACTGTATATTACCAATAGGGGACAATGCATCAGTGCCTACACTACGTAGGAAAGACATCACTTACTACATGTAGGAAAATTCAATGAAAAAAAAAAAAACTGTATATGCCACTTGAGGCCATTTTATACTGAAACTTTCTGAACATATAAATACAGTAGCAACATATCACAGTTTGAACCAGTTGAAGACATACAGTACTGTTTGTATGCATGCAAAGCCTCAGTACAGACTTATTACAAACCAATTGGGGACACTTCTGTTAATGCAAATAGAAAGGTCACACATTACACATGAATGAATGCAAGATAAACTTTACATACCAAACGAGGCCATGTCATTCTAGAAACTAATCACAACATACTTTGCAGGCAAATCACATACCAATTGGGGACAGTTCTAGTTCTGTACGTACTAGTATGTACATGTACACTGATACCATACAACATGAATCATATCATGTAACTATGCATGTAATGTCATATGTCATATTTTGATAGACATTCTACTCATCTTAAACGAAAAAGTGTTTTGCAATGGAACATATACCAAGTGTGGACAATATGGGAAAACAAAAGCTGCAGTACAGTACAGACTTATCACAAACCAATTGGGACACTTGTGCCAATGCAAACAGGAAGGTAACACATTACACATGAATTAATGCAAGATAAACGTTGCATACCAAACAAGGCCATGTTATTACAGAAACTAATCACAACATACTTTACAGACAAATGAGTCACCAATTGTGGACACACTAAAATGCCTATTGCAACGTTGAAAGCATCGAATAGATTAATGCAATGAAAACCTTGCATACCAAAATGGACCATGTTATTCTAGAGACTAATAGCAACATATTTTGTTCTGTACCAGTAGGTACATGCAATTGATGATACCACATAACATAAATCATATCTTGTGACATGACATGCCAAATCCTACTAATCTTGAAAAAAAAAAATTGTAATGGAATGTACACTATATCAAGTGTGGACACTATGGTAAATCTTCCAAAGGACATGGCAAACATACTACCTTAATGAACAACAGACAAGTGAAGGAACAGGTACATGAAATCTTGAAACGATGGAGGTACAACGCACCAGCCGTAGATAGACGCTTTGTATGAAACCCCAACATACTATATTATCTAGCAATAGGGGACACTGTATCAATACCTATAGGAGACACATCACTTTACATGGGAAAATTTAATGGAAAACTTTGTATACATGGCATACCATTGTATATGGTATGCCAACTGAGGCCATTTTATGCTTGCCCCTTCTAAACAAAGAGTAGCAACGTATTTTGTGCTACTGAAACATTAGTACAGTTTGATATTGTATTCTATTCATTATATTCTACAAACTACAGTAATTTGCAACTTACTTTGTTCTGTACCATTATGTATGCATATGTATGACATGTCAAGTAACGATAAGAGACTAGTGAGGGACCTACTGTGCACAAGTAGCGCTACCATACAGACTAATTGCATACCAATTGGGAACACTGTCAGTGCCTATAAAAATAGGTCATAACTTACACGTAGACTAACACAATATTGCAATGTTAATGCTTACATATCAAATGAGGTCATATTATTCTAGAAACAAATCACAACATAGGTCTATTTTGTTCTGTACCAGTGGGCTGAGGACTCATGTAACATGAATCATATAATACAAATATGTATACGTCATGTCACGTTCTGATGTAAATCTTACTAATTTTGAAAAAAAAAAGACTTGTGCAATGACAAATGTAAGTGTCAAAAAAAAAGAGAAGGGAAAATTACTATCAATCATATTTACTCTATTCATGCCTCTTCTCAAGTACAGCATATGTGCAAACTTCTGTAATGCTGATTTTAAGGTAAGATCCCTTGCCAGTAAATCTGACCCCAATAAATACACCATTCACAAACATTTCAGGGAGTTTATTAGAGTAAGTACAGTATATGCCAATTGAGTCCCTTTCTATCCTGGAACCTACTGCAAACATGTTTTGTTCTAGTGATACATTACAGTATGAACCAGTGGATGACCTAGTTGTGTATGTATCCATGCAAAGTTACAGTACAGACAAATCACATACCAACTGGGGACATGTCAATGCCTATAGTAGCCTACTGTATACAGAAAGTCAAGTTAATGATTGCACAACTGACAAGTGAAGGAAACTAAAGATGCATGAAATCATGAAAGGATGGAGCCTCCAGGTGTAAGACACCAAAATTTCCATGTGTTAAATGTGGAAAAATTCTATGGTTACTCAAACATTAGCAAAATGTGAATATTTTAGAAAATGTAATAGGATATTCTACTGGCACAAAATGATTTCAAAGATAATTCCTTTGGTAACATTTCAAGAGAATGTGATGACAGTGATTTTATAATAGAGTGAGTGATACCACCATTCATCGGTGAAATTCAAAATAAGTCTTCCTATACCCTGAAGAGTGTACAAATTAATCACTTAGAGCAAAACAAAACTAACAACCCCCTTACAACTTTCAGAGTATACTGAGAGTTAAGTAATTCTTTTGTAAACCTATCATCTTTTCAAGGAAAATCAACAATGTCATCATAGACCACTCACAAATTGGCTTCAAAATTCCAAGAATAAAAGAATACATTTCAAATAGCCACTCTTTCAGTTAGAAACAAAACACTGAGATCTGTTTTCAAAAGTGCATAAATATTTCCTCCCTTCATTCTTTCACTTTATACCATATGCCAATGGAATATCCATGTTAGTCACAACAGAATGCAACAAAGAATCTTGGCCACTCACAGCAGCTGTTAATTAGCTGCATGATTCTGTAAGTGTAAAAAACATGCACAACACAATGCACAATATTAAAACCAACACAAGAAATGAAAATTAACCTTTATCGTGAGGAGAGGAGGATGGTGGCTGGAATGGAAGAAAATATTACTGTACATGACCATATTGAAGTGACATGCATTGAGAATCCAAAACCTCCTGTCAAAACGTTAATACTCAAAGTGAAATCATGTCGTTGATTTTCATTGGAGTGGATAGTCAAATTTAACTTGGATCAATGGGCATTTAACAGTATTAAAATTGGTTACAGAAGTGCACTGACAGTCGAGTAATCACTGTTCATCACATAGAGACAGGTTGTGTATTCTTAATTAGAGATTAATACGACCCTTCAGTATACAATTTCAATTAACTTTCTCCATGTTATACCAATACAATTAATTGTATGCCTTTTCTCCCCATTCAATGATTTAAAGAGTTTTGCCTTACTCTCACTATCGTAATACAATATGGCACACCTAAATAAGGTTAAAATGTCACAATGTTGAGATAGCCTGCACCTTGGCTACATCCAAATCAGTAGTAAGATTAAACATTGATCAGACTTACCAAGAGCCTGCCAGTCAAGTATGAGGTATATCTCACTAGAAAAGGTTATCAAGACTGACAGAATAAAATATGTTAAGTATTTTGTAAGAAAAAGTTGAAAGATTAAAAATGAATGCCTACTTTACCTTATTCATCCATGGTATATCCTTTTCTTCGAGTCCGTAGTCATATAAGATTTCTTCTCCCCTGCTGAGTCTCCTTTTGCTAAATAAGCAGAGAACCGGCAAATTATTCACTGCCTTCACCACCATTTTTGCATTTGCCTGATTTCCTCTTCCATGATTTACAAGGCTACCAAGTTTTGGGCCACAAACGGGCTCATTTGTAGCATCAACACTGTACAACAAAGACAAATAACATGCAATGCATAGCATTCATAATCATGTGTCATTCCTCTAAATGACTACAGGACTGTCTTGAATATGAATTCTTTTCTACTACTCATTCACAGGACTGCAACTTACAGTGAAAGACGGATACTTACTGTGCAGCAGTCACTTCCTCAAGAAAATAATATTAGAGAATTAAGAGCTGAAGAAACAGTTTATATGCTGTAAACCTTTCTTGCTGGATGTTCTAATTGTGGCTACCAACTTTAAGTCAAAGAGTCCAGAATTGCATGAACTGATCATGAGACAACAATACTGTAGTCTGCAGATGTATATACAATTACACATTTTGTTGTAAATATAATCTTTCAAGCATTCTTCACTTTAAACAGCAGGGAAGTGAGAAAAAGCCACTACGGTGATAAAATTGTTATGGGCTTGCAATGGAATAGTCTTCCCAAATCTCATGGCAATTACATAGTGCTTACCACCAGTTTTTGTCTTGATATTTGAAAAAATATCTGAAGACACTGCTGATACTGTCTTCTCGCATCTCTCCTTCTCTTCCAGTGATAAGTTCCCCTGGATATGTGACAAGAAATTCTCCTTTCTGAAATGATCTGTCTGTAAAGACACCTCTCCCTTTCAAAATAAAACGAAAAACACTTTGCTTTCCTACAGTACTAAGACTACATCACATTTTACGGTTTATAAAAAAGGAGAAGTAAGTGCATTACATCTACAACTGTAAGGCGACCTATTGCATCCTCACTTCTTTGTGTGCAGTTGCTACAAATGTATGTAATTTTGGCACATTGTATCAATTCTGTAGCAGATGTGTACCAAACTGTTGACAAGTGCCATGAATATACCAAACAAGTAATCTACCAATAAAACAGGAAATTCACAAGGAATACACTGAGCATGTTAATGAGATTTGCTATGCAATGTAGGCCACCTTACAAATAGAATGTTCTACCTGTATATCTTCTGCACTGTATATTACTGACAGTATTAAAGCTGTTAATGAAAATGTTCTTACTGATGGAAGTACTCAATAGAGATTTATACCTTTGCCTGGAGAATTTTTCACCAAAAATCCAGGTGGATCCTCATCTGTACATAGGTCTGTGCCAGGCCTTTGTCGTTTTCTTGTTCTTCTTTGCATGTCTAGATAAATAAGCACGATTTCGGATTTTCACAAGACATTATTCCTAGAGAATTATCTAAAACAATTTTGAATACTACATGATGTATCATGTCTGTAAAGTATCTTCATACAGTTGGTTTGATCGAATACATACACAGTAAACACCTAAAACAACAATGCTCTAAACTATTGTAGCCTAAAATAATGAACAACGTCAACCACTAACAGGCTACAGGCCCACACGTATATTAATCAACAAGCTTAAAAAATCTGTTTTAAGAAGTGATGTACTACACATGGGGAAGTTTGAGGGTTGAAAACTTCAAATTGTGAGTTTCTTCACCAATCAAATTTCGTAAAATTATCTGCGAAGAAAAGCACAGATCATATACTGTACTGTCCTGTATGTTACGGCTTGTATAATTAGTACTCAAAACATTGTCTTGCTTTTAGGGCAGGCACAATTATTTCATTCAGAATTGCTTCCACTTAATAACCACAAGAAAGGGTTGTACATTTATGGCACTTTCTATGGTAGAATACAATATTAGCATCATAGTGAACAGGTTCATTTGGTTTTGTCACATGTGCTACATTACTTGAGTACAGTAGTTTGAACATTTTTGGGAGAAAAGAAACAACTTGGCCAAGAATTTCCAAATATTTGAGAAGAAACTAAATGGGCCTACTGTGCAAAATATTCAAAATTTTGTCATTAAGTGTTACAGAAAGTTCAAAGCTTTCCTGAGTTTTAAATATAAATCGCTTCACAATCTAGACAGTTACATCAAAAATGTAATTACATTGCACTACAATCTTCCTCCCCATACCCAAATATGCACAAGCTTTGGGATATAGTCACTAAAGCAAGTTGGTATTCTGTTTATCCAAAGGCAAAAATAGTGTGACACAATCTTATGGTAAAATGGGATTTGGATCTGTGATGAAATGTCCAAAACATGTCTTTGTATCTAGAGGAACGACATTAGAAACGCCAGAATAATTGCTGAATTAAAAGACCGACTAAGCCCAGGACAACAAGGCAGTAACAATAATGGACAAACCTATTCTACACAATTGTTAGCCTTTAGAATATTAATCCTTGCAAATAGGCTTTAAACTACAGCCTTGGCTTAGACGAAGAGAAATTTCCTTACTAAGAACATGTGGAAGGTACAAAATCATGCTTGCATAACCACAGCACTACTGGTGGCTGTTGAATACCATCTCAATTCACTTTTCTAATTGGGGATGTATGCAGCTATTTGACACTTCATGATCAAAATACTTAGGCTAATAGTAGGCCTGTCTAACTGGGCACATTTGGTAATACAGTTAAGTAGATTAAAATATTGTGTTTGTACTTAGACCTAGGCATTTATGTATAACTGTAGGTTAGTACTAGTATACAACATAGGCAGAGAATAATTTAGTAGGCCTATTTTATCAAAATTTAAATCAAAATTTTGTGATGTCTTTGTCTTACAGCAAATTTGAAATTGTCCCAGATTTTTAAATATGAGCCAATCCACAATCAAGACAGTTGCATAAGATGTGTAGTTGTATTACATCAAAATCTGTATCGTCATACACAAATATGCACCAAGCGTTGAGTAAATCACAAAAGCAAGCTGATATTCTGTTTATCCCAAGGTAAAAACAGAGTAAAACAATTTGATGGTAGACTAAACTTGAAACTGTAATGAAATGTCCCACAACTGCATTTGGATCTAGAGGAAAGAACCCTGTAGGCCTAACACCAGAATAATAAGCCATTGCCTACTCTCGCTGATTGTGATAATAGACCACCTAGGCCTACCTACCGAACCAACATATGTTTAGCATTTCAGTATCAAATCGGAGACGTCCCCGTTCGATAATGCTTATACTAGGCCTAAGTGTTATAGTGACTGCAAGTTAGGCCTAACGTTAGACTATGTTAGGCCTAGCCTAGTTAGACTATGAAAAATAACATAGGCCTAATTAATCTTGTATGATTAACTCATTCCCTAGTGAAAATGACTAGCATGACCTGCACTCTTTCTCTCTCTTCACGTTTGAACGACAGAACTACAAGCAGAATACTCACAACCTGTTGCGTTACTGTCAGTGTTGTTAGTGCTATATATTGGCGTCAGGCTTAGCCTAAGTTAAGCCTACATACAGTGCAGTACTGTTAGTAGGCTCCAAGTCCAAACCAGTATGTGGTGCGTTCTTCGTTATTTTAGTACTATCATATCAGGGACGTCCCCGTTTGATTATGTCTATAGTTATTCAAGAAAAAAACAGAGAACTTGCTTAATTGATTAACTGATCACTCTCCATTTTTTTTTATTTGTTCCCGGAGGGAAATGATTACTTAGCACGAACAGGAACCCTCTTCGAGTTTGACATCACTTAGACTAACGTTAGGCCTATTGCCGAAGTCAGGCTTTGGAAATTGGAGAAAAGACTCGACGTGTTGTGTAAAACCAGTGTACTTCACTATTTGGTCAGTTCTTTCAAATTTCAGTATCAGAACGTGGACGTCCCCGTTGCCTATTAAGAAAAACAAAATTCTCTTACATGAGACTGATTGCTTCATTAACTTACTTGCTATTTTCTTCTCCCGGAAGGAAACAACAAAAAGCGCTGCTGCACCACCTGAAATGACCTGATAACGTCGATATTTGTGAATTTTCCTGTATCCGCGGAATTTCGCGCCGAATAAAGCGATCCTAGTGCTTGTGTATGGAACGCCAAAGACCAAAACGCATCGGTAGCAACGTGATTTCAAGCGGTGGCGATGTAAAATAAAGTAGCATTGGAGTAGTTACCTTCTAAAATGAAGTAGCAGTCACGTAAAATGAAGTCTTAGCCATGTAAAATGAAGTCGTGTTCTCATGAATTGCAGTAGGCCTATTAGAAGGATGGTCTAGCCACAGATTTAGCTTGGATATGCTGAAGAGTAAGTTTATCCAACCATTCTGGTGAAACTTCGATTCAGTTCCCATGTGTGGTTCTCAAGATATTACCAGTTGAAGTTAGTCCCTTTTCTACCAACTGTGAACTTGAGGCAAACAGGAGTGACATCATCTCCTCACATGGTTGAGTAGTCTTTTGTTTTCTTTATTGTTGAATTTATTATTTTGACCTTCAAATCAATAGGTGGTCAGCTTAAGCACTGGTTATGTGAAGGTCACAAAACTCTCATACCCATCATACATCAGCACACATTGTGAACAGTGGCGGGGGTATTAGGTTCCTTGATAAAAACAGCTAGAACTCGCCCAGGGTGCAGCTTCCCCATAAAGTGTGGCTAAGTCAGGGGTTTCAAAAAATCAGCTGTAAAAATGGTAACATTTATTGTGACATTTTAGGGAGACTTAATGGCGTTTTCCTTTGATATAATCCAGAGGTATGTCTGTTCCAGTTGTAATCGAAGAGAGATTGATTCAGGGTAACAATTCCTTTACATTTCACTTAAATTGAGCCACATGTATGGATGTAGGATGTCAATCATCGCATATCAAATCAGCTCAGATAACCCAAGGTAATTATCGTGCTCACTGTTTGTCATGAGATTAACTAGATTAACAAGATTTCTTAACTTGCACCAAGGTAAATTTCTATTCACGTGAAACTTACACTCTGTTATAAGAATGCGTAATTTGATTATACGGCCATTGTCGCCTGAAGGCAGGGGCGTAGCCACGGGGGGGGGGGGCACGAGGGGGCACGTGCCCCCATGACAAAGCTGTGCCACCCCAGGTGCCCCCCATGAAAAATTTTGAAATGTGCAGTTTTATCTTGCGGTCAATTTATTAAGTCAAAAAAAATATATATAGACAAAACTTGTGCCCCACCAGGAAAGGTCTGTGCCCCACCAGTGCCCCCCCCCCCTGCTCAAAAAATCCTGGCTACGCCACTGCCTGAAGGCATTGCTAATTTGCCCACAAGTTACGTGAAGACATCTAAAAGAGTTAATTTTTTCTTTATTGACTGAATTATTTTTGTTGAAAGCAGTAGGCGTGGAAGTTTTGTAATGCAAATTATCGTCTATCGTAGTTGAAGAGGCCTGCGTGGTAAGAAAAATATTATACCACATGGTGATCAGAAAGATATCCATTAAAGTCCCATAACTTTATAATATGAGAATTACCTTTCTTCTTAGTTGTATGTTACTACTATAGACAAACTCATGTAGAAAAAGGTTTGTTGTTAGCCGATGCCAAAAACGACTAATTTACGTTAATTAGAAACTTATTAATATAGGGCCTGTTATCTGCAGTTTCTCTAACTTACACCTTTGTGTTGCAAACTTTTCAGTCACATCATCACCATATCCCATCTTCAGTAATAGTTCTTCCATTTTCGTTTTTTTTTTTTTTTTTTTTTTTTTTGCTTTCCGTCATCGAACAATAGCTAAATGACTAAAGCATAAACTGTCCCTCACAAGCTAAAATACTGTGAGTTAAAAGTCAAACTTTTCCCTACATGAACATATAACGCAACCACTGCAGGCGACTTCCAACAGCTTTCTGGGGATCTCCATATTAGTTGACATCACGTTACTATAAACGAATATTACATGATTACTGCTTCTAATGATGCGGTCAACGAAGTTAATATGGTTTTTACCAATGGTCAAGTCAAGGTTAACAACAATTCAACAATTGACGGACTAAACAACACTGTAAATGATACATGGTTGCCACTGCAAATCACAACACTATCTATGGGGTACATACATGGTTGCTACATCAAATCCCGCAGGCCGCTACCGCTTCATTTTATATGGCTATCACAACAAAGCATACCGCTACCACCTCAAATCACGCCGTTACCGATTCCTTTCTCCCTTTTGGGGTTCCATACTTCAAATCATTCCATTGATCCCGTGGTAATACGCTCGCGTCCATTATGAACGGCTCTGGAATAAGTTGTTGTTACAGTGATTGTAATATATATAAGTAACAAAAAAAAAAATAATATTTTGTGGTTACACCGGGAGAATCATTTACAGTTTTTCATCTCATTAAAGAGTGCAAAATATGTAGAAGGAGGGAGATGAACACAGAAAACAGAATTCTAGTTTAAACACTCTTGTTGGCGTTGCTCAGATTTACCAGTATTTACCAATTTGAAGTTGACGATATTAACAACATTATTTTGCTCGTGATTCCGACATTTCCAATGATCCATTAGTTAGTCTAAAATCAATTGGAAAGAAATGAACTAAAGCATTGGCTAGTAATAGTATTTCGGGTTGGATGACATTTTTGCGAGTTTCAGTTTGTAATGTTAAGTGGACGAATAGAGGACCACTATACTACTGTATGCATAATACTGTATTATGCACTGTATATTGACACAAGCATTTTGTACATGTACTAGCACGACTAAATGGGGACACTTAATGTGAGGGCGCTCGTCAACTTAAGCGATGTTGACATATCACGTGATCTGATTCCGCACTGTGCAATCAGGGACCATGACTTGCAGACAGGGATCAAATAAACACACCAATGTTTACACTCAACCGTTTGAAATCAACTAATTGTAGACTCAGGTATATAAAGCTGATTTTTGGGGGAGTGGTCATGGTGACCAATACGAACCCAGATTTGTGCTTAAGTCCAACCGGGGACGTCCCCGTTTGGGAGCATGTCCGCGGTTGGAAGGTGTGTAATGACGCGAAAGTCCCCGATTGGAAGCATTTACATACGCACCCACACACGCACACACGCACACACATTGGCACGGACACGTTTTCATTTATACCACCCAACAGGACCCTCCTGTACCCATGGTCACTCTACCATGGGGTGTCGCTACTCATCCACTCCAAGCGTTTCCATAGCAACCATTCTCCCATGGGTGTACAGTACAATGTATAGCTCCACTAGTCAAGTGATTACAATAACTCATCCAGCCCCTATAGGACGATGAGATAACAAGTAAATTGCCAATGTCATTGCTACTGATAGGCTTCTATGATATTTAGTATAGTTTCATATATTCCCTTGGCTTCTAAGTTTAGTTATTATTACGATCTTGACAGACACTATATAGTCCTAATAGATTGTATTCACTCAGCCCAGAAACAACTAAGTAAATGAGGTAAATGCTTATGAGTATCAAGAATGGTTAGTATCATTATGTATCATATTACCGCTGTGATATTCTCATGGAGTTTATACAATCCTTTTTCACTATCCAGGAGAAGACTACATGAGTTACCACACGGGTCGTCTATTTTCTACGTATGACAACAACGGAGGAAGCAATTGCGCAGTGACAAGCGGTGGAGGTTGGTGGTATTTACAAACTTATATTTGCTACACCGCTAATCTGAATGGCGAATATGGCAGTGCCGGAAACACCACTATAGGCTTACGCTATCCTCCAAGGCAGAGAGGTTTTGACGAAATCAATCTCAGGTTTACAGAAATGAAAATACGTCGTCGATCCAGACAAAGATTCTGAAATTTGATAGCTTAAACATACCTTTACAGGCTATTCATTACTACATATTATAGGTATACATAGTGTCACAGATATGCTTTACTTGAGAATTATCTTACTTCATACTTTTCCTTTAAATCTGAATTGTCTGAACACAGTCAAAGACTGTTGCAGATGGTTTCGAGGCTAAAAATATGTTACTTCATTTTCCTTTTTCTTTGGCCTTTTCACATATCCACATTTTCATTACATAGTCGGTTAAGAATGTGTTCCGAACTGCAGTATTGGCGAATAGTTAATTGTGATATGAAAATCACATTTTTAATTATTAAGTGTATTAATCACTGAAGACGAGGAAAATAGCCAACTATTCCATCAAAATCCACCAAATATTGACAATTCTAGAAGCAACTTCATGTCTCACACTTGCGTCATGAATAAACATTTCTCAAGTATGCAAATTTGTGACGTCAAGAGGTAGACTCCTATATGATATGACGTATATGTTATCCTTTGATTACTTCACCTTTATTGCATTAACAATTAAAAATTTCATTCGTCCAGCAGGATTTACATTAGAAGAATGTCTTTCCTTCTTCAAAAACATCAACATCACTGTGAAACCCGGAAATAAGTAATTAACAGACAATATTTAAATAATGTCAGCGAAAAGTATATAACGCCGAAATTTACATCCATAAAACAAAAGTGTCTTTTCCTGATAAAATTAAATTTTTAGGCATTTATCTCGACTCGAATCTCTCCTGGGTAAACCACATTAACAATATTTGCTCGAAAGTTTCCAAGACTATAGGTGTTCTTTACAGAATCAACAGTTATGTACCGTCACATTTTATTATGAAAGTGCTTTATGATTCTCTAATCTATTCACAAATCTCATATTGCAATATTGTTTGGGGGAATACATACCCGATTTATCTTAATCGTATTTATCTCCTTCAGAAAAAAACAATAAGGCTTATAACAAACTCAACCTACTGTGCTACTACTAACAGGCTTTTCTTTAATCTTAAAATGTTATGATGATGTTTAAAGGTATCAGGTTTCGATTTTTATGTACAAGTATGTTAATGATAGCTTAGCCATAGCTTTTGACAGTTACTTTAATTTAAAAAGGGATGACCACCACTACCACACTAGGAAGTGTGATAATATTGATGAAAGTAGGTTTTGCACCCAAGCTTTTAGTCGTTCTCTTTATGTCATGGGCCCAAAGTTCTGGAACAATCTCGATAATGTCATTAAGAATTCAAAATCCCTAGGTATATTTTGTAAAAACTTAAAGGAACATATTTTACAGAGGTACATTGCTTAAACTACTACTACTTTCACCTTCTTTATGTTATGTTTTATGTATTGTCTTTATATGTCTTTTTATACTTTCATGTTTGGTTTATATGTTTAAGGGGGGCTGCTCGTAAAAGCATTCTGCTTCCCCAGCCCTCCTCCACTCCCTTGTCTTCTTAATTGTCAACGTTTGTATATTTTAATGTGGAAATAAATTGAAATTGAACTATGTGAAGGTGTAACAAAAGAAATATACTGTGCAGTGGGGTGTTATATTACACATTTTTGCATTCTCGTCGTCTCCTTGAAGCGTCCAAGTAGAATTTTTTAAAACAAAAAATACACATTGTGAGTATCTTATGCTTTCACCTGTAATGGCAAGGCTTCCTGAAATACTGAGGTCTGGTTGTTACCGTAAAATGTACTACTGGTTGTGTAGTTCGACCTTGAAAATAATATGACAGGTTGTTAGAATTGTTACTCAAAAGTAATGGAGTGATTTAATAATGCTATCTGAAATATCAAGGAGAAATGGCAGCCCCCCCCCCAAAAAAAAAAAAAAACCAGCGTGTATTTGCAGTAACAAGGTAATAAGTAATAATACCTTGACAGGTATTTTTGTCTTTGTTGAATGCCGACTAGCAAATGAGTTTTAATTACAATTTACACGGAGTGATCTTAACGAAAACCTTAACTGTTAATTTTTCATTCTCCATACGGCTGGACTCAGTAATGCCCTTGACAGGTTCAACCCATTCGACTTAAAACAACTCTTTCAGAGAATCTGACTTCCCATTGTAACGAACACTTAAATCATCGGTTAAAGGAAAATTCACATACGGACCTAGATTCACATAGGACCCAGGCACATTATTGTTCTTGAATTTTCGATGTAAATCAATTTCGGGTAATATATTGTAAACGAGAACGGACGGTTAAGAAAAAGTAACTGAGGGAAACTGTCCAAAGTCCAAAAATATAGAAAAATATATACGAAAAAAAAATCGCGAGGAACAACTAAATTCTATTTAAACGAGTTTCGCCACTCGTGGCAAGCGGTCGACTCATCCTTTTTTTTTCATTATTTTAGGGTTCAGATAATTCGGATAATTGCACATAAATTGAGTTCTGAACAATATGATGACATACTTTACGTATAACACTTATTGTTAAACAAATTATGATATCTGAAAAACCATTTCGACACCTGCACTCAACCTTTGAGACGCGCCAGCGCTCTCATAATCTTCCAAACAGTAAATCAAAGATAACCCGTGACAGGCAGGGCCTATATATAATTTACTATTTGATAATAATATCCAAGATAGAGTTAGATATCGAACGAACAAATTTTAAGACTGATGTATAAATATGAAGACAGATTTAATCCTCCTTTCTCTTCGTCTGAAAACTAGTAACGTAACTATTTTTGCCTTAGTCCATCACGTAGATTTTCAACATTCTACTTTTAATTAACAATAATGTTTTCCCAAAAGGGAGTACATGTATCAATCACAAGTCCATTTCATGCAAAAAGTCTTGAAGGCAAATTTTGAAGGCTTAACTATTTTGCTATATAGAGCAAGTACCGCTTAGGGGGTTAGCCAGGCTTTTTCTTTCTTTATTTATTTTTTTTTTTCTTGTGAGGAACAAAATCGACTCATCGTGCGTAATTTTGACCGCCCTCCAGAGGGAGGGGCATAAGTGGAGGGATGTTGCCGTACCAAGGTTGAACCAGGATTTCAAATCAATCAGTCTGAATAGGCCTAGGAGGCATGAGATGTCTGAGGGGATGATCCCACCCCCCCCCCCTTATCTCTTTGTCTAGAAAGGATCATGGTTGCCCCTTTGTTCAGTTGCCAGTTTATGGTGCAATGAACCTAACATACAGTTTAAAAAGTACTAGAGGGGCTTCATGCTGTTAGGACTATATAAGCAAATCGCCATCATTAGTTGGCGAGGAGCGTCAACAAAAATTGTGCTTTTCAAACCCTCCAGATGGACAGCTATTTCACTTCCCGAGTGTTCCAAGCTGCAAATATTCAGTTTGAACTAGGGATCTCATGTCTGCAATTTGTAATATAAGATCTGAGATAAATATCAATCTTTGAGAGATGATAAAACATGTCAGATGTGTTGAGATGATACGAATGACAGAATTACAGGAATTGAAAAAAATATATATATATTCATCCTGTTTCATTTATTCTTGGAAAAGTTTACAAATAGAAGGGGGAGCGGTGCTGAAGATACCTTAAGATTTCACTTTTTCTACCTTTTTTAATGACCCACTTTAAACTTGAAAATAAAAATGAAAATTTGGATAGGCGCTTGAACATTATCTAATGCAGCGAATCAACGCAGGACCCAACTGGAACTTTTGGTGGAAACGCCCGGGCAAAACATGAGCTTGTTGCATGCACCCTTGGTGAAACATTTCCAACTTTTTTAAAATAAAATGAAAATGGAGGACTTTTAAGTAGTAGAGCTGACGTACTTTTAAATAGTAATATGACAGAACATTGGTTCGTACTGACAATATCTTCAATTGGCATTGACAACTAAAACTTTGGGGGATTTATTATCTTATCTCCCTATAGCGGCTAAGATGAGGCATTGAAGTCACTTGGCTATTGGAGACATATATTGTACTGTGCACCCATTGGAGAATGATTGCTATAGAGACGCTTTGAGTGGTTGAGTAGAGACAACACCTTGGAAGAGTGACCAGGGTACAGTCGGGTCCTTTTTGGGGGTATAAATGAAAGCGTGTCCGTGCCGATGTGTGTTTGAGTGCGTGTGCGCGTGTGTGTGTGTGTATGTGTGTACGTCCGCACCGGTCCAAATTATGGTTTGTCTAGAATACCTTGAAAAGTATGTGAGTGATTAAGTTCAAACTTGGTAAGGTTGTGCATGATGCCAAAATGTCCAAGATGTGTAGGTTGTATGATAAATTTGCTGATTTTTTAGGGAAAAAACAATTTCTTCCCCTTAATTTGTATTTCCAGCATATCTTGAGAACTATTGGACCAATCAGGTTACAGCTTTATAAGGACTTAACTTAGAACTATGGAACAATAGGGAAAACGAATCCTTAGCAGCGTGGTGGCAGCGTTGAATGAAGTATCCTAGGGATGTGAAATGACAGAGCAGCCATGTAAAACGAAGTGTTAGCCAAGAAAAATGAAGAAGTAGCGTTGTAAAATTGAAGACATTGTCATGGTAGTCATTCTACCATTTGAAATCACACTGCTACTACTTCATTTCACATTGCTTCTACTTCGTTTTACATCGCTACTACTTATATAACCAATTGTAGTCTTTATTTATTTAGTAGATAACTTTGTTACGATAAACACCGATTTTTTGTTACGTAAAGAAACAGACTGAGTTCTCAATTGTTATCATGATTAGTCTTACTTTGAGTAACTGTGAATAAACTAATATTGTTCGTTCATAACTCATATACATGTATACTCGTGCAGCGTCTGTTGTACCTTACTAATACTTTTATACCTGCATTCCTTCATTAAAATGGTGCCTTCGGCAGAGGATTTTACCAAACGCTATGCAAAAACAATTTCGGTGACCTGTACAAAACCCCCAAAAGTGCACAAACCAAGTCACAGCATTAGGGTCGCTATTTCACTCTCGTTTCAAGGAATAACAGCCGTCTTCCGGTATTGATTCAATGAGCTTTTTCAAGAATGAGACCTTACGTTATGGTCACCATGCACCATATATAAACCTACTGCTGACATCATCCTGCTCTGTTATAATTCTTTTGACATTTTCCTCTGGTACTCGTATTACACACTGACTGAAAAATCTTTTAGCTTCATGAGCTGATTTTTGACAGTTTTCAGAAGCTAACGGTACTGTACACAAACATTTCCATCATTTCTCCTTAACGGTTTGGATAACTAAGAGAAATAGATGGGTGAAGTCGTTCGTGATACCTGTGTTACAAAATCAGATAAATACGTACTCTATACTGCGACCACCCAGCGTGATGATCGTTTTTCGGGCTCTAGTGGCGATTCTACCAGCGATTGGTAAGTAATCATGAAAATTATACACTTTATCCTAGTGTAAGAACCGTCGCATATTTATGAAAGAGTCTTGTTCGACGTAGTATCTTAAAACGTGTTTTATAAGCAAATTGGTTTTGTTGAATTTAATGTGCGCATATCAAGCAGCATGTCCTTGCTCTATGATCGAATGTCCCCCCCCCCCCCTTCTTTGGTCTTTAGATTGAAATTTCTCGTACATTGATACTGACGGAAGGTCATGGGATGATAATCTTTCTGTTTCTTAAATAGTGAAAATTTACCATCGTAATCACTTTTCGTTCTGCAGTAAATTAAAACATACAACGGGATAAGAAAATAAGAGATAATTTGCCTTAGCGTTGTTGAGATTTTTATTGAAAGCAGACGTTGATTCGTGACAGTGTAAGAATCCCCTTTACATTTTTAAGTTGATTCGCGACCGTTGACTCTGCGATATTACTTTATTTTTTCCTTGTACATGTTTTTAAATCCGAAACGCTTTGTTATGTTAAATAAATTGGTCTGCATATGAGTTCATTCTTCTTTACAACGCCCGTGCACTTACGTTTCTGTCTGCGTCGAATTCACGTACGTGTTCGTTTGTCGTTACTGCACTGGTAACCCTCAAACCCTATACGGTCACAGTATTTAGGCATTCTGGGTGAACTAAACGAAACTCATAGTCAAAAGTTGATTTGCAGTTTTACTTCGGTTCCAGCTTAATCTCTCCATCATCTCACTGCGGTACATGAGACTTGCATGCTTACAATCGGAATCACAGTCAACCTAAAACAAAGGATATGAGAAGAAAAACATTTTAAGGAATAAAAGTGGGAATAACAATAACGTTATAGTTGCAGAAATCTGCAGAAACAAGTGGACTAAAAAGGCTCAGGGCAATAACCAAAACGTAGAAGATCCATACAGCAATCTATATTTGGAGACCAGGGCTGATGTAGGAATTTATGATTTCCTTGTACGTGTACTGTCCATGCTCATGAGTTAGATAAAGTGTGCCGGATTTGGTGAGTTCGTTGCTCGTAGACCAACACGGGGTGTGGGCTTTTTGTCACGTGATATTCCACTGAAGGAAGTCTATCTTCATCTATTGATCTTTTCGTGGTAACGGTATTATGCTACGTCAATGGCATAAACGATGGGGCTGATTTGGAACACTTAGACAATATCAGTCGCAGCTATTTTTTCAATCTTAATCATCCTCTGTTCAGTTGACAACTGATCTTTGGTACTTGAAGAATACGTGTATCTCATATCAAAGGAGAGATCACAGTCTAGCACATACATAATAATGCAAGCCGCAAAGATTCGACAAACATTTTCGTTTTTGTTTTTGCTGATTATGGTTGCTTGGCTAATCTAATTTTAATTTCTTTTCTCTCTCATTCGTTTAATTCTATATCAGTTTGTTGAATATTAATGACCTACAACTGAATTCCATAATTCAAATCTCGTGCAGGTTTGGTCTCCTGTTCATGCCCAAGACCGCCTGAAATAGACAATATTGTGCAGTATATAGGAGTCGATTACCAGCCTTTAGTCTCCATTTCCAACCTAAGTTTCGCCCCCCTGACGGTACTGACTGCGAGGTGTCAGGATCCAACCACACAGACGTTCCGTGGTCGTCGTCACAGACGTTGCAATAAACGTAACAACAAGTGGACTGGTAAACCTCCTCGATGTGGTGGGTATTGGAACATATTTATCGGATACAGAATTAACAGGCCTTCAAGCCTTGTGAACCTTCCATTTGTTTGCTTACATGCATTCTTAATCTGAGCCAAGAGCAACCAAAATCGTATCAAAATACTTTGTTAAGTTCATAACGTTGTTTCAATTGCTATGGAAGGGAGAAACACACTCCAAAGAAGTACGGCAGACTTTGAACTTTGCCGAAATAAGACCCCGTATTTTTACTTTTTAAACCGACATTAAATGACATGAGGTAATTGTACGTGCTAAACTGACGCACTATTGAGTGGCAATATTCTTATAATGAACGAGCGTCAATTTCAAGAAGGATTAACCAATACAATGTAACAAGTAGCCCAATGTGTGGCTTATTAGATCTACCTTAACCACATGTTACATGTCGTCGGAAGTGAGTTCTTAAAAGGGTAATGAATATTCACAGGATAATTTTCTTATTATCTTCGATGGTCTAGTTCAACATCTATAGCGATTTCCGTTTCATTCACAAATTTTTCAGCCCAATTCTATCATGTAAAAGTTTAAATTCTTTGTGTGTTGATGATTTGACAAAAATGAACATACCAAATTATGGCTCATTCATAGTTTTCCATTACTTTCTTTGCAGAATCTGATTCCTTACAGATATCCTTTCCAGACGCACTGGTTACGGTTTCCCCTGTTGGAACCTTTGTATTACCTGTAACTACACCTTTCGTGGAAATATTTTGCACTTCCAAATTTTATGATGAAGAAGAAACCCTTACTATGTATATGCACGGTTCAGAACTGCAACCGGTTGTACAACATGAGGACCAAATTAACATATCCTACAATTTTACGGAACCTAGTGGTAGCCAAAGCGGAACGTTGAAGTGCCAACTTGGGGAAAACACCATATCGAAGAAACTCCTGTTTCAAGGTAAACAAATCCATACTCAAAAATATGAACAGAAATGTTTATATATTAATTAGTTTGGCAGATCGCAACAGTTTTCTTCTTATCAACATAGCTCCTTCACAAACCCGTGGTTGTATACTGTTCCACTTTTTTGGCTCCAAGTAATGAAGAGTACGTAAGATTGACGTGGTTCCCAGAGCTATACGACCAGTTAAGTGTCATCGAGACGGAACTTACCAAAGGTATATGAATTCACTTCTAAATAACACACTCGCACAATATTAATGTCACAGCGTTCTCTCTACCACAACCGTGAATTACATGTATGTGCTCTGTCACTATACGGTCCAATTGAAAGGCTTTTTTTTGGACGATATGATGTCTATCTATCTAATGTGATTGTACGTAAAAAATCACAGATTCCTAGTTGTAGTTCTTGTAGTTACCAAAAAGCTATTGATCCATATCTTGAGACGATTCTTCGTGGACACTTTTCACCAACGATCACATTTATCCTTTTATTGCCTCATTTCATCAACCCTTTTTCAGACTATATTTTTCTTTCTTATGTTTCTAAACACACAAAATGTTAGGTGACAGTTTTTTTTGTTTTTTTTTTTTTTTTGCGGCCCGGTCAAACTTTTTCTTTCATTCCGGAAGTCATGTCCCCGCCTCTTCACCCACCTCTCATTTCCATTTGTCCCCCTCTCTCTCTCCACTTCTCTCCTCTGCAGTAATCATACCTGGAACATTTCACACGACCTTTCTCTTTTCTACTGCTCATGAGATAAATCCATGATGTCAAGTTGGTCATGTTTGTCACGTTCATCAGAATATTCCATCCCGACAAAAAATATATACCTTACATAACACTTTGTGAAGCTCTGCAATGATATAGTTGAAAAGCATTGGCCGGGGGCTTAGCCAGGCTTTTGTTGTTTGGGCAAAATTGACTCATCGTCCCTATCCCTCACCGCCTTCCGCTGTTAGGGGTATAATGGGAGGATTGGCTCCCTCTCAGAGCTTTAGAGAAAATTTCCAATCAGGGAGTACACAGAACCCTTCTCCCTTTAGCCTAAAAAAGTCATTTTTGCCCTTTTTATTTTGCCAAACATGGTGCAAAATTGACTTTTTTACACTGGCACCTACGAGCCTCAATTAAGAGTTACAGACAAAAAAATGGAAGGGATTGAGTGCCGGCAGGACTCTCCATGTGGATCGCCACCATCAGTTGGTGCGAAGCGAGCACGAAAATTTTTTGGTCTTTCAAACCCTCAAGATGCCGGGAAAACGGCACTTCCCGGGTCTTCCCATGCAGCTGCAAGTACCTAGTGCTGAAATGCGCTATCATGTCTGCAATTTCTCAATTAATGAGAGAAAAAACTCAATGTATAAAAATATTGATATATATCTACGTGGGTTAAATGATACAAGAATCATAAAGAATTATGCATTCTTTTTCATTTATTTCTCCAAAGTTGACAAACACTGGGGTGGGGATGAACATACCTTTACCCCCACTTATTATGAGTTGATACACTCTAATGACAAAAGATTAAAACTCACTCCAAAAAATGTGTGCAGAGTGAATACTGGTAGGAGGAGTGGATTTCACCAAAGAAAGGGATGTTTCATACACATGTAGTGATATATTTTGTTCTCTTTTTTTTTTTTTTGCGTAAATGTTCCCTCTACTCCTAGGTAAAATTTACTCTTAATACAAGTGGTCCGTCTGTACACTCTCTTTTGAGTGAATCTCACTCTTTTGTTTTTAGAGTGTAATGACAAATTTTCATCTTAAAAATAAACGAAAATCGGGAGTAGACTGTCGGACAGTATTTAACGCAAAAAACGACTCAGAACCCGATTGGAAATTTTTAGGAAAATTCTAGGGTAAAACAATGTTGCATGTATTAATATTGAAACATTTTCACCTTTTTTAAAAAATATGAAAACGACAAACTTATAATTTTAAGTAGTAGAACTGACATACTTTTAAGCGTATTGCCATGCTTGTAAATTGTAAGGACAGAATATTCGTTCGCATTGGAAATAGCCTTAGTTGGCATTGACAACCAATACTTTGGGGGATTTTATTTAATTCAACATTAGTGTTACAAAAAATACTGACGAACATTGTGTCTAGAATCAATAACATCATTAGTATCCAAGGCTTTGATTGACTGTTCGGGTAGTCGTATTGCCAATGAGTCATTCTTGCGTTTACTCAACAGGCTTATGTATGGTCAATCCAAACCTCGAATCATTGATTTCACATCTTTATGATCACCTTGTTTCAATAGTTCTTATAATTTGTTTCGTCTTGATTTTCAGTATCATAAAACGATCACACTTGCAAAGCCAATGTCTTCAACCCCCTCAAGTTATCGCTCCTCTCGTCCTTTTCTCTTCTTTATTTTTCAACAGTATCCTTCGAGTCCCCAAAAGTCCCCCAGAATCTCCTCCCCCCCCCCCCCACCCTCCCTTTGCTGCTGGCATTACCCCGTTCCTTAAACTTCACTATACCAATCTGGTATTTTTGTTGTGCCATAAAAAGTTTAATAACACAAAACCAAGTTTCCTTAAAATACAGTACAGTACACTAATTTGCATCATTTGTTGTGCCATAAAAGTTTAACAACACAGTACAACACGGCAATGTCATACATGCATAGAATACGCGAATTCGTGCCAACTGCTTATTTTTTTTAATAGCTCAAGAGTTTTGCCCACATGCTAATTCTTTTCATGACACAAATGTATTGACACTGCGGCAAGTACATATTTCAATCATCTTCTTTTTTTTTTCAAGTAAATCATGTTGTAGCAATTCCACTTTAATAAATAAAGACTTGTTGATCCTTCAGTGGTTGGCATGCGATGGTATTTTGATAGGTAAAAAGCATAACATGAATGATCGCCGACCTGAGGCAAGGGACTAAGCTGAAAGGGTGTCCCCCTCGACAGGCTCTGCTCTTTTCTTTCCTGTACTCTTCTCAGTTAAAAAAAAGTCACGTCCCAGATAACCTTAGGCGTTAATCTAGTGCAGAATTTTCCATCTTTTGAAGTCATATTTTATCCATAGAAGTCCTAGTTTTCAGAAAAGTTAATCAAATAACATTTACTTTTTTGATGATCAGAGATGGTATTTTGATACTTGGAGAGAGCATGAGATGGGTGATTGCTGGTCTTAGGGAGGGTCTAACATGTGACCACTTCACCAGGTAACGTGTTAAAAGTAAATCGTGTTGAACTTCAATTTGGCTTTTAATAAAGGCTTGTTGAGATGCTTGAATCTTTGACCGATTGATAAAAACTCTCAACGTTTCACCTGCAGAACGAGAGGATTACTGTCCAGATGTATCTGCAAATCCTTCAGATAATTTCACCGTTCAATATTCAGCAGAGAGGAAGCTTGGGTCCTTAGCTTATTACACGTGCGCAGAAAACTTTGAGCAAATAAGCGGTTCAGCAGAACGGATGTGTCTTGGCAACCATACTTGGGATCGAGACCCTATCGTGTGTATCCAAAGAGGTAAAGTAGTGGAACCAATCATTTGAGTTAACTTGCCATGGAATACTGAAGAAGTCACCCAAGTGGTTATGCTTCAACCTCAACTATAGAGTACATAAAGTTAATCTACGAATAACTTTCGTAAATGACAGTCACCATGTTGGATAAAAATTACTGGTATTCATTGATATTCGATAAGGGCAGAGCATGAGATAATTGAAAATTTAAAGTTAGAAAGGTTTCAATTGGGAAATTTTACAAATCAAAGGTGAAACTCCAAAGTCATATTTTTACCTAAAAATCTCAGTTTTTTAGAAAGTAAGTCGAACAGTCTTACTTACTTTCTGGTGATGAAAACGGTGTATTGAAGGGTGGGGAAAGCGTAATATAACTCATTGCTGGCCTTTTGAATCGATATCTGTGGAGGTCTTCTTCTCTCTCTAGGAATGGAGAAGAACATGTTTTCTCATACTTGGAGAAAGCATGAGATGGGTGATTGCTGGTCTTAGGGAGGGTCTAACATGTGACCACTTCACAAGGTAACGTGTTAAAAGTAAATCGTGTTGAACTTCAATATGGCTTTAATAAAGGTTTGTTGAGATGCTTGAATCTTTGACCGATTGATAAAAACTCTCAACGATTCACCTGCAGAACGAGAGGATTACTGTCCAGATGTATCTGCAAATCCTTCAGATAATTTCACCGTTCAATATTCAGCAGAGAGGAAGCTTGGGTCCTTAGCTTATTACACGTGCGCAGAAAACTTTGAGCAAATAAGCGGTTCAGCAGAACGGATGTGTCTTGGCAACCATACTTGGGATCGAGACCCTATCGTGTGTATTCAAATAGGTAAAGTAGTGGACCCAATCATTTGAGTTAACTTACCATGAAATACTGAAGAAGTCAACCAAGTGGTTATGCTTTAACCTCACCCCCCCCCCCCCCCTCGCTCTTTTACATTCCCATCTTGCATTGCGGCAGTGTAAATGAGTTGCAATTCTTGGACCAGCTGGGAGGAAGTTGTTACCGTCACTAATTGTAATTTTGATAAGTACAGAGGATTTGCAAGTTGCCGAAACCTATACAATAACTTAAATCTGTCTCTGGAGCAGAAGATTTTAATCTGGCACGCTCTTGCTTTGAAATTAAAAATAACAAAGACGGATGTCATAATGTCATGTAAAGGCTACATCTGAACTAGGGTCAGATGGTTACTGGCAAGTGACCATCGAAATTTCTATTGGCTGGATGTTTTTTGCAACTTAATGACCGCGAATTTTTAATTGACAGTCACCATGTTTCATAAAAATTACTGGTATTCATTGATATTTGATACTGGCAAAGCATGAGATAATTGAAAATTTAAAGTTAGAAAGGTTTTAATTGGGAAATTTTACAAATGAAATGTGAAAGTCAAAAGTCATATTTTCACCTAAGAATCTTAATTTTTTAAGAAAGTAACTCGAACAATTTTACGTACTTTTTGGTGATGAAAATGGTTTACTGAAGAATGGGAAAAGCATAATATAACTCATTGCTGGCCTTCTGAATCGGTATCCGTGGAGGTCTTCTTCTCTTTTGAGAAGTTTCTCAAATACCAATTAACCAGAAAGGTTGACTCAAAAGGTACAATATTTTGCATCTTTTGAAGTCAAAAGACTTTGTTTCTATGAATTCCTGTTTCCAGAAATGTTAGTTTAACATCTTGTTTTTACTTTCTGAAAAAAGTTTTGATTGGGTGTCTAAAAGGACCGGTGTTCTCTCCAACTACATAATATTAGACACAATCTGATTCAATGTTTTGCATCTTTCAAAGTCATAAATTGTTTCTAAGTTATTAGGAAAGTCCACAATGGTCTTCCTAATTTCCCAGTTATCGTGGCTCTAACAATATTTCGGCTTGAAAGACGCCCCAACACGCCACATGCCTTGCCCATTAGTAGTCTTTACCATGCACTATGCTTCCTTTTCCTTTCAGAGTGCGGAACAAATATGGTTTGGGCAAACTGTACAAACTGCCAGAGATCATGCTCGAGCCCGGAAGGTGAATGCGAGAACAACTGCAACGAGAAGAATGAACAAACTTGTGTTTGTCCCTCTGAAGGATATTTAATGAACGGAGACGAATGCGTGACACCGGAAGAGTGTGGCTGTTATTTTGAAGAAGAAGGCGTTATCGCGGTTTGTTTATTAGGAAGAGTATATTGAATGGTCCATGCTGATCAAAATTCATATAGTTGAAGATGGGACCAGCAACTGTGGATTCAGGATTCATTATATCTTTCCCAAAGAGAAAGCTCTATATACTTGTGTATTTCGTTTGTTTGTCCAAAGTGGTTCTATTCTCCAATGTTTCATTGATACTTTGGTTGCTAAAGTGTTTGATCATTTGCTTGCAGCCTTTCCTGCTGATGGTTTCGAATTGGAGCCGAAATGGCACATGTTCTGTCACTCATAAGATATTTTTCCTTAAATTGTATATACTTTTTTAAATTTAAAGTACAACTAAGTTACCAATAAATTACTTTGTGAGCAGGTTACCCCTGAATATTGCCTGAATTGTAGTTGTATAGTTGTCCCCGAAAATGAAACTGTTCGAGTGTATCCTTAGCCATCGATGAAACTTGGAATGAAGGTCCCGCCGAGTTGTAATGTTTACGTTTTTGTGTTTTGTTTGAAATTTTGTTTTGTTGTTGAAGGGAGAACGGTTTTTGTTCAATTTCCCCACATGACATCATACTTTCTTACAATTCCCAGATGCACAATAATGGGGCTCCATCATTTTGAGGAATTATATTTTTTTGAAATGAAACTATGAAACTGTCTGCGGTTTTCACCCACTAAAATAAAATTGACACTTTTGTCAAATAGTCCAGTGAATTATTTAAGCAGTTTGTTAATTGAACAAAAAATGGTATCAAGAAGAACGGAAGAAAAAGTTAAGGTATTTTTCTCCAGATGACAAGTAGCACTTTCTTTTTATTTCAAGTTGTCAAATATTGGAAAATTCGCACAATCGGAGCATCCATATGTTTGTACATGGAACTATGATCAGTCACAAATTTTATATACTTGTGTAAAATTTGCATCACATTTGGTCCACTGATCAATAACAATGGTTTGCTGAAAAAAGTGTTTTGAAATCATTGTGAAAAGGGAAGAGATTTCTGTATAATTTGCCAGGAAGACATCAAACAAACATTTAAATTAAGGATTCATATCTTTGAAAGACTCATATCTTTGCAAATGAAACTACAATTATTTGCACTTAGCATTACCATATCAGGTATCCATAGTCGATCCGTAGATAGAAAACCCTTATTCATAGCAACCTGATAAACATTCCGAGTAGCAAAATGTATTAACGTATTGCCATTTTTCTGCAAAATACAAATTACTGGTATTGTTCCACTTTCTGTCCTTTAGGAAGGTGATAAAATTCTCAACAGCGACTGTACACAGATTTGCAGTTGTCGCTCAAATGCTTTGGAGTGCTTTAATTACAAATGCCATGCAAATGCAGAGTGTATGGAGGTAGATGGTACCAGGCAATGTGTCTGCCAAGACCATTTTCAGGGCGATGGAATCAATTGTACAGCTATGGATTGTGGTGGTGTCTACGAAGCCGGACATAGAGACCATGGTGTTTACCATATCTTACCTGATGATTGGACAGGGGACCCATTTCCAGTTTACTGTAACATGAGTCTTGGAGGTGGCTGGACAGTGAGTACCACAAAAGGCAATGCACCGCAACAGGGTGTATATAACTGTATATTTATCACATCACGTTATATGTGGCCAAATTCAAGTGAACTCTGTTCATTAAATGGTGGACAATTGTCTCTCTTTTCCAACTTGCATTGCAAGAAGTATGCATGTGGAATGTATATTTGTCAACTTTAGTGTGTTTGGGATTTGATGTTTTACTGTACATCCATTCTTAGATGAAACAGTCATGAGCACGTATAATGTGCAAATGGCACATCGTTAAGTTAAACTGGAGGACGAGAACCAAGAGAAACCGTGTACATATAGTTCAACCTCCATCCTTCCTCCCCTCCTCTACGCCAACCTGTTCATTTTACAAGAATGCAATAATTAAAAAAAGAAGAAAGATACGTACATGTGCACACAAAATAATTGACCAAAAACGTAGTCATTCATAGCTCGTACTGAAAAAATGTTTAGCGCAGTCTTTTGCTGTTTTGTTTCTGTGTTTACATCCCTTAAATTATTTCAGATTTCGTCAGGCAATTTTGCCTGACTACCATGAACCAGGCAGACTTTGATGAAAAAATTGGTTAAAGATTTTTCAACAGATATTTTTTTATGAAATTTGAAAGTATTGTAGGTTACGTGCATAAAAGTCAAGATGACCATCAAATAACCATCATTTCGAAGAAAGACGATACTGGAATTAGATGAAGTAATTTTACGTTGTCCACACTCATTGATCGACGTCAATCTCCTTTTTCTTTTCTTTTTTTCTTTTTTTTTTGTTGGTCTGAAAACTACACAATCGGTTTAGTGAGATAATTTAGTGATAATGTTTTTCCGTAGGCTACAACATAGATTTTCAACATTTAACTTTTAAGAAATTTTTTCCTAAAATTGCATACCTCAACTCCATTTTGCTTTAACATATTGTAATGATAAACAGGGTTCATTTTCAAGTTGTTTTAGTTCATTTTTATTATTACTACATATATGTACTTTCTCTGTTTTTTGGTTTTACTATTTTTTTCTTTTCTGTTATTTTCGCCATTGCTCTCTCTCTCTCTCTGTTTTAATATCTTTCTGGCATTTTAGTTCTTGCGTATGATTTTATCACGACTACCTGTCTATCACTGCATTGGTTTTTTGTTTGACCACCCTAGGTAATCCAGAGGCAAGAATATGGATCTGAGGACTTCAATCGCACTTGGACAGAATACAAGAATGGATTTGGCAGTCTCGATGGAGACATGTGGTTGGGAAATGAAAAAATACATCACATATCTAACCAATTTTTGTACGACCTGAGAATCGACTTCTTAACACGACGTGATGACTATATCATGTCCTACGATTACTTTGAAATGTTAGCAGAGGGAAGCAGCTACGAAATTATCCTGGGAAACAAAACGGGAACAACCGGTATGTTTTAGCATCCTTTTTAATCTATGAACTATTCGCATAAGAAGCAGCTCGAAGACAATCCATCTTTTGATATGTCTTCTCTTGTGCTTATTATCTTTTATCCGTTTGGTCTTCTTCAGATATACTGTCAGAGCAAGGAGAATCTAGAAAGAATTAACAATTCTGGTACATACAATAGGTAGAAGGGAAATGCATTCATGCAGAGAGCTATGTTAATAATAATAAATGAGGAAAAGTAATGGCTTGTGAGCCCACCACCACCATTAGTAAGTTTATTAGATTGTCAAAACCAGTGTTACTTGTCCGGTTCTATTATATTTAGTGTAATTTTAGATGTTCTCTGAACTTCTAAAACTGGTATCGTTATCGTAGTGAATGGAGAGTACCCACAATGCAGACAAGTACATATCGATCAAAGTTCACTCCAATCAGCAATAACTTCCTGTATTAGGTGAAGCAACTGACAAGAAAGCTTAGCATTATCGTGTAGTTAATATTATCATGCAGTTGATATTATCAAGCTGATATTATCATGAAGCTGATATTATCATCATGTAGCTGAAATCGTCATGTAGCTAATGTTATCTTGTACTTGATATTATCATGTAGCTAATATTATCATGTAGCTGATATTCTCATGTAGCTGATATTATAATGTTGTAGCTGAAATTATCATGTAGGTGATGTCATCATATAGCTGATATTATCATGTAGCTAATGTTATCATATAGCTGATGTTATATGTAGCTGATATCACTATGTAGATGCTATTATCATGTAGCTAATTTTATCGTGTAGCTCATATTTTCATTTAGCTGTTACCATGCAGCTGATATTATCATGTAGCTGATCTTATCCTGACATTTTCTTTTATTCAGCACACGACTACATGAGAGCCCACTCAAACATGCCTTTTACTACGTACGACAGGAATGGAGGAAACAATTGCACAGTGACAAGCGGTGGAGGTTGGTGGTATATCAATAGAAATCCTTGCTACTACGCTAATCTAAATGGCGAGTATGGCAGTGACAGCAACACAACAATAGGACTACGGAAGCCAACGGGTGAAAAAGCTCGCTTAATCTATCTAACGTATACAGAAATGAAAATACGTCGATCCGGATAAATATTCTGAAATTTGGTATGCATGTTATTACTACAGATTAGGAAATCTATTTGATGGTAATAGCCTATACTTACAAATCTTCATTCATACTTGCAGTCACAATTTTCTTTTTGCATGCATTATTGACCACTGCCCTAACATGTTTCACGAACACGATGCCGTTATTTACACTACTCGTGAGAGTTATAACCCTGTATCCCCTCACGTAATGACACTGCTTGAAATAATCATCCAGTGTTTTACTGTTCATATCTCACAAATCAAGACATGCATCAACTACAGTAGAATAATAAGTGAGGTAGAATAACGACACATAATGCTATGATTTTTATTGTTACTTCAGTCTTATCATATTCAGCTAATTGTCTGTTGACTCTGGTGTAAAGAAACCCCATCTTTCAGATACATTGATAATTGAACCATAGAAATACTATCCATCATTGAACTTGACTGGCTCTAGAACACTGACCTCGACGTCACACAGCTGGAGGACAGCTCAGTGCCTGGGTAGATAGAGCAGTACAGAGCTTCTGAATTGACGCCACTTGTTGTCCGATTTTACAGGGTAAAACAATGAAGCACACTGTGTGCACGACGTAGACTTCATAGTCACGTGCAAGAGACTTGCCTTCTTATCTGGAGAAGACACATGTGTCAAAGACACACGCTCCTTAAAATGACAGAACACGAAAAGACAGTCCTCGAAAACACAGATCTCACAAACAAAGCGAATTTGTCCGCACTGAATGGTCTGTATTTTCAAAGTCTCTGTTGTAGGTGTCTGAGGTCTGGTGTTTATATTTTCGAGGTCTGCGTTTGAGAGACACCACCTTGAGCTTACCCGAATGTTGAGCACATACATTCAGTGTTATAAGTATATTACAAGTGAAGACAGATGCACAAAAAGCTGCTACTTACACGGAATGTCAGGAGTATATTGCATTAGTTTGCTTGTTTGTTTGTTTGCTTGTTTGTTTGTTTGTTTGTTTGTTTGTTCCTTCAGTCGTTAAAAATATTCTTTAAATTTGGCTTAGCAGTTTCAGTTAGAGCGGGAGAAAATACCTTTATAGGGGCGCTTTTAATAGGAATACCCAATGGAGATACCCAATGGTCTTCAACTGACGTAATAAGCAGGCGGACAGAACGAAAAGATATAATAGGTTGGGGTAGTGAGTGCCAGCAGGACTGTCTAAGCGGAGCGCCACCATCATTTGGCGCTGTTCGAACAGGAAAATTTTTTACTTTTCAAATTCTCAAGATGACCGGAAACGGCACTTCCTGGGTCTCCTAAACTGCATGTTTACGGTCTTGAAATAGTGATCTCAAGAATAAAATTCCTTTAGTTACGAGAACGAAGATAAATTTATAAAAATGGTAACACATATCAGATGGGTTGAGATGATACATAAATTATATTCTCCCCTTTCATGTTTATTTATTTTTCGAGCACTTGGCGCTAGGGTGAAAATGCCGTCCCACACTTTTTTCATTGGGTAGCATAGTCACAGCCATTGTTTGCAGGGGTCACCAGACTCTACGTGGGCCTCCAAGATAGTGGCTAGATTTTTGCTTTTGCTTTTTTCTTCTTTTTTTTTTCGTATTAGCCCTGAGACATAAATGATGGAGCATCAACGAGTGTGGTACAGTGTGATACGGAAATACACTGTATGCCTCTGTTGCACTGGAGCACCCAGAATTTTGGATTAGAAGTGGACTAACAATTGTGGGAAGGGAGGAGCACCAGCATCCGTCGGAGAGGAGCGACAAAAAAAAACATAACAATACCCCGTAGATCGCTGGAAATCGCCCTTCCCAGGCTCAACAAGTAAGCTTCAGGGAGGGGAACTAGGCAGGATTTTCTTGAATGGAAAATCCATCTCTTTCTCTTATTGGACGTTTTCCGTTGTAAATTAGTCTCCTATTCCATGATGAATCCAGTACTTGCTTTAACTTTGAAGTGAGAATATGGCAAACACCACCATCACTTCCAGGATGTGGAGGGCGGTGAATTACTCAATCTTGGGTTTTCTCTACCTTCTCATTTAACTTTTTCCCATTCTTTTATCTTTCTACCTTTTTTCTGTATTTTAGTTCTCTTTTACCTTAAAAGCTACCAATAAATTTACGTCGGGTCAAGGGGGGGGGGGGGGAACAACGCTGCACTTCCCAGACTGTATGGTGTATGGTATCACTGACCTTCACAAAGATTTATGTAAGGCAACAATGAACAAGTCTTCAACAAGTTGCAAGCAATGAAAGTAACTGCATGATGCCTGATAACACCATGATGAGAAAATAGCAATTTTGCCTATACTTTGTATTATCGAGGCAAATTGTACCTAAGTCCAATATAAATTCATATGTGATGAGTGACCCACATCTACGAGAGTGTCCGTGTCAATTCACAACACAGCGACCCTCTTTCACTAACGTAAAATAAAAATACTAACATGAAGTAGGGTTCCTATAATGGGTTCTATGTATAGGATCCTACATAGAGGCAAACAAGGGAGCCCTTTCTGACTCTGAATAAACGAACAAAAATATTGTTACCCTAGATGAATTTCAGATCTAGTTACCAGTCGTTTCCCCGATTTGCGGAGGGGAGAGGGGAGAAAACTTGGCTCTAGTATACCCACACCATACTGTACATAAAAAAAATGATGGCGTTCAGATGATGCTGTGCTCGATGTCTGTCCTAGGTGACGTTCAGTTACCACTTGCTGTTTTTTAATGAAGATTTTTGTCTAATATAATTATGTTGTAAAATTAGTAGTAATATTGTAATGTTGTAATAGTATACATATTGTTTCCAGCTGACTTAAATACACTTGGAAAACGTTTCATTGAAATTTTAAGGAAAAAATAAAAGAAAAAATAAAAGATGACAAAACACACGGAGAATGCAATGCCACAACAGACAGAAGAAATGCATAGCTACTCATCATTCAAACCCAAAATTAAAATAAAAAGTCAATGACACAAGATCAAATGAATTCGCTTCTTTATTTTCTCACGATGCAACCACCATCAAGTTAGGGTCTGCAGTTGGGGTGTGGGAACTATTAGGTCTTCGGAGGGCGAACTGGTAAACAGCTTGGAGTGAACTGGTAATTTGGGGAGGGGAACGGGTTGGGGTGAAAAAAACTACCATCACTGTGATGTTACATGCAAGAGGTCCATAAAAATATTAGGAGTCATCTATTCATGCAGAGGAATCGCTAATGGACACTTATGCGTGATATGCATGACATTTCACATTGGATCGTGACTGTATTCCAGACAAGAACAATTTCGGAATAAAAATCAGTAAATGTGAAAGAGCAAATTACATATAAAATGCTGATAGAAATACTGAGGTACCAGTGCCCCCCCCCCCCCCTTCGTGAAAAGATATTAGATAATTGGGAGAGTCGGAGAATTTGGAATGTAAAATGTACTATTTCCATTTTTCAAAATGTTTCTTAGCGTAAGAAATTGTGAAACATTCCAATGCCTAATTCGTATTTTTATACCCCCAGTGTTCGTATGTCCCCAGATTCCGTATGTCACTGAAGCATCACAGCCAGGGATGGCTCTGATTGACTCGCATTCCACAGAATTGACTCAATTACATCGAAGGTCTTATTATGATAAGTACAATGTGGAAGTTATGCAATTACCGAGCTTTGATACAACTAGCACTAGAGGGCACTTTTTGCATGTGGCCTGAAATTAAAAATCGAAGTAGCCAAAACCTACATGTAGCTCGCACAAGATGTCTGTTACTGTTGGCAACAGCCTGGACAGAAGAACGACACGATGAAGTGTCCGTTCGCAGCCTGTGTCAGCTCAATGGCTGCTTTTTTTTCTTGGCATTGGGAAACTGCCCCTACCTGCCCCCCCCCCTCCCCATGTTAGTAAAATACCAATTCAAAATACGTTTTGTCTGATTCTTTTGACAATTACCGTGCAGAGCATTAACGTTCCATCCACTACAATTGTATCACATCATGACGCGTAATCATCAATGGCCTAGTTGTAGAAATGCATTAATTGTAACGAAATCTTATTTGTTTCTTTTACAGCTCTAAGGTAAACTTTGGTATATAGTATCTCGCACTCTTTATTTCCATCATATTAGAAGTTGCACTAACCGATATACAGGCTCAGACCACCCAGGTAACTTTCCAAGATGGGCCCCATGTTGATAAATCCACATGGGGTCCCTATGGCTTCGCAGCTATCCCGTAAGGGGCCCACACCTGATGTCAGTTGAGTACCTGAGGTCAATTGAGGCTGAGACAGTTGCTCAAGTGGACTCCAGAACTACCCGATATGGATTATCTGGGCTGACCCATATGAGCAGCTTACACATTTTGGGTGCAAAGACATATGGGGCCAAGATTTTGGTCAATATGGGGACATACGGGGCCCTTGTTGGAACATAACCTGGGCAGATTGCACCCCTTGATATCACTCTCACTTCATGATCAAACTCAACTTCCCACCAGACCCCCTACACCCTTGTGACCTTGAAAAACTTTGGGAAGTTTTTATACCTTGCCCCCTCTGGAAAATCCTTGCTTTCTTCACTGTGAGAGACATTAGAGTTCAAGGTGGCGGTGGAAATATTCCGGCATATTATAAGCCATTCTCAACGGCCAGGAGGGGTAGAGAATCCATCCCAGCAGCCCATGAAACGGACGAGAGTCAGACAACAGCTACTGGCCCAAGTTGAAAATCTTCCCATAATCCCACATCACCTACTGTACACAACTTTGCTGAACAAATAATTTTGAGTTTCCTACTCGTATTACTGATCATTCTGCCTCACTGACTGACAACATTCTAACTAATGTCACTTTATGCAATGAAATTAGTCTTATGGGAGGGACTCTTGCGAACTGATATTTGTAATCATTTTTTCTATTTTTATTAACACTAGAATAGGAATAAATAGGAAAGATGAACAAGACAAGTTGATCCAAAGTTTTTCTAGTAATATATATAATAAGTTTGATCTTGTTAATATGAATCTAGCTATTTTACCTTTCGTTGTTCAAACTAGTTACTACCCCCAAGTTCTTTTTTTTTTCTTTTTATACCGTAAACAGTGTTGTACATAATTACCACGCAAAACAATTTAACCAACTTTATACTCTTTTCGTCGACAGGTAAGAAAGGTTTACGAAGGTATTTTTGTTAGTGCTTATTAATATTGCCGGCGGGGATAATAGGTCGGTTGGGGTGGTTACGGAAGGGTTTTTGGTTTTGTTAATTTGTTGATTATAACTTTGTTTATTCCCATGGGGAGTGTCCTTGTTTTTCAGGCCCAGATGGGGTTTTTTTTAAGAACACTTCGTTTCATAACACCATTTTTATTGTTATTTGCAATACTTGCACATGTATCTATGTTTTGTTGTGAAAAACAAATAAATGGAATGAAAACAAACTTTCCAAGTACTTTTCTCGTGATTTTGATCCAAGGGACCTACTGATTGCACAGACACTGTTGTTGGCAAATTGTTGACAAATGACAGAAAGCTAAACTGCTCAACCAGAGAGCTACCTAGAAAAAAAATATTATAGGCCCACAGCTAATTAAAAGGATTGTCTAGCCACAAGCTTGGATATGTTGGTTGGAGAGTAAGTTTATCCAACCATTCTGGTGAAACTTCGATTCAGTTCCCATGTGTGGTTCTCAAGATAATACCAGTTGAAGTTACCCCCCTTTTCTACCAACTGTGAACTTGAGGCAAGCAGAAATGACATCATCTCCCCAAATGGCTGGATAGTCTTTTGTTTTCTCTATTATTGCATTTATTATTTTGACCTTGAAATCAGCTTAGGTACTGGTTATATGAAGGTCGTAAAACTCTCATACCCATCATACATTCACATTGTGATAGCACTAGATATTGAAGTATTAAATTTGGTGTAAATTTCAAAGAAAAACATAAGATGCTTTCTCAATGTGGGGAGATGACATCACTCCTACTTGCTTCAAATCAACTGTTGGTAACAAATGTGGCAACTTCAACTGCCCATATCTCCGGAACCACAGATGGGAATTGAATGGAAGTTTCGCTGTAATGGTCAGATTAACTCACTCTTTAACATATCAAAGCTATGTTTGTGGCTAGTCCGTCCTTTTTAACAAAATTTCAGACTCCGCTAGTTAAGACAAGACCGTGATACAAGTGTATATAGTGTTCAAAGCGTGCCCAAAGGGAAGGGAACAAAAAGAGGTAGGCCTAATTAAGTGCCCATCTTTTTTTTCCTCTTTGCAAGGGGCGGTTATAGGCCAATATTTGCTGAGTGCTTCAAGAAGAAATGATACACTGTAACAAATGTCTGTAAATTCACAGAAAATAAAACAAAGAAATAAATAAATAAGAATTACAGAAATTGTCTCGAAACTAATTACCAGAACATTTTTGTATTTCTTTATTTCATTTTCTGTAAATTTACATTTTTAACAGTGTAGAAAATGTATGAATTCATGAATGCATTAATTCATTAAGATTCTTGTATGTGATCATTCAACCCCTATGATATGTATCGCCGTTTTTCATAGATTGATTGTTTTCTAAACAAGAAATTTGCATATATGAGATGAGTGCGTCTCAAATTAAGCATGAGTAAATATGCAGCCTTGAACCAGGGAGGTTCACCTTGTTACGTCCCATTTTGTAACAATTGACCAAAATGTAACAACTTGGTCCAAAATGTAACAATTTCTGCCCAAAATGTAACAACTTTCAAACTTGGTCCAAAATGTAACAACTTTCTGCCCAAAATGTAACAACGTGGAGGTTCACATCAGACGGTATTGAAAAATCTCCAACATGACTTTCATTTTTTTTTTTTTCAAGTGCCATAACTTAACCAAACAAGGTCGGATCGGACTGGGAAATGCATCATTCAATTTCTCATGACATACTGGAATATATTTTTTGAGGGTGTCTTCTGTCGCAATGAAAATCAAAATGGCCGCCGAACGTCAGTTTGGGCTAAAACTTGTTTCATTTAACTCAGTGTGGTCTAAAAGATCTAGAAAGTCTATTTCCTGCTCACTTGAGTGCTTCGGGGGACGTTATAAAAATCCACAATGGCCGAAAAAATAACTTAACCTGCTGTAACTCGGTCAAAGAAGGTCGGATTGGCATAGGAGTTGCAAAAGTCGAATTCTCGTGCCTAATTTCACTCTGACCACCAATTTCTCGGTGTCTCCTGTGGAGCATAAAAAATCCAAGACGGCGGATAAAATGACGGACCCGAAAATTTTGGGTGGAAAAAGGGTTATTGAATCAGTAGGCCCAGCTTCTTCTGTAACAAGCCGTCGTTCGTTTTCACAAAATGGCCGAAAGTGACCGCCACATGACGTCGTGAATATTTTCTGCCCAGTTGACCATGCATAAACATCCGTCATTAACGCCAAAGCCTTCGTGCCGTGTATGTGACCAGAGCCACGTTCGAGTGCGAAACTCTCTAAACTTCACCAAGCAGGCCATCATTGGCATGCTGTACCGTGGACCTCCACGTTATTACATTTTGGGCAGAAAGTTGTAACATTTTGGACCAAGTATGAAAGTTATTACATTTTGGGCAGAAAATTGTTACATTTGGGACCAACCTGAAAAGTTATTACATTTTGGGCAGAAATTTTTACATTTTGGACCAAGTTGTTACATTTTGGTCATTTGTTACAAAATGGAACGTAACACACCTCCCTGGTAGAACACACCGGGAAATACCGTTTCCGGTCATCGAGGAGGCTGGGGACTAATTGAGAAGTCCCAAAGTCGGTTTCTTGTACGTCAACCGATGATGGAACCTACTTCTGGCAATCAACTCCCCCTCCCCATGTTTAGCATGTAATTCTCTCAAGTTGACGAACTCCGCTTCCTATCAGCAACTAATGTATTTTCATGTTCAAAAGAGACTGAAATAAAGTTCAAATTATGACTCTCTGCTATCAGTTTGTCCCTTTTGGTGTTCCATATCCGATGAGTATCTGCCTGACGTACTCAGTACAATACGTCTTTGCACCTCTTCCTGTAGAGTTGCATTACGTCACTTTGCGCGGGACAATCATGCATTCACAATTTATTTTGTGTAAATAGTACGTACGTACACTTAACTCGTACCTACTAGCACGGCTCGCAGTTTGAGTGAGACAAGTGAAGAGTATTATCTCTTCTTGAATGCAAATTTTGCATGGAGTTCACAGACCCATTTGACTGGCCAGCGACAATGCCAGAATTAAGGGTTAGTGTTTAATTTTTGATTTGCGTGTTAGCATAAATAGAATATACAGACACTGGCCTAATTCATGTATCGTCACCAACGTTGTTAATAATATAGCTAGGGTAGTCACAATAGCGTTGGGTGCAGTAATGGCTAAATTGGCAGTGCTGTAAGTCTAAGTTACTGTAGGACTATTTAGGTATGTGTGATATTCTACTTAATACTGCCAATGCGTTGGGATCTTGTCATGATGCCCCATACTTTTGAAGCTCTCTTTTACACTTTTCAATGGAGTCGTACTCGAACCCAAACTACAGAACTCCCAAGGGTATGAATGATCCTTTCAAAGTTTCATTCCCATTGCTGATTCAAGGCTAGGACTAGGAGTGATAGGAGGCTCTGTCTTCTTGAATTATGCCATAGTGTTGGTATTGCAACTGAACCTTCTGTGACTTCATCTTTCATTTCTTTGTTTGAGAGATGTGATCAGAGGTTTTTTGCTCCAATTTTGAATCAATGACCACTAATTACTACACAGAAGACAATGATAAGCATGAATGAGCACTTGCTGGCTTTCTTCAGTCTAAATTTTCACAATATTCAAACGATGACAACTGGTTTGGTTGAATGCCTAACAATCCTACTTCAATTATATTTATAACCAGTATTTCCCTCACACACGTTGCATACATGATTGATAAGTTGACATAGCCTAGACCCAATATATGTACCAAAGTGCATTCCATGTCAGGCCCATGCCAAAGTTTTTTCCAAAAAACAATATAAAACATAACGAAAATGCCAGCTCCACGCCGAAGGTCTTCAGTCCTGAGTGCACGAAATGCAGACTGGTATATGTATGCCTGAGAGGCCCGAGGGCACTAAGTGCTTCTCTAACCACACAAATTTTATTTCTCATCCATTAGCATTAACATTTCCGCAAATATTTCATGGCAACTTTCAATATTTCACGATTGTTTTCAATATTTCTAGGTTATCTTTTATTTTTATGATACCACTGATTTTCAATATTTCAATTTTTCTTCAAGTTATGCAGTAATCAAACTGAATAGAAACCACTTATTACCGATTTTGCTATAACAGGTTTACTGTGTAAGAATGTACTCTCCTCATAGTATCATAAAATCCCCTCAGCATTCTTGTGCAACAAAGTTGGAAAATAACCTGTAATTTTCCAGACAAAGATATTGTGCGGTGGGAAAGTACATGTACCATGGCACTTATTTATGGTAGTTCTTACCTTGCTCGAGTTGAAACTTTTAGTTGGTTCTGAAACGTTTGAGGAGATGATGAAGTGAACGTCTCATCAACTTGTTGGACGCCTTGTTTTGTTCCCATATTTCCATGCACTTGAGGGTAGCCTACTTCTCAAACACGGTCAAAGACGCATGAAACCGTAACCAGCTGGAAAGGTGACTTAGAGAGGCATCCATAATCATTGAAGGATTGACCATTGTTCTGGCATGACGTCTGAAATGTTTAAAAAAAAACTCGGTGGGGGAACTTCAGGTACATAAATAACATTACTCATTGAAGGGCAAAGAAGCTAAAGTCCTCTAAAATGTCTGAAGAATATTAACCTCTGTTCAAATGTCACATTTGCCCAGGGGACATAAGTTGTAAAAACTATTGAAACAATAAACAAACCCCATAGCTGATCCTATAACATTCATAATAAGTAGGAAATCAGTCATTCTTCCAAAGGCTTGTCTTTGCAATGTGGACAGTGGAATACTTCCCTGATGTCCGCTTGCTCTCAGTAGATTTTACGAACAGTTCTGAGAATGCTTGATAGACCGGGAGGTGAAAACTGATCACAGACGCAGCATCTGTCATTGTTGCCTTCCATCTCTTCTTCACTATTACCTTGGGTTTTGCTTTGAATTTGTCCGTTTGTCACTGATCCCTATTATGTGGAGGTTAAAAGGGGTGTAATGGTGTAGAGGTTACGCATTCTTGATTTGGGCTTCTCAAAGTGTCACATTTTCCCTCTCATTGGTTTTGTTGGTGTTTGGGATGGTAGCTTCCTCTGTTTTGTTGCAGACTTTCATATTTTTAGACGGATTTTTTTCCTCTGTGATAGCTAGACCACTAGGTCCACTAGGACCACTAGGACCACTAGGTCCACTAGGACCACTAGGTCCACTAGGTCCACTAGGACCACTAGGTCCGTGTATTCTCGAAAAGACTTTCTTGCTTTGTACAGTGATAAATTTTCATAGTCAAGATACCTGAAAGTCCTTATTAGCTTTGCTTACCACACAGTTCTACTGTACAGTAGGATAAAAGCCACTTAATGCTACAATACCTGTACAGTACCCCTACAGTAGCTTACCGAGCAGGGAGCCAGGATATGGCAGATTCTTCAGCAAGACCTGGATGTTGGACTTCCTTTTGAAGTTTCCACATCTTTTTTTGGACCAATCTTTTTGAAGTTTTCAAATACCTTGTATTAGTAGACTATTGCAGAAAATTGTGAGTGTCACTCTCTCAATAGGTCTATATTTATGCTGACTTCTGTTCTGTGCATAAAGAGAAGTAGGTCTCTTACTCTTTCTTCTACTATTGGCCTTAAACCATGATTTCATTAAAACATGTAATGATGTACATTGATTTAATTTAAATCACTTTGTTTGATTGAAATGATTGAAATAATTAAAATCATGATTTCCAAAAACAAACATTAACAATCCAGATGTTTGAGTTTTTTTTTTATTTATTTTTTTTTTGGCTTGCACCCCAATTATGTTTCAAATATCACTGTATGGTCTGACTGAAAACCTGTTTATGTTTAATGTATTTTACAATGCACCGTTCATTTTTCCTCAGACAATAGACAATCTCCTCCGTTGTGGGATTTGCTGTGAGTTCCTTAACATCGCTATGATCCTTCCAAAGTGTTCACATAATTGTAAGTTCCCACGCTACAGCTGTCGTCATAATCCTGTGGCTTTATATCTCAAATTGAATCTTACAGTGTAGATGTTTTCTGGGATTTTTGCAGGTTTTAATGACTCTTTCAGTTACTTTCCTGCTCATGCTGGCGATTTGCTAATAGTTGAACGACTGCATATTGCATCATACATGTGTACTTTCTTATAGAAAGGATAAATTTAATGTTTGAAATCAGCCAAGATAAGTGGGCAAAATCAGGGGAGGAAGTGTCATTACCTAATCATTTCCATTTTGTGGGAAAGAAATGTATGTACAGTACATTGCCTTAGGTCTGTTGCAGGTTTAGTATTGTATGAAACAAAAATGTTTGTATTCATTGTAGGCAACAGAGCTGAAATTTTGGCACAAAAAGACACACAAATTCTAATTGAAATTTTAGACCTGTAGCTCTCTATAGTAGGGACACTACAGTACTTTCAAGGCCTTCTCAGTATTACTCACATGCCCATTTGTGTATGTTAGACTCTTACTATACCATTTGCCTACATTTTGTTTCTTAGGCCACAGCTAAAATCGAATTTGCTAAAATTTTGCAAATGTATTGCAGATATGGTCACATGCAAAGAATCATCCAGAAGTTGATTTGAGATGTGACTAACAACTTCTTATGTTTCGAAAAGCCACATGTCTCTCACTTTTGTGCCATTGCTGTAGTTCTCACAGTACATCATGTCTCGGAATGAACATTTGCTGAAATCCCCCATCTTCTTCTCGTTTGTGTTCACCAGATTGTTCTCAGTGCATTCGGAGGTACATGAATTACAAGAGCCAGTGCCCTGCCTGCAACAGTCCAACAATTGAAGGAGATATTCGCAACAACAAAGTTCTGGATGAGATCATCAAAAACTTTATACAAGTCAGGTCAGAAAACTTAATACCTTACACCTTGCTACTGCATGTGAAGGTGATTCCTCACACCAAAAAGCTCAAGATGGGCCATATCAATCCATTGCCCTCTGACTAGAAAAAAGAAATGTGGCTTGAGATACAGTAGGTCTCGTCAATATACCATCTCTCTGCCAGAAGTTTATGATTCGAAAGAGACCTCACAAACACATTTTCTGACTGTTGGTTGTGATGTGGAATTGAGTGATCCATTATTAAGGTTCTGCAAGGACAGATACTGTACAACTTTCCTGCTGGATGGACACCTAACCAGTTCACTGTCTGACAGATCCTGTACAAGCTTGTGCCTTAAAAATGTAGACTTCACCATTTTCGTAGTTTAACATCGAAGAACTTTGTGAATTGAGGGACTTCATTAGAGTTGATTACATTCGATGTAAATGCTGCAAAGTTGTAAGAGTAGATCAGAGACTGGCAACAGAGTCATTTACCATTTGTATGATGTCTTACTTGTCTTTTATGTAGGCCACATATACTGAAGTTATGCAAAGCCCAAGTGGAAAAGTCGAATTCTACCTCAGAAGCAGTGACTCCTGGAAGAAGCAGAAAAGACGGAAGATTACCAGTGAGTCCTGGCACTTTTGAATTGTTTATATTTTCCTTCTTTAGGAGAGCTGTTTAAACCTTCTAATATTTCCCCATAGATCAGTCTCAAGATTTTCCACATTGCCACTTAAGAATGCAATAAATGTCCCAGTGACAAGGGTTCTTTTTTATGAAATTTAGTGCCTTCAACCTCTCCATGCAATTTTTTTTTTTTTTTTTTTATGTCCCTTTCTGTCAGAAATCTTCCGAGAGGGCTTCCTCACTCACACCTGGCACTGCCTATGCCGTCAAGGAAGCATCCAAGTTTTTTACATCAGGGACCCCCAAGAGGCAGCCGGATGATGCCCCAGTAAATCGGTCAAATGAAGAGAATATTTGCCCAGCGGATGGTAACGATGATGTGGTCATTATTGGGGAAGTCAAACCATCCTCTCCTCGCACTCCTCCCCATCCACCTGCTTCTCTGAGTTCCCCGATTGCCAGCACCTCAAGCGATGCCGCCACAAATCAACCTTCGACAAGAAGTGACAAGTGTAAGCTAATTGTTGGATGATTGTCTTGCAAAGTGATACATGCAAGATAGGGTGTACTTGGGGAATGTCTTATGCTGTCACAAAAAACGAGAATATTTAACAGGACTGCTGCAGATGAAACTGAATTCATATCCCCTTGAGTTGTTGAATTGTGGTATGTTTGTACAGTACTCCTTGGCGTTATTTCTGCCATCCAATAGGAGGCCATACGATGCACTAAAAATTGAGGAGCAACATACTAGGCCGCTGGGTGAAGAAACATCTCCTGCATAGTAGATAGGGCATCAGTGAAGTTCAGCGACAGCTGGATACTGGTCTCGAAATGTGTTCAGAGAGGCAAAATTCCACAAATTTTGCTACACTTTTCAACGGGAAGACGATTCTGTTTAATGTCACATACATGTTATGCTCCTAATTCCTCTCGTCATGAACTTTGTTCTTAGAACCACATGAACGAGTGTTCATTGCAGGACTGTTCATTGCATGACTGTTCATTGCGTGACTGTTTGATAATGTTCACTCCCTGCAGCTTCTTGTCCAGTTTGTGGTGTGCCAGTGGCATTGAAGTACATCAACAGCCATTTGGATTCTTGTCTCAAGAGAAACTCAGAAGTGAAGAAGACTTCAAGGTGGGCATCATATTCCATTATTCTTTTTGTGGCATATTGGAGTCAGTCCGTCCATGGATCTACCACATAGCCTGTTTCATCAACCATATTAAGCTCAGTGTTAAAAATTGCCAAATTCTCATGTGTCTCCCTCCAGAAGAATTATTAGAGAGTATGAAGTCATTTCATTTGCTCATTATTAACCAAATTGTTATTACCCACTGAAACAATAGTTTGTGAATGAAGCTTGCATTGTAAGCAGCACAATTCAAGTGCATTTATGGTGCTGTACATCAACCCACAGTGGGAATGCTTTATTGATTTCATTAATGGTAAACTGCATAATTTTGGTGGGAAGACTTAATTTTCAAGCAATGATCAGCATTTTGTATGTCAGCTGTCCTAAGAACATTAATAGGTTTGGAAGTAAATGTAAATGTTGGTGAATAACCGGGTTAGGCTGTCTGAATACGGACAGAGCTTGTTAAAGAACAGGAATTTGTGAGGATTCATGAGTTCGATGGCAAACGATTGTTGGTGAATTAACGCATTGCGATATGTACAGTAGAGAATGTATTCCCTGTTGACTTCTTCCTTTAAGTTAACAGAAGCCTACAAAGATGACATGACAACTTAGACATAAATAAGGCACTAGAACTGTGCCTCCGGACATCAGATAATCAGTATGAATGCTTAAAGATAAGGTTCCTTGTAGTTACAAAGGTGTATTCTTTACACAGCAGTCATGTCTAGAATCCTATGCACCCTAAAATGCAGTGATGATGGTCATGATGGAACTCAAGCTTTACCGTAGACCCTGGGTTACCAACAAACACTACATGAGATACCTGGAAAGTCTCTTGGACAAGTAAAAAAAAAAAAAGTATTGCCTGGAGCTTCCAATACTGATTAAGTGTCTTTAATTGAAAATTAAAATAGAAAAGGAGTCTTTTAATATAGTGGACAAAAAAATTGGACTGACGGTGACTAGGAAAATTACAGGCACAAGATGTAACGCCACTGATGATTCACTCAGGAACAGCCGATGATTCACTCAGAATTAACGTATGATTCACTCAGAATTAACGGATGATTCACTCAGAATTAACAGATGATTCACTCAGAATTAACGGATGATTCACTCAGAAACAACAGATGATTCACTCAGAAACAACCGATGATTCACTCACAATTAACAGATCATTCCCTCAGAATTAACAGATGATTCACTCAGAATTAACAGATCATTCTCTCAGAATTAACAGATGACTCACTCAGTATTTACAGCAGCATGTAATGTGGCATGATTTCAAAGTTGTCAACAACAATTGTCATCATCTAGCAGGGATATAAAGCGATCTTCACACAGCCAATTCATTTTACACTGATGTAGTTATGGTGATATCATAACAGTAACCTTTGTGCCAATTTGCAGAATTTGACCGACTGTTCTGAGATATGTGGACGTTTGAAGGCAGCAAGTTAAGGGCCAAAATTCTACATAGAAATTACACCTTTCTTCTAACACATTTCATCTGTTCTTTAATGAAATATAAATAATTTTCTCCACAGGAAAGAGAAGCGAAAGCCGCTGCCGAAACTAGTTTACAACATCATGTCAGACAAAGAGCTTCGCAAGAAGCTGAGAGAGTATAACCTTTCCACACAAGGCACAAGAAAGGTACTTACTTAATCTTACTTCTTTTCCTTTTCTGTGTTTTCCCCCAAAAATCCCCCCTCCCTCAGTAGTATTATATATTTGGTAGTGTTTGGCAATTGTTTGCACTGAGTACCCTGCAATGGTGTCAGTTGCACTGGGTACCCTGCAATGGTGTCAGGACCCAACTCTGAAATTAAAAGTAATTCCAAAGTTTCACTAATGCACATTGTATGTGTGATGTAATAACTTAAAATGTTACTTGTTCCTCATAGATTCCTTTTTTTTTTCTTTCTTTTTTTTTCATGTATCATTAAACAAAATAGATCCCACAGTAATGAAAAACCATTTTGCAGTTCACTTTGTTGAGTGATTATCAACTCATATGATGTGATAGGACTGGAAATTAATTTGACACATGAAACAATCAACAAAACCCAATCATTCTGTAGTTCACTGAAGAAAATTTGTCATATAACTACAAATACTAAATTTTCATGCCCGCATGTGAGAGACATGGTGTTACATTGCCACGCCAACCAGAATGTCCAATTATGACTTCACAAAGAACTCCTAGTCCAAATGGAAGTATATTATTGGGTACTGACCCTGGTTCACATTTTGGACCTGGTGCAAATGCTAGTACAAGGTTTTGTGAATTTCAGCTGGTGCTCTTTAGTTTTTCTGTTTTTTTTTTTAGTTAGACTGTACAAGATCTTAACATCCAAATCCATCATGAAGAAAAATGAACATTCATTCAAACTGCGAACTAGAAAAACAATTCTCTTTTTTTTTTTTCTTTTTTTTTTTCTTTTTTTTTTTTTAATTGTTTTACAAATTCCACAGGAGCTGTGACTCCAGAGAAAGTGAAGTCGATTCTCGATTTCACATCTCCTGGCCAGGAGTGACTCAGAGGTAGAGATGAGTATTCTACTCGAGACTACTAAACACTTGGCCGTATGGTTTTGTACAAACTTTAACATGCAGACACTGTTGCTTTCCTTTGCAGGAGTTAATAAGGAGAATCCAAGAGTATACCGTCCTGTACAATGCTCAGTGTGACTCTGATGACCCTATTCCAGGTAACCTCAAAGATATATCAACATTCACATGGGTGTAAGCCGTCACAAACATCTTCTCAGTTTGCAGTGCAGGTGCGGTGCAAACCCACCAAATGCAGTGTAGCTCCTCCTGAGTATTGACCATCGATTGTGTTGCAGGCGTCAAATTAAGTTCCCAGTATCACTTTCATTTCTGATATTAACTTACCATGGGCATACACCCTCTTTTGCGAAAAGAATAAAACCGTATGTGTGAAGATATTTATCAACTTGTCTAGTACATTTTATTCTTGCATGTGGGATCACACAGTACTAGTAACAGTCGGTGCTGATTTTTGATCAAGAGAAGATCTGGAAACTGTGTTGTTCTCAGCTATCAAGTGAAAGCATCATTACCAGAAGATTTTTCATATTTTGTATATAAGCATTTATAAAATCCACATTTGCACTTCACTCAGCCACACTGATTTTTTTTCAGTCCTCCTACTGTCTTGTTTTCTTGTAAGTTCTGCATGCCATCAAGATTTTGAAAATTCTACAAAAGCGTTGTTGTTGTTGTTGCCATTGTATTTTTTCCTTATCATTTGTCTGTTAGTAGCTGATGTATGCTGTCATGTTGGCTCTCTAGTAGTTCATAGTTGCAGTCTGTCCATTTAGTCCAACTTAAAGAGTGATTAAAAAAAACAAAGACAAAAAAAGACAGCAGATGTCACCTTCACACATCTGGATTACATGCATACCCTTGGTCTGTAGACAACGTCCAACATATTGTGAGGGTAGATGCGATGATTATTTTGTCAGCTAAAATACTGCTTATTTTTGTATGCATACGTTTATGTATACCTTCACAAATCTGAGGATCTTTGTTAAATTGGCTGCCTTTGGGCTTTGTGTAACCCCCACCCCCTCCCCATGGAGCATGGAACATTTCTCAATGCCTTTGGGGCTCTGCTGTAACAGCTGGAAGTCATGGGGGGATGGTGGTGCAGGGAGACCGATATTGCAAGTATTTTTCAATGAATGGACGCAGTCTAACGCTGTCACTGAGAATGAGTGACCTAGTGTCTTTGGAACCTCTCTATTCTTGGTCACCCATTGGCTGAAAGATCCACATGTTACATTGGAGATAAATAGAATGAACTAAGTATGTTTTACTCGGTAAGTTTGTGTCTTTATGCTATATTGCATTTTATGTCACCCTTTATAGAGCTTATGTCAGGGAGAAACTTGCAGGTGAACCCACATCACCACCAAAGAGCAGATTCAACAAGAATGGGGCAGATTTCCTCACCTATTTCTTCACATTTTTCTCTAAAACCCTGTGCATACTTTTGTTCTCTCTCTCACATTTTGCAGTTAAAGACGTAATAAAGTACTACGAGAGAATGGAAAAGATTAGGAAAAACCCACAGACAAAAGAATCATCAAAGGTGAGCAAAAACAATCTTACAATCATTGCATGACATGATCCTTCCTGGTTTCAGTGACAATTGTAACTGAAGTAATCCTGATGGTTCATGCGTGTAGATATGCATGTGTTCATTACGCCTTATATGTGGATACAAGAGATCAAGGATGGAGGCTTGGATTAATATCACATGTAAGATGTTGATGGACCATACTGAGAACAAGAACCCTTTTGTTTGCCTGAAGGTCAGCAGAGGTTACACTGAAAATCTTGCAAACACAAGATCCCAGCAATGTAAGTATGGACTGAACTTATATGAAGTGCGATGATGGGTCACATTGAGTGCAAGAACCGTATAGTCTTTTTCTATTTTATGTGAATGCCAAAGGTCATCAGAATCTCTAAAATATTAAAGGTAGTATTTGGATTGGTCTCAAAGTATGTTGATGGACCAGTTCTATGGCAAGCCATTTTAACATTTACCCCCTATTTCCTTTTAAGTGCAAGACATTCCACTTAAGTGGAATTCAGTTCCACTTAAGTAAAATTGCATTCCACTTAAGTGGAATGCATTAAGTAAAATAGGCGACATTAAGTTTTAATTTTACTTAAGTGGAATTGTATTTTACTTAAGTAAAATTCAATTCCACTTAAGTGAAACACAATTCCACTTAAGTAAAATACAGTTTCACTTAAGTGGGATACAATTCCACTTAAGTAGAATTGGTCACCTATTGGAATTGGGCCTATGGGCGATGTATTTCACTTAAGTGGAATTGTATTCTACTTAAATGAAATTGTATTTTACTTAAGTGGAATAAGTAGAATTGTATTTTACTTAAGTGGAATTGTATTTCACGTAAGTAGAGTACAGTTTCACTTAAGTAGAATAGCTTGCCTAAATTACAATTTCACTTAAGTGGAAATGCATTCCACTTAAGTACAATTGAATTTTACTTAAGTGGAATACATTTCCACTTAAGTAAATTACCGCATCTGCATTCTACTTAAGTGTAATACAATTCCACTTGAGGAAAATACATTCCACTTAAGTAAAACTGAATTCCATTCAAGTGGAATACAATTTTACTTAAGTGGAATTGAATTCCACCTAAGTGGAATGTATTTCACTTGAGTGGAAATAGGGGGTTAATAAAAAAATGGCTTGCCATACAGTTCAGGTACAAGAACACTACTGTTTTTTTGCACAGGTCAGACGTCATTTGATGTCACAAGAGATCACAATATTGGAAAACGTTATTAACGATATCTCAAAAATAGAAGCTTAGACCAATATTATTTATGGTCTATTGATGAACCAAATTAAGTGCAAAAACTCTTGCTGGTAGTATAGGTCAAAGATCAGCAGAGTTCAAAACAGTCAAAGCATGAGCAGGATATCTCCAGAACACAAACTTGGACTGATTTTTTGTACAGTTTTTGATTAATCACTTTTAGTACTAGAACCCAATTTTTTTTTTTTTTGTTTTTTTTGCTTTTTTTGGGGGGGGAAGTTTCAATCATTTAAGGTCAGCACAGGCAATGCTGGAGGACTCGAGACAGGACTTGGAGATGAGACCGGTCCAGAGTCCTGATTCTCAAGAACTCGAAGTTTAATGACTTGGACTCTGCCCTGTGGACGTAAGGACTTGGTCAGAGACTGGGCACGAGTCCTTAAAGAAATTGGCACAATTTAAGTGAAAAAGAGAAACAAAAAAAGTAGCTTTGTAACTCAAACTTAGCCATGTGTCATGGCACTGTTTACTTTCAGTTATGTATATTTTGTACATTGAACCTTACACACACATATGCAGGACTCAGTGTCAATGTGTGTCACGTAGGTAATTCTTGTGTGTTACCACAATTTTGAGAAGAGTTTGAGTCGCAAATCATGTGGAAGACTTAAACACATTATTACTTTGTGTGCCATTCACTAACAACAAGCAATGCTACAGGTACCTATACATCCTGGGATGTCGTGCTCGCTTCTGATCAGTGACCAAGTTTTGAAGTGAAATTCCAAAGTTATAGCTAGAAATGGCTTGCACGAAAAGAATTACTTATCTTGCCATATTACTTTATAGTTAACATTTTGTATAAGGTAGATTTTTCCTTATTTGAGCAGAGAATCCATAATAGGAATTACAAAATGGATTAATTAACCAGCAGTAGTATTTTAGATGTCGACGTAAATTTTCACCACCAAATAAGTGGCTAAGAAATATCTCACTTGTGTTCACTTACATTTACAACACACACTGAAGCAGTGTGATAGTACAACACTGCAACTCAATCACTCATTCAGTCTCTGATTCTGATTCAGGAATTTTTGACGTTAAAATATTTGTTCAAGTTTTTTTACCTCCGACAATATTTCTCATGTGTTTAAGAACTACAACTACATTTGCATAGTAACATGCTCTGTACATTCCTGAAAAATTGTATATTCCTTGTTTTAACATGATATTTCAGGCAGAATTAACATTGTCGCATTATCTTGTGGGGCTTGCAATAAATCGTCCGACATATAATCAGGCAAAAAAACAAATTCTTAAAAGACGTAAGGTCTAACGAAGTAAGTAGTCTACTTTATTAATTTTCGCACAAGAAATCATTTCAAGACTGATTGCTAGGTAGAAACAATGTATTCAAATATCATCAATGTAACTAGATCATTAGTGCTGACAGTTTAAATAGTTAATGGAGATGGGTTAAGGGTGGGGTTGAGTTACAAAATCAGTTTACGTACCCTCACTTTGGATCTACTTGCCCAAGCGACAATGTCAGCAGTGGTCTTTTCAAAGGAAAATTTGCCTGTTATATAACTTCCAATTTTTTCTTCTGTTTTTTCATGGTTTGAGTGAGCTGCATAGTAATATGCCATGTATGATGTATGACTTACATGTTGAAGGCTTGAATGCTGTTAGGTTTATCTGGCTGTATAAAGTTTGCAGATGTAAGTATCCTCCTTGTCACTGCGATTACTTCTTATTAAAAGCTAAGAAAAGCTCTGTTTCAGAGGAGAAACAATCATATCTTCAAGAATGGTCCAGCAAGGAAACAAAAATTATGATATAATAGTGAAAGTTAATTTTTTTGACAATCAGAGCCTTTGCAAGTGGGGGGTTAGGGTGTGGGAGTGTCTAACCCCCTCCCCCAATAATTGTCAAAGCGACGATAGTTGGCGAATCTGAAATATCAGCTGGAATTTTCATATCTCAATCTAGTTAGTTTTATGACATAAAAAGATAGATTTATATCTAAATAAATATTGCACCATGTTGTGTCTAAGGTTACCTGGTAATTGAAAATTTTCTCAGTATATCTTAAGTAACATTTGAACTTCTTATATTTAAGCCTGGGAGCGACGAATCGATAGTCGGAAAATTATATCTCAGTCTAGTACACTTTATGACTTCCGAAGATGCCAAATATTGGACCTGATTGCCTCTAAGGTTACCCAGTAGGTAGGAAGTTTCTCACAAAAAAGGGTTGGCTACAGCTCTGGCCTCTTTCTGCAAAGTTTAAAAAAAGCAATATCAGAAGGTAGAAACTGTTGAATTGACTTTTCTGGAGATTACCATAGCTTAAAGATTATAAATTAAAGCAATCCAAATTATTACCATTTTCCATAGAATTATGTGCCTTTTTAAGTGAGAAATTGCAGAGACATGATGAGATCGCCTATTCCACGGCTGGATACATACAGCCCAGGACCCCGGGGAAGTGCCTCATCCGGCCGTCTTTGGGCTCGTAAAGCCAAAAATTTTCTGTTACGTTCCACACCAACGAATGGTGCTGCTACGCTTAGTTCTGCCTAGTGCAGCGTGCACAAAAGTGCTACTTTCTCAAACCATACCCCACCCCTGCTGAAAACCCTCGGCATGCGCCTCGCATGTTATATCAGTGACGTGTAGGCAATACGTCCCATCCCTCTCCCGCAATCATTAGACGCTGACGGTGCTCTGATAATTTGTGTTTACATTCTTTTCATGCTCAACTCCTGCCTCATAGATGAAAGTTGTTTTTTTTTTGTTTTTTTTCTAATTTCACTGAGGATTTTGAACCACTCTCCGTGAGATGTTTCGCTGGACGTTCCCTTATATGTATTACTATTTGTCACAGATTGTTTTTCAAAGTGCAGACATGATATCCCTTTTTTAAAGCTGGGTATATGCATTCTAGAAACAGCGGGAAAAGCCGTTTCTGATATTACTAATCTTTCTTGAACTAAACTTTCTTGTACGTTATGCTCCAACTCGTTTTAGAACTCCGCTTAGTTAGTAGCAAACAAAATTCGGGCAAAAAATATCTGCCCCAGATTTCAAAACACCCTTACACCTGTGTGTTCAACTCCCAAATATTTGCCAAGTACTTAGAGAACAAATGAAAGCAGATGCCTACTTCATTATGGTTCTTGTATCACCTCAACCCATGAAGCATTTCTATGTCACTAATTCGAGGGTTGGTTGCAAAATGATTCATGACCTGCCATAAGGAACAAGAATGTTGCCCTGACTTCCAAAAGAACTGATCCTTGCTAGAGTACACCTTTTGGTTTTCTTCCTGTTGTACAAGACTTAACATAAAAGTGAATCTTTTGGAAATCTGCAATGTGAGTAATCTGTTATACTGGTGTGTTTGTTTGGAGAATGTTTTTGCTGGGTTTTGGTGTTAAATAGCACAAGTTTTTGTTGATGTCTTGTGATTGATTGTATTGCTATCTTTCCTGCAGTGACAGGATTTGTTTTGTAAAGTGCGGAATATTGAAACCAAGTTAGGCTGTAAGGTCTCTTTTGCCAAGTTGTTGTTGTCACAATTTCAAGCCAATGATATTTTTGTTGTACTTCTCAGTCCTTCAAGTTGAAGCTGGAAAATTGTCAAAACGAAGAAGATATTTCAAAATCACAACAAGAATACTGTAAGTCATTACTGATTTGTGACTAATATTTTCTCAGCATAGATTGGTTTGTCAGGATTCAAATAATGTTTATATTTCAAATAATGTTTATCTAAAGATAGAAATCTAACTGCGTATTGTCATGTTTCATCATCAATGTTTAACAAAGGCCTTTAAAGTAATTTTTCATTGAAAGTAATTTGTTCAGATCCTAAGCTGGTCCTGAAAATGAACTCACATAATATGACCTATATGCATACATAACATGACCCACACAGGAGATTATGTATTCATATTGCTGCTGTGGTTACAGATGATAAACTCAGGGTTCGCAAAAAGTTTCGAAAGGAGAGCAGAAAAAATAGTCCTGAAGTAGAACATAATTCACAACTTACGGCTTTTTATCTCATCGCCCTATCGGGGCTAGATGAGATATTGTAGTCACTTGGCTAGTGGAGCTATATATTGTACTGTGCACCCATGGGAGAATGGTTGCCATGGCAACGCTTGGAGTGGATGAGTAGCGACACCCCAGGGGTACCCCATTGTAGAGTGACCATGGGTACAGGAGGGTCCTGTTGGGTGGTACAAAGGAAAACGTGTCTGTGCCAATATGTGTGTGTGTGTGTGTGTGTCCGGACCTGTCCAAATTGTGGTTTTTCCAGAAAAGTTTGAAAAGTATAGGAGCGATTAAGTTTTAACTTGGTAAGGTTGTGCATGATGCCAATATGTCTAAGGTGTATTAGTTGTATTGTAAATTGAGTCAAATTTCCTGATTTTTGAAGAAAAATGCCAATTTTGCCCCGAAATTCTATTTCCATCATATCTTGAGAAGTATTTGAGCATTTAGTGCAAAATTTGGCAAGTACTTACCTGAGAATGAAATATTTCAAGGTATATCACTTCTGTAGTAAAGAGAGTGAAATTTGCTGATTTTTTAGAAAAAAAAGCCAATTTTGCCCCAAAATTGGTATTTCCAGCATATCTTGAGAACTATTAGACTAACTAACTTAAAGTTTTGTAAGTACTTAGCTGATAACACATTGTTCAACTTAATATTACTGTAATGGTATATCCAGGGAAATTTGCTGATTTTTGAGAAAATAAGTCAATTTTGTCCCAAAATTTGTAGGCCCACTTGCAGGCCCTGTATTGAAATCAATGCACGTTGGTGATGAAATACGCAACTCCATGGATATCCCTCTTGTTTTAGTTAAGTACCAATAGCAGATTTTGTGACATGACTTTACTGTCAAACATGTTAAAGAATTTTACAGAAATCAAGTTCCTCGGAATGAGAGAAAAATAAACAAACTAAGCCAATTTGCTTTCTTCAAGCAGAAAAACAACTGGTTTTATTTTTGTTAGTAATATAAACTCCACAGTGCAAGTGTATCGCTGCAATCATGTATATCTACCATTGGCAGTGATGGGAAGGTCACCTAAGCTAAACAGAGAAGCCCAGTTATTACCTTCAGTGAGCTCATCAACTTTTCACACTCAGTTGTTTGGAACCTTGCAGATTTAGTTATTAGACAGATGTAACTTTTCTTATCCACACACAAGGGGAGTCATAAACATTCTTCATTCAAACATTACAAGTCGAAACTAAATTAATAGTGACAATTTTGCAAACTTCTTTTGGGGTGAATGCTGTTTCAATTTTTTTTAAATTCTTTAGTTCACATTTTTCTTGTGTGTGCTTCCCCAGTTCTAGGGGAAAACTTGTATATAAAATCTATTTCCTGTATTGCTTATTCAGAGTATTTCGAGTAGTAAAATTGAGCACTTTTAATTCAAGTTTCTACCTACAATATTGATCATTTTTTCACTGAGAGGCAACCTTAGCTATTTCCTTGCGTGATAGGAATTTCATGCAACTTTGAACTAGGGTATGACATGATTTTGTCAAGGTGAAACTGTCACATCATTACATCAATAACATGGCTATGTGGATCAAGTTCACATACAACTTGATGTTATGTCTCATTTATGTGGAATCTCCATGCGATTTGTGGTGATGTAGTACATTGAAATGATATGGCGTCCTTCAATTTCAAACACAGTGCAGCACCATCACAAACAGTTTGATCATTTGGTCAAGTTAGCCAGAGAGAAGATGAAAAACTTGAAGCAGTTGCCGAGCATGGCGAAAGCCACAAGCCAGGATGAGACAAACACAGAAATATCAGTCGGAAATTCAGGGGAGATGAAACCTAGTGAAGAGAACCAATCAAATAACCCTGAAGGAAGCGGTCAACCTCCGAAGGACCACTCCACCCACCATAGTGACACCAAGGAGGAAGGTGAGATTTGCAATATGGACCAAGATAGCCCAAGTCTATTCGACAGTACATCTTTCTCTGAAGAAGATGGTAGTGAGGATAGCCAGCAGGCATCTCCATGTAGGGACATTGATGATGCTGCCGGAAGTGCGATAAACCACCTGAAGGAAGAAACCAGTCCTGTGTTCAGTGGCAGTGGTACAGAGAACGTAAGTTGGAATATGTAGTCTAGTCTAAAGTTACATTGGGCTTTAGGGATTACCTCAATCAGAAACCAGACTCTGGCTGCATTTAAAGTAACCGTAAGGGAGGATGTGCTGTAGGAAGACAACACAAATAGCCTTTATTATCAATCCTCCTTCATTCTTTTCAGTTTAATGCCAATCTGGAAAATGTTATCGTCACCATGGTTCTTTGGAAGAAATTTCACTAGTTAGAGTGTTAATTATGATGGAAAGAAAAAACTATTTTGTCGCCCAAATTTAGCAGAATTGGGCCCTGTGCTAAATGTGCGGCACTTCTGTGCAAATACTACCACAACAAGACTTCTCTGCAAATGCATTTGGTGTGGAAATTAGGCCATATTTGGACAAAACGACCGCTGTACGGTAGTTTCTATAGTTTTTAACAGCTGTCAGAAGTATAGCCGATCCTTTGGTAAACTTTTGAAAACGCAGGAATAACAGCAAACTCTGTTTTATGGAACTCACCAGAAGTACATCCAAGACCAATACTGTCTGGTTTGGGGGCAACCTCCATCACAACATATGAAAAACGTGTTCCCATTTCTCACCCGAGTCGGTATGGAAAAGTATTGCAGCCTTGCACTGTGTATTGCATCCATTGAATCTTTGGATGTTTCCCTTTGCATATAAATATTTTTTTTATATAATAATTCAATGGATGTCTTGTCAAATACAGATTATCAAGCAGATTGGTAAGGGAAGTTTGTTGAACATACCCTTCAAATGATATCTTCGATTCTTGGAAGAATTCGTCACCTGAGGTCAAATTCTCCTATCTCTTACAGTGTCAAATTCCACATTGTTGCCTAATTTAAAAAAAATGTATTCTGATTTATCTTAATGTTTGCAAACAATTTTCTAGTAGTTTCTGCTTTCTTGACAAGTCAGTTATTTCCTTGTTTCAGCAGCAGCAGCAGCAGCAACCAGACTTGTCAGCTCTCAGCAGGTATTGTCTGTCTTCTCTCATTCTTCTTCATTCTTATCTCATCTTTGTCAATGAATGTCATCTCTTTGGTCTGATTTCCCTTCTACATTTTAATATCTCAGTGATATGCCATAATTGTCATCCAACCAGTTTTGATTCATTCTCTGCTTCTCGGCTGTGTCATTAGAAATTTCTGAAGGCCTTGTCAATTTGAATTTTTTCTCCCTTATTGCAATGTAAATGCCTTGAATTCGTAATCCTCAGTTTCACAGTCTACAGTAGCCAATAAACCTCTCTTTTTGCCCCAAATGGTCAGTGATTTTGACACTGAAAGATACTGTACGAAATCAATGTCCATCTGTGCTTTCAAAAGGTTAAGATCAACCCTATACACAGGAGAAAAGTCAGTAGTAGACAGCCATTGGCTTCTAAAGGCAGACATCTTTTTGACCACTTCATATTGGAGTTATGCAATGTGATGCATGCAGGGTAGTCAAAACACTCAAAAGTAACCACTCACAGATGACAAATCGCCATCTAAACAATATGCTGCAACCTACATTCTTCTAGACTGGCATATCACCCACCTATGTTATGAAAGAAAAAAGTTAAAACAGCAGAAATGTCCAGGAAAAATTGATCTTGAGACTGGTCTCAGGTCCTACAACACTGGTACATATAGTATGGTTGGTTTTGATTAATACTGACATAAGACATAATTGGGGAAAATGTTCATAAGGTAGGTGGTGTTAAATTAAGACACGAGCAGTGGACTTTGGCACATAAATTGGCAAAACTATCACCAGTGTTTGCCCGTTAATATGACTTTTTGAACAATTTTGTAATGTGCCCTTATAATCTATGGCAGTCTCTATTCCTTTCATTCAGCCATGCAAAATTACCTCAGAATAAATTGAGGAGAAAAAGGAAGACTGCCCTGGAACAGCTGGACGTAGATTTTTCCAACTTTGCCGAGGATTCCTCCAGACGTGCCAGCAAAAGGAACAAGAAGCTCTGAGGAACCTTCAAGGCATCAGCTGATTCTCCACCAAAAGAATACATTTTGTCAAACTTCTGCCTTAGCTGTTGCAAATGAGGGCACCTTGTGAAAATAGTTTTCACAATTTGTATGCTTTTTCATTTTCCAATCATTTCTTAATGAAATGTCACCCAAACCTGGTTCAGTTGTTGGTACTTCTGACCTTGCAAAAAAGTATCAACAGTTATTAGCTCTTGTTGAGTTTGGCTTGTGCCTCGGTATAGCTACTGTTGGTGTGAGATAAGTCACCATAGAGATTGACATAGTGAGGGGTATGATGTCATGTGAAGTGTGCTGAGACCACACCTGTAGGCAGTTGCTGTAGAACAACAAAATATTTTGATTCACAATATGTACATTTCATCAAAATCTTAGGTTAAAAAAAAAATTCCAGGATTGTACGTCCCAAATCTTAAAATGGAGTTCAAACAGCCCAACTCCCATCATCTTCACAGGTCACTCCTGAGCTGAGATACAACATGTTAAAATTTGTTCGCTCAATTTCCTATGGTTAGATTGTTCAGTAAGTCCTGATGTCATCCTTCTACAACTGAAATTACTTTCCTTTTTTCTCTTTTTTCAAAAGTCATCGCACCTTGTCACGAAATCTGAGCACTGTCTCACTGTCGTAGGGTGACTTGACTATACAAGCCTTCATCATACAACATGCTATGCAAGAAAACAGTAAAGGTTATATTTAGCATTTCTAAGTTATACAAGAACTAATTCACAAATTTTTGTACAATCTACCATTTTAAATTAAGCGAGTATCTTTCAACATTTTACATCTCAGTAATGAAACAATCTATGGAGATTGGGGGTCAGATGAATGAGATTTATTTTCCAACTTTCTGAAATATATTTTCTTGAAGGTGGAGACCTGAGGGGCACTTTAAATTACTCAAACTGGTAAAATTGCATTCCAAACTGGGCAGTCAAAATCTTTCAAATTGTATCACGTAGACATTAATTTTACATTCAGTTCTAAGGATTAATAATGGAAATAAAATCCACGGCACAACTTAAGTTAATTTGCCGAGCTGAATGCACACCGCAGGTTCGAAGATAGACATTTGTTTTCCTCTTTCTGCCTTCACCGCTTGTTTTGCCCGGTAAATATATCAAGACAATTAAGACGCCAATTCAGCATTCTTCCTTTTTAAGCATTCTTTCAGTTCAGAATTCATTCTTTCTTTACATACATTTCTATGGCAGTGACTCTTCAAATATTGCCTTGTGGAGACTGACTGGAGCAAAGAATGAAAAAACTTGCTCAGGAGGGAATGATGATGATGATGATGATGATGGTGATGATGATGATGATGGTGATGATGATGATGATGGTGATGATGATGATGGTGATGATGATGATGATGGTGATGATGATGATGATGATGGTGATGATGATGATGATGGTGATGATGATGATGGTGATGATGATGATGATGATGATGATGATGATGATGATGATGATGATGATGATGATGATGATGATGATGATGGAAGAATTTGCAAGTGAGCATCCAGATCACACAGTACCTATTATATCCAACATCATATGTAGCATGGACATCTGGGTCCAACTACCATTGGCAGATAGATACCAAATGTGCAGTTTTCAAGAATACCAAAGGAATTCTCCAACACCGCTTCTCACTTCTCTTCAAAAGATGAAAACATTTTTGTATTCAAAGTCAACATTTTTTCTCATTTTCACCAAATATGTCAAATGATGGGACAATAAATTATTTTAGTAAATATTTGAGGTACAAGCCCAGGTGGCGGAACTCAATCCTGATGTAGTGCCAACAAATCTGCTTTGTACATTGCTAGCTATTGATGCTTATTTTACATTGTGGGTCGCAGTATGGTTCTGATCTCTTGTTTGGTTGTAAAACCACCTCAGTTCCACTAGGGAATGGCATTAACCTTTATCACTGAATGTTGCTCTGAGTAAGCTAATTATTGACATAATGAGGTTGGTCCGTGAAAGATTTTGATCTGGAACAGACAAACAAAGAACAGAAAAACCTTTGAGCCAAATATCGGGCTTATTCACTTAATTCAGTGGGTCTGAAAGAGGAACCGTAGTGGGTGTTTCAGTTTCAACCTACACTTAGTGCACATCTTTTTGCAAACAGTCCCAACTGTATTGGTTATATTTTCGTAGAAGCTTCCTTCCAAATAAAACTTCAGACTTCCTCCCGTCGTGGTACATCGTATCGCCATTTTGAAAACGTATGACGTATCGCATTCGCTGGCAATACTATGTGAATTGCACAGGTGCATGTGTGACGTCATGAATCGAGAAATTTTGCAACAACTTGGCAACTTGCGAGTGAATGAAATGTATATTCATAAAAACTTCATACTTTCTTGGACATGAATTTGAAAAAATATATTTGAAGTGTCAGGACAATCTGGGAGGCTGTACAACGACGTTCCTTTAGAGCATTTGAAGCAATTACATTTTCTGTCCATCTCAATAACAGCTCCTTGGATGCATGTACAAAAACTTACTGTACATGTACAAAAACTTACTGAATGTAGATATTCATAAAGTTCACACAATTGCCTGACTAAAAAGCTTTTGCATCATAAGACCTTGCTAGGAGCACAAAGAATGCAAAACGTACAACACTGCATTTGTCCGTTCTACGTGACACTTTTTCAGGCCTGCTTTAAATTTGAACTTTCAGTGCATTGTTTCACAACTAAGGGAGCTTCTGTGGGTAAAATCATTATTTTTAAGTGATGGAATGGCACTCATCTTTTGAGTTCTTTTGTTGATGGAGAATTCCTTAAAGGCCGGAGACAAGAGTTGTAGCTGCAGTGGTTAGTTATATCAAGTACTCACATTAGTCGACTACCACAAGGATACAAAACTTACAGATACAACTGGCACAATGCAGCCAGAACAAGGCTACCTTTGTCAGAGCTAAATGAAAGCAAAAAAAATCATAGCTTTCACTATGGCAGTCTTTCATTTTCCATAAAATGTTTCAGCATGTGATTTTAAAAGATTTCTCCAAAATAAAATTCTGTGAATTTCCATGTGAAAGTTTCATTTTTGCTTCTTTTTTTTTTTTTCCAGTATTGCAGAAAATCTGTGACCCTAAAAGTTAAGTACTGCAAGCAATTTTCGGCAATGGCAAACGGCCGACTTTTCATTACTAAATTTAAGTCACAACTTACAACAAGAAAATTCACATGGAGCATGAACGTTGACCAGTAAGTCCAAACAAAATCGTTGCTTGCAATGACCCCCTGGACCCAACGATCAACGACGTCGTGGCTCGCTGGACTTGGGGGCAGCACATCACCTGCTGTAATCCACACCTAGACACTTCTTCTCTCAAAACAACTATCACTTCAGTCCGTCTAGCTACAATCCTGGTCAGAGGGCATCTAAAGTCATTTTCTTCTTGCCTACATTATGAATAGTAATTATTACTTACGTACAGATTTTTCCATACATTTTTTTTTTTTTGGTGGATCTTGATTCCACTTTGTGATAGACTCTAATATTAAGTTTGACAGTGTAATATGTGAGACTTTGTGGATGGCAATGTGGTCTTGGTATCATTTTGGAAGGAAATTTCATTTGTCTCAAAACAATTGAAATTTGGCAGTTTGTGGTGGATGATCATGGAAGTATGGGTCAAAGTGACCAAAGGGAAATGAGTAGTTAAGGCCAAAAGTATATTGAGGGGTTTATATGTGACTGCAGGATTGTGTAAAATTTTGTAAGAAAGTCATGATGTATTAAAACCTATTTTACCACCAGTATTCTTATTCTTATTGTTGCATCACTATTTGCAAACTAAATTCATTTTAAACCAAATTGATACACTAGTAGTGGCTTTTAAGTTTGTTGAAACTTAAAAGCCACTGGTAGTTGATCAATTTGGTGCAATTGTGTATAAATTTGCCCCAAAAATAATTTGCATAATTGACATTTCTATCTTTTTCTTTTACACTTTATGAGTATCTCTGTAGGAGAAATTGAAATGTCTACAGTGTTCTACACACTCTGCTAGGCTTTGAAATCAGTTACACCTCAAACGTCTTCCTTCTGGAACCTGATTCTCAGAGAAATGGTGCTACTATCTGATAAAAGAAATGGATGTGCTAGATGCGCTTGAGTAACATTTGCAGTAACTTTGGCCAACCATCGATATCGAGTTCTAAAAATGCGGCCTTGTGCAGGATGTGAAAGTTACATAGCAGAATCAAAGGGCATTCAAACAACTTTTTTCAGTGTAAATAACATTTTTATTTAAAACTGATCCTTGCAAAAATATTTTACCATTATCTTTTATGACCTGCGGCCTCAGACTGGCCACTAACTAGTGACAAAACATGATGATATATCAGTGCTTGCTTGATTGGTGCTTGGCTTCAGTCTTTATAAGAAAGTGTTTCTGATGTAGCTTTGTGACCATTCTTGCCCTGTTGAGAGCATTATTTCTATCGAACTTCTCAAAAGAGCTTGCTTTGAAACCATGGTATCCTAGCAGCAAGAATCCCAACGGATGGCTCACCAGACAATACATTGACACAAAGCTGTTCATTCACCTTGTCACTTTTTTGTTTTTTTGTACTTTTCTTTTCCAAGTATGTTTTCTTGAATCCCGTCACAAATTGATTAAAAGAAAAAAAAAGGCTTTTATGCAAAAGGCTATGATAGAATGCAAAAGTAGAAGTCCATCTGCTTCACCTGGTGGCTCCTCAAATGCATCTCATGATCATTTTAGTGTTAACCCTGTGTTAGCAGATAAAAGTTACCGACAATATGAAGACAACTTGTAATGTTATACTTCACCATGATGGGTGGTACTTTCTTCTTGACAGAAAACACCACAGATTTTAAAGAATACATCTATAAAAGTGAACAAATTAATGCAGATAATAGGACATGTTTCGAAAGGCACTGCTTTCATTGTCAGATACAAACTGAAGTGAACTCTAATGCATGGAATTTGTGACAAATTGCAGAAGAGAAAAAAAAACAAGAGAAAAGTAGATTAATGGAACTAAGTGAACAACGGACTATCTGCATTAATTTGTTCACTTTTTAGATGTATTCTTTAAAATCTGTGGTGTTTTCTGTCTTTATACTTTCAAGTTTTGTGCTATGCAGACCATTTGCTCTCTTTTCTCAGTTGAGAAGTGACTATGCTGTTTACTGTCATTGCTGCAGCAGCAGCATTCTACAACTGCTTCATGTTATGTGTTTGACACAAATGTCACATTGCATGGAGGGATACAATCTGATTGCAAGTACTAAGCCTGGGCATTATCATCCATCTTGGTCTGGTAGTTGATTGCGTGTCATCATTGATTGGTCAGGAAGGTTTCAGCCCAAATGGCACACTGGTCAAAAAAAAAAGCATTGAAAGTGGTACAAATACTCTTTGATAAGATGTGAATGCAAGTTCATTATATTTTCAGAAGAAAACCTCATCAGAGGGACTTCTAGTTTGCAAGTCCACAACAAATCATCTACCAAACTTTACAAGGTGTCTGCAATCTGCCCTGATATAGGTATGAAAAATAATTCAAGCAAACATAGTATTGGCTTAGTTTGTTATGAACTTTTATTATCATCTCGGTTGGGTGACAGTGTTACTCATGAATGCTTCTTCCGTTGGAAAGAACATTAGCAGAAACGGCTGATATATTACACATAAAAAAGTTTGAATCCAAATGAAAGTTTGGCTCTTTTCCTTCTGTGTTTGTCTTGTCAGTAAGATATAAGTTAGAACTAAGTTTGAAACATGACATTTCCAAAGCAAGATGTACAGGCCCAAGAGTAGCTTATCATTCCAAGTATTTAATTTTAAAGGCAACTATAGTTTTAACTAAAGTTCCACTGCTAACAGTACAGCAGATTATAATACACTGAGACAGTCACAGTGCTGCCAGTCACACTGAGCTGTCACAGTCTTTGATCCCGTTCCACCCGTGATTCCCTGCTTTGAATCCATTTTAGACACAATGCAATTCATTATGGTGTTCATATCCACTATCTGTCCATATGTAGTACATCCAGTGGGTAGTATCTGTGCCAGGTCCACAATTTGCACCCAGGTACTTGAAGTCCCAAGTTAGTCAGGTACCAGAAACTATAAGTTCCATTGCACTTGTTGAATGTTGATGAAAAATCATGTACACAGGCATGAGAATGAAGTGTTCCTGGGTATACATGCTGAATTTTGTCACATACGTTAGTGAAACTGGATCCAGGTAGCTACTTTGGGACCGGGTCCTGAGGTCATCAGTCACGAAACTTGTGCATACACAAACAAAACAGTTCAGATGTGTTGCACAATCTATATTTCCTCTACAGAGTGATGCCCCGTCCATAAGTATTCCTTTTTTATATTCCACACATCTATGCACATCTTTCACACACTGGAATGGTGCAGTGCTGGCCACATGACTGAGGTTCCTCAGTCTGATCCACCAGTACCACTTCAAACTCTTAGTCTCACTGTCCATAACCAGTCAGTTGTACCTCCATGCCTGGTCTTCACTGTGCATCAGTACCGAGTTAATGACTTGGATCAGCTCTATCGTCCCATCTGGCAATCCATTCACTTAAACAGATCCTTTATATCTGGTATGATATCTTAATTGGATCAGTGTGATGTCCACGCCATAGCCTGTCATTGCTATACAAGGATCACTTTTCCTTCATTTACTGAAAATCCCAGGTTATGAAAGGAACAATCGTACCTCTGTGTCTGGGATGGCTGAAAATTCAGATTCTGCAAAGATATATTTTTCCTCTCCATCTGCACTACCAGGCTTTGCACTGACCAATATATACCCACTCGTTTGGTATATCAGGCTCTGCAATAGTTTGCTTGAGTCATCATGCCTGGTACTCTACACTCTTGGATGGATCTGTGGGGTACAATCGCTGGCAGATGGTCATTAGCCTCTTCAGTCCTTGAATGTACTTTCTCTGAGTCTCATCATTCAGCACATCTGATAAACAGCATTAAGGATAACAAAGATACACACAGTTTAGTGAGCAAAGCTTTACAATAACAACTTGAAAACAGTGGTGACAAAAAGCAAGCACTTCCCTCCATGGACATGACAGGCATGTATTCCGGAAACCTTTACAGATAACCATGGATGGGAAGTAAAGAAAATAGGGTTACCCCTTGTGACTTGATCCTGTGACACACTTTTGTGTCACAATTCATAATATGTATGAGATTGCCTTAATGTAGACATGGTGTGCCAACTTTCAAGGTTCTACCAAGACATGCATATTTCTACAAAATATTGACATTCTCTAACTCAGGCTAATACGTAAGAGCACAAATTCACAGCAAGGTTGCAAACTCTTATCGCATTAGTATAGCAATATCCCACGATATCATTCTGGATGAAACAAATCTGCATATCTGATTAACTGCATGAATATGCGATGATAGTTTGGAAAGTCTCCAGACTTGAAGCTTTATGGGATTTCCATGACTAAAGTATCTATGATGCACCTGACTTGAACACAGACACTGTAGGGTGATGAAGTTTGGTGGTAATCCTGGTATTTGAGATGCCCGAAATCTGCATAGAACATTGCCAACTTTTGTTACAAGATTGTCCTTCAGACAATCAAGTTCCCCTTGAGACGTCCAAGTTGCCCATCATGACAAGCAAGTTTTGATTAATACTTAAAACAAGGTTTTACTGGCAATATACAAAGCAATGTCATGAAATGTGGTGATGAATTCTCTGACAGCACAATGCAAGTGTGTTCGTAGTGCAGCTACCTAGAAAAAGGTCAGGACAGGATTTTTGACAAAGTAACTAAATTTTGGAAAGTACAACCACATTTCACTCTGTATTACACCTATCAACACCAAGATAGTCCCCATCATCCTATCCTCTCTATTCATTGCATCTCCCCTGATGAAAACAATAGCAATACTCTTCCCAACCACAAAGGATACGAGCGACATTCTTTGAAAAGATCTTTTCTCTCCCAGTCCTGGCGTGAATTCCCACCATGGTCACACCGATGGGCCACGGAGCGTTACCGATGGCCATCTGAAGGTACGCATCGTTGGCCTTGACATACTCTCTCTCCAGCACAAACTTTACAATTTGGACCAGACTGTCAAGAAGATCAGGTGGTAGTGTCTGCCGAGAGAAGTAAAGGGTTTATGAAATTAGGTGGGGCAAGTAAACCTTGATGTGCACTGCACAAATCATGTGTCTTGAGCTTAAAGATGGGATCTTATTCTTGCTTAAGGGGGAAATCAGGGTTCGACTGAGAAAATTTATCTTTAGTTGATTGTTCATCGAAACATAGAGACGTTGGGGAGGTGTTTGAAGGTAGAAGAAACGGTAATTATTGCGTTAATTACTGTTGAATGTGAACTCGTAATATTTGTCAGGTGCAAAAAATAAACATTCATGTGCAAGACAGCCTCCTGTATACGATTACACAGAATTTGACTCGTTTTTCGAAACTGTCCGCATGTTTTGAGATAATCGTGTTCATTTTTGTTAGTTGTAAGTCATTGCACAATACCAGTGGGGAGTTGTAGTGAAACAAATTGTGAAAATAAACCCTGATTTCCCCTTTAAGTAGCAAAAAACAGATTCCCCTTCCCTACTTACTTCTCCATACTCAGACCAAAGTCTGACACTGTAAAAAAGCAACAAGTAATGACTTTATGAAAAATAACAAGCAAGAAGCAATGTTATCGGACATCATCAGTTACTGTCCACAAACCTTTCTTTTTAACTTTCTCAACAGCGGTTCCATATAAGCCGAGGTCTGACTGTAAGTGGCCGTTTGTAGTTTCCCTTTCATATTTCTTTTTTCCTCCGTTTGCCTGGAGTTCAGATCCTCTGCCCATTTTGTCTGCAGAAACTACGTGTGCAAACAATGGAAAGGCAAGAGTGTTTACTTCACATGAAATATGAGAACAACTCTGCTTGATAATTCTGTTTCTTCACACTTGAAGGCCCAATCATGTAAGACATTTTGCAGATGACAAGAAAGACTGCAAGCAAGAATGATCACAAGGATGGGTCATCTTTCATGCAGTGCTTCCAGGCACCCCTCCCCACCTCCCAAAAATCTTTACAACATTCAGGAATTCACTACAGGAAAATATGTCACTGTTTGTTTCCCCTGTGTTGGAAGGATTGAAATGCTGTCCCATGTACCCAAATTGACACATAGAGAATATCTTAATCAATGCTCTAATGCCACAATGGCTATGACAAGTACACAGCAGTGACAGAAAAACAGTTACAATGATCTAAGTTCCATTCTAGGTCAGAGATTTCATCACATGAACAAGGATGGTCACTTATTCACTCAACATAAGACTTCATACTGGTCATCATAGGACATACTGGTATGACAGAACATGCTGATAGTATCAATATTTGTCTTATGGTACATTTCTTTCAGATTTACATTAGTTGAGAGTGGAAGTATTTTCACACCTTCCCTTAGAGGTCATGTGACAGGCATCTAGAAAAGAGTTGGCTACATTCAAAAGTTGCAGATTGACATACTGAATGAAAATACATTGGAATTGTGCTTCTATCCCTTACTGTTTTTTAGAAATAGCAGTTCAAAGTTTGATGAAAATCCAAACATGATGATATGGATTGCTGCACCATCTCGGTATTTCTTTGTTAAGGCTATGTATATTACCTCTTAATTACCTCATCACTGGACTGCACATTGGTAGGTGATATCAATATTAGTAAAGAAGAAAATACATACTTTCTAAACAAAACCCAGATAAAATTCTCAATTGTCCTTGAAACAAAGGTGTAGTAAACAAAGGATAACATAATATATATCGTGCGAGTTTCTGTCTTGACATCATAAATTTGCATACTTGGCCAGTGTTTATTAAAGATGCAGATATAAGACAGGAATTTGCCTGTAAAATTGTAAATATTTGACGGAATATTGATGAAATTTGTGGCTATTTTCAACATATTTAATGATTCATACAGCCAATATTCCAAATGTCACACAAGTTGCACAAAATTTAACAAATCTAACAATCACCACAGAGCATCTTCACACTTGATGAACTCACCCTGATAAATTTTATCACAAGTTTGTTATCAATTTCTTCTGTCCCGACCTGTTTCGATAGTTGAATTAATTCCTCCATGGTGGTGCCATCTTCGTGGAGTTTGATGTCGTAGGCTTTGGTGTTCTCGTCTTCTCCGTGACCTTTGACCATTTCTTCCAGGTACTGCTGGTCGACTTTATCCATAGCATCTTTGAAGTCATTCCTCAGACCCTGAAGAAGCACATACAAACAATGTGATATTAATGAGTATTATGTACACTGTAACTATCATCACACCTTTTGTAGCACACATCAGTATTAAACAGTTAAGAACATATCTTTTACTTACACATTCACTTTACTATTGTGATTGCATCTGTGATGTATTACATTAAAGAACAATCGCTAAACCTTTTCCCACCACAGAAACAACCCTGCAGATACGGTAATTGCATATACAGGCACATTTTGCAGTATGTGAATTCTATTTGTTCTACCTACAGCAGATTAGTTCTATAGATTTGTTCTAACTACAGCAAAATATAAACGGCTAGCTTAATTGCGGTCATCGTGAATCTCAAGAACAAAAAAAAAGCAGTTCAACCCTCACAATACAAAGAGTCTCTCATAACACTGAAAAAAAGCATCCCTTTATACCACTTTAACTTTTGCAACGCCACAGTAGCTATAGAAACTGACACTTTGTCCTAATCTGCTCTATAATGTAGGCCTCTACCAGGACTACATACTTTTACATTCTGTCAAGTACTCTTGCAAACATTAAATCAGCAGGTGAATCACCTTAAATGGCACAGAAGCATACCTTGTTGATCTCTGGGGCTAACATTTCGATTCTTCTGAGTCTGTAAAAGGCTTCAGAATTGGTTTCTCCAAACAGCCTGATTGGCTCCCCTCTCTCTCTTAATCTTCTTATCACCTGAAGTAAAGGGTAAGAGCAAACATTCACAAAGAAAGAGCAAACATTCACAAAGAAAGAGCAAACATTCACAAAGAAAGTATGACTTCTACAACTATATCATGCAAACAAGAGCACAGCACAAAAGCTTTCCTCCATGAGAACGAAATCTCCACATAGTAGAAAATGTCACACAATTGGCAATCAGCAGTCACATAAAATCCTTACCAAGAGACCAAGTAGAGTAATGTACAGTAATGTCAATTATGAAAGAAAAGGAGCTTTTGCATAAACTGTGTACAACAGCCCATATGGCCCTTTTTCTGACCATGAAATCTCCTATCCTGAACATCCCACAGTTACCATAGTGCTAACATGACGGACTTTCTACTTTTGTTAACATAAAATCTGTAGAAAAAGAAACATATCCATGATTTCATAAAATGGCCCATAAAGCAAATTTTGGATCCCATATATGACAAACAACCAGATGGAACCACTTTCGTAGCACTATTAATGTAACCAACCATCAACAGTGTTACATACAATCTGTCAGAGAAGAAGAATTCAGCTACTTAGATATTTTGCTATTCAGTATTTTGACTTCATAAAATGGTCAAAGGGACCTTCCAGCAATAAACTTCTAATACATCATAGGTATGACTACAATATTAGAAATGCAATGCATTGTCAACATAGTACAATGGTCTTTGGACCCAAACATACTGAACAAAAGAACTACCACAGTAGAAATGTGACACAATTTCCATAGAATGACCCATTGCGGACCTTGGACCTAATATTCCTGGACAACCTCAATGTACCACTGCCATAGTGCCATACAATCTGTGGAAGTTTGCATTTTGTGTGATTTCATAAAATGGTCCACATGGTCCATTAAGACCCTAAACCCCAAAATATTGGACACCCCTAGGCACCACAACAGTACCATTGTGATACAACCTCAACTTAATTGCAGTAAAATCTGATGAAAAGCAATCGGTGTACTTCCAAACCACTTTGGGCCACTAATGACCCACAAGTGACCTCTCGCAGCCACATTTTGTACACTCACCAAGGTTTCATAATCCAAAGGATCATTGTCCCCAAGTTTCAAAAATGCATCAAATATTGTTCAAGAGAGAGCAATTCACAGCAATTGTGAACAGTTAAGGTCAATCAAATAGAGAGCTGAGAGCCTCCTCACAATTACAGCTCACACAGGGTAGGTACTATATAAGTCACAAATGTTTAGTTATCTTTTATTTTGTACTATTATATAGAACCCATATTGTTCCTACATTAAAGTAAACTTATAATGTATCCATATACCAAATATAGTATCTCTCCAAGCTATCTACCATGAGATATTGAGTTAAAAAGTTTTTCAGAGTTTTGTGCCCAGATGAACTTTGACCTCCACCAAAACAACAGGGCACCCCTTCTCAATATGGCAGATCTACACGCCAAGTTTGACCCTCATCCGAATTCCCCTTTTTGGGTTACAGCGTACCCAAGCAACTGTCACACAACACACACACCAACCTGACTGCATATAGGTTTGCTGATGCACGGAACTAAAAATGCTGACGAATCATGCTGATCCTTCAAGAACAGCGAGTGCAAAGAGTGTCATAGAATGCAAAATTGCTAGCATATGTTCAAGCTAGACCCCCAGCCCCAACATCAAATTATAAAAATGAGTGCATTCACAGTTAACACGTAAATGACAACAGTGTTGTATATTTTGTTAGATCTCCTTTAAGAACGATAACAGACAAGAAATGTCCATGCAGTATTGATCTATCATTCATTAGGAATTGCCAGTCATGAAATTGGTTTCCATTCAGAATATTTGAAAACAAAGACAACATTTTTTTTTTAAGGTTTTCTTATCATCCAGCAAAGTTAAAAATATTTCACAAATATCTTGTTGGAAAGGTGACATTTGTCTCTACTCAATTCAATATATTAATTTTCTGTCACCTCTTGCCTAGAATAAGTAACCTCTGTTGCATCCTGATCTGACGAATCCAGACGTTTACGGGACAGACCTTCCTCAGTTTTTTCTGGGGGGTCTTTGGTGTCAACCTGACAGAAAAAAAAAAACCGAGACAAGTGGTGTCAATCATACATGTCACATACAGTCGTACATGTTCCTTTTTACTTAGAAGCAATAACCAAAAAACCATAAATGAACAGCGTAAAATGAAGTACATGATGATCAGCTATTTAATTGTTTGCTTCATCCCTCTTTAGCTTATAAATTTGATTCTGAGGTATATTTACAATCAATTTTAGGAAAGAATGTGTTGTCTAATCTTGCAATTAGATTGGAACAGTACAGTATGTATACACGGACTTGCCAACTCTCATCATTTCACTGTGAGTCTCATAATTTCCAAGTTTTGCCTCATGGTGCAAATGCAACATTACATGGTGACAATTGCATTGATGCAATGCCAGGTACTGAAGACTTAGTCACTAAGAACAAGATCATTGCTTTCAATCACTGGTTTAATTAAGCTACTATTTAAGGGCAAATGTATTATTGTAAAAAGACAAAGTTAGCAAAAGATTATATACTGCATGTGGAACTAACTCTTCTGCAATCTTCACACATCCAGCTATGTAAATGGAATCCCAGCTCTATTGAGAGGCTGAAGAAGACAATCCAACCTTCCCTCGTTTAGGACACACTTTTCATAACAATGTACAGCATGATCTGTTTTAAATATTTCCAAGACTGACATGTGATTTGCAGGTTTTCTTGAAAGTATCTCAACCTAATTTTCTTTTCTTTTTCTTTTTTTTTTTGGTGTGTGAGGTGGGCAAATTGGTGGTAAGTCACAAGCATGCAAACAATGTTTCTGTGATCAAAGACAATTTGAAAAGTAAAGGTCACGACAAATTTAAGCATTACAAAAATATCAATAGCATACACAATGGCCTTAGTTCTTGTTTTCATTTAAAACACAATTTTGCAAACTTGAAAGTACCCTCCGATGGTCCACTTTCATTTGACAAATTTCCATCCCACAGAGGGAGAGATGTTGTGGATTGAAAACACCACAATGTAAGACCCCAAGTAGCTAAGTAGCTATCAATTTGGGGCAAGCTATTGGGCATTGACATGGAGTTTCAAATTTATAGATACAGAACTACAGTATATATGCCACTGGTGTGAATGGTTGAACAGGTAGACTTACACTTTGTAGTGACTGCAAATCTGCAATGCTAATGAGGTTTGAATAGTAAATTTCTCCAAATCAAAGTAAAATCCAACTAGTATATGTGGCTTTTGACAATTGCCATACCTTTCCCATAAGAGAGGATTCTTTGAACCATTCCACAACCACATTACGCAACAAGTGAGAGCAGCATTAAGTGAAAAGTAAAAACTGAATTGGCCATCAAAACTCTTGCAGTGTTGACAAAAAATTTGACTTACTCTTGTGTTGCGATTGAAATATTCTTCCTTTTGTTTAGCAATTAAATCCCCTCTTTTGAAGAATGTTTTCTTGCTTGCCTGAAAAGAAAGGAGACAATTGACCATGAAAGGAGAGCAAAGTTAAAAATAAAATCAGAAAGATGAAGAGACAAACTACCGCACCAAACCTGAATATATCGTTTCAAATCTCTGGGCGCTCACAAAGGTAATGTGACAGATTATCAAACAGAGATCACAGGAAAAGATATTCCTTCAAAGATGATGTTTAAATTTAGGCTTTTATTGGACTACAGGATCATCATTTGATTGAAAAAAATACAAATAAGGAATACAATATATACTCATACTACATTTATCTATAAAAAAGAAAAAATAGATTCAATTTACATTTAGGGACTTCCAGTGAATACAAGTTAATCAAGAGTTTTGGTATTTGACAGGATACTGCACAGGAGGAGAGAGGGGAACACACTGTATATAAATGATGGTTTTCAAAATAAAGATAGAGTCTAAAAGCAGTAAGAACACATGCACACTGCAAGTGCATACTGCATTCTAGACACGAAGCTACCACGCTAGAATGTTTGCTATTTGCAACCTGAGAGGAATAATTTAGAACAAAAAGGAGCTATCTGAGCCAATTAAAAGCATACAAGAAGCATTCAAAGTGTGCCAATTTACTAAAATCTTACATTATCCACACAGCCACTACAAAAGTCCCTTTGCAATTTTGGTCTGATGGTTGCAAAAATGGCAACTTAAAGAAATGGCAACTTAGAGACTAAAATATTCGTTCATCAAGTCTTGCATGTAATCGCAAAATGGAAATTTTGTGAAGCATTGAATTCAAAATGCCTAAATTACAGACCAAGGGTCCTGCGACTAATATAAACAGAGAAAAAAAAAAATACTTTGATCATGCTAAGCTTCTGTACAGTACACATTATGCAACAAACCTTTAGTCATGTACACCGAATAACCTACCACCTCGATGACCTACAATCTGGATAACCTGCCATCTCTATTCTCAGCATTCTGAAAAATGTGTCTATACATGTCTAAAATTGACTGTATTGGCCCACCATACATTGGCCTAACTTGCATCACTGATGATGCACATTATACCAAAAAATCGCAACAGGAAAATGCAAGGAATGGAGCTGACTAAGACCTAACGATAAGTTAGGTAATGAAGCTAGGGCCTGCATGAGGGCCTCCCCGGTCCAAGTAGATGGCTACAGTCATAATGTCCAGTGGGGTTGAGGTATTCCATGCAAGACTGTAAAGTTTGCAGGTCTACACAGGAAAAACATCGCTGTGCAGGCCACATCGTCAAACCGATAGGAAGGCTACTGCCCTTACTGTACACAATTAGGCTGTCAGCTGTTAGTCTACAAGTTTCTGGCACTGAGTCAATGCAGTGGGGATATATGTTAATTTCCACCCAACTCTCCCCTGTTTCCGCCCCTTAAAAAAATGTTTTTTCCACCTGACTTTACTCAGCAGAAAACAACACTTTCAGGGGCAGAAAGTAACGACATGAATGCTCACTTGTCCAAAGTGAAGACTTCATGAACACAACTTTGGGCGAATATGGTCCACATGTAGTAAGTGACAAAGAGGGTTGATCAATCTTATTCCTAATCTAGTCTATTCTGAGAATTTGCGCACACTTTTGGTGGGTGCCTCACCTACCGTCGATCAAAAATTCGATGTGGTGGAAGTTAAGTACAGTGCTGTACATGAATGAGCTAATGGAGGTATTTTGGAATAAACATTCAGTTTCAAACACCTGTTGCCTACTGCACAAGATCGCGGTAGGTCTAGCCTATAGTCAATATAATTGGAGACAACACATACACTAACAAAGAATTATTTCTAATGAGGAGCTAATTAGGTTTAGTGCTGACACAAATTTGAAACATTTATTCCTAAAACAGTGACAGAGAGTCCATTGAAATGAAAACAAAAACAGATAGAAACAAAACAAAAGTACTGTAAGTTTAAGACTTATTTTAAATATTATTTTCCACCCCAAAATTTCAGGGACAGAAATTAAGGTCTAGTCTACATAAGCCAGAGATGGTTGTATGCCCCCATTCTTATGACCCCATCCACATCTAATGCCAGAGGGCTCCGGTAAATCGGTGAATTGTAACTACCAAAACTGGAAACTATACAATGGAATCATACATCCCAAGCCAGTGCTGTTATTACAAAATGGCACAAATCATCAACAACTTTTAACTTAAGTACATCACTGCAAAAACCCCTGACAGTTATAACAGGTCATTTTCCCTTTGACAATTTCTCCCCCGACAAGTTCGCATTAGGGCATTTCCCCCTTTGCAAGTTTCCCCCATGCAACCATTTCCCCTATGCACCCTCAACTGGAGACTATTTCACCTCCAATAGCCTACCAGTTTGCCCCTCCCCCCCCCTCCTTGAACTTACCGACATCAAATGCCATTGTAATAGTAGCATGGATGTATAAAACTTTGCGCATCTAACGTAACAACCTTGAAATTTCTAGCTGCTAGAAATTCAAAATCCCTACAAATCTAATTATATTGTTATCACAAGTCTGATATTCAATTTTACTAGTAATTTGATCCAGCATGCTGTGGATTGTACCTCCAAATATGTTATTTTAGCCAACATTTACTTGAGTTAACGATACCATGTAAACCTGCCAAACTTCGCGCAACTCACTAATAGTGTTGAGCCGATAACAGTGACATCGGAAATTGCTGATAACGGATAAGTCAAAGCCAATATCAGCCCGATACCGATACCAAAGAAAAACATAAAGAATCTTTTGTAAACAGTATTACCATTACAATAATATAAGTTGAACACTACCTTGGAACCGTCAACAACTGTGCGTTTACATTTGTTTGTCTCACAAGAACGTTTTGCTTGTTTTCGTCAGAAAGTGAACTAATCAAGAATATATACGTAGCACACTAACTTGTCTTTATTTGTCTCTCTTGCAATAGCCTGCTGTATGTAATCCATTTAACTCATAACAAGCTCCGTATGTAAGCCAAACTTTGAAGCCTATCACATCAGCACTTCCCCTTACAGCACTGTAGCGTGCAATGGTCTGCTGAAGTAATACAATCTGCCAATGAGAAAGTATAGACTATTCAAACCTCCTTCCCCGCCAGCAAACATAAACAATTAATGATGGTATGGTCCGAAATTGCCCCACATGTACCTCGTTCGTTCTTCCAATCTTCTTATCAACTGGTGGGCCGTGATTGGCTGGGGTTTTACTAAACTGCTAACTTGTGCACAATATGCCCAGTAAGGTACGCAGCTTTCTTGTACACAACCTAAAGCACGTGGCTTGGAATTTTCTACAACCCACTCAACACCAGGTATATGGGTACATCAATGCACAGGAGCTCACGAAGTGGCCGCAGTAGTGTAAGGGAGCCATATTAACCAAACTATATGAATTTGTGTGGGGAATTTAATGCGGCGTACAACGTGAGCAACAAACAAATTGCACACGCTGAAGAACAAGACCGTTTTAAATGTTTTCAAAATATCATTTTCCCATACCACTTGTACTTCCGGCCGTGTGTATCTTGTACATACCATGCTTGTTTCGAACTTTCGATCACAGAATGACTAGAGATCATACATGTGTTTTCCTAAACAGTTACGTCAGCTGAAAATGACTGGTAAATAAATCCATTCAAATGTGTATCCCAAATGCCCCATCCACCTTCAATCTTCCCCAAAAACTGAAGTAAATTACTATTCCTGCAAATATATATACTTATTTTTTACTCATTATCAATATTTTTCAAGTTATATATGTGAAAAAAAAAAACAACGTTGGCAAATGTTTCCAGAAGATTCTATGTATACCTCCTTTACTACATTCGATGTCAAATAAAATGCAAAGGCTTAGGCCTGCCTTAGGCCTGCATACGCTAATTATCTGCAGAAGGATAGCTAGCAGACATATCGAAACTCACACAAATACAAAAATGAATGCATATCTCTGTATCCAAAACCCTTCACGAAACCAATAGTCTACTTTGTCAAACCATTAGTCTAAACATTTTAAAGTGACTGGGATCAATGAGCAAAACAAAAAAGGAAAAAATCAATGTTCCTTGAAAAACTCTGAAGCCTGCAACTTACAAAATGTCGGTTGTTCCCTGTAATACGGAAACTGAATTTCCAAGGTGGTTAGGCTATTCAATATACACCCACTACGTTAGGATATCATTACTTAAAAATTTTCGAAAGGCTGCACACGATCTTACGTGATTCTTTTCACAAGACTTTTAGGGACATTTCAACTTAAAAAATGTATAATACAGTTTACTCTACATGACATGTGCAACATTGCATAGAACTTTTTGATTTTGAAGCAATATCAATGATTTTTTTCTGATCTATCGTGTTTTCACCTGATACAATAACATTTTTCAACTTAAAGAGTTGAAAGTTAGCATGGATTTCAAATGATTCTGACACCTCTAAAAATGCTACAATCACTGAGTTTCCAGGGTTCTGTACCCTGGACTTCTAACCGATAATCGGCTCAACACTACTCACTAATGTTATCATGACAAACATTACATAAAGAGTGTCCTTTTAAACAAATCCTGTGCCTAACCAACAGCAAAAAGCTGTGAACAAGCTACACAAAAATGGTTAGGAAAAATTCCATTGAAGAGTCAAAATCATGATTTGCATCTTTGCAACAGTCCACGGAACTGCAAATAGGATGCTCTAGGCAGGCTAGCCAACCTCTCCTATGCAAATGCAGTACCACAAAGTTGACTAAACAGGCGTATGTGGTGTACCGATTTATCAGATTTTATGTGGTGTATGCACTATATAGGGCATTTTAAGGGGCATTTGGCTCCTTTGCCCTTTAACTTGTAAGGTTATGTTAGTCGTTTTTAATAACACTTTTTCAATGTCAATGACAATGTAGGTAAGGTCAGCTGTGGTAAAAAGACCGTGGGAAGAGTCGGCTAATTAGCCTAGTTCCAATTTGTGTTACTGTTACTTGTTAGGGCGCAAGGGCTGTGATATGGACAGTGTAATTTTACTGTAAATTGAGGATATATGCAATGTAACGTAATGCGAAGCCTTGTTCAAGGAGCCGTCTAGCGAAAAAGAAGAGAAGGATTAATACAAACTGCTTGGGGCATATCTTCCTCCAGCTGCCTCTTCTTCCTAGCTATTTCAGCCTTCAAGAAATCCATGACGCCGGTTGTTGTTGTTGTCGTGCAGACAGAAGAACCAGGCTATGTGTATACTATATATTCTACACCTCTCGCTCTATAGCGATTTGATCTCGTATTTACTCTGTTTGTACCAGTTTCGCGACATATCAAATTGTTGTACGTCACTCAGTAGCAAAGATACTACAATGAAGAAGACAGGACAAAATGTGTAACCGGAAATACAGTCTCATAGAAAGGACGCCATTATTTTTTAGTACATAACACTTTCGGGAGCAAATCGAAGGGTGTCATGTTCTGCAATTAATTTGCAGTATCACGCCAATGAAAAACTACTAAAACCCCTTTTGTCGTTTCGATATGACAAACAAAACTAATGTTAATTGTTCAAGGCAAATAATGCAGTTATGTGGTCAGGCTCCTGCAGGTTTCAAAGGGTTTACGTAGTTTACCTACCAACCGAGAAAGGGCTCAGTCCACCGATCTCTAAATTGACTGGATTGGCTGATCGACACTTCTCAACAATAAGTTGGCCAGTCTAAACTCTAAAGCCACTAAAAGTGGGGTGTCGGCCATTTTGCTTCACCCAAAATGGAACTTCAAACGGAAAAAAAACGAATCGGTAGTGTCGTGATTTTATATCCCTCAGTATTCCTTCAGCTTACATGGCGGTTACTTTATTTTATTGTTATACATTGTTATACTTCATCAGTCGTTTCATATATTTCTATCACCTAATATCTCCCCTCTACTGATCCCTACTGAGGCCTATTTTGCACACTGCGTCTTATTCCAATGGGAAGTGGTGAAGCTGTTTTTTCTCTCATTGATAATTTTTACGCCTGTCGAAAAATCCTGAATTCAGAGCAATCATTTCCAAACATATATTGACAGACACTATTATCGCATGGTAACTGTTTGCGCAACAACACTGCAAGTCTCTCTGGTTCAGTAAATTAAAGTTGCATGCATCCGAATATATAATACGACAAGTTCTATGAAGGGCATTTGGGGGGTTCATTTTTTTCCCCAGATGTAGAGTTAAAGTACCGTAAGTTGCTATCTGGACTGTACAACAGACCTTTACAATCCCAATTTTTTTGTCGAGATACAAATTGTTGCTAACACGCCATCTCGAGAATATGACATTTTCCAAGTTGTTGCTGTAGTGTGAGTCAGTGTGACAAAAATTCTAACGTGTCCTTCTAAGGTGATAACTTATATCGCATGTCCCTTGTATTCGCTTCCTTTATTGACAATGATTCATTCAATTAAATGATGGAGCAATTACATTAAAACAAATTGTTGGATTAAATCTGTAGATTTTCTAGGTATTTTTTAATATGTTTTAAAACCTGGAAGATTAGTTGCACATAATGAATGGCATCCGTCAATGGACCTCCATGCTACCTGCGTCTTTTTTTTTTCTACATGAAATGAAGAGCCAGTAAACTACGGAAGGTAAATTTCGGCCACGTAAAAATAAAACCACAGAGACACACTTAAGATAAAACAAAGAAAATTAAAAACAAAGCAACTTTTTCATTTTAAATGTTTGTATTAAATTTAAAAAAAAAACTTTTGAAAAATAGCCTGTGATCACTGAGAGGGTTTCACTTTGACGCCTCCTCTCTTATGGGAATAAAACTGGCTTAGTCGAAGCCCCGGAATTACGATTTTAGCTTTCTTTTCGAGGGTCAATGGAGATAACGGTTAATTGACAAAGCTGACTCAATAGGAGAAATTTAATCTTTCTTTTCTCATGTTATTTGAGGTAATATTTTAAGACGGCCAAACCTTTCTTACCTGGACCTAGGCTATAGCATAATGGTCACAAATGATTTAAAAGAAGACTTTCACAGTATAATCGCCATAAAAGAACTTACTATTCCGCTCTAAAATCTTCTTTTCTTTCATGATTGGAAGAAGACACGTATACTTAAAGGGAAATAGGGCGTTTAGCATACTCTAAGTTTGTATACCAAGAAAATTGCTAAAACATAATAAATATTTGAACAAGCATCGTCTCCTTCAAATTATGTACGTGCAGAGAAAGGAAAGATATGACACTTGAATTTTAGAAAGTTTGGGTAAGCAAATTGTTTCTAGCAACAAATACCTAAATTTCTATCTGTGAGAAACTTATTCCTTGAAAAGAAAGCCACTGTCCTTCGTTATTTCGATGATATTATTCAGTATGTCTACAAACATTGGTTTTGAAAATGTTTTGTTTTCTGTAGAACAAACGCTCTGTATGTCTTTTTTAAAACTGATCAATTGCTTTTTGTTTGCAGATGTTCTTAAAACAAAGTCTTTTTTACTTTTGTTTTTACTTTTGTTTTTAAATTGTTTCTAGCAACAAATACCTAAATTTCTATCTGTGAGAAACTTATTCCTTGAAAAGAAAGCCACAGTCCTTCGTTATTTCGATGATATTATTCAGTATGTCTACAAACATTGGTTTTGAAAATGTTTTGTTTTCTGTAGAACAAACGCTCTGTATGTCTTTTTTAAAACTGATCAATTCCTTTTTGTTTGCAGATGTTCTTAAAACAAAGTCTTTTTTACTTTTGTTTTTAAATGTTTTAAAAAAAACACATTAATTTCGTTTTCATTTATTTTATTTTGAGTGTATTTTTATTGTTTTATTTCTTCCTCAAATTGGCATTGCCATAGAAATAGATACAATACAAATATGTGAAGAACACGCAAATATGTAAATAACTACTCATTCACAACTTTGTTCTAAATCTTTTGAGTATACGGTAGCACATCCTTATTAATTGTATCGCGGAATTCGTCATGAACAGTATCTAGGCACTTGAGCTTATTGTGTTGAGTAAACTCATGCAGCCAGGAACGAGATTTCTTGGAAAACAGTTGGTTGGATATGTGTTTATACGACAAGATTTTACTTTGGTAGTTATGTATTTTATTGGTTTGCAAATAATAAAGAACTTGCGTAAGTTAAACTCACATTGCAACGGTCACCTGTACACGCAGGCACGATAGTCTATGTTTCCGTATATCCCATAGACTCTGCAGAGTCTGCTTGGGCTGTCAAGTTTCTGTTTCTGAACTTGGTTCCGCCACCTCTGAAGGAACATTCCAATATATTTACTGTAATGCTCTTCCGGAGAGTTTATCCCCTCACTGATGGCCGGCGGATAGTGAACACAGGAAAACGCGATTACTAGGTGAGTACGTATCCTCGGTTGGGTACAGTTAGTAGGCAGCAGCTCAAATTGTGAGGAATGTATCAAAGGAGGGGAATTCATTCGCTAGAAATACTTTGCAAAGTCTATATATCCCATCGCTCTGTATACATGGTTGCGGTTTCTCTTGGAAAGACTATAGAGTCTCTGCATGTATGCAATACACATTTACCACCCCAAGGAGACATATTTTCCTACCGTTAATCAGGGAACTGCTCTAACGTTCCAAAATAATTTGACGTAGGAGCAATCATGGACAGTAGGTGCTGGCGATTTTCGTTACGCCACATTTTTCTAGTTGCCCCGGCCCTTTGACATACTGTTTCTAAATAGCATAAAGATGATGTGATGACTAAATCCTTCAGTTGCAGGTTTCGCTGCATGTCACCCCATGTCTCAACGATGTACATAAATTGTTAAAGAGGAATGTGGTGCCTGATGCTTTGTCAACTAGTTTCTGTACCACATGACCGCTAGCAGTATCTGAAGAGTGATTGACAAATCATGGCACTTTCAATTTTTCACTTCATTAGGTGATTAGATTTTGAGCTGACGGCAGTGTTTTTGCAACCTCTGTAAATAACTTAGCAAATAAACGTTTCCCCGAATTTTCAGAAAGTTTTTCTTCTTTTCTGTCACGACATTATAGTGCACGCTACTATTGTTTTGCAAGACGAGGGCGCTTCGAAAGTGAAGTCAACTGGAGTCACCTCAAAAGTACAGCTTAAACCGTGCTCATGGTTGTTCGGTGTAATGTGTTAATACAATAACATATGTAATAGCTGGAATATGAATTGAAAATTTGTCAGTGAAAATGCTTGGAATATGCATGTCATGTATGCCACTACAAAATGCCATTGCTTAAGCCCTTTTTCTGCATAGATGAATATACATATCCTTTCCCAATTGGTCTGTTTGATTTTAAATAACGGTGATGTTACTGCTATGTTCTCTTAAGGAGTCTGAATTTTGTAGAGCCAACAAAAATGTCCAGACAAATTTTAATTTTCAAATTTCTGGAAGATCAGTGCATATGGTTCTCTTTCTGGTTTTGTCTCATGTTATTTTCCCTCTACTTTCTTTTCCCTGAAACACTAGTTGAAGAGCAGAGGTAGATGACCAGGCGATTGCCAGTACTACTCATTTTCCAGCTGTCATAATGTTTCAAGTATTACTAGTGCCGCTGTCCCACATCTTCTTTATTTGCTCACGAGCTACCCCACAAATGTCCCACTCCCACCGTTTTGTGGCTCAGTTCAATTTGAGAATCCTTTACCCTCCCCCCCCCCCCCCCACTGCCCCGACCCGACCCGACATCTGGCAGTTTCCAAAGCCTATTTTTATGTATTACCCGTTGTTATTTGTACAGGATGAGTTTGAACGTGATATTCCCACCCACAGTTCATTGACATATGATACGGTGCGGCCATGATTGATGTGATGTTGAGTCTTAAGCCTCTTAGTCTCTTGTCGACAAATTATAATCCTTACAATAAATCGTTGCAATTAAAGGGGAATGTTGGACTTAAGATGCCCCATCACGCATGCATGCCAGTCAAAGAAATAGCTTCCATGGCCATGTTAATTAAACCATCCAGTCTCACCCATCGACATGAGCAAATAGCTCCATATCCTCAGGCAAAATATTATGCATACGATGAGTTATGGAAGATAAGCCTTGGTCATTTGAAGTTTTGAAAGGTTGGGTGAATAAGTTATGATTGAAAAAACGAATATATGTACTTATGAGTAACCGATTAAAAAAAAATGTACACCATCCTCCCTTCCCTTTTTTACATAGGCCTACATGTCTAAAAGATCTGTACACAAAACGATCATTTGCTCACTTTATACCTAAATTTCTTAATTAATTGTTCCCATTAATTTAATCTTAATCGGTTATGTTTCGAAATGATATGTCTCGGACTCAACTCATGAAATGCAGATTTTTGTTAGAAAGACATAGTTTTGAAAATTTTCAAATTTTGTGACCTCTTAATTTGGGGAATCCCCCCCCCCCCCCCCCCAAATAATGCTCACGTCATGCCCACACCTATACGCGGTTTATACGACAAAACTGTAGATCCTAATATACGGTGTATATAATATCATAATATGTATAATCAAGCCAATTCTGCTCCTTCTGCGACCCTACCTATAACACGGATGCAGCTCCCGCAAACCCGTCTAGCCGTGGAAATATATTTGTGACCACTAATTCTATAACTTACGTAACTTTGTGATGAAACCGCTTCTTTGCCCTTAAGAATCTTTCTCATCAACTTTTATGATTTACGACAAAAATAAGAGGTGTGCCCAATCAAAAATCCAGGGTGTGTAATAGTAGGCCTATATCACAAATCCAGTTTTAGCCAGGTCTTAAAACGCAACCCCGAATACTACATAAAATGAGAACCCTAAAAAAAAACCCAGCATACACCAGCACATTGCAATGCATTTTGAGGCTTATGATCGCAACTTTTCGATATTATAAGTCACTCGGTGTCCATAAACTTGTTTTTTTTTTTTGTTTTTAGAAAAATATGGTTTTCATCCATAATTTGATCCATAATCTGTGCCTATGTGTAATGAAGGAACTTCAACAGTTTTTGGTTGGAAGCCTTCTCAGTCACATGTGCAGATAATCTAGAGTTGAGATTTTAGAATTTTTTTAGATTTTTTTTTTTTTGCTAATTTATTTATTTAGGCCCACTTATTTTTAGCAGACCATATTTTCGATCAATTATGATTGTTAGACCCCGGAGTTGGTGGCTATCTTGTATAGGTTCAACATTTGTTTTGCCTGTGAAACTGGGAAAAAGCTTCTTTTTTTTCATTTGAAAGAATTAATGATGAGGAAGGGCCTGGCTCAAGTAATTCTGGCAGCTGCCGTATTAATGAGTTGACATGAAAAAGTTTACAATGATTTTGAAGAATAAAAACACATAACAATCCTTGTAATTAGTATATCTAGTCAAGTTTCACCGCTAGTGGTTAGAAAAACTGTCAATATTTTTTTTTTTTTTTTTTTTTTTTTTTTGATTTTGACCCTGACTTGTAGGCCTACTGGCTTTGAGCACATGCCTGTTGAAAGTGTACCCACGCGGTCACGAATTTTCGAAATCAAAACTGAAATGTTAATTAGTCTCTCAATAATGTTCCTTTGTATGTGACACACCCTTAGTTTGACCATTTGTCATTTATATGTGAAGGAAACTCAATTGACAGGCATAAGACAACTTAAATAGATTTCACGAAACAACTCAATGTAGGCCTATACCCAGGCAAGTGAATATTTCACCGACTCAGAAAAATACCTAGAAAAAATTAGTAAGATCCGGAGGCCCTGGACCCCACGAGTTCGAACTCGTGCTTCGCACTCGTAGGGCACTTTTGGTGCACGGGTGATTGTCTTCAGTATCAGTCGGTGGAATGACATATGTTGCCCCCCCCCCCCCTTCCCAACTCCAATATGCACACGCCATGTTTATAGTCCTATGTACCAGCCTGACGACCCCTGAAAGTCGGGGACGATGATGGGCACATGTCAATTTCTGGTTGGTTGGAAAAAAGAACGGCGAAACGGCTTGTATTGAGTGCTTGATAGAAAACAATCTGTTCACCAGGAAAGAATAAATTCAGTCTTGTACTGTATATGTGTCAAATAGATTGAAGCAGTAGTTGGCCTTGAACTGATCCTGGTTATTTTCGAAGAATCACGGACAGGAACTGAACCCCGGAAATATCGTGAGCACGGCTAAAATTCATCACGATTTTCCTGTCGGAGCATGCACGCATGTAGTTTACTTAGGTAAATGAAAATTGAAATACATCACCGCCACCCAAGGCAAAGATGAGCAGTCGACGCTAGCTATCTTTGATCATCATTACATTGCATGAGATACATACTGTACAGAATTTTCAAGTTCAACAGCTGCTGGACTCTCGGGTTACTGTCAGCTTTGTCGACGGGTAGGTATCGCACTTTGAAATTTAATCTCCATCGTAAAAAAAAAATAGCAGGATAGCAGCCGTCCACCGAACTCAAAATGAATTTGATCTATTTGTTTCGAAGTTGGGATCGATCCAGGCATCAAACAGTCGACCTGCGGCAAGTCTGCGGTTTCAATTTTACACTGGTGTTACGTATGTTGGTATTACACGAGGCCTACTGTATCAATGTATTGTTCCTCAGCCCTAGCTCAAGCTAGGCTGGAAAAAAGTGGTAAGAGGAATAAAGGCCTTGTATGTGACACTTTCTGTATTCACCAGTGTGTTGTCCGAAAAGAGAAGGAATGCCACCTTTGACGTAGCCACTTCTGACTTAAGTTCCGGGCCTTAGCTGTTTCTAAATTTGAGCCAGGGAGAGTCAGGTGGCTGACGGGGAAGTGAGTACGACCTTTGGTTCCTGTACTGTAGGCCAAGGCCTATAGCATTTTTCCGTGATTAACAACACAACATCATGTAACTCTGAGTATGACAAACTTGGGGACTGTCCTGCAGTGATTTCGTCCCACAGAGGGTGGCTCACTAGTATTTGTTGTATGGACCTGTCACAGGATGGCTAAAGCTTCCAGGGAATCGCCCCCTGGATCCCGACGGGACTTTGCCCCTGGACCTCATCAAAAACGCTAGGACTGACAGCTGGACGCCCACTTACTCAGCTCTCACTCTGCACTTGATTTGCTGCTATGTGCAAAATTTTTTTCCCCACTCCTCAAATTTTTTTATTTTTATTTTGCCATCTATTTTCCCTGTCCCCCAATACTAAAATCCAAGTACTGCCACTGCTTCTACTTTGCTTCTCCCTAAACTCCAAAAGATGAATAGATGATCTCCATCAACATATGATGCCAACAATGATCAGTAATCAATTGCATGCATGCGCAATGGACATCGCCTTAATTGCGACATTGCACTTAATTATAGGCTTAGGCCCATGTGGACTTAGTTTTCACACTTGTACTTGCCTGGCATTTATGACAATTAAATCATGACCACCAGTGAGGGAACACCGATTAAATGTGTAAATGAGAAACTTGTTAATGGTGTCCAAATAAGCTTGCAGAACAGCTTGGTCAGAAGATTTAGTTGAGCTCATCATAAGCTTTATGACAACTAACTGATGACAACAAAGTGAATTTGCAAACTAAGAATTCTTTCAGTACAAGGAACTGAGAAAGTTATCAATTTATTTTTTTCTGCTAATTTCTCAGTAAGGACTTTTTAGTGTCAGTTGAACAATAGACAAGTTGACACAACGGCATCATTAGCATCCTTGTAACTACAGATTCTTACTCAGCCATGAGTGTTTGTTGTGTGTGCATTGATCCATGACATCTGATGTCAGTGAACGTGTGATCTTTACAAAAGTACTTACCAACCATTACATACAGTAGTGCTAAGTTTAAAATGTACAGTAAAACTTAATGGAATTTTTGCAAACCTGGAATCCTTCAAATCTGAACTGACCATTGAAGGATTTTTCTTGAGTTATATGTTACAAATCATACAATGTACAGTATGCTCACTAGTCAAGTAGCCATGTACATGCACAGCGACCAGAAAACTCCAACTCCCGACAATTAATTCCTTCCCTGCTGGACAACCCTTTCCCATGCAATTACTACGCACCCAGACAATAACCAACTCAGAGAATTCTCCCATGGGAGAATTCCCCCCCCCCCCACCTGCAAATCTCTGAACAGGAAGAAGGTCGCAGGTTTCAGTTTTCGGTGGGTGGTGAATGGGAATTGTCATAGTGGGAATGGTCTGGGGAAAGTTGTCCACGTGTGATGAGTCGTCTGTTGGAACCTCTCCTGGGGAGAGAAACTGCCGAAGGAGGAGTTGTCGAGGAACAGTTAAAACTTACACCAAGGTCCTACTGTACAGTAGTTCAACAAGGTTTCTATGCAGCATATTTCAGCTACAGGAAATGTTCATTTTAGGTCGAGGAGCTCAAAGTCTCAGTCCCCTTTAATTATTATTAAAATACAAATCTCTGGATGTTCTTTGAATTTACTTCTGTCATACAGTACAATATAGGTTTCATGAAGGAAGATTCAGTAGTTTTACCAACATGAGTCTGTTATGTGTGCTACGTACTCTTCACTGGTAGTAAATTTAAGAGTATATGCTACTCCTGGAGGTTGGTGACAGGGTAGAAGAGGGAGGGTTTACCCCTTTCTTTAGAAGCTTCTTGGCTGTGATGTACGTTAGAGTCCCTCACCTATCATGCTTCCATTAATAATTTCGCACTATATTCATTTTTGTTCTTACAATCTAAAGAGTGTTATCTCTAAGTCAAGGGTAGAAAGGTTTGAAATCACAAGGGGGTGCTCTCTTTGAAATGAGTTTGAAGTATTGGACTGCCACCTTGAGTCGCCCTAGAGTACTGGCAAATCTGTTATGTACTCTCAGGCAAACATCATACTGTACTAATCAAAGCCCAAGTGAATGATTCTCAGCACTGAGCACTTGCAATAATTTGTGTTTATTGGTGATGATTTACAGACAGTCCTCTAAACACTTCCCTTAATTTTAATGGAGAAACAGTTGTCTTGTGATTGCATCATGATATAGAATCTGTTCCTCCTGTAATGTTATTTGTGTACATTCAGTACAGTGTTGTACTGGGCGAGGGCTTTCCTAATTTCAGTGCACAGGAAAATAGTTGACTGCAGTATGTATGTTACAATGTCACTTCAGTGCAGTGGGTCGATCCATGAAAGCAGTTTGTGGAAACTGAGAAATTAGCCAAAGTATTCACAAAGTCGCAAACTGACAAGGAATGTGTTGATTGTGAACTATGTGTTAGTGACATAAAACTTGACATATCGTATACTGTACGTATTGAAAAAATGTAGTGCAAACTTTCTGTTGATTGTCTATAGCAGGCTTCCTCAATTAAATCTTCTGAAGCACCACATTACAAAATGTTACTGACACAATGCACCACTGATCACCGTCCTCCGGTGTCCCCCTCCCATTTTTAAAATTTTTGCATTTCAGAAGGAGCTTAGATGCAAAATGGTGCAAAGTTTGTTCAATTTTCCAGTCCAAAATTTTTCCCAAACTTTCACAATTTTTTGGTAAACCATCTTATCGAATGTGGGAACTTTGCATCAGATTAAGAAACCAACAAGGAAACATTCTCCACCCACCTAGTGGCTGAAATGACATTTAGATGATCTGGCAACCCATGAAAGATGTGGAACAAGTGTAGTTGTAGATATTGTCGTTATGTCCTGCAGGTGGTTGTGAGACAGTTGTGTTCGAAAGTTGTTTTTGATAAAGTTCATGTTGCTGAAGGAACTTTCGCAGATATAGGTGGATCCGAATATCCCCACCACTTTCAAGTACAATGATTTCAGTTCAATGCAAGCTTGAGGAACACTTTTCCAGAAATCCGCTGATGTTTTGCGACAGTGCAAAATTTTCAATTCATCATCACTTTGCAGATCGATTAGCTGAGATATTCTCCCAGTAATTTTTTGTGGCACTCCAAACCACGTTGCGCACCATAGGTGGCGCGCGTGCCCGCTATTTGGGGAAGCCTGGTCTGTAGTGATGCTGTACAGGATAACCACAAGTAATTGTCAACTGTTGACCACATCAATCTGCAATATGTAATAAGTCTGAAATTTGTAACCTCCAAATTTCTTTTTTTCTCAGTGTATGTCTGCTAAATAAATGTTGCAAGAAACTGACGTTTCGGTAATAGCGTGAAAACCGTACATTACAAAATAACTACTTTAAGAATTAAGCTTAAACTGTTAGCCTATGGACTGCCCCCACTGAGTTAATTGTTGCATATCAAGCTGGGCACCAAATACAATCCCAATGCTGTGTGTTGTCAATTACACAGGGAATCTAACTTTGTAAGACACAGCAATTTGTGACTCTTTTCTGCTGAAAATTGTAGCCATAGGTAAAAGCAGGGAGCTGTTGTTAGAAGGAGATTAGACAGAAAATTTAATTACTGCTTATTCTTTAAGACCCACCAAATTGAGCAAAGATATACTGTAAGCTGTTCAACTGGCATAAAGGTATTTCATTCCTTTAGTAGGCAATTTGCTGTTCAATATCATCCACCTAGCGACATTATTTATGTCAACTAATGCTCACTCAGAACAATGCTTTGATCCCATGTGTTTCGGCACCAGCATTTTCAGAGGAGGTGACACAAAACTCGAAGTGACTGTTTGACATACATGTGAATACATTTATCTCTGTTGTTGACAAGCGGTCGCATGCAAATGAACTGAATAGCCAGAAGTTTAATATTTTTCCAACTAAGTTGTGAGGTTTCCTGGCATTTCCTGAAATAGCCTGGTATGGATTCTTTTTCATGTTTTGACATGCAAACTAAATGTTATGCTGTCAAATGCAACATTGAGTAGCACCTAGGCACAGAAGTCATTTTCTCTTGATGACTGGCAGTGCCGTTGCAGCACAGAAATTCTAGGCTCCCAACTCACACTGTAATTGTACCAGACAACAGATAACATATTGTGTTTAGTTTCTAATCTTGTTAAAGTCCTATAGAAATTTAGCAAACGATACAAAAGACAGATTACTGTGTTAATTTGGCAGCTGTACACATGACTTCAAAGCATCGCTCATCTCCTAATAACAGCTGCCCAGTAAATTGAAGATCCTTTTACCTCCATGATATGCCATACATGTACAATCAACACTTTTCCACCATGTGTTAAACTCAGAATATTATGTTCAATGTTTCCACCTTGTCAATAGGAAATAGATATTTGCTCACTAGAGCTGAATCTGATTACAAGATGTAAGTAAACTGCTACTGTACATACACTGAGTTGACAGAGTGGTTTTTCCATAGTGCAGTATTTCATCCATTGTGGGAACCTTGTACTTTTGTCCAGTAGTCTATTGCACCTACAGTGTTGTGCAATAGCACGGTCTCGTGACTGGTGATCTGACACATGTACACAACTGTAAATTCTCTGATTGGTGCACTGGTGCATGTCTTTTTAGTATTTGTAGACAGACCCACTGTAGGTGCCCATTATTAGTTTAACTGTGAAGAAGTGAAGGAAGAACGCAGAGGAGCCTCTACAGTGAACTCTTGCCACTAGTGTATGCAACTGCATCAGTATTAATTGGACATTCAGCAAAGGACAGTACAGCTGCAGGATGTCAGAAAACCAAAGGCTATTGGGGTATGTTCTTGAAGAATTTGTTGAAGGTTTAAGTTACATACTTTGCTTTTGTTACTTCCTTTAGACTGAGATCTACATGTGTGCTTGTGTGACCGTCATAACTGTGCTTTTGTGAGGGACTGAAGTCGTGTAAAGTAGACTTCAATTAGGTTACTGTGTATGAATAACTTGTGTGAGCGTAATAGATAGTCACAGCTCATTGTCCTTCAGTTGTGTCATTAAGTATGTGTGCTTCAAGAGAGATTCACACCTACATCGTCTCATTACTTCATTCGTGTGACATGATATAATGCACATCACATTGTGCAATTAAACTTTGTACAGTATTCTAATGTGTTCCAAAACCGATCTGATTTTAAAAGTGCCATCAACTACACTCATGAGTTCTTCACACGGCAGAGGTTTACTGTGCACTGTACTTATCAGTCAGTCATATGCTGTTGATAGAAACCAAGTCATTTATCCATTGACTACTTGACATTTGCACTATGTCTTCTAACTTAAAAAAGAAAGAGAGAGGGAAAAAAAAAAAAAAACCTTTGGACCCTTTATCAATCTAATGTCTAGTGGTACTGGTAATGCCGTTCATTACGTGCAAGTCTACCAGCAGTGATTACAAATGTGGCCATCAGTTTACCTACTTGCAGGTTCTGCAACTCCTATAACAGCTGTATAGTATGTACTTTTTATACCTGTGCACTTGATAGAAATCCTAAAATATATTCTGAAACAATCTTCTTCAGTCAGAGAGATAAAACAAACAAAAAGAGGCCTGGCTGTAGAAGTAAGACCATGCAAGTTTTCTTCTCTCGTCCCCCCTTACCTGTCTTCATGCAACAAATGCACCTCCCATACTGTGACAGTGAGAAGTGAAGTACATGCAAATTTAAACTTGGTGAGTTGCAGAATTTCTGTAATCTGCCGCTGATGCATTACTGTACTGTGGCTCCACTCTCGTAGTTCTACCTTTCTAATGGTCATGTGCACCGCGTGTTTTGTCAGTTGGGTTACATGTGCTCTTCCCAAATGCTTGACAAAAGTGGCTTGAGAAAAGTGGTTGATACCTAAACAAAGTGCAGAACTTGTTAGGTGAGTGGGCAAGCTTTCACCCAGACTAAATTTACTACATACATAATTGTGACAATTCGCCTGGATTCGCCTGGATAATTGGGTAATTATGAATGTCAGATCAGCATTGTGCAGCTTGGTCAGGGTGGTACTGTGAAGGCATGGGTGTGTATGGGTAGAGAGATCCAATCATTGGACAACCATAGCGGGTGGATCTTGTATACTGAGACTTCCGTTGTAGTAGTCAAGAGGGAAAAGAAAGAAATGTCAGAATAGGGCCCCCTCTCCCCCCCCCCCCCCAAAAAAAATAAATTAATTAAAAAACTCAGAAAGCTGATCTCACACATTTGGAAATTCTTTCAACATTTCAGTAGTATGTCAATATAGTGTGCTCATGGAAATTACTCAGTTCAGAATTATGTATGGACATACAAGTACTTTTTCAGATGCAGTACTTTTCTAACAGTGGAAAGCTGGGACAGACACAGACTTTTTTTTTAGGGGGGTGGTAGATTCACCCATTGTGAGAGAGTTTCTCCATATGATAGAACATGATGCTCTTAAATCTTAACAGGCTGTTCAAGTTTATGTCACAACTATGATGAGGGAGAGCTACACTCAGGTGCAATGGAGTACAATATGAAAGGCACAATTTGTCAATTTTTAATTTTGAAACAAAACCAGATGAAATAAACAATTACCCAATACTGTATTAAACACAGTCACATTACAATAAGGTATCATTCCCAAGGTCACCAAAACATGGCATCATGCACTTCATTTGTCTTAGGATAAGTCCATAGGATGCTAGGGGGTAACTATTGAGATAACATTGTAGGAAATATCCATATAACAAGGTTTATTTAATAAGTGTGGGTTGAATTGTCAGATATGGTCCACCTTAGTATGTGTAACTTGTAGTCTTGGATTTTTTTTTTTGGGGGGGGGAGGGGTAGGTGTCCATGGCATCTCCTCTGGATTTGCCACATAAACATGATATGTAAATTGTACTTTGTAATATTACTGTATACAGTATATGTAATGTTGTTTTGTTCTTTCTTCCTTGGTGAGTGCTCTACTTGGCAAGCATTCTTGGGTTATTTAGAGTGCGTCCTTTCTCATTTTCTTTGTACGTGTATCAGTTTGTTATTGTAATTTGTCTTGTGTTTGAATTTAAGAAAAAAACAAGTGAAATGAAATTTGACATGCAGGTGCAGTACAGTATGTATGAAGATGTGTGTGTACATGACGTTCTGGGAACAAAACAGTAAGACTCCAATATAACATAGGATATGAAGGAAAGCCGTGTATCTGGAAATTAATGCTGTGCAACAAATTTCCTAATAATGCAGTTCTGTAATAGTAAATGAAAGTTTAAAAGATTGTCATTACCAACAACTTCATTGTTTCAATTATTAAACATTACGGTTCTCTGGAAGTCTCCATACTATCGAATGATGTAGCTCCTGTTGTCTTGTCCAGAAGTATGCAACTGTCACAGCACACGCTACCCCATAAAAAGTCTGCTTACAAAAAGAAAGTGATTTTAAAACAGCTGAGTAAAAGAAAATCTGTAGAAGTGAGTGGATTTCTGACATTTGACATCAGTGTATTAGGCTGTAAAAGAATTTTTGCTGCTTCACAGTACATCAAGGTTGCATCATCACACAGTACTTGTAATGGAGTATACATACAGTACGTATAGCATGCATGTGAAATAGCATCATGTGCATAAGTAGTGTTAACACCATGGATGTATCATACATATTCTTGATTGAGATGATTTCATGTTTTAAAGTCTTTCAGTACTTGAACATAATTGCACACTAGACACATGATGTCTGCTGGTGTGTCTTACAGTACTGTAGGGACAGGTTGCATTACTGTATGTTGAGTTTGTGCTCTTGTAATTTAGTGTTTTGAAACAAGTTCATACTAGTATGACTTTGACTGGACAAGGTTTGCACTTAGCTGAGAAATTGGACATTTATTTTTTCCCCAAATGAGAAATTTCCTCTCACCAACAGTTTTGGGTTTTATTGATCAAAAAAAAAAAAAATCAGTATATGCTTTTGTTTAACTTGTTGTATCACGTTTCTAAGTTGCTTTGATGCAAATGTTAGTTGTATGTGTATAAAGTATTTTGTGTTAGAGATAACAGTGTGGATCAAAATGTCATTTTATTGTAATATTTTGATTGGACAGATTATATGCTTTTAATGTCATGATGGGTAAACATATTGGACGCTATATTCATTATTATCATGCATAAATCTTAAACCTGAGGTTTGAACAATGTTGTACATAGAACATTGCAGTGTACAACTTAAATAGCCTCATACATTTATTTACTCTCATGCACCTGCAATTTACCAGCAGCATAGCTCTTAAGAACCTTGCATTGTACATTTTAAGTGTGTTTGTAGAATAACTGCGAGTTCTTTGATAGTTGTCAAATGTTTGTCACTGTAGCCAGTATTTAGACGATACAGCAAACCTCTGAAAACCAACAAAGTCAGCCAGTGACTTTAGTTGACTCTATGTGATGACCAGAAATAAAATTTGAAGTATCAGTAAGTCTGGATTAATATATATATACAGTCTACATAGGCTTAATTGCAGCTGATGAAATATTAATAATTTACATTCTACTGTACAGTACGTAAAATATGGTATTGTCTTGCAAATTACTAGATTGTTTCAGATGATACTATTTTGACCAATGTGTCATTTGTCCTTGTTTGAATCAATTCGGGTCTGTCAGTATGATATTTTGGCATGAATGCCTATGTAGTACATATTTTATTTAGTCAGTTCCTTGTCTAGAGCTGCATTTAGTGGTACTGTATATATTTACAATGCTAGTAAAGTGACAGCATAATCTTTGACACTACCTGTAACAAAGGTAATTTCCATTTAAAGGTAAGCTTGTCATGCAGACAATATACCATTAGCCTTTGGAGCCTACTGTCTGAAAAAAGATTTTCCTCGTTGACTGCTGCACATGGGTATCGAATATAAAGTCTGCACAACTGTGACTCCAGGAGTGCACTGTTTTTAATGTACTGGAAATTGAATCCATTTATCCCGCTTAACCCGAAGGATAGTTGCACCATATATAATAAACTGCATCTTTACACCATTACCAGCACTGTGGGAAAAATTATGGCCTGTCTGTGTGGAGTACTGTAGTTCATAGAGACAAGATACAGTATGTTCCTGTGTTAAGGACTGCCTACTTTGTTTATTTGTTCGTAGGGATCAACCAAACAGAATGTATCAAGCTGAAGGAGGCGGAGGTTACCCGCAAGGTGGCGGAGGCTATCCACAGGGCGGTGGAGGTTATTCACAAGGTGGTGGTTATCCACCAGGTGGCGGTGGAGGTTACCCACAAGGTGGTGTTGGAGGTTACCCACAGGGGAATACTTTGGGGTATCAGCAAGGTGGTTATCCTCAACCTCCAGCATCAGGATACCCCCAAGCTCAGCCACAGGTGAGATGAAAAAGCCTACCCTGTAACACATGCTGTACATTAATGTAAACATTGTTCCTCATAACCTGAGGTAAATCTGTTGTAAAGAAAGTTAACTGGAGTCTTTCAAAACCCAAGAATTTTGCAATTTGTCATTGAGTATTAATTGCAGTCATTAGAATCCTTTTGCAACATGAAATAAAAATGCCCCTACACTAGGTCAATTGCATTTGGTTTTGCAAATTAATCATTCAACATCTATGATGGAATGGGAGGTCTCTTATTGTTTAGTACTACCAACGGTATTGTGTTAACGTTAATTGGAAATTCTTGTGTTGTAGGACTGCACAGTGACTGATAGCCTTTTAATTTGATGTGTTTTTTGTCAATTTGAATTCACCAGCCAACAGGGTACCCAGCTGGTCCACCAGCAGCCCCAGGTGGTCCCGTCGGTGGAGATGGGCCAGCAGAGCCAGCATATAAGGGGGACGTCCCCGATGAGGATGTAGAAGTGGACCCAAACAATGCTCCGGTGAGCTTTATAAGTTTGCAAACATGCTTACTGTTCTCCAATTGTGAATTCAACTTGGAACTGGTATTGCATCGTTATATGCCAGAAATATGGATGGCCAGGGCTAGTCTCACAATATCCAATGTCAGTCATGTACATCCAGTCTGCGTTCATTCTACCATCTGCAGTCTGTGTAGAAGTGTGTGTATAATTCTCGGAACAAAACTTCTCATGTTTAGGCAAATAACTAAATGCACAATGTAAGATAAAAGTAACAGACACTGTATACAACAATCAGACAAAAAACAAGAAGTATTGGGATGAATTCACATAAAGAGAAGGCAAAGAAAAAAATATGTCAGAGACCTTCAAATTCTGTCTTGACATGCAGTAAAGTGTCCAAACAAAAAACAATGTTTTACTAAATAATCTGTCTGGTTTCCTAGATGCATTTATTGTAAACAACTGGCTACTATTTACTCCATGCTTTCACTCAAGTACTTGCACACTTCAGTTTGTGCAGCAGTTCACCCCAAGATTTGGTGCATTACTATGCATCCCAACATATGGTGTGGTGCACCCCAACCTATGATGTGGCACTACCAGGCATAAAGTATGGTGCAGTGCACCTAATATGCGGTGCAGCACACTCCAAAATTATCGTACAACCCTTAAATCAAGGCATGTTGCAAGCATGCTATGTATGGGCAATCATTGCTAAACATGTAACGCATGTTTTTTTGAGCGTCCAAAGACATCACACCGTGGTGATGATGGTATTAGACACTTTGCCGGTGTTTGATTCTTGTGTGCACTGCCAGCTTGTCAACTAAATTGCTTTGCAGTGTAACTAGGTATGAAACATTGTTGCAATCAATTTTTTGTATCATCCATCTCAAACTGAAATGTAGAGAGTTATAAATTTGCAAAATCACATTAACTTGACTGATATTGTTAGAGGCAATGAAACAACTACAATAAAACTTGCTGGTTTATTATCATACTGCATTAAGAATTGAACAAGATGTTTTCTTTTTTTTTTGTTCTTGAAGCAACTTACCACTATCTGTTTATCTCTCTGCATGATGCATCAACATTCAAAATTAGGGGTGCTCCAGATTTCCGGTACGGTTGGACTCACAGGCTGGATAGTGAAATAAAATCTGGTTCTGGCCAGATATCTGTCAAAGTCCAGCCGGATTTTTTCCAGGATTTTGTTGCAATTTTCAGATGTTGGTTGGAAATGTCACAGCATAGATCTCTCAAAGAAGTAAAAGACAGAATATGAACTTTATGGAACAACAACAACTGTGTAGAACACAATGTAACATTCTGACCATTTAAGTGACTTGTTATAGTAATGAAATAAATTGACTTTAGAATACTTCATACTACTAAGTGCCTTTTCTTCCATATGTGTGTCAATTTTCCTTGTAGGATGTAATACAACTTCATTTTTAAGTATGTCAGCATTACAGGTTAATCCTGCAAGATACAAAGCAATCTTATTATCTCACATAATGCATAAGCTACTTAAATAAATGTGATGTATCCCATTAGTAATTTATATAAATTTAGATAAAATAAAATTGCTTATATTTCATGGCAAACATTTCACTTGTTAGATAATTTATATTCAGAGCTAACATGCATGATTTAGTACGGACTTGGCTGAGGTCAAATAAAAGGCCACTATTTGAAGGGACTCACACTTGGCCAAGACTCCAACTTCACTCACCGCAGATAGAGTTTTCAGAGGGAAAGAAGCACTGGGTAGGGGGTTAAAGCTTTCAATAGGGGGTAGGGTTATAATTTTTGCAGAGGAGAGTAGAGTGAGCTTAAAATTCTTATTTTGGTACAAACAGTGGGCAGTGATTTCAGAGACAGACCTGTGTGGTTGCCCGACACCATAGAGTAGATACGCCCTGAGGTTGGTTCGAGGGACTCAACTACAGTAAACCATGTTTAATTCAACACAGCTTTTAAAAGATTTCAGTAAAGGGCATCTACATAAGAAGTTATGTCAATTAGCAGTGACAGTTTGGAACATCTATAGAATGGCTGCAAAATGTACAGCAAATTTCCTCAACTTTCTAACCATAAGTGATGTTATGATTGTCAGCACACAACAGGAATGGTTAAGTTGAACTTGCTAAAGTCAATAGTGAAAGAGTTAGTTGCACAATAATTTTCCAAGCAAGATTTTTCATGTTCGTAGTCCTTTTGTCCTGTGCATCATAAAAGTGTTGCATTTGGAAATATAGAAACAGTGTAACAATTCTAATTTTCAAAACAAGAATTGTAAAAATCCATGCCGATTCAAGCTTTTGTCTCTTTATTGATTCAAAGGCCGGGAGTGATCCATCATCGACAGCACCTCCTGCCTCTGCCTTTGAAGTTATTCCTGGCTACAATCAGATGGATGCTGCTTTGCCACCACCTTCCTATGAAAATGCAATGAGCAGCCAACCACCCCAGAGAGCAGAGCTACCACCGTGAGTAACATTTGTTTTGCTGAAACTGCCCTTGTGTTTTATTTTTATTCTTTTTCATTCTCATCTGTTTCTTCTATCTTACCCTTCTTCCTCCTCCTGTTCCTCCTCTTCATCTATTTTATCGTTCATCGCCTTTGCTCATATTCGTTCTCATCTTCTTGCTCATGTCGCCATTTCTTCCTCCTCCCTTCCATTTTTTCCCTGTTTAGCCCCTCCCTCTTTGTTTCTCATCTACCACAATCACTAAACCAGTTGTCCATCTCTGTAGTCTTTACTCTTATCACTCACAGCGCTCCTTCTGTTAATGACGATCAGGCCAGAGAGGCACTTTTGGACTTTGTCTCACAGCACTGCTGCTACGGAAAAGGAGCTGCCAATAACATGGACATTAAAGATATTGTCCAATCTTCTGCCTTTCATGTAAGTGGGAGAGGACGATGTTTTTCCTCTTTTTTTTTTTTTTTCGATGCGATCCTTTTATCGATTTGCAAAACCACATGATGGTTGTTGAAAATGTAATGACTTTCAATGCTGCCTGGATCATTTACATTGTGTCACAGTGTTTCAATTAAGTACCTCATTGCAAAAAGTGAAGTCACAATGTTTCCCTTTCTTGTAACATCAAAATAACAAGAAGAGTGTCATCCGCTTGTAGGCAGGTGAGTTGTATCAACTATCACAATATTGGACCGGACAAACGCTATCTGTGGATATCATCTTTCCTCAAAATTCAGTGTTTGCCAAACCAGGCTTTGCATTTGAGTTAGTACTGCCTTTACCATAAGAAAGTGAAAGGAAAGGAATTGTGGGGGACAGTAAGGGAAACTGTGCTGGTCTTCCCCATGTGCAGTGACTTTTTCATAGTGTGTAATGAAAGTGAAAGCATATTTCATTATTGGAATTTGTTTCATTGTAAAAACAATTTGTTATGACAGTTTCTACAGGCTAGTCACTAATCGCCTCGTGGTGGGTCTGCATGCAAAATCTCATGGAGTGTTGAAATGAAATGATTGTTAAAATGCATTCACACATTGAAAGGAATATCAGTCATTTGAATTAACTTTTTAACAAGTTTTACGAAGCAATTTATAACAAATGTTAAACTGTCAAAGCAAAGGATCCCACTGGCTTCTTTTTTTAAAGAGACAAGAATAATTAAGCTTGCACTCAGTACCTATTTACCTTTACAGTACAAATTGGAAACTTTCACTGAGAAGAGAGTGACTAAATATGCCGCAGAACCATACAGAGGTATTTCAGATCAACCTTTCGTCATCATTTTTCCTTTGTTGAAGATATTTCGCTATGGTTTGGACGTTAGTTGAACCATTGTCTGCATTCGTCATTTTCACGAGTCTGCTCAGTTACCAATACGTGATGAAAGTTTATCTCATTCAATTTAATGCAGAACCCCCTCTCCCTAGCTCCTTCACCAAATGCCATATTTGCATAAAAACAATCCATTCTGAGTCAAAAACATTAACAAATATAAAAGTCAAGATTATGCTCCTCATTTTGGCAAAGTCATGTTGTTTTTTATGACGCTCCGGTCTGGCACAAGTAATGGGCTATTACATAAAAAATTACAGTGCTCACTGATTGTGTCATTGTCACGTTTGAAGCAAGATGTCCAGTGGCAGGAAGGTCCACTTGTCAGGTTAATTTGATTTGATCTGTAGAATGTTTGACTCAAAACACAAGAGGATGCTGCAACAATGATACAGTTTTCTAAATGTATGACTGTCTAATGTGTAATTCAGATATGCATACCAATGAGGTAGGGACATTGGAGTGTGTTCCTGGTATTAAAGTCAACTCTAATGGTTAGCCCATCCCTGCGTTCTTGGCCTGTCAAAATATTTCTTTGCAACATATAGAAAAAGAAACGTCAAGTGAATTATGTAGAAGATGGACACTAGTCACACTGCTTTAACAGACTGGATGTTGCCTGCAATGTTCTCGTAATGTGCAGATTCACATACCCACGAGGAGAGCTAGAGCTGTAGACCTCGAGGCAGACAATCAGACCTCCAGAAATCCTTGTATTAAGATTAGATAATATTTGTGCTCTGACTATATGACATTGATTTGTTTACATGAGTACTTCATTTACATGCGTCTAAAGCATGATTTTAGCTTTAAGTTTCAGACTCAACAAAACCAAATCATGGACACAATTGAAACTTCATCTGTTCATTCTGTTCATATGACTTTCTCCCTTGAAAACTTTCCAAAGATAAACTAAAAATGCTGTACAAGCATTTCTGTATACAACACCAAAATGAATTTACTCTGTTTCACTTTCGCACAATTTCTTGCTAACCTCTTACCATTTTACAGAGGGAATACTAACATGACATAGTAAGTTACATGAGAAAGCACTTATACAAGGAATTCATCAGAAACTCAGCGTGCAGGAGGGATCAGTCGTTTCCTTAAATCTGAAATATATGCACTCCTGAGTACACAGTAACAGAGCTTGCAGAAAGTAAACTATAAAACACACAGTGAAGTTGAGCACACAGTTCTACACAGCATTTCTTTGGAGCACACAGCTTATTAAAATACTTTTCTACAGTGCACGCAACTCATTATGAACCTTGAGCGCTTTCGTTGACGCAGACAGCTACCAACAACTGAGGCTGGACACGAGCATGAGTATAGCATTAAGGCATGCTTGTTGCCCAAGCCTTTCTGCCTTAGTCTTTTTCCACATCTTGGCGGAAGGCTTGCAACTCACACTCATGTGTTTTACTTCCTCTATCTCTGGAAATTGCATCCTACATAATAATAACTCTAATACATTTAAGAATGAAGATGTAGTATGTTGGCCACTACCACAACACATATTGGCTACTACCACAACACATATTTAGTGTATTCTTATACAGTTCAGTTCAGTTCACTGGAGGTAATGTGCAACACCCAAAGAAGAAAAGAGTTAATGTGACAAGAGGACGGACCTTGTTTTCCACATTTCTTCCATTTCATTTTTTTTTTCTCCACCTCATATTGCATTCTCAGCTTCTGTTGTGTCTTATGCTATCCTAGTAAGTTTAACTTTCTTGGTAGGTTTCTACTTAAACTTCTCAAGCTATCAGTAATTCACTTGGAAAATTTGTCAAGTCAGGTCACCCTTGCAGCCTGGAGTACAGCTGTGCTCATTCACAGTGCTGGTTTCTGTTACAGGGCAAATGATCGATAGTGCCGCCAATGGACCGGCCCCTGGTCCCTGGGACATCGCCATAAACGTACCGGGCCTTTTTCAGCAGAGCAAAGCGGAGGTGGAGGTACCACACACTGCATCAATCAAGGTCAGTGTTTGCTCAGCCATATTGCTGACTGAGTGTGCGAGTGAATTGCGTATTTCGTCTGTGAGATACGACAAGCAAAGCCACTTGCTTTATCATTACTCCATACATCCTTCTTTGTTCTGTTGCAAAGACAACGTAATTCTGCTCGTCCTTCAAAGCTTTTTATCTGAAATGCTTACTAATGGGAGACCTGTTAGGCCCTCAATTTATCCACAGATTAAATTCTTTTTCACATTCTGTCATCCCCTCCACCAGCCGTGTCATGACTGTCATGGTGCAGGTTTTCGCCGTTGCGGGGTATGTCTTGGAAGAGGACGGGTGAGCATTTCCCAATTTGGTTGTTTGTTTCTTTCTTTCTTTTTTGATTGTTGTTTGTTTGTGGGTGGGTGGGTGGTAGAAATTCTAACTTAATCACCTTAATGAGAAAATACTTCTGTTGGTTTCTAAATGTAGTTCCATCATAAATGAAAGCCTGTTGGATTTTACTAAATATGGCATTTGACCATGAGGCAGTTGTTCCTCTTTGGGACTTTTTTGTGCATAAATACTTTCAGTTACAGTTCTGTTATCTGACATGGATGGCACATTGTGTACATGCATAAAGTTGAGGACTGATTGTGATGCAGCATCAGGTGTTGGTGAAAGTTTGTAATGCAATGAAGATAGTAAAGTCAGAGGGGTATCGGTGAGACAGCAGTACCTAGGTCAGATAGACAGTTATAATGTACCTGAGGTGATACTAAAACTACAAGATGGAATATGGTTCACCAGTGAGGCACCAGCTAGAGTGGAATTTGTGCAATGCTTTACCAGCAAAATGGAAAGTTAAGATGGTGACTTAGAGGTCATTACCACCCAGGATGTAAAGAAGACTACACTGTAATAGGAGATGCTAAAATGAGCAATGGTTTTCAAAAAAAAAAAGTTGAGATTTAAGGTGTACTAATGAGCTAGTGGACAGGGGGCTCTGCTCTAACTTAAGAGATACTAGAAATGCAAAGGTTACAAGTAGATAGGAAAAGAGTTACCACTTGGAATGAAAAGAGAGACTATTCTGTGTGTCAGTTTACAAAGTACAGAAAAATGGTTATCAACAGGGACAGTAACTTTTTTTTTTCCCAAAACCTGGAAATACTATCAATGTGGGAATCACCATGTCAGCATAATCATCAGAAACAATTTGACCCTTTTAAACATCTGCATCTTTTGGTGCTTGTCCATATGTCCCTGGACTTATCTGATCTACCAATCATCAATATTAATCATCAATTTCTAGACCAGATGTCACTTTTGTCATGGATCTGGAAGAGTTCAAGACTTTGGGCATCATCATATGGACCATCACCATCATCATGGTGGTGGTGGTAGACATGGTTCTCACCACCACCACCACCACCATCATCATCATCATGGGCCAAACTACAGACCCTGCACATCCTGCATGGGACTTGGCCGTAACAGGTATGGCAGCTGTTGGACTGGAGTTGAGGCAGTGGTTGGTAAGAATTGAGATTCATAGTTGAAGTTCTTTTTTTTCTCTCATGTCAGCAGTTGGTGATCAGGGTGGTCAGCAGCCCATTTTGATTTTCAGCTAATTTGCTTGAACTAGCAAATGTAACCCACCCCACTCCCTGTGGAGTCTGTCCCATTTCCTCGACCTTAATTTTTTACCATGTATATATTTGTGTTGCATGTCTGTATAAGTGGCACGTTTATGATTTCAGTGCATTTTGTTACTTGAGGATATCCAGGCTTAAAATTAGATTCACTTGATTCTTTGTGAGCATAGCTCATGGTCGAACTATATGCTGCGTGCTGTAAGTTTTGACTTTTATACTCAGGTTTAATATTGATTTTATATGCTGTTGACAATTTTAGTGCCTGCCAGAAACCGGGAGTTTGGACTCCGTGCCGGTCGGCGAGGGCTGGTGTCATGATAGAAATGTCCCGCGCTCCTGACCGGGGATGTGACTGCCCTGTTGATGATGTAGTCAGCCACCATTTGTGGCAGATAGCAAGCTATATATTGTGGTCACATAAAACAGACTTTCAAAGAGGAGTAGAATATTGTAACAAAAGAGTCACAATCCTTTGTTTACCTTAAGGTGTTTCTCCTGCGGTGGGCTCGGTCAGAAGAGATGCACTACCTGTGAGGGAACTTCAAACTTGAAGACTTACATCAAACTTGTTGTCACGTGGTAGGTGCCCACACATGCAATACTTTGAAGCATTCAGCAGATTGTCAAGTTGTGATTTAAGTTTGTGTCAGGAAAATCAGATTTTGTTATGTTTTGATTTGTTTGTCTTGATAGGAGGTAGCCTCTTTATGAATCTCTTACACATTAATGGTCCTCTTTCAGAATAATTTTGACCATCACTGAACTGGTGCTCAGATTCTTCAACAAACTTCTCACAGAAAGAAACTTTTCACATACCTTACTATGTAGCAGATAGGTTTATTTTTTTTTCATCTTTATCAAAGAAAATCAGTAACTCTTGATACAAATTATAAATCTGCCATACCTTCCAACATTATCATATGTTGCATTTCAACTTAATTGGTATTCTGCCGAAACAAACATGGGAAACAAAAGTATTGAATCCTGCGTTAGGTCAGTTTTCACTGCTGTATATATTTGTAAAGGATGTTGAGTCACTTGTACGCAGGAGTTGACATGTTAATGAAATGTCTCAGAGATTTTGGCAATCAACTTTCTGAGTAACTTTGTTTAACAATAAATGAAAAGAGATGAAACTTGGCTATAGTCAGCTTGGCAAGTGAATAGTTAAAGAGAAATTGTTCTTTCCCTTTTTGCTGTGATTGTAGTAGAGAACAAGAAAAAAATTCACTGAAATATGGTGCAGTTTGACAAAAGATACATTCCAGTTTCATTGTCTTGGATATTGCAGTTTCTCAGATGGTGTGGAGTCACAATTAAGTATTCAACCATACTGAAGGAGGGTTTTAAATTTGATCAGTCATAGCAATCACTGTCAGGGTGTTTGAAAGAGAAAAGGATGTTTGGAAAATTTGTGGGGAAAAGGAATTTGTAACTGTTTCATATTTTTCCTCCATTTGATGTCACATTTTCATCATTTATAGTGTTTTGGGGGTGAAAGTTACCTGTTATGAAGATGAGAGATTTTTGCATTGTGACCGGAATGACCTCCAAAACTTAAAGGGGATAATTGATTTGATATCAGTGAAAGTAGTGATGATTTTGAAGGGTATAAAGACATGACAATACTTACAATGAGCATCCTTAGCTACGTACCACAAACAAAAGTTATCAGAACTGTCAAACTTTTCGAATTTTTCACCGTTACTTGTTTTGGTTGTGTGCCTTTGAATAAAGCACCAATATGAAAACTGTCTTGTCACGAATTTTCCAAAACCAAATAAAAACGTTGATTACTCACCTATTAATGTTCCATTTTATGTGAAACATTGGGATCATCTTAGTTTTACCATTTGCCATTATTTTGTGAAGAAAATTTGACAGGCTTAAAAAAATTAAATGAATTTCACAACACAACTCAATGAGCCTCTTTGAGAAAAAAATGGAAAAATGAGGTAGCATTTTGGTGAAAAATACAAAAAGTGTGAACATTTTGGATGGGATGTGGAGCAGGAAGCACATGCACAGCTTCAATCACACGAAATGTTTTCACAACCCAGCCAATATGATGAAGTCCTCTGTGAATGAATCATCTCTCCGGTTACTATCAGATGCTGAAGAGGTCTATCGCAATCGTAGCCAGGAGCCTGGTAGACGATGAATGTATTGAGGAAGTTCTCAGTGGGATTTTATTTGAATATTGGTGTCATTTTAAATATCTTTCAGGACCACCCATGCGGAAGACAGCATCGTCGAGAGGACTGGCCTACCGGATGAACTCATAAGAGGCGTCTCTGGACAAGTTGCTTTTGAAGAACAGTCGCAACTCGTAAGATGAACGTCCCAATCGGCATAATTATCGTTGTTTTTTTGAATTAGAACTAGGTCAGTGTTACAAATTCCAGCACAAGAAAGTTGTCAAAACTGGATCTCGATCTTCTCTTGTCATTCAGAGAGACATAAGGTGTGCAGATGTAGAGGATAAATTCAGTTTATCAAAACTTGTTATCGCTTTTCTCTCTCCTTGATGTAAACCTTCCCAAAAGATTTGCAATCCGTACACCATTTTTATGGATCTTATTCACCTTTGTAATGTTGCCTGAATGTCTTTTTTTTTTTTAACTTTGTGGTAACTGCTGATAGAAACCATTCAGCAGTGCATAATGATTTAAATTCTACAACCTTCTTCATCTTTTAATTGATTTTGACCAGCAATTGAATACAGTTCACAACCTCAATGTGTAGAAAACACATTTGCCCCAAAAACATGTTCTTCAGGATATTGCTCCGCTCCCTCCGCCCCACCCTCACCTCCCCCTAGTCTCAGAGAGTCTTAGCTCATGTAGCAAAGGGACAAATGTGGATAAACCTCATCAAAGGTTTCAGAAACCTCTCATCTATGTGTGTTTGACCTAGTAAGGAAGCTTGAAAAGTAGTGTATCTCTACTGCATGATATGCAGTTAATTTTCAACTGAACCACTTATTGCTTTCAGAGGAGGTATGTTGGTTTGGAGTTTATCCAGTTCCTTTGTTCTTCAGGATGGTTTTGACATTGTTTGAGGTTCATGGTTGTTGGGACTCTATCACCAGTTCTGATGTGTACTCTAATTCTTTGGCAGGTGTGGCCGGTGGGTCACTTCCAGGATCAGGCCATCAACAGTGCTTCTCGACAGTTGGTAGAAAAACACAGGAATAGTTTCCAACTTGAGAGGATTCTGATGCAGGTAATGATTACATTTAATGCTATTTTTGTTTCAATCAACTTATGTCATGTTATGTTTGTTTTCTTTGCAATGTGCAGGCTCTCAAGTCACTCCTCGTCCTACAGTACCTTTTCCTACTTTTTGGATCTTCGACCCACTTCTGCTAATTTTTCTCACAGATCATACATTTTCTTACTCTGTGCTAGTATTTGACTTGGCAAAACTCAAAGAAAAATTAAGAAAGAAGAGCAATTGTGTTTGATGTTCTCCACATAGTACATTATTTTCAAATGTAATGAAGGGAGAGGGACATGGGATGGTTGCCAAGTTTGTGAATATGGAACAATTGGACATAACATTGTCTTTGCTGATGGCATATTGATTCAAACTACTCCAGTGTAAAACCTGGATGGAATAATCCACATTTTCTCCTATTTTATTGTGAATTATCATCCTATATTTATCCTGCCTTTTTGCATGGGTCCACTGAAAGAGCCTGAATATATACATTACTTTGTATAATCCACAAATTCAGTCTTCAATTTCACTAATGAAACAAGCTTTGTTTTTCTTCCATAGCCATTGCCATGGTGATAAAATGAGCAATGGATCTTTGACATTTTGATCATTCCATGAAGCTGGGGCACAAAGTGTGACATAGATGTCAAAAGTTTTCAAGTAAGGTATACCACAGTTCAGATGAAAAGGATAGGTGGTCATAACTGCTGATTTAAAAAACATATAAGATCTATTATCCACAGCTGACATCAGAAGGAGCGAAGTCAGTAGCTATCAGTGCTATGTATATGAAAACTCAGATGTAACACTGACCCCGTGTGACGACTGAATTATAGCTGCCATATAGCCCATAAAGAAATCGTTGTCAATGATTTTTCTATGCATTTCTGAGGAGCCTGTAAATGCAATACTAGTCATACTAGTTTCACAACTTACAGTACTACTCGCTTCAATCGTTTCTGCACTTTGACTGAAATTCTCACTTTTGGGTGAGTCTTTCTGTCAGTGTCTTTTTAACCATGTTGCAGTGGAAACTGCAAGTGTCAATTGCAATATGCAAAAAGCATAGCTACGTTACCCAAGCATGCCGATGTTATTTGTAGCTAAAGGTAAGAGTTTTAGTCTCACACAATAAGCAATCGATATTATTACATTGGTGAAAGGTGCAGATGTGACATGGACACCACAGTCAACCAACATTCTTTCTGATACCAACTATGTGACAAAGTCCTGGAAATTGTATAAATTCACTTAAAAGTGATTACTTCAAACATGAACTTGCAGTTTTTGTTACTAAGGTCTTTCAACTCAGTGTGTGGGAAGTTTACATCGTCACAATCAACAATCAGTGAGTTTGTACTGTCAGTATCCATGTTCTCCCCATAAATACTAATAATGACACAACCTGTACATTTAAAAATATGTAATTCTGTTTGGTTTTCATATCATTAAAGCATTATAACAATTGTAGGTAGCAGTAATACTGATTTGGGAACATATTTTAGCAGTCACAAAAGCTCAAAATTTCAAGCATCCTTTTTCAAATCTGCTTCACTGAAGACATGACAATCATGCCCCATTATGCCATTTCTGTATTATACTTCTCGTGAACCACAAGCATTGAAGGCTATACTCAACTATACTAGGCAAATAGATACAGCAACTAGGCCAAATACTATTTTAACTACATATCATGCAGTGTTGGCATGGCCATATTAATGGAGTAATGTTATGCAGTTAGTTGAAAAGACTAACTGGCCTACTCAGATACAAGATAGACCTTGTGGACTCTCGGCTTGATGGGGGTAAGATAATTGCCATTCCTTCCTTTACATGGAATTTTTTTTCCCCATCCTTTTGCTTTGTTCCTAACAGTTACTTAATGCTTTTGAATATTCATCACACTTCTTTGTTGTTTTGAGGAACCTCCTGTTGTAGTTTGAGTGATTATGTTAAATCAGGTTTTAAAGGAGTGTGGATGTAACAAAATTGCAGCTGTCACCAAACATAGTTTTTGTGGCTGCTGTCAATATATTTCAAACACATGAAGTGATGCAAACCTGGCATATCATTAGAAGTTACAGTCTGATCTTTATTATTGCTTCATTGAAACAGCTGACAAGTTGAATCTCTCTGGCACGAAGTAGCCTAAATTCGTACAGTTGGATGTAACTGTTGTTGCCTTGAAGTGGACACCACTAGTTCCATCTGAGTGCATAGCCTTACACTCTTGATCTCAGGAAGATGTCAAGTTTAGTTCTGGAATGTGGTAGCAAGCACTTGTAGTAAGGTCAACTGAAGCCAAAACGGTATGGTTGAGATGGCACTACATTTGTTATCTCTTTGAGAGCGGGAACGGCAATATGAGCTATAAATAATGTCAGAAAAAAGACAAAGCAATGGCGCTTGACATGACCACATTAGCTCCCACCATACATTCAATTCTCATAGCTTTACTTCATCACAGTAACTGACAAACATTACTGACACATATTTTGACATAAAAACACAAACAACATCATTGAATGTGCTTCAAGGACATTTGTTCAGGCAGTTTAAAGTGGTAGCCGTCTCAAAAATGGTAATGTGCCCCAGCTTCATGGAATGACCCATATGTAGTTTCTGATCCGTCTTTTATCCAATCCACAACACTCTGTCGCTTGGTGAGAGAGCCATTTTATCTTCACATGCATTCATTACAATAAATTTCCAAGACTTAGCAAGAGCTCACTGCTCATTTTAATGCTGTCGTTTTCTCCGTCTGAATTTTCTCCCCTTGCAGCGCCATAAAATCACCATCGTTCCAGTCGGAGAGGTCCATTGCACTTGGAACGACAAGGCCTTCAATTACTATGTCTACGGATTTGAAAACAAGGTCCATGCACCGGACTACCCAACCAAGTGTTGTTGCACCATCTTGTAAATGGCAACGCTACGGCAGATTCATAAAGCCTCTTAGTGTCAGGATGTAGTTTGCCATAGTTGTACCGCTCAGAATACCAGTATATACCACAAAGATTTTATGATTATCAGTGTCTGAGATGTGTCTCAATTGACAGTTGCTGTCAAAAAAAAAACATTTGTAAAATGGAATGGATCATGTCATTTGTCTCTTAAAATGGACAGATTTTGTGTCCAAAATCGTTGGCCAGAAAAATTCATGTCGGAATTCCAGGTTCCAATGCATCCATTGGACAAACAGCTATATAGGAACACACTAAGTAAGTAGTCATTAAGCTGGAATCAAGTGGGTCAACACGTATTCAGTTTTCAACCAATGGCCTTTTGTTAATAGTAGCTTGTGTGTAACAGGAGGCAACTTCTAGGCTTTGATTCTCTGATACTGTGTGTTCAAGTCTTGTGAAAACTTAGGGGTGGACATCCTTTAGTTGAAGGATGAATTCAGTCTGATCCACCCCTTTGTGGTAGTACTGCCAAAGAGAGATAAGGTATTGAACATCTCAACTAACTCAATTCCATGTATTACATTATTATCACATTATTGTGACATTATTAAAGATATTCTGAATTTCTTTGTGCCTCCCTGTATTAACTTTGGGACATTCCTTTTTTTCAATTCTGGTCTATTACATCATGTTCAATGTATAAGTCGAACCATAATGTAACTTTTTTAAGCAAAATATGTTGTGAAGTTAGTCTGTGAGAGAATATAATTCTACTATGTGCCAAATTTATACATGTTCAACTCATTGGTAATGGGAAGCCTATGTTCAAAATAGGTTCAAGATGTAATGTCAGTTTTCGTTGGTAGTTGTCATTCTTCATGACTTTAAACAATGTTTGATCCATCCCTGTGGATATGACGTGGATACTTGTAGATTTGCTGAAAATTTTTGCATCAGGAGTAGTTACAAAGGCTCTCCAGTTGTTAAATGTTTTAATTAGGTGGAGTGTAACAAACTAAAGTAGAGCAGGTATAATATTTTGTCATCGCTAAAAAATGAGCTTTTTGTATAAGAGGTATTGCCGTAAGCCAAAACTTCGACAATCTTTTAGTTTTCGTCAATAAAATTACAGTTACTTTTGTGATCTCTTTGTTACTTTGATTTTGACTTTGTCATGATGCGGGTTCCCATTTCTTCTTTCTTTTTTTTCTAATTTTAAAAATCATTAGGAAGTTCTGCTGCAGTTTTGTTTCATTTAAATCAGGCTGATGAAAATCTTGATCTTAATTGACAAAATCACCATTTAAGTTTATTTGATTGAAATCAAATTGATTTAAATTAATGATTTAAATCATAATTAAAAACAGAAATAAAAAGCACCAACTCTCTTCTGCAGGGTAAGGCACACTTGTATTCAACCACTTTGTGACGAATGCAATTTGTGTCCATCTTGCTTAAATTTGAACAGGGTGAGGTCAATTACATCTGATTTTCTGATGAGATATAGCATGAGAGCAAAAAGGTTCCCTGAAATTCAAGCAAACATGTCTTTCAAAGATGTGGAAATGAAATGTTCTCCATGTGGCCTTACTTTCAGCAGCTGTTTTATATATACAATGAAAAATGCATTTGTTGATGAACTCTTTTATTTACTGTTAACATGACATGCACATTTACACTGCTAAGCAAAAGAAAAAAAAAAAAAAGAGGAAACTTTGTTTTGAGAATACTATCATTGGCTTTCGTGTGAATTGATTTCATTTTGCAGAAAACAATCGGAACCTATTTCATTTTTTAGCCCTTTAAATATTTTGTTAGTTATGACTCAGTTTGCATCCTTAAAGGTATCATATTCCAATATTGATTATAACTTTTGCCAAATTCTTGTCTGCATTAAACTTCCTATCATGACTGAAGTATTATTGGAAGAAATAGCAGTTGTATGTTCATATCATCATGTACTAGATTTAGAATTTTTTTTACTACAAAACAGCCTGTACATAAAGGGAAAAAAGTTTTGAAGAAAACTATGATTTTGTTTGGGATATATGTCTAAAAATGTATATATTACAGTTTCTCCAATGTGCTATCGATGTTTCAGAACAAATGCAATTACTAATCACCAAGAGCAATAAATATCACTGGAATAAGTCATGTTGTGGTTGTAAAATGATGTTGAGAAACAAACAGATCAAGTTTCACATGCAAACATTTAAAAGACATTGAAACCAAATATCATCTCAAAAACAAATTAAAAGTAACTGATAGAAGTAAAGTGACTTATGTTGAGGAATTCTCTCTTATCTACCACAGTGCCAGATAAAGTTTATCGTAATTATCCCTGTGGCAGGAATTCATCGGTTTACAAAGTTCTTACAGTATTTCACTATTTTCCAGTCAATCATCTATCCAGCTGGCATAACTTTGTCCTTAACAGGGTGTTTTTATTCATACCTGTGAAATAAATGCATGTTTTGTTTAAAATTATCTGTTATGTTTTAGTTTTGTCCAGTCTGAGATACGTTGCTTTGCTTTAGTGGTAGAGGAAATTTACACTACTTATGCTTCTAATGACATGGAATGTTATTAAGTGAACATATCATCATATCACTCTAATGTAAAATACAAGTTTATCTTGACAAGAATAAAATTTGAAATTAGTCAATAAATCATAAAGAAATTATTGTACATATCAGCTGCACTATTCCTAGTAGGTGATGTATTAATGACAAGTCAAATTCATTATTTGGAATATCTTTTGATAGATGTAATGTATTGCCAGTGTGGCATCAGCTAGTTATTTCTATTTTTTTAATTAAACATTTGGATCATGTTAAACATGTTCTATTATTTCCTGTAACTAATGTGATGTCAAAGGAATAAAAGTTAATAGCCCAACAGATGTGACTTTGCTTCTGTCATCCATCTAATCTATAGCATTTTGGTGTGCCCCTGCATCATGTTGTATGCTCTGATCCATGATGGAAGGGCAGGCCTACACAGTGTGTATATCACAATGTACTGTGATCTTTCAAATCGATTACAGATCTACTGTAGATGTAGAGAGACCACAGTGCATGTGACATGAAAACGCATTTTGGATTATCAAAAGGAGTAAGTACTCATAAGTTTGAAAATCGCTACAATCTCCATTAAAATATGTCAAACATTGACCACTTTACGAAAGATTCACAAAAGCAGATTTACTAACAAATTTTCTGATTACTTTCCTTTTTGTTTTTTGTTTTACTTTGGGCACGATATAGCTGATGGCATATGCTACTTCACTTGACCCACCGAGCCAATGAGAAGATCTATTTTTTCGGTAGCACAGAATGTTAGCACAAATTAATTCATCGTTTGTAAAAGACGGTTAGGTGTTGGCCAATGAAAATGATGCTTCAGTAAAGGACATCTTTGCTGTTGATATGACAGCATAAGTAGTATTGAATATACCATTCAGAAGGTAACAAGAGCCTATACTAACATTCTGTGCCACCGCCACACTCTCAGCAAAGTGGATCAGTGCCCTGTAAACCATTTGGTGCAGCCAACATTAACTGTAATATTCAAAAGTCCACTAGTGCCATGGTTTATGATTTGGGAGCCACTGTCTTTTTTTTCTCAAGAAATGTATTTTAAGGAAATTATTTTGGAGCTCTGATTATTTATTTATGTGAGAAGTATATTTTAGCGCTGCAACATATGTTCTTAAAGAAGCAATTACCAACAAAATATTCTTCTCGAATTAAATAGGGTGTAAAACATGTATCTTTCTTGGGGGAAGCAAAGTATCTAAAAATATATTTCTTAAAGGTACAACTTGCCTAAAATTCTGAAAAAAAGCTTCCTCAAACTTTTTATGAAAAAATTGAAGCTTCAAAATATATGTATATTGTAGATATACATATATCGCACATATATCGTAGTCCTGCACTCCACGGAACAAAACATTTGCTAGAATTCATAGGGATGGCTTTTTACTGTGGTAAAAGTGTACTTTTTCATTAACATATTCCTAAATCTGTTAAAATGTTCGATGTACAGGAAATCTTCCAAGACTATCCACATTATCACTGTTTCTACCCCACAACTGTAATGTTAAAGATAGCAGTCGCCTGGTGCATTCACAAATTTGTCCCTCAATCTAACTTTTTGTAATCTGAAAATTACCTTGTAAACCACACCATTCACAGTGAAATTTCCAAACCTGACTTCTAAGTAAAAATGAAAAAAAAATTAGTAAAAATTTTCAAGGCCAGGGCAGATATGAAGTTATTCCTCCTTACCCCGCCCCCACCCGCCATTGAACCTTTTGCCAGAAACCTCCACCTCAAGAGAAATCTAGCTACTTCTAGGAGTGAATTTTTTTGCCAGACGCTTCCCTTCGTCACCCCTTCTCCCTCCTAGTTTCTGTGATAGACTTCCTATTGTGCAAACTTGTCGGATTGCTGCAAAGTAATTGGAAAGAGAGGCCATGACGTCATACGCATTCACCTGATGTTATCACCTGACAAACTCTTTAGAACAGAGCTAGCTGTACGCATAGCAGCAAGGACATGCATAGTTGATTTACATACGTTTGCCAGTCTAGCAATGCTAGTTGATCATTCGAAGCTGTGTTTCTCATTCGGACAAGAAGAAGAAAAAACATTTGTGCAGCTACTATATTTTACCAAAGTCATAACTACGCAGGGAGGAATAACTGTCCGTCCCGAAAGCCTAAGAAGAATCAAGAGATAGCCTATACCTGATTGTACTATCACTATCATTTAAACGAACCTGGCTGTACTGTAACTCACTGAGTAACGGCAGTAGTAAGAGTAAGACCACTAACGACTAACGAAGGCACTACTACAGTATATACTGTGTACTGACTGCTTTACAGTAACATAAAGTTGCAGAATGGTGAACCAACACGGCAACAGTAACAACACTCAGGCATAGTCATAACGCTAGTGGAGTAGTATTGCATTCGGTGAATTGCGAAAATGTATCGAGCTTTGTATACCTTTGATCGCCCAGATGCAGGCACGCTGTCTTTTCAGAAAGGAGACAAATTCACCTTAATTGACTGTTCAAAGGACGAACACTGGTGGCATGTGGTGGATGTCCATGGACAAGCTGGCTATGTCCCTGCCCAATACCTGGAGAAGGATCAAAGTGTAAGACCCATTGCTTAGCCTAGTACTTAGCCTAATGTAGCTTGTTACAATTTCAAATTCAAGTTTGAAAAAATAACAAACAGGCCCTCTGAACACTGTAAGTAACAGCCTATTTTGGTACACAACAGATAAGGTGACATGCTGATGTGAAGTTATTGCATTAGTATAACTTGTTATCTCAACAAAATTGTCAAGGTACCAACTTTGCCATCTTGGAAAAATTTGTCAGATAGATGAAAATTTGAGATACTGTGTCACAAACAACCTGTCACATCGACAAAATGCTGCACATTTCAAGCTACCGACGCAAATTTGTTATCTCAGAATAATTGTGTTAACTTGACAAAATTTTCTAAATTGTCAAGTTACCAAGTTGCACTAACTCAATTTCTCATAAAAAGTTGTCTAATTGTCAAGGTACCGTGTTCTAATTAACTTGTTACCTGGATAGAACTTTGCTAGTTGAATAATTTGTCCAGTATTGCATCTCATTTTGCTACACAAAATGGTGAAATTGCTACACAAATGGAATATTGTGTTGGGCGGCTTTTGTGTATACATGCAACATGCAGGCTTAGATTTTTGCAACCAAGAAAATCGCAAGAAACCTGAAAATTGCTATAGATGCAAATCTGGAAAAAAATTTATTCCCTGGCAAATTGTGGAGATAATGACTTTGACTAACTCGCCATCTCAGAAAAATTTGTGAAATTGTTGAGTTACCATGTTACAAATAACTTGCTGTCTCGACAAAGTTTGCAAATTGTTGGGCTACCAAGTTACTGCATGCTAACTCTATATCTCAGAAAAATTTGTCAAATTGTCAAGATACTGACTTACGCTCGCCTCAACATCTCGGAAGTTTGTCAAATTGTCAAGATACCATGTTATTGAGTAACTTGTTATTTTAACAAAATTTAATGAATTGTTGAGTTATGTAGTACACTAGCAGCGGATCCAGGATTTGGCAGAAGAACCCAGTAGGATGATGACTGATCACTGTCCTGGGCAAAAGTTAAAAGAGATAGGGGTTCCTCTCCCCTCTGGAAAAATTTTGCTAATGTAGGGTGGTCTAGATGCAAAATGGTGCCGCATTTGATGCTAAATTTGAATTGAATTTCTTCAAGAATTCCTACTTTTTAAGTAGTGATTTTACTTTTCTCATCTTGCCTGGTAACATATTCAATCTTAAGTCTTTTTCTGGGTAATTGAAAGTCTTGTTAACCTGGAGAAGTCACTTCACCTCAGCCTACACCTCTGTCCAGACCTGTCATAGTTATTTGTATAAAGACTGTTCTTGGGGAGAGATCAAATGGGAGACTGTGCCCCACCCCTTTGAAAATTTTTTGCTAATGTATCGAGGGTTGGATGCAAAATGATGCTACTGTACAGTACATTTGATGCCAGATATGAAATAAATACTTCTTTAGTAATTATCATTTCATAAAGTAAGTGATGATTTTACTTTCTCCATCTTCCTTGGTGAAATATTCAGGCATTCCTTCCAGGATAATTTCTTTTTTTTACTTTTTTGCACCTGGTGCATCCTCCTTTCACCTGGCACACCCTCCACAACCTGGCCTACACCCCTGCCCAGGTTATACTGATTTGAATAAAAGACTGATCTTGTCGCTTAATTTATTTCTGGGTACAGTATGTCGCCATCAGAGGGTATAGAGAGGTTAATAATACATGCCACTAGTGAATTATTGAAAAAGAAAATGGAGGCTGTTCAACAGTGAGTGAAAACAGTGGAACCTAACACTAGTGAGTATAGGCTATTCAATTTTCAAAATTGTGATCTCTCACTGAGTTTGTTGTCACAAAATTAAATAAAGCAATCTAGAGAGTGAAATATCTGTGACAGTTTTATTTCATGAGTAGCAATGGTTTACTCTCACTTTATGTGTGTCAACTGCTATCATGCCATATTGTCTCCATGGAACAGGCTTGCAACATAGCAAGATGACAATTTGGTGTATGGGTTACTTCAGATTATCCACAATATGCAGTAGACTCCATCCAAATCAATTTGCATAACCTTGGGTTGCAGAGAGTCAGGACACCAAAGCCTGAGATTGTCCCTCACCAAGCATTCTTTGTCATATGAAGTAACCAGATCAATACATTTAATTTCTCTTTTCAGCTTGCTCAAGATGATGTCGTAAAGTCAATTGACAGAGCCATTGAATATATTCACATGGCAGCCACAAGCACAAACGGAGTCCTGAACGGAGAGCAACGGAGAAATCTTCAGTAAGTTTCTTCCATTCAAACTGTTTGTCATATTTGAGTAAAATATATGCATGTGCTGCTAAATTGCAACAACATTGTGAAAGGCTCATGCTCTTGCTTTTAATACAAATTGGTTTAACACTCTCCATATTCAATTCAAAGAATTTGCTTGTTCATACTTATGGAAGGCTTGTGATTCAGATCTTTTGTAACAAACCTCAAGTAGTTACGTGCTGTTGCAATATTGCGATATCGGCGAACAATATGGTTACGAGGCTTTGCTCCTGATGTCATTTGTTAAATTGCTCAGATGATATCATCTGCACTCTTGAGAAAAAAGAAAATGTTCCTTATAACAGATTTGAATCACATACAAAATAAAATATGTATGGACATTACTGTTAAAATGTTAAGGTGGTATTAAACTTTAATCCACTAGTTTGATTAATATGCTTTGTGTCACGTCAGAATTAAAGTTACTAATACTTAGGCTGCCCAATATTACTTCTGTAAACAATCCATAGCTTGCTCTGATTTCAACTTACCTAGGGCTATAATCTAGTGATATCATTTGGCAATTAGGGAAAAGTGCTCCTGAAATTGTTTCTGAAAATTTCATGTCGCAAGAGCACTAATGTATATAGTGTATAACGGGATGGCCAGATGTCAAGCCCACTAACTTCAGTCCATTTTATGCCGCAGGTGTATCCATCATGAAGCAGGTTGCTACCATTTTTTATTTTTTTATTGTGACACACTATGCTTTTCCTCATCACAATTTTAGATATGATCTTCTCTTGATTTGCTGCATAAAGTGCAAATACTTACAGCCAAGCACATTATATTTTGTAGGATCAATACTTGAATATTCATCATACTTTTTGGCTTGACATAAACTGAAAAGAAATTCTGTGTCCACCATCGTCATTGTGCACAATTTTGTCACCATTTTGAAGGAAACTGGTTGAGCATCGAAACAATGTTTTACAAGGAGTCAATCTTGCAGCTCAACATCCCATGCGGAGAGCCCCATCACTTCAGGAAGGGAAGCAGAATGGATCTAACAGACGGACCAGCACAAAGTCAAGAGCTGCCCCACCACCGCCACAGCGCACCACACCTGAGACTACTCCTGTGTCCAATACCTTTTTTAAACCATCAGCTCGCACACCAGAACGAATGCCAAGCACTGATGAAAATCCCAAATCCCAGGTTTCATCCACGAACGAAGCATCTGCGACAAACACAGACGATGTCTTCAAAGATAAAATCGACATGAAGACTTTCGACGTTCCTAGCGATCTATTGTCAGAAATCGTTGAGCAAGTTAGAAGTCACACAGGGCTCAGTTTTGATAAGTCCAAGACTGCAGTTAAGGTAGTCCTAAGTCAGATTGCTGGGAATGTCCCAGAACTCTCAACCGCGATGGAAAGAATTCTTCAAAGCTCGTCATCAAAGGAGGTAGGTTTTAAATTGATGATGTACAGTACAGAAATTAACTCTAAAATTTGAATAGTAATATCGAACATACATTTCTGCAGCACCCACTCCCAAGTGTGACATTTGTTAGCACATTTTTTCTATCAAGACTTTGAAATAATTTTCCTGAGTTTTTTTTTCTCTAAAGACATAGATTCTGCCAAGAATGAGGCAAAGCTAGGATTTTATTAACCCCTTCATATGAAAATGAAGGGAGTTGTTCCTGAGTTTGTTCCTTTAAAAGTCAAGGTTTCTGCTAGCTGCTAGGGGTAAAGGTAGGATTTATCACCTCCTTGTGACATGAAGCAGAGAAAAGTGATCACCTACCCCTTACATTTTACTTGTCTACATAATCTGGGCTCCACCCTTTGCCCCCTTTCACCCTTAAATCAGCTCACGCAATTTTCACAAAAAGGCTCATTTTACATGTAGAACATTTACATGAAAAATGATTTGTGCTGGACTATATTTGTCTGCCTTCACTGAACAAAGGGGTTTTGGCTTTCAGTCAAGGGCAAGGGGTCATGAAAGAAAATGGGCAATTCTGTGTGAAGAGAAAAATGAGTAATTCACTGCCATGAATACTTACGATCTTGATAGTTGATTCCTTTACACCAAGTCTTTTGGCAGTTGGACCAGAAACCCTTGCATTGAGCATTGAGCTCCTGATATCAGCTTTTGAAAATTTCATATTGCAGCAGCAATGGTCAATATACACCTAGAGAATTTTCCATCATCACTTCTCATGTTCTCTTGAAAAGATTCAAACACTTTTTTTTTGGCAATTAACAATTTTTACTGTCAGGAAATATTTCACAAAATTCATGAAGCGAATAACTTCAGTAAATGTTTGAAGTAGGAGCCTAATGCCTTAAAATCAATTTGTTATGATGAAGTACCAACAAATCTGGTTTGGTCATTGGTATTGATATACTGCCCAGCATGGTCACAGCACAGTTCTGATCTATTGTTTGGTGTTAGTTTCCCCAGGGAGCACCATAAACATTTCACAGCATTGTTCTAAGGGAGCTAATTGTCTAAGGATTAGTTAATGTAAACGATGTTGCTCTTTGCATGATATTGAATTGAAGCAGCAGAATAAAGGGGAGAAACACCTTTGAGCCAACTACACAGCTTATGTTCCTTTGGCAGGTTTTCAAGTACTAGTAGTAATTAAATTTTCTGTCTCAATAACAGCTCCTTTTTTTCACAAAAGAAAGTATTGTACTGCATGTAGATATCTATTCTTGAGGAATAGCTGAACTGAAGAGGTTGTGCATTGTAAAGCACTTGCCAGGATTGATTGAGAACATGACCTGAAACCAGCATTTGTTGGCCTTATGTCACACATTTGCAGACTTGTTTTGGACCCCAACTTTCACAGAGGTATTTCACAATTGAGGAAGCTTCTACAGGCAAAAACTACAGGCAAAAACTGATAGAAGGGTAAACATCTCATGTATAACAGTAAGTTTTCTTGCTGGTGGAGAATTCCCCTGAAATGAGATAGCTGATGGTTTTTTGTGTACAATTACTGCCAACAAAGAGTACAAAGAAATTTAGCACATTACCTAAAAAGTTACAACACTAACAATATTTTTCCCACTACCTTCACAGGAAGAGTCAACCTCCATCGTGCTAGAGGGCGGCAAAGATTACGATAGGTTAGAGGTCATATTCACGGAGCTGGTCAGCTGCAAGGACGATTCACAGCAGAGAAGTTGGGCGCTATATGAAGATGAAGCCCTTATCACCGAATACTTGGAAGAACTGCAAACATTACTAGTGAGTGTGTGGAGGATAGGAATAGCTAAACTAGAATGATATCATGGAACAATAAGTGAAGCTCAAACTCTGTTAGGCAAAAGGTGTTCTCATAAAACTGCATAACACAAATCCAATGGAAAAGTTTAAGCTAGTGTAACTTGTAAACAGCTAAAAGGTGGAAAGCAGTTTTTCATGAATATTATCATGTTATCCCAAGAAATGAAACAACCTACTGCATTTACCTCTGTTTTCCCCAAAGATGTAGTTGGATATCGAATGAACAAAGTTCAGGGCCGTACGTGCATTAAATATGGCAAATGTCGAAAGCAGAGCTGTTTTGTCAAACAGAGCAAAGGACCGTATTATGTTCGGCTTCATTTATTCAGTGTGTGAGCAGTTAGCCTAAGGTGATTCTGGTTTGTCCATTTCCATAGTGTGCAATCGTACATGCATTGATAAAACACAACAGTGTGATAAAAGTGATTTAGTCTCAAAGCAAACGTGGAGGTATGATGAACAAGGATCCCTGAATTAGATTAGTATTGCAGGAAGGTTTCTGTTCATTCAGCGTTCATCTTTTCTTCATTTCACGCCGCAAGAGTTTTCAAACCTTTAATGGGGAAGGACAAACCACAGGGTTGCAGTAGTCTGTAACTTTTTTTTAAACTCCTTTGATGCAGAGGGTTGAGCCAAACACAAGCTATCAATTTATCTTCAGCAAAAATGTCGAGAAGGAGATAATTGTGAAGACAAGGAAGTAACAGAGGAGGCAAGAGTGGGGGGGGGGGGGGGGGGCAGTACATACTTTTCTTGTGAAATAATTATGTGTGCATTGACATTATGTTGCAACCTTGTAAGATTGTAGTAATGCCAAGAGATATGATGTAAATGACTCTTTACACTTCTCTGGTTTGTAGGCATTTTGAACTAGTCAAAAGATACCTGGCTGATATTGGCCTATAAGATTGCCAATATGCCACCTGCTTTCCAGTTTTAATTTTCCTAGTACCGTCGCTGGACTTGCAGATGTACACGTTGATCAAACGGTTAAAGTCAACTATTGAACTGGAGTGTACATTACTGTGGTATGCTCTCTCCGGAAGATTGTCAGAGCGGAGTGCCACCGTCATTTGGTGTAGAGCATACCAGAAATTTTTGGGAAGAAAAGTTGCCCTACAACACAGGAAACCTCTTCCCAGGTGCCATTTCATTGTTGTGGTGACCCCACAAAAAATGCTGCTGGGAGGGTCATGTTCCAGCTCCTCCCTCCCTTCCCCAACCATACCACCACTGCTGTGAGTCAGTGTAAGATAAATGAACCTGTCGATGAGTACTTGGCAACCTTAGGGAGTAAAGAAGACTCATTCGCTGTCATACTTTGTTATTTTGGTCATATGCCGTTCAGTGTGTCTAGTAAATAATTTGTATCCTGTAATAAGTCATTTAATTTTCATGTGTGAGATGTACTCTGGTATCAGGAAATGAGTTTTAATTAGTGGATGTCATAAACTGGCTTCGGTGTATGTTTAGTTTCCTTAAGTATTAATTTACATGACAAAAAAAGAAAAAAAGAAATGATGTCATTTTGCCAATATATTGTTTTAATAGTAAACATGTCGTGTCATTTCCTCGTTACTCACAGACAGATGCCGATGCGAGAGTGTGCAAAGCGGTCATACAGAAAAACAACTACGATTACTTGGCTGCATTAGTGCTTTACTATCAAATGGTACGTTGTGCACCTGAAAATGAAGGACGATGTGATATATGCAGAAAGCACTTGTCGTTCACCTCGTAAAATGTATCAGTTTCTGTTTGTCTGTAGTGTGACATACAAGCCAAGTGTACATTTAGCAAGGTTACCCACACAAAAACTAGGGGTGAAGGTATGTGTCAGGGAACTTGAAGAGCCCTTAACTTAGATCAGAGGGCAAGGAAACTGCAGTGATTACTGAATGTTTACCCCAGTCTCCTGTGTTTACATAGTTTTCATTCCTTGGCAAAGTCAGAAAGGAGCCCCATGGTGTGTACAGCTGAGTGGTCTGTACTTATGTGTTGCATATCAAAGTGCAAATGCAACTTAATTGAGAAAGTTTAAAAAAAAAAGGAAGATAAACAAATTGTTATGCAGATTAGACTGTGGTGAGGATAGAGATGATCTCTGCTGATTTTCTTGTCAGTATCTGGATTTAAAAGAATATTCCAGACCATACCAATCTACATGTTACACACAGAGAATATTCAGTAATGTCCATACTGGCCATTTTTCCATAAAAGTAACACACACTTTGTCCACAAAAGTGTTGAAATAGTGATGCATTTTACAATAAATAGTGTTCAAGACAGCCTCATGATTAATTCATAATCATGGTATGATGATGTAAAAGCTGCAAAAAAGTTTTGTGGTCCCTTGTTTCTGTGCGACTTCGAGGTCATAGAAGGTCACCAATCAATGTTGGCGGTTTCAAAAATTCCTTATCAATACACAAAGACTCAAAGCAGATTGAAAGTTGTTGAAACGTAGTTCCTTGTTATAATGGACTTTACGAGAATATTTTGAATCTTTCCTGGCATATTCTTGGAAGAAGGTTCATCAATCATAACATTGATATTTCAAGCAAGCATACTACTGTAGGTGATCTTTTTATATGCACTCTAGTTAGTCCATGGTGAAAAGGCTTAAAACATGAAGGTAGCTTTATCTTCAGCAGTGCCATTATTTCAGACAAAGAGCTAAGCTTCATCTAAATTCTCAATAGATTGACCATAGTTATGCAAGCAGTGAGAGTATTTTCAAGCAAAAGGCAAAAGATGGTATATTTTTACATTTTCTTCACCCGAATTTTTCTCACAGGAGTGTCCTCCTCTTAGGTGTAAATCACTTGGCTTTTAGTATTCACCATATTCTGCTTGTGTAGGTGATGGGTGTATCACCAATATTTAGTAAAACTCAGAGGGACATGGTAACTGAGAAGTGAATGTCATACATTCTTCTAACAGCGAATATTGCATTGAGTAATTTACAGACGTCACAGGTAAACAAGAGCTTAGGTTTTGTTGTTTGTCACATCATTAAATGGAAAGCTACAGAATGCACTTTTTGTGTTTGATTTAACGGTCATAGTGGTCACCATTTCAGCAGATTTGTTTAGAGCTCTGAGGATGTACCATATGCATAGTTTTAAAGATTTTTATTTTTACGTAGAGAAACATGCCAAAGATGTTTTAGAAAAAAACCTTTCAAGTCAATTTAGCTAGCTTTCCTGATTTTGTTCTGTGCATGTTACTGTAAATGTAAAATTAGTTGATTTCTAATTATATTTTACTGTGAAGGAAATGGAGATGGCCGATACCCACGTAATAGTCAGGATATACACTGGATGCATGGTTACCATGAATATTCAGTGTTTCAAGGGAGATCTTGGTCACATGAGTTATTAAAGAGTCACTCAGTTGTTAGAGGGGTGGTTTCATTAGATTGAATATGGTATACAGTGTGTAGTGCACAAGTAATTTAAGCCATGAATTTGTTCATTTTTCTCACCTTTGGCTAACCAGGAGACGAGGTTAAAGATTCGCTTGCTGTTGCTGAGAGTGTTTGGTGGCATCTGCGGGTTGGACCTCGAGGCTCTCTCGTATCTGCTCGGGACCATCTTACCAGTCGAGATAGCCCGAGACTTGATGACGGACAAAGAGAACTTTTTAAAGATGTGCTATTCCTCGCTCTTATGTGTAATGCTCTTCTCTACAGGAGAGCAACTACCAGTCACTCATTACGGTGAGTCTGAGGAAAAGAAGAAAGTCTGCTTGTTTGCATCTTATATTTGATTGTCACTGATCAGAGGATTGTATTCGATCAACAGTAATCGGTGGATTATATTTCATTGCTAGCGATCAATGGGTTATGTTCAATAGATAGCCATCAATGGGATATATTTGATTGGCAGTGATCGATGGATTGTATTTGGTAGATAGTGTCATAACATGTTACATATCTGTAAGTGATGTCACCGAGTAGATGCCGAGGATCAAGCCAAAACCCATTAGATTAGAGACAAATGTTTTATATGCTTTCATCATTGTGTTATTTTGTGTCAGTGTGCATGAACTTTATCATCATTTGGCAGAGTTGATCATGTAGTACATAAATGTCATGTAGAGGTCTGCTATAGTACTTCAGTGCTGGGATAAATATTTGTGTCTGAGAACAAATTTAGAACAAGTATTGTAGACCGAGAGTTCTGTGACAGGAAAATGGCCCATTACCTAGGATTTCCTGAGTTGTCCGTGCTCATTGGGAAAAGAGTTTTGCACCCACCCACTTAAGTTTGCTATCTCTCTTTCATGATTGCCAGTGATCAGTGGAGGAACAGACAACTTGGACGAAGGTTGCAAAACAATTCGGTACACACAACTCCTCTAATGCTTCATGACAATAGCTATTGTCAGTCAATGTTTTCTGTATTAAAATTTTCTATGCAGGATTGTTTAATTCAATAAAGTAACCTTTTGAGACATCTTGGCTCATATATTGCACAGGTGAATAAAACGTCTGCTCCATGCTGTGTCACTACCCCATGCATCTTCCGCCATTTAGTTTCCCAGTGCAAGTCTTCTTTTTGCATTCAAAAGTCTTCAGCATTATTAGTGAACTTTCCAAAGCAAATTAATGTGGAATCTCCAGGCAAACATGTAACATCTGACTAGTGAATAACAGTTTTTTTTTTTTAACCAGCATGCGGTTCAATTTGACCCTCATACACACAATAGGCTATTTTTCATTCACAGGGTATTTCCACAGGCAGGTAAAAATTGCATTCTCCTTATTCTCAAACCTCTATTGACGTGGAAAGTCACAATTTCTATTTGTATGTGTCGTGTTCAGTCTGTAGACATGAAATTTACCATTTTTAGAATTGTGAATGGTAATACATTGCATATACATATTATATGCATATTATCATGCTGTGAATATTGCTGGCTATGTCAATGGCACAACCATTAGTTCATATTAAACTACCAAAAGGCATCTCTTATGTCTAAAACTGGTACTGGCCCAGGCAATGTTCAAACCAACTCAGAGTAATTCTTTAACCAAATTCACATTATCCTTTGAAAATCCAAAACTATGTCGTAAAATTTGGCAAGAATCAACTACACAATGCAAATGTGGTTTTGGTACAACAACCCTAGCAAATTGTGTTTGTTAATGGCATTGATAACATCGTGGGCCATTTAATGTCGGTTAGACAAACAGATGGAATCGCTTAAATTTACTCCATTCCATTCACAAGCTCACAGGGATTTCGTGATTAAATTGATTGTCATTTTGTAATCAACATTTTCCGGCAGATCATCTGAGCGCTGATTTTGTGTCATTCTTGATGGATTTCATTGAGAATCCTCCCTATGATGAAGAAGCAGAACAGATTCCTGATCTTTTTGTCAACCTTCTTCTCTCGTTTAATCTTCATTTCCAAGGTATTATCTACAGACTGAAAAGTCTGCAACATTATTTAATTTTTCTTTTCATATTTTCATGTGTCAGATTTAGTAGCCTCTGACATTTAAAGTTTTAGAGAGGTATTTCAGTTGTGTTGGTGCCATATTGGTGAACGATTGAGTATTGATGTAGGTACTTTGCTCCCACTAGTGATTGTGACCCATGACCCATGTGATATCATCTGATCACTTATGCAAACAAAATAAGTTTTTCTTAAGACAGACTGGGATGACATACTGTTAGTAAATATTAATCATACATGGAAAAAAGATATCAGACTGTGCTTGCATTGCAACTTAAATTAATTTGTTTGAGTTATATGACATTGAAAGCATCATCTCAGAAATTTAGACTTAGGCTGTACATTGTAACTGCTGTACGCAATCTGCAGTTGTGCACGTATTCATTCTGGTGCGTTTTGGTTCCAACTGACCCCATGATATCGTGATGTCATTTGGCAATCGAAGGAAAAGTGCTCACGACATTGATCGTAAAACTTTCATACCTAAATAAGTTCCAACAATGCAGAACTTTTGAATAAAACTGTGTGTTTGGATTGGTAATAATATTATAATAATGAAGTTAACACTTTGTCTGAATGGTAAAGTCAGTCTTTTTCCTGCAGTAATCAATTCAGTGGGTTACCAAAACCTGTATGTACTTACCAAATTTATATGAAGGAAACTACTGGAACATTTGCAAAGAATGTTTCCCCATTGATACCCCCAACCAGCACTTGTTTGAGCCACCACAGGGGGTCTGTGGGTGTATTTCAAGTGCCACATTCAGACATACTGAGAAATGAGCATGTCACATGTAATATTTTAAAGTACTGTGCAAACGAAAATAGAGTTCAGTACCATAGAAATAGATAAATCATCATGGAACAATGATTGAAGCCTAAATGCTGTATGGCAACAGGCATTCTCGTGAAATGGCATAATCCAACAGAAATTTTTGAATAATGTAACTCACAAAAAGCTAAACTTTTTCAAGCAGTTGCCCATGAATATCATCAGGTTATCTCAAAAAATCAAACGGTTGCATTTACTCTGGTTTTTCGACAAAGATGCAGGTAGATATCAAACAAATTCTCAGGCTGTACGCACATTTTACACCACAAATATTGAAATCAGAGCTGTTTTACCATACAGACAAGAACGCCACCTATTTTGTTCATCTTCATTTGTTCAGTGTGTGAGTGGTTAGCCTGAAGTCATTCTGATGTATATACTTCTATGGACATAGATTTGGACAGACATAGATAATCTAAACATTGTCACACTGTGATGTATGCACATCTCATGTTTGCATTTTGTTTGACACATTTGTAATACTCAGTTTCATTCTATTCTTGACATTATAGGCCTAAAGAACTCTAGATGACTTTTATTAGCAAAGTACCTTCATTCAATTCAAGTACTGTCAAATAGTTTTTAATTCAATAATATCTTGAAAAAACTTTTGAGTTGATGTTTGTTTTTCGTAGCAAGCACCAATTTATTTCACTGAAATGAAGTACAATCAATCAATGTTTTACATGTTTGCTTCACATTGTATGATCATTCTCAAAAAGTTTTTAAATGATACTCAAGTTGATTGCTTTCATGTGGAACAAGGAAATGATTAGCAATTCCCAAGTGGCCTTTGTGTCCGTTGTTTAGGTTCAATGTCAATTTGTATGTTCATCAGAGCCAAGAAGTGGACTGATCAATGTTTGTTAATCATGCCCATAACTTCCTGTTGGAAGTCCTGCCAATAATGTACTCCCTGGCATTGATGACATTAATTGAATGGTTATACTAATTCTATTAATTTTTTTGAGAAATTATGCTCGCCAATTTGTTGGTTCACTTCAAACAGATCCCTCAACTAATATACTGATGTCTGTGCTAGGTCAGGGAAGGCCATGTAAGAACTTCTCAGAAAAGATCATGCTTCTTGTGAATAGAGGGGGTAAGTTAAAAATAGGACAAGCTGTAAGTGTCACACAATCACTTGAAAACATTATACAGGTTGATATGTTTAGTGTCTGAACCTATCATTGTAACTATTCTGGGATGTTACTGTCATGCCTTTGCAGTGAGCCAGAGGTGCAACACCAAAGGAGAACTTCTTTTTTTTATTTTTTCATTGGTTGAGGTCGAAGGTCATTTTAGGTCACCAGAGATAAAACTGTGAAAACCTTGTAAACACGATATCTCCAGAAGGGTAACTGTGTCTGATGTCATACTTAGTGTGTCGGTTGGCCATATTGAGTGGATGATCCGTATTATTTTTGGTGGAGGTCAAATGTCATTTGAGGTCATTAGAGGTCAACATGCGAAAACCTTGTAAACATGATATCTTAAGAAGGGTAACTGTAACTGATGTCATACTTAAGTGTGTGGGTTAGTCATATTGATTTGATCTTCGGTATTGTTTTTGGTTGAGGTGAAAGGTCATTTGAGGTCACCAGAGGTCAAAATGTGAAAACCTTGTAAACACGATACCTCAAGAATGGTAACTGTGACTGATGTCATACAAAGTGTATGGGTTAGTCGTATTAAGTAGATGATCCCTATTGTTTTTGGTGGAGGTCAAAGGTCATTTGAGGTCATCAGAGATGAAACTGAAAACCTTGTAAACATGATATCTCCCAAAGGGTAACTGTGACTGATGTCATACTTAGTATGTGGGTAGGTCATATTGAGTTGATGATCCCTTTAATTTTTGGTGGAGGTCAAAGGTCATTTGAGATCACCAGAGGTCAAACTGTAAAAACCTTGTAAACACACTATCTCCAAAAGAGTAACTATGGCTGATGTAATACTTGATGTGTGGTTTGGTAATAATGAGCAGAAGGTCCATATTGTTTTCAGTGGAGGTCAAAGGTCGTTTGAGGTAACCTGAGGTCAAACTGTAAAAACCTTGTAAACACAATATCTCCAGAAGGGTAACTGTGACTGATGTCATACTTCGTGTGTAGGTTGGCCATATTAAGTAGATGATCCCTATCGTTTTTGGTCGAGGTCAAAGGTCACTTGAGGTCACCAGAGATCAAACTGTAAACACAATATCTCCAGGAATCTAACCTTTACTGATGTTATACTTGATGTGTGGATTGTGTATACTGACTAGAAGAATCCTTTTGCTTTTGGTGGAGGTCAAAGGTCGTTTGAGGTCACCCAAGGTCAAACTGAAAACCTTGCAAACACATTACCTCCAGAAGAGTGATGATGACTGATGTCATACTTGATATGTGGGTTGGCCATACTGGGTAGGTGATCCCTATTGCTTTTGGTGGAAGTCACATGTCATTTGAGGACACCAAAAATAGGTCATTTGGGGTTAAAAGGTTCATTAATGTGGTGTTTCAAGCACAATATTTGTAGGTGATCTCATACTTGTCATGTGGGTAATTCATGTCTGTTATAACCATGTTGCAAGGAATCACAAACCCTTTTGGCTTTCTGGTTTCTATTTGTTGTAATTCTTGATGGTCTGCACCTTCATCTTCACTGTATGTAACTGTAGTATCCATTGAAATTCTTGGATTAGTTTTTAATTCCTTGCTGAAGGTTGAAGGAATCTGCTATGGGGATGTTGTGTGTGTGTGTGATGCTTTGCTTGTAAACACGATATCTCAAGAGGGGTAACCTTCACTGACCGCATACATGGTGTGTGGGTTGGTCATACTGAGTAGATGATCTCTTTTGTTTGTGGTAGAGGTCAAAGGTCATTTGAGGTCACCAGAGGTCAAACTGTGAAAACATCGTAAACATGGTATCTCAAAAAGGTTAACTATGACTGAACTCATACTTGGTGTGTGGGTTGATCATACTCAATAGATGATCCTTATTGTATTTGGTGGAGGTCAAACATCATTTGTGGTCACCAGTGATCACACTGCGAAAAACTTGTGAACATGATATCTCAGAAAGGGTAAAGGTGACTGACCTCATACTTGGCATGTGGGTTGTTCATATTAAGTAGATGATCTGCATTGTTTTCAGTGGTGGTAAAAGTTCATTTGAGGTCACCAGACATCAAAGTGTGAAATGTAAACACAATATCTTCAGAAGAGTCAGCTTGATCAACCTCATACTTCATGTGTATGTTGGTCTTACTGAGTAGAATATTCCTGTTGTTTGTACTGAAGGTCAAAGGTCATTTGAGGTCACCAGAGGTGAAATTTTAAAAACATTGTAAACACGATATCTCAAAACTTCACTGACCGCATACTTGTTGTGTGGGTTGGTCATACTGAGTAAATGATCCCTATTGTTTTTGGTGGAGGTCAAAGGTCATTTGAGGTCATCAGAGGTCTCTGGAATTTGAGAGAGTTTAGAAGCAAGCCTGACTTGATGTTTCTCAGAGAACAATGTCAAAATGTTACCATCACCTTATTTTGTAAAGGACCAAAGAAGCAGTGGGTAGCATTTGCTTGAATGCTTGAAAATGTCCTTTGAAACAGGCTTACAAATAGTGCTAGTATTTGACCAAATTTCTTCATAGACACCAATACATTGAAGTTTCGTGTAAAGAAATTATTTGTGCGACATTTTTGATTCCTTACATTCTGGGTTTGTTAGGAAACTGTTTGGATCCCTTTGTGGATCTCAAGTTCAAGTTCATCAAACCGTCTTATTGACCATTATCAGTAGTGCATAAAAGTTATACCTTCTTTGCAATCACCTGAGGAACATACAGTATGAGTTACCACATGTTAACAAGAAACCGTTGCAAAATCCAGCTGGATAGTTATGTCAAGATTTCAAATCAACATTTGGTCGGCAAGGAATCAGGAAGCCTTCAAGGCTTTCTCTTTTATTTTAGGCATCAGCAATACATGAAAACACTGTACAAGCCAACAAATTGTTTTGTATCCAAACATAATGTCTACCATTGTTAGCAGCCTGAGAAGAGATGTTGGCCAGCCATTGCAATGAGCCATTCGTAAAACACCAAAGAAACAGTAATTCTTATGTCTCAATTGTTCATCACCATTTTATTCAGTTCAAACTGAATCTATTCAAGTTCTTAATTGGATCGCTTTTTATCATCAGGCGTTTGATTGAAGTAGTTACATTTCCATGCTTTCTTTCATTACGTTTGCAGGCCATATTCCAGTTAGTTTAAAGACATTTGACAGTATACATTTCCCTCTATCTGCTTAGACATTGCTCCCCTCTTCTTGTCACCATGGTTACGATCCATATCTCTTGTTTCAGTGGATCCAGTCAAGGTGTTGGATCACGCCACCAATGCTCCAGATTCTTTATTGAAGTTCCTTCTGGATGCCTTCTCCAATCAGACCACCTCAGAGATATTCTACACCAATGACATGATGGTCCTGATTGATATCATCGTCAGGCAGTTGACGGACCTTTCCCCGGGGAATCAGGTCGGTGTGTTCGTAATTAACCGTTTGACTTGTGACCCCTTTTTCTTTTTATTTTAATAAAATGTAATTGAGTGGGATCGCTCAAAAGTTAGATGTACAAAAACAGAAGATGCAGAACTGATTCTGTGATGTTTTCTAGTATTCTTTCAAGTTCCAGCAACCTGCCATTGAAAATCTTTTCTAGCAACAACTTATTTTAGATGACCTCCCAACAGTCCATATCAGTGAAATCTTATCCTGCTACAAATAATCATTAGATATAAGCATCATTTCATGTTACATGAAAAGCTATGCCTTACGGTGGGCTGTGTTCCTGCATGCAAGTTAATATCACATTGAACTACTGAATGAAAGGCCATGTTGTGAGAGCTGTGGTTTTTGGCAGTTTTTATGGCATGACATTTTTTGATAATTTATCAGTGATATTGTAACCTTTGCTTTTCATTTTGGACCTTTTGCACTGTCACAGTAGTTGCAGCTGATTGTAGTACAACATGTAAATTTTCCATCACTTTAAATGGAATCAAATTTGTGAGATTAATTGGCCCATGAAGGATTAAAAGCTTTATTCATATTGATGGAAAATAAACACACCACATTGTACAATGTATCATCATACCCTTGCAATCAGGCAATCTATGAAACACATCCCAGTCTTGTGGAATAATTTGTACCATTTTGTGGTTTTGAAGTTTTTGTCTCCCCGTGTATTCTCAACTGGTGTCACATCAGAGAAAATATCAATATTCATGAAGCATTGGAACATCACTTCTCCCTATACTTCTCTCAGTGATAAAAGATATTCAATGACAATTTAATAGTAAATTTAACTTCTTGTAGCGATCTTACGGTTGGTATTGATTTGGTTTTTTTTTTATCTATTTACCAGGTCAGGACTAAGAACCTGTCTTTGATCTTGAAGATATTTGAAGTCTCCCCGTACTGGGAGCATCGTCACCGGCAACCGGATCTGACGGCAGTCTTTGATCGCATACTCCTTGAGGAGGGAAGTGCCAGTGATAATGACAAAGCAGTCGTAAACACGATCAAGAGTAAATTTGGACAACAGTTAACCATGAATTCTTGAATATTAGTATATTTTTATGATCAAGTGGCAATGAATCTTGGCAATATCATATAATCTTTCATTTCCAGGGTTTGAACATCTTTACACACAATGACCCAAGCAGTTGACATACAATTGCTGACCATGGAACACTTCGATCATGTCATTTTTAAAAAGTGATTTAGTGTCATGCAAAATGTTGGGACCACTTTGGAATACCTTTGAGGACCATTGTCTATCCTTCCGAATATGCCATAAATCTACAGAAAAGGTCAGCTCGATTAATCTCGTGTACATCAAATTTCACACCAGTGGATCAGACAAGACGAAGGAACAGGCAAGCCATGAAAGAATACTGTGCATGAGAGATATGCTTACACTTACACAAAATATTCCACTGACATCTTAAGGGGCTCTGAAATGGAAGAGATAAATTTCTCAATGCAGGTTCCTCAGACTTCATGCCAACATTTTGCCGATAACTCAAGATAATGCTGCTTGAAGAAAAACTGCTCTGGCATTCCAGCTGCTTCACAGTTATTACCATGACACCGACAAATTACTGCAATAAATCTTTCTCATTCTTTAAAATTGAGGTGCATTATTTACCGAGATTTGACACAGGCAAAAATTTTAGGTTAGGGTTATTGGAGATTGACCCTGGAATTGTTGGGGATATTAAGGTCAGACCTCTCGAACTATTGTAACATTCTTTAAAGAGATTCAAGACTGTAAAGAAATTATACCGATTTCAAGTGGTTGTGTCCGTATGGCATAAAAGACCTCCCATAATGCAATGCATTACCCTTACTGTGAAACAAGATTCCTCTAAAAATCGATAACTTCCAAATGGAACATGCTATTGAGGTATGGTTTTGCACAAGTAAAATGAAATATACATTTTACAAAATGTCAATTTTGTTCAGTGACAATTCCCTCTAAGGACATTGTTAGATTCTATGCATACTGCTGTTACTTTCACTGTTAGTCATAGTTCACAGTCAATTGTCAATCTTTGAACACTTTGTTATCTGCCCTGATCCCTTTATGGATGTTATTTTAGTATTTATCAATTATACCATTATTTATATTTTCAAAATTGAATTTTATTTATTGTAGAGATTACATCCACACTTTGCATCAATTGCCAAAATATTGATGGTTCAACTTCCCATGGAATTTGTCAATTGTTGTACACATTTTTTTTTTTTACAATATTTACATAATTTGCATATATTTACTACAGCGCCCTCAGAGTTTATTTTCATATGTCAGTAAGGTGAAGTTTCAGAGTTCCAAGGATGTCCTATCGTTGTTACATCTGAAAAGGAAATCAGTTATTGTCCTAAAATATTGTCGATATAGACATGTGAATTGTTTAAACTACTGATAACATTGTCGGGAACAATGTGTTAGTTAATATTATGCAAGGTAATTGACAGTCAGTGTGAGTGAATTTCCATTTTATGGTTTGCTCTGTAAATGTGTTTGAGCACGTTCAAAGTTATACCAAAAAATGATTGAACATTATGTGAAATAGATTTCAAAAAAAAAAAGAAAAAAAGTTCAGAGAACGAGGATTGCACCTGTTTGCATTTGATTCTGCCATCGTTCTGTGCCCACCGTTTGTGAAAATCCTCAAACATTTGTGGTAAGAGTGCAATTGCTGACATGTGTAAAAGGAGACAGTGCAACAGCATGAGTAGAGTTTGAGGTTACTCAGATTATAGCCTTCAAGAAATATCTGAAGTTCATCTTAAATTGATACATAACACTGTAAGCATGATGTAATCAAAAGTTCAAAATAAATATGCAAGGACATTATCAGCACGATGTGATGTATTTGTCTCGCTTTATTATATACAAATTGATATAAAAGTATTAAGCCACCATTTTGCCCATTATTTAGAGATGATTCCTAATCCCTTTCTGTAAAAGAGAACACAAGATTTGGATTTCTATCAATCTTTGCTCTTGTAAAATGAGAAACATGAAATGTCATTTCTTCCATTCCAGATTAGCTTTTGCTACATTACTAGAGGACACTATTTGTAGCACACACTGAAATGTTTCTATAAGTGCAAACACTGACAACACCCCCATCAAAACAAGCCATCAGCTTATTGCATCAGTCAAATGTAACGAGACCATCTTCAAACAGCACTGGACTGGATACACTTAATATGAGACAAGCTTCTGTGTGTGAACATCATGACCGTTTGGCACCACACCAGAACCTTACATTTATAAAGAACATGTGCGGTTCAAGGTGAAACAGAATGTCATTCTGATAGTATTCTCATAGCCAGTGTCTTTTGCCTTGTAGCTAATTTTCATTTGGTAATGCATTGTTTTACACTGACATCATTTCCATGAAAAATTTATTAAAAATGATGAGATAAATGTTAACATTAATCCCAACTTTGGAGACTTTAATAACGTATGACCATCTCGTATTATCTTCATAACTGCCTTTAAAAATACATTAACCAGAGCCACATCATTTAACAAATTGAAAATACTAGCAACTGCAACTTCACATTTTGCATCCTCCGTGCTTAATTGAAACAATTCAATTAAGTTTGACTTCCTTTTATCATTGAGCATCACATGAGAAAGGTTAGCTTACAATTTCACCTGCCACTTAGTGATTAAAGAAAGTAAAGTTTTGCCCGACACGTATCCAGGAAATGCCAATAATGACACTCACAATCCCACTGCATTTTAATTGCATCCACAAACCTAACTGGCAAATCCAAAACTAATTTTGTCCATAGGCCAAGGTCTGGGTGTTAGGAGATGGCTCAAAAAATAGTGCATATACATTGGACACCTTGAATCTGTATATTATTAAAGTATTCTTTGGTGAAACTAGATAACCTATCCAAGCATTGTTCATTATTGTCTCTTCGTACATTTGCATCCCGGGGAACAGGCAATCATCTTGCCATGCTACTGAAATCTAAAATTAATTCTTCCCACTGCTAAAAGAATCCTTTGCAGCAGTTTCTGTACAGTCACTGAGTCAGCTAAACTTAAAACTAATTGCAAAACATGGTATGATTTAATAGAAAACTGGTACAATTCTATTATTTGTGAATGCAAACTGAACAAACATCTATTAAATGTGTACATTCATCAACGGAAGGATAGAAAAACAACTCAACACACTGACCGAAAGGTTTGCTTGGCCAAAACTTGACGAACACAATTCGAAATGGAATGATTGTTTCTTTCAAAGAACTGGAAAAAAATGTATGTTTTCTTTCAGTATCATATAAAGAACATGAAACAGCAACTTTTGTTGACAATGGCATGTCCATGTAGTAAGCCCCATCCAACTCTTCCCCAACCCCCCCCCCCACTCCCAGGTCTTCCCAAAAGAAAAAACAATACTATTAACATACACTGCTGAACAACATTTAAGACATTACAAGCTTTTCTATGGATGCATCACATTAATTGCAGAAATTTGTAAGAAAAAGCAAGACATTCACCAAAGGTTTACCAGCAGGTTCTGAGTTCTTGAAAGTAACATTGAGTTACAGTCACATGCTTAAATTCACCTGCTATTTATCCTCCAGAAACTGGCAATATTGCACGAGGATGAGAAAAAATAGGAAGAGATCATCAAACACACTGCAATGATGAAATTCCTGGCGATGGAGCATGTGCACAATGGCCGACTCTTTCTTAAACCACAGAGTATCATCATTCATGTGCATGTGTGCACTAACTTGATTCAGCAAACCTTTTTGCCATTGGTTGACTCTCATATTTCATCTTTCTAAAATTTAACACATTACTTTGCTCATGCTCATGATCAGCTAAATGATGAGATGCTCTTCTAACAAAATCTAGATTTCTCAGCTGCATTGAATTTTTTTCTTTGCAATTTCGTGTGGCTCATCCTGCGTCACAGAAAAGGAATCCTTACCTCAATCGTTAATGGTTTCGTGCCAGTTACAATCTCAAATTACCAATATCTCAAAGTATGCAACATGGGCTTGAATTCCAGGGCGTTGCATGATGGGAGGGCATACGTGGTGACTCCGACCCACGACAGCAAACTTGTTATATTCGAATGGGTAAGAAATGAGTTGTGAAACCAACTCAAATACAATATTCTGGTGATAAACACAGACAGCACCATTTACCAGTGATTAATTTTAAAGTTGCACCCTATTTGTGGCATTTTCAGTGACGAAATAGACACCCCTGCTGTATTCTGGTCAATGGATTGTTCTGGCAGTAATTGTTACTCATCAAAGTCCATCAAGAAAACTTAAATCCTTTGCTTGAAAGATCTTTTTTGGCTTCTTTTATTTCCTTCAAGGAAGATGAAAGAAAAAAAGAAATTTAATTTTGTAGCACAGTGTACATAATATCGAGTGGCTTATAATAGCCCACACATCAAATTCATTTAAAGTCCCTCATCAACTTTCTCCTGAGAGTGTCAATGAATACACCATGAACAGCTTTGCAATCTTTCTGCAGACTTTCTGATTGTCCCTGGAAATGCACCAACCCTTTTTTTCCAGTTTAAAAAGTTACAGCAATCCAAAAGGAAAGTTTATGGGAAAGGATGTACCTTTAGAAGTTAAATATAAACAATGGGTCTTAAACAACCGCAAGCAAAATTTCCTACATATTATAACTGTTGACAACATCATAGCAAATTATGGCAAGGTCTTTGAAATAAAAGCAAAGCTCACTTGTCTAAGAGATTCAGCAGCTTCATCACAGTCGTTAAATGTTGCAACTCTGTAGCCGATGGTCGCTAAGGAATAGCTCTGAAATGGCAAAAGAATGATGGTAAAATACTGTACTTTTGTAAAAGTACAACACACAAACTAAATGTTGAGTGTTGGAATAGCAGGCCCGTATCCAGGGGGGTTCAGGGGGTTCGGACGAACCCCCTCACAAGATCTGGAGTTCCGCTCAGCCAATGATAGTAGGCCTATGTTAGCAACATATACAATGAGTTTTAATTTGTTGGTCATTATTGTCTGGTAAAATGTTCCACTTGTGGTAAAATCCAACCCCCTCACTGAAAAAGCTGCATACGGGCCTGAATAGCAATGTGGTGAAGAAAGTAGTGAAAAAAAAAATCACCAATATCATATCAAACACAAAACATGGAGAAGACAAAAAAAAATATGTGAAACATTGAAACCGTTCAAAGGCACAGCAAATTTGGCATCATTGCCACCATCTCTGAGTGATTACATGTCATTTACTGTAAGTGTGATCGAAAACTTTATAGCCCCACCAAAAATTTAAACAGTTGGCATGACCTTTGTGTGCCATTGGATCATAGTACAGAATTCTGGTTCTGCAAAATAGAACACTTTTCAACAAAACAAAAAGAGTCAACTAAAAATTTAGACAACAGAAGAGAGGGCAGCAATCAGCATATGGTTGACACTTGCCTGTAGTCTTAGAGTGCATGCATTGTCACATGGAAGTCTTCTAAAAATTCACCATTTGTTCTGTGTTGTAAATTGTTTGATTATAAGTTGTGCACAATTAAGAAATTCCTGTTAATGCCTGAGTAAAGCAGTAATTAAATAAGACAAATTACAGGTGTGAGTAAAGTATAAAAGATAGCAGCACCATTTTTTTGGGGGGGGGGGAAGAGAGGAATCTTGTAAACACACAGAATGGGGCAAACTGTAATATTACTGAAATGGTCACAATAAATAGCAGGATATACCATAATGAAAACAAAATTGTTTGAGAGTTAAGTCTCTGAATAACCAACTTAAAACTGCTTGTATGATATTCAAGACACCCAAAAACAAGTTAACAATAGTCTGAAGGGACTGTCAGCAAATGGTCTTGCTTTTTTTTTTCTTTTTCTTTTTTTTTCCTTCTTTCAGGATGCAGTAACTCTTGCATCACAGTATGAAGCCAAACTTTTTGTAGAGCAAACGTCAGTCTGTACACTGTCTTTGTTTGTAGACAAATGATATCTGCAAATTCCCTTTTTGTGATTGAAAATGTCACTTACTTTGCAGAAATTTCTCAACAGATAGCACAAATGGGCAATAAAAATTAAACACTGACATTTTACATATCAAAGTAGATGCAATACATATGACGTAAAGTCATATAAAGTTTGAAATTGCAAGAGAAAGAACACGACATACCCCAAATACAACCAGAAGATAAATTGGTAACTGCAAAGAAAGGATGAAATTCATTCATGGTTGCATAATTGTTTTAATTCTTGCAGATTAATTACATACTGTAGACAGGAACAACAATTGACAATCAACCAAGCACTCAAACACAACTTAGATGGTGTTAGATTTATGAGTCTACTAGAAAAGACCCATTGACAGTGTGCAGGGACAAAATCTGTGGTTCCTACTGCAGCTTTGCATCGTTAACTTAAACTTATGTCTAACAATTGTCAGCAATCAGAGGTTAATATTTGAAATTAGACATTTCATATCTGAAACAGAATCATGGAAATGAGTTCTCTGTGGTCATAACTGGTCAGGAAAACTTTTAACAGGAAAACATACTGTATAGTTGCAAGTAGTCTAAGTGAATTCACTAGTATTGTATGATGATTCAGTACTTTATACACCACATTTTTAAATATATAATGTAAAAGTGCTTAGAAGACACACAATTACAGTATACGGATGAACATGACATGGGCTCTATACAAAACACCACACAGAATTGCTTAAACTCAATGTACCTACAGTACTGTTCTTTAAGACAAAAACTCATCACCCCAGACAGTTTTAGGGTCAATCCATGCCAAATCAACAGATTTTTGGGACGATTCCATGGCGACCCTCTCAGATTTGCCTGAAATTGATACAGTGTGTTGCCATATGTCTCAAAGGAAGAAAATGGGCACAAAAAAAAATTTAAAAAATTTTGTTGCTAGGATACAGCCCCACCTAGCAACCAAACCTTGGTCACCTTTTTAAGGCACTTAATTTTCCTTCAAGTTCAGGGCCATTTTTTATCTACATGAAAAGTGTTTAAAATCTCAAATTGCATAGGATGTGAAAGACATGTGACCAGTCTTTCAATTTCAGTTATTTTGAACCAAATCGATCGTTTCGTTTTTACGCAGTGGGTCGCTGAAATTGCGAAAAGTGAAGTGAGGGACTTTTGGGGCCCTAGTTTTGAGGCCCTGTAAAATCACAGGCAAAGGCCTATTTGAGATTTAATTTGCACAGGGTACCTGTCTGGTAGTAGTTGTGCTGGAAAACTATAAAATCAAGGTCACATGGGTCATGCATTTCATGAACAGCGCCCTCAATCTTGAGAAATCTCACTTTGGGCCCTACTTTGAGGTCCATTTTGGGCCTGTGGGTATTTTTTTATTTTTTTTAAAAATTATTTTTTAGGAGAGAATTGACCATATTTTGTGAAACTGAAGTCAAATGTTTGTGTATTTTATGTTATCTACCTAAAATTTGCACTCGAAAATTGAAAAAATCATGCAGTTTCCAATCTGAAATATCCTCAGACAAGCTGAATTGACTAGTTCAAACGACAATTACTCACCAGCCTTAGTATACTAAAGCTTGACTGGTACGATGATAGTAGACAGGTATACAGGCTACTGATAAAATACATTTTCAAGGTCATAGGCCACAGGATGTCTACAAACAGCGCCCTCTAAAATGGCATTTTTCCATTCTTTTGCTGTTTTTGTAGGTATTTTGAAGTCAAATTTCATCATAATTCCTGTATATTTTTCTACTTTCAGTACTTAATTGTGAAGACATGCCTATAAGTAATACAAAAAAAGTATTTAAAACTTTTCCTCACATTTAGTTACGCTCTAGTGAACAGCTTAAAGTGGCGTAAGTGAGTGGTATTGTCAGCTCTGCAGAAACATGCACAAAGTTGCTAATTTTGATACCAGTGCTTTATGTTTTAAGGAAACCATGTTCTATGATGTAAGCAACTATTTACAATGTAGTTAACAGCATATTCAAGGTAGTATGCAGTGGTGAACAACTTAAAGTGGTATATGTGAGTGGATTTAAGGTTAGTCCCCACAGACACATACTGTGGGAGAAACGTGTAATTTTTATACCAGTACATGACTTTCAAGGAAACCATTATTGGCAATGTATTGCAATATGTGCTGTCTGCAACCGCTTGCAACCTGCTTCCCACTAATTAATGCACTTTCGATATCTGGTTATGGAGCATACCTGAGCAAAGTCTGCGGGGTACTTTGGTATGCATGTTACATGTTGGAGAAACCACTCCCAGTTGCATCCACCATTAACTAGCCCAGACCTGTCAAACATGGTGCAAACATTAGAAATGGGCACGAGTGCTTTCTGAGAGTGCAGTATCCTGGTTTGTACATGTTACATGTTACAGCTGTCATTTTAGAGACAATGCTGAAATGGGTTTTCCACAAGGTCAGACAAGAATTATGCAGTGATGCTGTCCAGTGTTCTTTTTTAGTTCCTCATGTTTGATCCTCTACTTTCCCAATAGATGGACTATTCACTGTCTCTAAGCATACTTAGGCTACCTTTTCTGGTCAATTAGACAGATGTTTATAATATCAGTCCTCTGTCTGACACAACCCTTCACACCTTGATAACATCTAGATCCACAATACATCTTGTGGTCAGTTGCTGCTCTCTAGCCGTGTTCCCATTTGAGTGAGCGCGGTGGATCATGGTTTTATTGCATCGAGTGGTGTCGAAGAACTTGATCCAGAACCGCGTTCCCATTTGAGTGAGCGCGGTAGACCAACATGTTATATGAACACATTGCGTAAGCATGAAAAGGTCACCAACGTACACAAGTCGGATATCGCACACTAGCACTGTATCACATAAATGTACATGTGCGCGTGTTGCTAACTGCATGCACACTACAACAGCAGCATAGTATTGGTCATATCATAATTTTGCAGCTTAGCACTAACTTTGTTCCCACTTCCACGACGTACTGAGGAGCGTGAGGTATTAACACATGTCAAGAACGTCATTTGTTTTTTAATATGGAGGTAAACATTGCTGGTTTGGCAAGTTTGCTCGTGCTTCTATCTCAGTTAAGAGTTTATTACATCGAAGGCAGTTGACCACTTGACGAATGTTGCTCTTGTTGCACTAAAATGCCATTCGGCAGTTTATATGCACTTTATATCAGGGGTTCAATTTATCGGTAACAGAGCAGATGTAAGAAGAAATTGTTTTAAAAAGCAACATACCGAAAATAAGTCAACGAACAGACCAAATTTCTTATAAATTATCAGGGCGCAACTTTAAAATCCGTACCATATGAACGTGCTCGCTAGTTCTTTTAATTATACCTGATACCTTGTCCGATTGCTACCGATTCTAAATTAGTACCATTACCAGAATTGCAGTAACTTAGCCCCTTCTAGGTCAATCAGTAGCGAAATACAGGCAGAAAATGTGCGCTGTACATGTACACTACACTACTGCACTATGGTGTATACACTTGTCCTACTAGCGACGTGCCCAGCGAGGCTTAAGTTAGAACTAATTACCCGGGTTTGCCACCAGAAAGCAAATGCATGCCGGGAAGGAATAAACCGGAGATCCAGGGTCACTTGATCTACCGATGTGTTCCCATTACGAACTTTGATCCAGAGCGGTCGATCTGATCTACCCCGATGGGTGCATCAAAATCGGTGGATCTTGATCTTGAGTGAGCGTTGTTGATCCGCGTTCCCATTAGAGTTTGATCTAGCGCGGTAGATCTTGATCCACTGCGCTCACTCAAATGGGAACACGGCTTCTGAGACAATGTTCACACATTTTGCCTCTGCAAGTTTGCCACTTTATATACACACTGAGGCTGGGCATTGTTTTGGGGAGCAAATGTAACAATTTGTACACAGGAAGTAGCCAGCTACTTGATCTGACTGATTTCTTACTAATTAGACTTAAACACAAAAAAAGGGACCTACATGAAAGTTAGGGTTAGGGTTCTTTTGGCCATCAAGAGATGATATTTGTTGGGTTCCCTATTCCCATGTTCTGTTAAGTATACAAGCACCCATCACAGCAAGTGGGAGAATATACACTCTTCAGACTGAAACTCTTTCAGAAATAAGCACAAACTTTGAGAAATTCAGAGAACAGAATTGCACATAAAATAGAAGCTAATGGAAAACACTCAGGCAAAGTGCAACCAATGTGGCACCAGGCAGCAGTCAGTAAAAATGAAAAGAATTTTGAAGAAATGTTTGTAATACAAAATCCATCAGGATACACATTTTATACTCATTTGGTAAGATTGGTACAGTTTATAGTATTTCAACACCTGGATGGGCAAAGGGTGATGAATAATATTTCATCCATGAAATAGTCATTCAGAAGGTATGTTTCACTGCTTTTTAACTTTCATACTTCACACAATGATATCAAATGTGTATGGAAGTTGACCTTTGTGCGGTCAGGGCAAAGATTGGGGCCATGGCATAGCTTACTATACTCCAATAATTGTTATGTTGCATATTAAACATGGTCTCCTTAAAAGATCATTTACTGGTATAACTATTAGCCCAAACATGTTTTCTGCAGAGCTGATTAACCTTGCACTGTACAGTATCTTGAGGTAATTGCTCTTGTCTATGCACCATATGCTCTGGAAGTAACAGTTCCGTACAGTATGTACAATATGCAAAGATGGAGTAGAGCGTGTTAGTGGGAGGATGGCAAGGGAATTGTATAAAAGCAGTTGCTCCAATAGTTGCTTGCGTAGTAAAGTATGATATGGTTTCCTACTCTTTCCTTGAAAAAAATCATGCACTGGTATCAAAATTAGCCATTTCATCCACATTTCTGCAGATCTGACAAAACCCCTCACATATACCACTTTAAGCTGTTTACCAGAGCCTACTGTATGATCTAGAAAATACATTGACGTACATTGCTAATAGTTGCCTATGTCACATAATGCGATTTCTTTGAAAGAACATGCACTGGTATCGCAATTAACTATATCATGCAATGGTGTGAAAATTAAACATTTCACACACAGTATGTGTCTGTAGTACTAACTTTAATACCACTCACGTATACCACTTTAAGTTGTTCACCACTGCATACTACCTTGAATATGCTGTTAACTACAATGTAAATAGTTGCTTACATCATAGAACATGGTTTCCTTAAAACATAGAGCACTGGTATCAAAATTAGCAACTTTGTGCATGTTTCTGCAGAGCTGACAATACCACTCACTTACGCCACTTTAAGCTGTTCACTAGAGCGTAACTAAATGTGAGGAAAAGTTTTAAACACATTTTTTGTATTACTTATAGGCATGTCTTCACAATTAAGTACTGAAAGTAGAAAAATATACAGGAATTATGATGAAATTTGACTTCAAAATACCTACAAAAACAGCAAAATAATGGAAAAATGCCATTTTAGAGGGCGCTGTTTGTAGACATCCTGTGGCCTATGACCTTGAAAATGTATTTTATCAGTAGCCTGTATACCTGTCTACTATCATTGTACCAGTCAAGCTCTAGTATGCTAAGGCTGGTGAGTAATTGTCGTTTGAACTAGTCAATTCAGCTTGTCTGAGGATATTTCAGCTTGGAAACCGCATGATTTTTTCAATTTTCGAGTGCAAATTTTAGGTAGATAACATAAAATACACAAACATTTGACTTCAGTTTCACAAAATATGGTCAATTCTCTCCTAAAAAATAATTTTTAAAAAAAATAAAAAAATACCCACAGGCCCAAAATGGACCTCAAAGTAGGGCCCAAAGTGAGATTTCTCAAGATTGAGGGCGCTGTTCATGAAATGCATGACCCATGTGACCTTGATTTTATAGTTTTCCAGCACAACTACTACCAGACAGGTACCCTGTGCAAATTAAATCTCAAATAGGCCTTTGCCTGTGATTTTACAGGGCCTCAAAACTAGGGCCCCAAAAGTCCCTCACTTCACTTTTCGCAATTTCAGCGACCCACTGCGTAAAAACGAAACGATCGATTTTGTTCAAAATAACTGAAATTGAAAGACTGGTCACATGTCTTTCACATCCTATGCAATTTGAGATTTTAAACACTTTTTATGTAGATAAAAAATGGACCTGAACTTGAAGGAAAATTAAGTGCCTTGAAAAGGTGACCAAGGTTTGGTTGCTAGGTGGGGCTGTATCCTAGCAACAAAATTTTTTAAATTTTTTTTTGTGCCCATTTTCTTCCTTTGAGACATATGGCAACACACTGTATCAATTTCAGGCAAATCTGAGAGGGTCGACATGGAGGCCTTTGTTGATTTGGCATGGATTGACCCTTCAATTCCCCCAACTACCTACCTCTAGTCCCTCCCTCAGCCTGTCTTAAATTCCTCCACATGTGTAATCAAAACAATGGATCCCTATAATATGAGCTACTCTGCATCTTTTGAATTTGCTCTCAATCAAAGAGTAGAACCAGTAAAGAATTCTGCTATACAGAAGCCAAAAATATACATTGGGATGATGAGTTACTGCCTTTAACTGCCAATGTGTGATTAATACATTACTTTTCAGTTAAATTTTCTTTTCAATGCCTCCAAAGAGATCATCTTAACTTAATTAACATGATAAGTTTTCAAAAAGCAATGAAGGCAATTTGTAGTGCTCAGTGTAATAACTATTGTATTATAATTATAATTAATAATATGTATCACAAGTGATGCTCAAGATTGTCTGTTGGTCAATGGAGTTACAAGGTTTGTCAATTCTTAACATTCATTACTTTCCATTCTGGAGAAGCTATTGCAAATGGGTCATACTGTGTTGCTGGCAAAAGGAATATTTTGCACAGCATTGCGAATGGAAGAAATGTGGCTAGAAGGACAATGCAAGTGAAGAAAGAATTGCTTGTTTCTCATTTTGAATAGACTGCAGTGTCTAGTTAACAGACTTACAGGCCATAAAACATCCACTATTCTTGGATCAAGTTGCACAGGGACCAGTTGGAAAACAAGAGAAGCCCAAATACTGGAAAAGACTGTGAAGATTGTGAGCCATTGAACGAGCTTGGTTGCCATCTTCAGGTACTGTACACAAACAACATGAGCAAAGTAATGGAAAGGAAAAATGGATTTTAAACAGAGCAGCAAATAACTGTGAGTGTTTGGTAAGTTGTTATTCAGCAAGTACTTTCTCAAGAATGGCAGAATATGCTCAAGGTTCGTTTTCTGACTCTGGTTCAAAATATGAAACATCTGTTCAGACAACCACACATCTTTCATGAACATAAGCCTGCTGAGTTCACTGTCTACGGTTTTCACAAACATCTTTGTACAGTATCTCCATCCACAGGTACACTGATTATCTAGTAGAAAACAAGTTTAACGATTATCACATTATGCCACTGCTCTGGTGAGTCATGAAGATCATGGATAGCTGATATATTGTGAGAATTTTCACATTCAGATAGGTGGATAGATTGCTCACATGGAAATGTATGATAAAGACAAGTTGCTTAAAAAGAGAATGTCCTATGAAGTGAGTAATCCTGTCCCACATACAGTAATCCTCTTGAAACAACTGAAAAAATGCCACAATTTGTGCAGTGAATGCATGGCCAAGGACTGTTTGGAAGTTGTCTACATGCAACCAAATGGAACATTGCACCTGTGATTTTACAACTCTATGATTGTGGAATCGGAAATAAAATGCAATACCTGATATGAGAGATTCAACAAATATTTGCACCGACAAAGCTATTAGCACAATTAGTAAGTTTTGCTTGACTATACATTACTGTATTATTCTTCAGAATTTCAACTAACAACATCTGCTATTTGATGTTTTACAAAGAATACCAAGAACTATACTTTACAAAACTGTCTTTGAACAGGACAGTGTACCATAAACAGTGAAACATACAGTCCTTGCAATGCAAATTGCTGACCTTGGAGAAGAACGTTTGCATTTCACATAGCCTTCGTATAAAAGCATTATATACTGACTTCAAAATCTGAATCCAACAAGATGTGACAAAATATAGGGAAATTCTGCAACTGATTAAGGTGGCTGTGGACTGCTTAACTTGCAAATGGAAAATTCAAACTAACAACTCAATCTAACTTCTAAGGTTGATTTTATGAATACGTTGAAGGTCGCAGGTGCGTAAAGTGTGCTAATACATCCAATCATGTGATATTAAGGGTTTAGTAATATTGGCAGTCGGCATAAGGATGTAAAAATAGGCCAAGCTTTGTGTACCGTTAGAAGGAGTGTCGTACCTTGTAGATATATTGTATATAGGGCATAGCCTAAGCTAGTAGTACTTCGTGAGGGTCGCCTAGGATAACTATGAACAAATAGGCTACAACTCTTTAATTGGCCACTGGCCACTGAATCTTGGTCACAGTTTTCATTTGTGTAAATCTATGTCACTAGAAAAAAACATAAAAATTATTTTTAAAATCTGCAAGGGATGATACAAATTGACAAAAAGTAATACCGACCTCGGGCCTAGCCTACGCATGTTACTGGAATTCAAAACTAGTATTTCGCAGAAGTACCACCTGTTACGTAAACTGCACACCAAACGTGAATATTAACATAGTCGATGCAAACTATAAGATAACAACACCCAACGGCATGAAAAAGAAAGAAGTATCACTTTGTTGCAACTTTCGCGGGTAGGATTTAAATAATAAGAATACTGCTCTCTGATTTATGCTACCTCAAACGTTCAGTTCAGTTAGGTGACTCGACTTGTTGTCTCGGTTTCGAAATCCAGAAATCGCCACGCAAGACTATTAGACCTTTTCGTGGCGCTGATATAGCGACCGCATAACGATGTTATTTCTACCATTGACGTGGAGGGAAAATGTACTGGTCAATAATCGTGACACAGCTGTACTGGGAACTGTATACGGCTATACGACGTGTAAAATAAAGAAGGAAACACGTATCCTCTGACTTCTAAATGAAATGTACAAACCGTCAGCACACTTTCGCTTTAACCGTTTAAGCAAGGACGAGATGGTCCATAGAGACAGGTTGATATGAAAAGTATAAAAGGTACAACGTCGCTCTACACTTCCAGATTTGTCTACTCTCAGTTATGAAGAAAGGTTTGAAAGGACTGGTTTGATTTCTCTTGAATTGCGTAGACTAAGAGCCGACTTGATTGAAGTTTTTAAAATCGTTAAGAGTCTGGAAAATGTTGATCAGGCTGTTCTTTTTAATTGTGTGATGTCAGTAGAACAAGAGGTCATCGGCTTAAATCCAGAAGCACCAAGTGCTGTAGACTAGAAAGTATTCTTTTAGTCAGGGTATTATCACTGAATGGAACAAACTGCCACAGGAGGTTGTCACTGCCACAACAGTCAACGGATTCAAGAACAACATCGATCTTATTTTCCACAACAGAAGGGGCTCTACATAAGCCAGAGATGGCTGTCTGCCCCACAGTTCTTACGACCCCATCGACATATAATGCCGGTGGACTCCGGTAAATCGGTAAATATGTGTTGGTAATTTGGTATGTCCCCTTTTCAACGTGTTACCAGTGCAGTCACGGCTGATGCATGGATGTCAGGGAGATGGAGAGAGTACGGAAAATTCAGTTACTGCTTACACTTTAAGACCAAAAATTGAGTTAAAAATAAGCTGTGCAATTAGGTCAATTAAGTCAACTAATCCTTAATTTAAAAAAAACATATTTTATAAAGTTTGAAAAAAGTATCAAAATGTTCCAACTCCCATTTTCACAGGGCATTCCTGAGCTGAGATATAAAATGTTGAAGCCAATTCACTAAATTCAAAATAGTAGATTGCGCAATAATTTGTGATGTCATTCTTGTACTACTAAATTGCCATCTTTGTTTTACTTTGTCTCTTCGAACGCCATCACACATTGTTCCAAAATGCGATCATTGTTTTATGGTTATAGAGTAACTGGGCTGTAATAGCCCTCTCCTTACAACATGCTAACAAAGAAACAGTAATTGTGTCAAGGTCAAACAAACATTTTAATTTCAAAAGGAAACCGTACTGAAGCAGGTAATGTGAGTTGTACAAGAAGGCCATCACAGGTTATTACGCAATCAATGATTCCAAATTTAGTGAATAAATTTCAACATTTTATATCTCAGCTCAGGAATGTCCAATAAAGATGGGAGTTGGAACATTTTGATGCATTTTTCATGTTTTGTAACATATATTTGTGACAATTTTTACTTTAGGTCCACTTTAAACAAGTAGCTCGCTCAGAATACTGCATTCATGTGCAGGTTTTTACCGCCAACACTTAAAGAACAGAGGGCAGAGAACTCAAAACGACTGTTTCATTGAAATGAATGAGTACCTTTAGTCCCTTCCCTTAGAAGTTAGCTCATGCATGCAAATGAGCTACAGAGGCAAAAGTCTACTTTTTTGACAAATAGCTGAGAAGTTTCCTTAAGTTTCCAGAAATGGGGAGATGTAGATTCTTTTTCATTGTTGGATATACAACCCAAAAGTTGGTTAGTCATACCGGTCACCAAGCGTCGAAAGGTAGAAAAAGTTATTTATTTCCACTGGCAATGCTGTTGTAGTAGGGAAAGTCAAAGTGCGGTTCTGTTCCCGTAGCGGTCAACAAATACATTATTGTGTTTATTTCCTTACCTGGTATAAGTCCTTAGAAATGTCAAGAACGACACAAAGGACAGATTACAGTGGGATCTTGGCGGGGTAAACTTCATCAGTGTACTACTCTCTTCATCTAAATAACAGCTCCCTCCTGCGCGGACCAAGAATGACAGGCGAGACTACTGGCGAGACTACCGAGGGCGTGCTGTAATGACTAAAGTTAGAGCCGTAGTCAGAGAGTGTTAATCCGTAACACTCGACCGACGTGTGGTCTTGTGTTAAGACGATGGTAGTATTTTCTTCTTCCATTATACATCCCTTACAGTTCTACTAACTCAATCACACAGCACGCGCCTACTATGATATAAGAGTCGATCACTGTTCAACCATGAACGAACTTGAAAGCAACTGGAGAATATAACAGTTCAGAGCTGTACTGCAGAAGGGGGTGGTACAAGGGAGTAGCTGCAACAAGTTGTGAGAATGTGGGCAGGAAGGGGGAAAGATTCACTAAGTCTTGACCAAGACTATAGGAATTTTTAAATGTGACAATTTCAGTCCACATTGGTTACATATGGCACACATTGAAATTCAAATCCTTAACAGTTTATGTCTGACCAGGCCCGTATGCAGCTTTTTCAGTGGTGGGAGTTGTTCGATTTTACCACAAGTGGAACATTTTACCAGACAGTTATGACCAACAATTTAAAACTTAAATAGCTAACATATGCCTGCAGTGCTATCATAAGCTGAGCGGAAATCCAGATCTTGTGGGCAGGGGTTCATGGGGCTCGGACAAACCGCTGAGCTCCTGCCCCTTCACCTGGATACGGTTCTGTGTCCCTGCAGTAGGCTTTTTTGATGTCACCATATGGTTAGCACAAATTTAATAAGCATGATATGTTCCAACTTAACTACAACATTTTTTTTTACATTTTATTAAATAGGCATACATTCCAAATGCACGTGTGTGAAAGTGCGGATTTACAGAAAATTAGTTCAAAAAGTGTTCATCCCTCATTGTTGCATTGATAACAGAAATGTTAAATCTCTTTCCGCTTTGCAATCAGACTTCTGAATGGCATTACCATGTTGACATTGGTAGTTCCACCGTGGCAAACTTGACTGCATCTTGCGGTATTACGAATGATATCACTAATTTTTTTACAGGCAATTTCGTTTCACAGCGGAAGGTTAGAGGATTAAGATTTCTCTGTGATTTGTAACATTTTAAAACTGCCCATCCGTGGTGTAAGTTTGATGAGAGACCTTTATCTTAGTTAGAATTGTTACCGACAAGCCACGAGCTTCCTGCAAAACAAGCCTGCAACCGGTCTCCATGCGGTGATAATGAATTTCCCACCACCAGGGTTTCCTTGATTGAGCTCATTCAAGTATAGATTCACTCTCCGCAAGTTGCTTCGGAACGTTCGACGTGGTAGACCAATAAGGTAGACCAATCACACTCGGGAATGCAGGACTCTCATCGTGGGGATATTAAACGATACGCCCTCTAATTTCACAGCTGTCTCTTTTAAGGCATTTCATCATTCGTGAAGTACCAGGTAAGTTACACGTCGGGTGTTATATTATATCTGTGTGAGGTTTAACACTCTCAGGTGGCGGTATACCGGAGGTCATCGTATCACCCACATTGCACCAGACCACGCTGTATGTACGTGGATGGGACACGTTATATGTGGCAGCATCGGCTCTACGTACTGTACTCTTATTCCGTTTTGCAGTGGTAAACGCACCTCATACAATGTATAGCATTCTTATACATTGCGGTTCCAATAAGGATTTTCAAACATTTTCTGTTGGAAATTAACTTCTCGCTTAACATTTCTGTACCACGAGCAAAGAATACTTTTTTTCCTCGTTGTTGGTGACCTGTTTTCTGCGAAGACACCATAGAAAAAGGGTAAGCCTATCGAATCATACCACACGACACCTTTTTGAAGGACTCTAAGCTCGAAATAAACTACATATAGTCAGGAATTCACGGCTCCTGGGGGGATCTTTTCTTGGCTGTCATCTGCACATGAGACTGGTGAGCCTGCAGGAATACACGACTATCAGTGCTCTAGACCATAGTTACGAAATATGTTGGCAACTTGTGTGGATATATACCTATACCCACTTGTCACATGACTTGCGGCTCTCGACTTTTTTTTTAACTGACTTGCCGAGATTAAAATCGACAATTTTTTACCTAGAAGAAAATTAACAGCTGTGCCCATTGTTTTTCGAATGTGAATGTATGTAGAAATATTTAGTGATATGGTTTACTATTTATCATATCTGTAGTTGTTCCGTTTGTACGTGTCAATAAGTCATTTTCCTGATTCATACCGGCTGACGTACGTACGTTTTTATTGATATCCACGTAATCAAACTAAAACTGCGTTCATGAATTCCATCCGTCCCACAATTATTCATAATAGGAAGTGAGGAACACACTGAATTTCTGCTTTGTGATTTACAACTTAAATGTTATGTTGATATAAAACGAACAACCAGAAATTCCGAACAACCTGCAACACTGTTAGAGTGGGGAACACTTCCAAGTCTAACCCTGACAGTATAGCAGACGACAGCTACCATATTGTGTGTACTTTCTAATCCCATATAAGCCCTGCAGAAATGTCAAGAACGAAAGGGCAGATTCCTGTATGACCTTGGAGGCATGAACTTTTGTTGGCAGCGATATTATCTCCTCAGTAACAGCTTCTACAAGAGTCGGCAGTTAGTTACTGCATAGGTTATGGACATGTCTGAGAATTTGAACGAACTCAACATGGGATTGGAGGGGTATAGATAAAAATGTACTTTGAAAGGGGAATGAACTTTAAAACCGTCTGGTTCTAGTTCGTGACAATCTCGGTGATAATTCACTGGCAGGGGTTGCAATTGATTCGTGTCTCAAACGCTTGTTCTTTTCTTACATTTAATCTTCGAAGTTTCACTTTGTTTCCTCGCGGGGTTGAACAGACAAGGGTGAGATGACTTTCGTTAAGGCTCCAAGACGACTCGGATAATTCCAAAACTGATTTAGATTGTATACTGGACTTGCACCGATTTTTAAGTCAGCTTATATAGTATCCTAAATAACAAGATCATGCACTGAAAGGGAAAAATACTTCACCTGCATACACTCAGCTGTTTAAATGGTAGCTCCGAGCATCAAAGAGTTAACGTATACCAGTGTCATGAACAAACAAATTTTGTAATTACAAATTATTAATCCTCCCTACTCTGATGATCTGTAAATACAGATTATTGATTTGTAATTATAGATTTTTTTTAATCTGTGATTACGGACTGGTGATTTGTAATTGCAACTTATTCATCTGCAATTGCGGGTTATCAATTTGTAATTCCAGATGAAAATTTTATGGTACGGTCAGTTACTGTGGTTACCTTGTGGACATTACTGTAGATACTGTTCTTCATGCATGGGTCTTACTCGAGGCTTCAAACGCGGGGTGAAATTAAGATGCACCCACTTATCTCTTTTATTTACCTTCATTTGTCCCTTTCGATCTATCTTTCTAACCAAGTGAAAATATCTCTGAGTTATTATCAGATGTAGTGCTTAAATATGTCGTTAAAAAAGAAAAAACGGAAACTCCCTCTGAGGTTTTCAGCTACGAGCGAATAGTGCGACATTAGCCAAGTCTACTTTAGAGAATTGGTTATGTTATATTACAGTGTCGGTTAATGTTAATTTGCAGGAGAACCTACCATTCACATGCTTACATTTATGTAAGTGGACCATATTTGATTTCAAATTTGAGATTGTTTACTGTCCATAATTTTTTTTAAGCCTTACCCATTTTCCATCAGTGCCGATATCTGCTAACGAAAAGTGGGTACAAGTTATACCCCAGTTTGGTCCAACCTCTCTTACGTCTTTTCAGTTGTGGTCAAGTACATATATGGTTTTCTAATAAACCATCTGCGTAATAATTCATATTAAGAGAAGGAGACGGGTTATCACAGCTGCAAAGGTAGCCTACCTCAGGAAATGCTAGAATTGTAAAGCCGAATGATGCAAATTCAACATTTTTATTTTTGATATAATACTTTAATCGGAGTGCCCTACCCTCAGGATTGTAAAGGTTTCTATTTTTTTATTTTTCGACCACTAGAACGCGGAAGGATCCTTTGTTGGCCTAATAATACGGTTGATCCTTGAAGCGATTGATAATTCGGCTGGAAAGTTTGTCACTTAAAGGCCCTTTAACACTTCGCTCGATGCAATGCGATTCGAAAAAAAAAAACGGAAATTCTTCTGACATCTTGACGATTCCCTTCAGTGAATTCGAATTTTGCACGTACACGCATACCAATCAGAAACTATAGCTTGCTAATATCTTGTGCTCCATAAGCATATTTCTCACCGTCATTGAGGTCTGTACCAGAGACCAGGAGGATCAGCATAGCCACCATACTGCACAGATATATTACTCTGAATATCACCTAATTATGTGTATAGACCGCAAACTTCATATAGCTTGGGTTGGTGTGCGTGTGCCGTATTTACATAGACTAAATATAAAAACACCGCGCAGGTGTGTCCACTATCACGGTGGCATTCGAAAGTGTTATCCGTGACTAGTCAGAACTTCTTTCTTGGCACTCAATAAGTTAGGTTTGAGCCAATCCTTTCATAAACTTCACAACCTGTTTGCTCAGTTGTGACAGTACACACATTCTATACAAAACAAAATGCGGAGGTAGAGTTTACTGTGACCTATTTTAATGTATCTGGGCCACCGTAATATTCATTTCAATTATCATGAGCTCATTTGATAGAGGCTTTGATCTGTTCGAACCATAGAAATAGTTTATCCGTTTCTATGGTTCTGACTTCACCCATGAGGACTTTACACGATATTTATACGCAGACAGTCGATGACCTATCGTGCGATCGACAACTTCCGGTTGATATAGCGCGTTAATATGGAAGAGCGCAGGTGTGATTTTCGGTGTACACTCAAAAGGAGATGTGAAGATTTCCTGACAACATGAAATAAAAGCTGGTGAGCCGTTTTCATGTTATGAATAGCCTCATTACTCGAAAGGAGTGTACGTGCAAAGGTAAATTGTTTTACGGTAAGTCGGGTCGAAGATCTTCTCGGCTTATTGATAGACGAACATTTGTATCGGGGACAACTAGCCAGGTCAGAATTTGAGGTGGGGCCAATATAGAGAGGCGAGCTCACTGGGGCGGGCATGCTAATGTTGATCTTTTTCCTTTTTTTCATCTCAAAAAAATTAGGGGAGCATGAGTCCCTGGCCCTCATGACTTCGGGCCTGCAACAACTCGCTGTAAACGAAGTCCATGGCGGTTATTCTACAAAATCTCAATGGGAACCCCTTCGTTTGACTTTCTGTACTACCAGTGCGACGGGCTCGTACAGAAAGTCCGGCCGGACTTCCGGACGGCCGGACTTCCTGTACTAGGAAGGTATTCAGTATATTTTGGTCTGGATGGATTTTCTGTATAGTACAAAAGGTCCGGCCGGACTTTTTATCGGGAGGGGGGGGGGGAGGAGAGAACTTTTGTACCGTCGCACCGGCAAGTGCAGGCTTTAGATCATACTGCAATTCAGTATGCGCAGTTAAATATCGTAACACAAACTCGCAATTATATCTGGTCAATTCACACGATGACAGTGTTAGCTTTTGGGGGCAGTAGTCATTTAGGTTTCTTTTCTAGCCCACACCTGTTGTGCTCACGTACGGGAAGTGTTTTCCTTTCATCTGTGCCACTATCGTAGGTACCTTTCCATGGACTACGTAGCCAGTTTGATGAAACATACACATTCAGTTCCAATAGAACGATCGCGCGGCACCCTCTTAAAGTTAGGATAAGGAGGGATTTGTAAGATCGTCGGGATAGTGACTCAGAAAATATTATTACAAAGCAATGATGGGAGCCTGTCCTGAGCAGTATTTATTTCCGATTAGAGTTATATACACACACTGTATGCAGTGCTGCATGTACCCTACCATCACAATACTGTATTTCGTCCATAACAGATTCGTATATGCAAGCATGTGGACGGGGTATACATGTCTTTAACGCCCCCAGGATTCACGAGGGTCCCAACGACATGTGCCACAAAATTCTCAAGAATCGTAACGCTGCCTCCAGTCTTGCCCCTCCCTCATTCAAAGGCCCAAGAAACATTTTGTTTGCGATTATTGTTAAAAACGATGGCAGAGACCTATGATTCACTTGAAAAATATAATGGCTTTGTTTTGGAACCCAGACATTGTCTCTTATCCATGACTATCAGGGACTTGCTACGCCGCGCTTTTTCATAACTCACGATATTTAACCTTTAAATTTGACAGTAGCTCGTTAATCATAACTTTGGTTCATTTTAGATTGAGTTCAAAATAAACTGAAACTTTTAACTTAATATTTTTGAGGCCTTTAGAGCGTGTAAAGATGTGCAAATGGTATTCGAACATTAAAACGAACTGTGTGACATCATCACCAGGATATTAGATATGGGTTGGAAAATAGAGGGCAAAAGAAGGTTTTGAGGCTGGGACAAGCTTAGCGAGTGGGGTCCAAGGCCCCGTCTAAGGAACCCTGGAGGGGTCTGGGGGGGTTAGTCCCAGAACAATCTAAGGTTTTAACATATTTCTGGGGGAAAATTAAAACTCAGGATAGGTATATTTTTGTTGAAAGTGCATTATTAAACACAAAGATTACACAACGATTCCACTAATGGGGTTGGGACGAGACCCCGGTGGGGTCCACAGGACAAAGTCCCAGGAAGCGCTGAGAGTTCAGCTTCTGGGTGAAAAATTAAGTCTCATGGAATTTCTAAAACAGAAAGGAATGGCTCAAACTTATGCAGGGAATAGTTCTATACTTGAATGTATTTGTCAGGTCACTTCAACTCAGTGGGGGGGAGGCAATACAGAGCAAAAACTCTGACTGAGAGGCATACCCACCCTCTTCCCCCCCCCCCTCCCCCACCTTTGGTGTCACCACTGAAGAAGACAACTGAATCGACTACCATGAGCGGTGGGTGTAAGTTAGTGAGAGGCCGGGACAACTGAAAGAGTTTCTATGTAGAATGACTAACTATGAGATAGTTTGCATGACCATTGCACATTCTCCCTTGTCTAACATTAAATGGTCAGTGAAAATCACGTCGATTCATATGTAGACAATTTAATGGTATGCCTTTACTTTATCAATCTCTGTTTTAACTGATTTTTTTTTTGTTGCACTTGTACCTATCCTGTTTGACCTAGACGGTGAATCGTTTCCTTAATTGCTGTAAGTCGTTTTGATTACTTACATGAAATGACCCGTTTGGTGGCCAACCGGGATGCAAGAGCAATTCAAGGCTACTTATATATAGTGTGCATAAAACTGAAGCTATATGGAAATATATAGGCTAATATACCTTGTCTTGAATGTTGCTCAAATTACCAAACATTTAAGTGATTAGTGACGGTTGCCAATGGGTCGTCTGCAAGGGAAATGGTGTGTTTACAGCAGGCATTCACGTAAAACATGATGAGAGTTGGGAGAAATGTCTATGATTCCAAAGTTTATGAACATTGAAGTAAAATAACTAGCTTTAGTACTGTATTCGAGTTTGAAGTCATTCGTCTTAAAATGGGCAAATAACCTTTGTTATTCACACGAACCTCACACTTTAACCCTAAATAGATACACATATAATGACGATCGATTATTGGCTAAAATCTTCTTTCATGACAAAAATTGCGATCTCTTCGCCCGAATGTGTTCGAGCGAATAGACACTACGTAATTGCAATCGTGCTGGATGCAAGAAAAGTTAAGTCTATAAATTAAAGACAAAAACTCATCACCCCAGACAGTTTCAATTCTCCCAACCACCAACGTCTAGTCCCTCCCTCAGCCTGTCTGAAATTCCTCCACATGTGTAATCAAAACAATGGATCCCTGTGTACGCTGTGTAATATGAGCTACTCTGCATCTTTCGAATTTGCTGTCAATCAAAGAGTACTGTAACTTAGAACCAGTTGAGAGTTTTACTTTCCGGAAAGTAAAAATATAGCTAAGGGTGATGAGCTATGGCCTTTAAGTGTTACAAATGGTATTTTCTTCCTTAAAACATTTATCGCTCCCCAATGGCGCAAGCCGTTTTACTTTTTATTCGGTATTTGATTATATCAGCAATTATTTGCTGATATCATCACATAATTGCTGATATCACCAATTCATTTGTTGATACCAGCAACTGAAATGCGCTATTTTCAATTCCAACATATTAATAATTAATTGGTGATATGAGGTGTCAAATTGTGGATATCACCAAATGACATGCTGTTATCATCAATTTGTTTGCAAATATCACCAATTTTATTTGCTGATATCAGCAATTGAATTAGCGATATGATGGACTTCCTGATATCAGCAATTCGTTTGATGATATCAGCAATTCATTGATATCATAAAATTCTTACTGATATCAGCAATTATTTGATGATATCAGCAAATAATTGTTGATATCATGAAATATCTAATAAAAGGTAAAACGACTTGCCATACTCTCCCCCTTTTACGCAATGACTACCTGGTCAGTCAGTCTATAACATGCAATAGTCAAAAGTTCTGACTGGCTATGAATCCTACTTTTCCGTTTCAATCATCACACAGTACATTTTTTTCGCTGAGGTTATTTACACACTGTATTATGTTACTTACGTTTAGTTTAAGAAAGTCTGGCATGCCGACAATCTGGAGAGGTTCCCCTGTCTCAACGGAAGATGAAAATTTACTCCCAATTCCCTCCTACGTGACACAACATATCCTATAAAATTACTAGCTTTCACCGGTCTGTACAAAGTTAGCCTCCGTAGCCCTTCTTTGGCGGAAGCCCCCTATATTGCGAGTATTGATCCAGGGGACTGCCATCGGAGAACCTCGTCCGGTAGGCGGGCTATGGGCCTACAAAGCACGAGCAATTACAAGGCCCACCGGCCTTTGTCATCACACCATTGAAATTGACGATTTAATTAATGCAATTTTGTTGAAACTCCTGTTTAGCGGAGCATTAAAAGATCCTTTAAATTATCTGCACATGGAGTGTTCAACTTATTTCAAATAGTAAGCTGGCTGTGCTCTTTCATAGTGAGGTAATCATGATGTAGGTAATTATATCTCTAATGACGCATATGGTATATTTATCCGTCTTGTCCAAGAAATTGCAAAGTGTTGAGCCATGCATTGCTGCATAACATCCCATGCTACGAACAGGAAATGTAGTTAGTGTTCTCTGTCTTGTGCTATGTAAGCGCAAAATTCCTTAATTCATATTGCAATCTCTCTATCATAAGTCTATATCAGCGGTGGATAAACTGTTTGAGTCAACTTGAGGGGGCCACATCACCACCTTGGAACTTAATGGTGGGCGGCACAGACTGCTAACCCGCCCTCATTATCCTCCTCCTTATAATACTATTTGCACCGTACAAAAAAAAAACATGTCTTAGCTTGCAAAAGTATACTAAGACAATAAAAAAGTATGGACGAATTAGCAGTATGCATGCGGAATTTCGCAAGGTATAGCCTTTTTCTCCCTCTTGGAAAAATGTACTAAAGTGGGGATGGAGGACCTCAGTATCGAAATATTTGCGGTTGGATGCTTATACCGAATCTGTTACCTAGTTTTTGAAAATGGCCGAAGCACAACATTGTTTCAGATGTTTTACCTAATATCTCAGCTTCTTAGATAGGTCACGATCTTTGACTCTCACAACCATGTGAACAATCCAATGGTGAAACCCACAGGCCCACACCTCAGTGACGTAGGACTCCCAAGTCTACCACTACGGCGCTACGTACGTAGTCTATTGTTTTTTAGCAGCAGTCTACCCTGCTAACGTAAGCCCTCTCTACCTTATTAAAAAATTTCCCCTCGTAGACTCGTAAAATTTTCATAATTAAAGTTGAATGTCAGCTCTAGTCTAGGCCCATAGGCAAATTCATGAGTGACTCAGGATGTTAAAACAAGAGCCCAAGTGCACAATGGTTCCTTGCGTGACGATAATTAAAACTGTAACCCTTTAGTTTTTAACCAAGATACTAGTAGAGGTTATTCTACGATTTTTCCATCCGTCCCCAAAAATGTTTTCTGCTCCAATTTGAATACTGATCAGCAAAAACATTGGTTTTATCCATTTAAATCTTTTTCCTCATCTTTAGTCAGCAAAAACATTGGTTTTATCCATTTAAATCTTTTTCCTCATCTTTAGTCATCACTTATCACCGAAAGAACCACTACCATAGAAGTAATGTGACACGACCTAAACTTGTACCAAACAAGCTGCACGAGAAGCATTTTGCACATCGTCATAAAATGGTCCATATGGCCCATTTTCAGCATTGGACCAAATGATCATGAACAACCTGAATGTACCACTACCATGGTAGTAATGCAACACAACTTCAACTTATATAGTACCATGCAATCTGTACAAGTTTGCACTTTACATGATTTCAAAAAAAAAAATGATCCACATGGTTCATTTTGACCTTGGACCCCAAAATATTGAACACCCCTAAGGCACCGCAACCATAGAAGTAATGTGATACTATTTCAACTTAATACTGTGTTCTGATGAGAAGTAGCACGCGCAACGGACATCTATCACACATGCTTCAGCTTTGACTGCATTCGTAATACCAGCTATTGCTTGGGTTCCGGCTTAAGGTGCGTACAGACTGTGAAGGTATCACAATTCATCTATGCCGACGTAATCAAGTATACCAGGTTCATCAACCGATAATCCAGGTTTCTCGATTTACTTGGCATTTGGCTTGCCATAGTTTCTCACTTTAGAACTCGATAAACCTGGCTTATCAACTTGATAAACTTACTGAAAATTTGGCGTTGATAAACCCTGATTTCGACTGATAAACCTGGTTTATCACTTCATAGGTGATGGATTATCAAGATGATAGAACTGGTTTATCGAATTGATAAACCAGATTTACAAAGAAAACTTGGTTTATCGGTTGATAAACCTGGTTTGTTGACGTCAAATGCCCAGTAATTTGATAAACCTTTTTTAAAGGGTGAGCAACCTGGTAAACCTGGTTTATCGGTCGATAGGTTTCTCAGTCAATAAACCCGGTTGCTCAACCGATAAGCCAAGTTTTTTTCAAACGAATCATCCCGTTCACTATACCTAATTGCTCGGCCTGCCCCGCGCGCTCTACTTACACGTGTGCTAGTATGTCTAGAGCCCGTACTATACTGTATGACAGGAGTGGAAGAAATTCGATTTACTGGCGTTACAGATTTAAATTACTGACGTCCACAACAGTTATAATATGAAGCCCGATTACAATTAACGCTTGACTCAGATTGACCGCCATTCTGAGCACTGTACACGGAACACAGAGCTTACATATTTCCCCTTAGTCAGCTAGTACTGTAGTGCATACGGCTAGCGCAGCGCGCGTCCCCCATAATATGGCAAGCTAATGCCCAAAGTTGATAAACCTGGTTTACCGGTTGATAAACCAGGTTTATCGAGCGATAAACCATGTTTTCCGACTGATTAACCTGGTTTTACGACTGATAAACTTGGTTTTTCGACTTGATAAACCAGGTTTATCGCTTCATGGATGATAAACTTGGCTTATCGAATTGATAATCAGGTTTATCAAAAAACCTGTTTTATCGACGCCAAGTGCTCAGTAAGTCGAAGAAACTCGTTTATCGGTTGACGAACCAGGTTTACTAGTCGAAATCAACCGGTAATCCACCTTTCTCGAGTTATTGGGCATTTGGCTTGCCACACATGCGTGTCACTATGGGTAGCACTGGAGGGGAAGAATTGTTTGATTAGGAGCTACAGTTTTGTCGTGAACCGCATGACGTGACGCACTATTTTGGGGATTTCCCCCAAAATTCCCCCCCCCCCCCCAATCTTTATTCAGGTTCCCACTTTCTTCACCATTAGTCGTGGCTCTTCTTCTTTTTCTTTTCTGTATCAATTGTTTTGTCGGCCACATAGTGTACCAAAAAGAGGCCTCGGTAATAGGACGTCCACATTACAATTAGGTTTCATGGTGACAGGCAATTTGATTTGGCCCTAGACAATCCAGTAAGAATGAAAAAAAAAACTGAAACCCACAAAATGATCGACCAGGGTAGTTTCATTTTTAAAAGTCAACCAATTTACTGTGCTTGTTGTTGCAAGTACCAATGATGACCCTCCTGAAGAAGCTCTTATGTTACGTAACGCATCAGTGCTACCAGACACCAAGGGCTATTGCGCAATTGCCTTCGTGGCACTGTGTACAATAGGTGATCGCTAGCAAGGACTGATTGAGATGCACTGTACACTGCAAAGACGGACCGAAGAATAACAGTACCGCACTAACTACATATTGCAGTGTGCGTAGGTGTGTGTAAACAGTGTGCAAAATGCCTACAATTCCAAAGCCTTTGCAGTCTAGTCGTTATTGTGTCTGCGATAGCGGACTTTGAAGTGTACTGGCATGCCGCAGCGACTCTCGGACAGGTACAGTATATAACATAACATTTCTCAAATGCGTAACTTGCAAACTTGGCACTATGAACTTAAGGCATGTAATCTAAATTTGAAAAAAAAACGAACTGATCCAATATATATGTTACCGCATCAAATTGTCGCTTATTAAGTTTGTGGTACGGTACGGAAGCCTAGCTTCCACGTTTGCCTACTAATACTAGCCTATGCAGAGCCTGGTCAGTCCGATGCTGTATGTACTAATTAGTCAATTTTCAGTGCTTGTAGCTGTTTCTGCAATCACTGGTCACCAATGAAATGTACTCTGGTAACTTATGGCACTAATGTAGCTGCTGAAACTGTACCTAGAGCGTCGCTAATCAAACAGCAACTCTATGTTGCGGATAAGATGGAGTAGTAGACTAGTACTACATAGGGCCCTAGGTAACTCTAGTTTTGTAAACTATTTTACTTTTAGTAATACAACAAACCTCCCAGACCTATTTGTAGAATAGAAGTTAACCAGGGCCTTAAATTCACGTGCTAATATGCATCTATGCGTATAGCCTATGTCACTTTTTGATTGGTATTTTGTCTTCCATTGCTGAAAATTCAGTATCAAAACTACAAAAGGTTCTTCCCACAAATTTGTATGTCGGTGTCTCTGGAAGGCCCTAGATTTTAAAAAAGGATACATCCCCTGTGCACAGCAAACTTTTCAATCTCGGGTAGGTCTAGGTGTATTAAAAATATTTGATATATCCTAGGAAAACCTTATAGTTCGCTAAATGATCTGAACTCTGGAGTACATAAAAGTATATTGCACAAAGAGTAATTTCAAAGCAAGTGGCAATGATTTACACTGAACTGACCGGGGCTTCTTTCTCTCTTCTTCCTTTCCTTCTTTCCTTTCATTGCCCTTTCTTTCGTTAATTCCTCGGAGATCAGCTCTTTTCTCGCCAATTTGTACTGTTACTGTATTCTTTTTCTTCCGCATCTTCTTCTTTAGTGGTCACTAGCTTTGTTGACAGTTTCCTGTTTTTCTAGTGTCCTTCATATGTTTTTAATACTGTATGTAACTGCTCTCCTGTGTTCCTCTGTCCATATAAGAAATAAATTTGAATTTAAATGAATACGACTGACCAGAAGCATTGTTGAGTTTAGAATCGTGGATCAGAAAGTCTGAGACTCAGTTGTTGATTATCCTATATCATGTTGATGGTGGATGAACACCGGCAAAATTTGCCAAATTTTTTGATCAGTGTTCAGAGGGTAACAAAACTGGTGTGAACCAACAATCCCATGCAAACCCAAACCTGCTCCCGGGACCACCATTTAACATCCCCATTCGATGGATGAGAGTATATCCCTCACTGTTTAGCAACTTTCCCAAAGTCTGGGAGGGGTGCAGGATCTGCCCAGCTCAGCAGCCCATCAGTTGTACATGAGATACTGCACAGCCTTCCAGGTGTAACGTTGCATGGTTTCAAGAGTAAAATGACACATGTATACAGAAGGGTAGGCTTGCTGTACATGTGTTATTTTCTGTTTTATTAAACATAGACTTCATTTAATTTCAGACATTCATAAAAAGACATTTTTAATACCATTATGTGTATGTCAAGGTTGGATAGTTTTGATATATGGTAACACATGTGGGTATGCCTATGTCTGTATGTAAATCAATCCTTGTAGACAAGACTATTTACTATCATATTACTCTGAGGTTCATAGGCAGTTTTTTTAATTCTTTAGTATTCTTGTGCACAGTTCTCTTGTGTCACACAGACAAAATAGTCTGGAAATAGTGCATTTGTTATGTATACAGAAAACAATCGTATTTTTAAAACCAACATTTGTGGATATAGAATGATAGGTCAGTCAAAATAGGGAAGGACAGTGGCCTTCTTTTCAAGAAATAATTTTCTCACAGATACAGTACCTAAGGAATTCAGTTATTTGTTGCCCAACAATAATTTGTCCACCCCAAATTTGTAAAATTCAAGCGATGCATCTTTCGTTATTCATCACATGCATAAGGTTTTGAAGAGATGAAGTGTTATAGATGTTTATTGATGTGACCAAATAACAATGGTTAAAACTGTTTTCTTTTTATGCCATGTTGTCATAGTCTAAACACACTATTTCCCTTTGAATTAGCCCATTCATATCCATGCTCACATGTGTTGCTGAACCAAAGACAGAAGTTTCCTAAATTGACATAATTTTTGCATTTAGAAGCTACCACAAAATTGTATGTTAGCTGTACATGTTCCTTGGACAAGCATATGAATTTTATCAAATTTTACCACATTCAATAAGGCATAGGGTGTCACTGTACTTTTTATTTCCTCTTTTATGTGCAACAAAATATACATATCCTGTTGAATTGTGTTACACATTGTGATCAGTTTTCATATTGACATGTATGTTAAGTGACTCAAAATGCTTCATGTTTATTCATTAAATCAAACATTCTGTAAGCTTCTCTGTGTAACATTGAAACTGCTGGTCGTACAGTTAGTGATGGGCATTACAATGTACTGACTGCATCATACTTTTCATTAGGACAATCAACCAGGAAGAAATTGAAACTTTTGCACGAATTCAGACAAATTAATGGCAGCCCTTGGAAAGGTGCCACTGGAATTCCAAGATGTGTGCTTTGCATTTTCTGTGTCGGGAATGTCTAGGTTATTATTAAAGGGATCATAATTTCTTTGTCTTCAGCTTAAAGGCCCTTTTGCACTGCTGAGGGCACAGTGTTACGTGATATGATCCGGTAAAAATGTAGTGCAGCATAGCTCTTGTTTGAGCAGCACAGGCAACTTTTTTTTTATCATTCATCAGTTTTTTCATTGTCCTGTTAATCATGTGGGTAATGAGTGGTTACAAGAAAACTGTCACTGCATTAAGTGATAAAAGTTGAAATTTCTTCAGCTACATTTTGTAGGGTTGTATTGTGTGGCATCATGTTGCACCTGGTGTAAAAAGATCGTAGAAATGTACCACTGTTTCAACTTTTTATTTTGTCATATCCCATTGTATCTCACCTAGTGTGAAAGGGTGTTACCATAAACACTGATTTGGCTTCCTAAAGAACTTTGGCTTCTAATACCAGCTCGCACCATTTTCTGTCTCTGCCTCACATCTATATTGTACTATTTACACCTCCTGTTTTTCATTGCAAATTATGGTATGTGTGATTTCTTTTCTGTGTGAGAATGGAAAATAGAATCAAATTAAACTGATTTATCAAATCCTAGTATAATGTTTCAGACATTTGCTTATGATTTAGACCTTCGGTACAGCAGGTAATCAACTATTTGCAGTCTTCCTCACTGGCCACTTTTGCTATGTACACACACATGCAGTCCTGATTTCTTTGCATCCCAGTATTTTTCTAGGGAGTCATTGTGAGAACACCTAGAGTCTCACATTTTTTCACAGATATTCCAAAATCATTTTCAGTGTTTACATCTCCAGATGGAAGGAGAAAAGAGACCATGCTGAGAATGACAATTTAGGACAAATGGACCGGCAGATATTTGTTCTCCAAATCAAAACATTGAGAAAATATTTTAACATTTATTACACCTCTACAATAGAAGTTATGTCTGCAATAGAGTTGTAAGCCGGTAATTTAAGAAAAGTTTTGCAGATCACAAAGTTGAAGTGACGATGATACAGTGTTCAATTCTACTGCTGAGGTCAGGTGCAGTAATGTTTACAAGTAGTAGCCCACCTGTTTCTTTGGAAAACATATCTTTCATATTTTTGTATGTGTGTATATTCATTGGCTATTTTGATCCAAACCTCGCAGTGGACAGTGCACACACTGATTATCATTTCGCAACTGTGTGGGTGATGTCAAGTTCCGTTTGCTTGTACAACCTTTTACTTGTTTCTGTTACAATATCTGAAAATAATTGTAATTACAGTACTGCTAAGTACCTGTTGCTTCCATCCCCAACTCACACATGTATAGTGCATTCTTGTAGGTAACCATATGTGAAAGTTTGATGGTCATCCAGTCATACACCAGAACAGATTCTGTTGACAACATTTTGCAATATTTTTCAAGTGATGTGTACATCTGATAACTGTTTAAACAGCTGTATGTACACAAGTACCCCATCTGTGAATAGTGCAGTTACCTCGATGTAGTGTACAATGTGTTGGCATATGTGCGTAAAAGCATTGCCAATTACATGCAGATCCTGATGACTTTCCAAATACGTATCAGTAATAGATTGAGTGCTGGAGTAAGTTTTGGTAAACACAAATACTTTAAGACAAGATTGAAAATAACATATTTAGAGAATTCAGCTTGTATAGTCATTTGAAATTACCTGTATCATTTTCTTTCATTTGGCTGTATCTAGCAAGAATAATTCTCAAGAAAATACCGATGTAAGTCATTCTTTTTTTTTTTTTTTGCTTTTAAAAAATTATGTCAAAGTGTAACTGCTGTCACTGCTATGTTGTAGAAGTAATCACAAGGTGTAGACCTTTTATCCGTTGGCCTCCAAAGTGTAGACTGTGGAATGACCTGTGTGCTGATTGCATGCATGGATCGTAAGTCTATGTGGCTGTTGTGTAGTTTAGCCTGCGGAGATACTCTTTCGAAAGTCGTCTCTGCATGTCCGTTAAAGTACTTGATAAACTTGTGAATAACCCTTTGCTAGTCAGGTAATGTTTCCCATAGATGTTGTACTGTTCAAGTTTAATAGTTATGAAGTGTTTACAGTGTCTCTTGGTGAGAGTTTGATGATAAGTTGCCAATCAAAGTATAGGCTGCCATTCTGTAGATCATCTCTGTGCTGATTTTGTGGATCTGTAATAGCTACTGTACACAGGAGTGCAGTGTATTTAGCGTACAGAGATACTGGCTCAGGACTGAGCCTATATGATTTTGAGCGCCAGTTAATTTTAACATGCTGAGCCATTTGGTGCAATCCAGCTTGTAATTCATTTTTCATGAAAAAGTATTCTACTGATTTGAAAACACTCTGAACAGTGCCAAGTATTTTGGTCATTTTTGGGCGAGCACCAAGGGAAATGTGCAAATGCCAGGTAGTAATGTGACACAGTGCCACCTGGGTACATCCCTGCTGACTGTATACAACAGACAGAAAGCGTCATAACAACAGCAACCTCTTAAGTTTTAAACATGTATAAATGTTCTTCTTGTGTACAATTCAACATGTTTCTTTTGACTAATGCTGTGCACCCATTCATGGGACGTCTTTTCTTTTTTTTTTTAAATGTCACTAGCAAGACTAATCGTTAGTACCACACAGTAATGCACACCATGTGAAGTGCACTGTACTCTAAACATTAACATCACTTGTTAATCATTGCTGCTGCACATACATGTTACGTAGTTATCACGCCCTCATAACAAACTCTACACATCATACACATTATGTACAGTATCATGACATAAGCTTGGAGGGAGCCTTCAAAGTTCTTCGATAGAGCTCTTGATTTTCAATTATTGGTTTGCTTTCATCAGTATGTTAAGTGCATGTGTTTGCTATGCATGTCCAATTGTCCACACTGTATGTTAGTGCACTGTATGTTGAACTGAGTGGTACTATTTTAAGAACATGGATAAAATTTGTTTATAACTGCAGCTCCACAGTGTATTCAGTGAAGCTAAAAGTACGATGAATGCTGAATTGGTTCGTATAAATGCATGATACACTGTACAGTCTAATGTTATTCTATTGTTACTCAAAGCAGCTTTACATACAGCCTGAGTAAGTTTTCAGATAATTGTCTCTGCATGAAAAGCAAGTTATCATTTTAATCGATATCACAATTTTGTACATTTAATAAAATTTTAGAGTCACTGAATGTATGTTGTTCATATCAAACACTATGAGGCATTTGTGTGCAGGTACAGTACGGTGCGTTTTCGTGGGCAACTGACTTTTGTGTGGAACAAATTTGTCAAGTTGGAATAAAACTGGAATGCAAATGTTCACATTGTGTTTGATCACACAGTGTATGCGTTGAAAACTCAGAAGATATTTTAATCAGTAATATGCCCTGTATTGTATGTAGTGAAACTGCGTACCCTCAATTCATAAATCTGAAGATATGAGATTTTATAGACCCTAAACAAAAGTTTGCCATAGGGAACAAGATTCTAGTCAAACAATTAATTGTGCAGTGCAGCTAATTATAAGTGATGCATGGCTCTGACGAAACAACCAGGAGATAATTCACCCAGTATCGTAAAGAGGAAGGTGGCTGCTCAATGTGTATATATGTCTCTTGAACTTGAACAGCTTGTGTAGTGACGGTAGTCTAGCATACAGTACATGGGATAACTTACAATGTGACAAATGGCTAGGGTTAAACCGCAAGGTTAGTGTCCCAGTTTGTATCAGCAGTTTGGCTTAAACTTACAGATGCAAGTAGATGGGAAGCAGCAGACGCCTTCGGTGCCAAAATATGCAGTGTTGTAGTCACTGAGACCGGTCTCGGTCTCAAGTATGTGTCATGTAATGCAGGTCAGTATTAGTGTCAGATTTGGCCTAGAGCTGACTGTAGTTACACCTATCCATAAGTGGCAGCAAAATAAGTCCAACTAATGCTCTACGAGGGGAAAAAGGTTGCATTACTGAGGGGAAACTAACAAAAGGCATTTTCATTAAATGTGGTATCAACCAAAAAAGAAATTAAACGTACACTGTCAGTGATGGATTAAGTGCATCTTTATTAGCCAGGATATCTTTCAGTAACCATCATATGGCATTCACGCATTCATGTATTTAGTACATGGTATTGTATCATTAGGAAGGTAATATAGTTTAGACATTCTTGCATGTTATTATGGAGCTGTGCTGAGTATCTGCAGCTTCTTGGAGAGTATAGTTATTAGAAATATTGCATTTCTTCCGATCTCGTTGACTTGACTCAGACTCAGATTTGTTGGACTCAGTCTTGACTTGGACTCGGATTCAAATGACTCAGTCTTGGAATTGAATCCTTAGGACCCGGTCTTGGTCTTGGACTCAGATAATGTTGGCTCGACTACAACACTGCAATTATGTCCTAAACTTTGAACATATTGTAAGAACTTGCACTAAGTGCAAGCAATTTTGGATTGTCATTTGTACTGTATTTTCTTTTCCGCTGTAGTTTTGCATTTCATTCTATAAGAAGTCATACTGGAAGATCAGCCCTTTCCATTACAAGAAATTCAAGGATGGATCCACAAACAAATGATGCGGCCTCTAAGAAGCAGCCAAGCCTCGTTCAGATGTACACCAAAATAGCACTGGTTGTGTTGTCATACTGGTGAGCAACTTGTTATGTTCCTTTTGTTCATTTATATGGGTGAGATTATTGTATTTATTGCATGTGGCTTTAGTCGTTAAACTGGATCACTACTGCTGCAGTTGCACTCACAGATACATAAAGTTAGTCACCTTTGTCTCAAAATAAAACCCAGAGGAGCAGAAAATTAATGAAAGGCCATTGCTTTTGTGTATGTGTCTTTTACGTAATATTTGTTTCAGTTTACCTTGGAGTGATGTCACAGTGTTCGTCCTCCAATTTGAGGCAGTGGGAATCACAGAAACCGTTCAAGGTACTGTCATGTCCATAGAATTACTGAAGTAGTGCTATTGTCATTTGCTTGAACTTGAATTACAGTCAAAATCAAAAAGAAGTTAGCGCGATGGATTACATCACTTGACTGGGAAGTTATGCAAAATATCCCAAAATAGAAAAACAACGTTGGAAATAATAAAAAGGATAAAAACATTGAAAATTAAGAATGATGAACACAAAACACAATTATGACTGCATTTGATACTATAGTAGTGTATTTACCTTTTCACATTCATTTTGTAACAAAATTCACAGACTGTGATTTGTAGATGTTCTGTGAGCATGATTTTAATTATTTGAGCGCAGCCTAGTGACAGATATGCACGCTGTTGAAAACAAATTGCGCGACATTGCTGGGTGAACAAACTGCAAGGTCCGACCGGCATTAAACTGTTCTATCGTACTCCATGCCATCATTGTATGAGATGGTGTTTTGCAAGCTGAGTAGTATCAACCTGCCTGCACATCCATTTCAATTTTATGCAGATGATGTTTGGTGATGGAGTTCAAAAATTGCGGGCAAGGATTTTGCCGCCAAACTGTGCTCACTTTAATGACTGAACAGATGTCAGTGTGTTACTTATCTATTGTGTTTGAACACCTGTGCACCCAGATAGACTGTACATTGTTACCCTTGAAGGAGCACACACCTACCGAATATTTTTCATTGTATGGCACAAAATCTATTCCAACACATAGTTGTGATGACTTTATACGTAGACTTTGATAAAGGGATTGAATCATCAAGTGGTATGAATGAAGGTGCATAGGTTTGGTTCATATTCCACTGGAATGATGTTTCTAGCTGTGGAAGAGGTACAGTATATAGAACAAGAGGTGGGGATAAGAGCACATAGTTTACCAGTAGTCGCGACCTACAGATACACTACTTAGAAGCGTCAAGTTTCTTGAACTCTGCCATGGGTGAAAATGGATTACTGCATAGAGTAGGATATAAGAACTAGAAGTAAGACTTCCAATACTGGCAATGTGGAAGCAGGTCTGATTTCATGGGAGCTGTCGGCCATTACAAGTTAGCAATCTAAACAAGATTCTCCAAGTGCATGCTCGTACATACTGTGTGGACAAACTAGTCTGCGGTAGAAAAGACGATATTTGTTTGAATGACAGTGCTGTTAGGTGATGTTTGTTTTGACTTTGTACAGTGAAGTGCAGACAAAAGCTTGAACTTGACTGCTTTCTTGATAGCAGTGGGTGCTTCATGCAAATGCAGAGATTTTCAGTCTTCTGCCCTCTAGCACATACATCCTACTCTATGGGTTACTGTACCTGTTGTCTACAGTAATATTGCCATGGTAGTACATGAATACAGCCCAAGTTGCAGGTCAACTTCAGACCCATGCAGTACTTATAAGTAACTCTAGGCCTTGCTAGGTATTAAGATGCACAGTATATCATGAACTTCTGAGGTTATGATGTTAAGGTGACACCATACATACATGAACAGTAGCATTTTACATGCAGATTTTGTTTGGTTGGGTTCATATGCATAAAAACTGTATACTTAACTGAATGCCCACAGTTGTGGAATCTAAAGAAGTTAAGAAAATTATTTTGTGAGATTTTGTGAGAGTATGGGATGTGATTGCCAGGGTGCTGTATATTCTAACCATCTTTTTACCAACAGATTGGTTTGATTTTCAGTACTGTATCTAAGACATTTACTGTTGATGTATAGAAAAGGCTGCTTTGGTAATTCTGCACCATACAGTACGTAAAATTTTCTTTCCAAAAATTGTAGAGTAAGCTTTTTGTCTTGATGAAATCGTAACCTTTTTCATCATGCGGGTGTCATGTGTGTATGTATGTTTGTGATGCCTACCTTGTAAACATGATATCTCAAGAAGGGATGCTTGTACAATGTGCACATCTCATATTTGGCGTGTGGGTGAACCATATTGAGTGCAGTAGCATAGTGTTTTGGTGGAGGTCAAAGGTCATTTAGGGTCATGAGAGATCACATGTGCATAGAAAACCCTTGTAAATATGATCTCAAGAAGGGAAATGTGTTCAGATCTCATATTTGGTATGCTGGTGTACCTCATTAAGGACAAGAAAATGGTTTTTGGTGGAGGTCAAAGGTCATTTGGGGCTCACCTTGGTCAAATAGTGAAAACCTTAAAACATGATATTTCAAGATGGGAAACTTTTACAAATCTTGTATACGGTATGTGGATGAGCCGTATTCAGTGCAAGGAGCCTGTTGGTTTTGGTGGAGGTCAAAGATCATTTGGGGATTGTCAAATAGTGAAAACTTTGGGAACATAATCTCAGGAGGGGAAACTTGCACATATACCATATTTGGTAAGTGGATATATCTTACTAAGTGCAATAACACTATTGATTTTGGTGAAGATCAAAGGTAATTGAAGGTCAACAGGGGTCAAATACTAAAAACCTCATTAACACATTATCCCAAAGAAGGGAAACTTGCACTTATCTTATGTTGGTGTACCTTTTTCGTAACAAGTATTCTACAGGTTTTGGTGGAGGTCAAAGTTCATTTGGGGTCAATAGCGGTCAACGTGTGAAACGTTGTGAACACGTTATCTCAGGAGGGGAAACTTGCAGGACCGTCAGTGGATATACAGTATCTTCTTGACTACTAGAACTGTATCGATTTTGGTGGAGGTGAAAGGTTATTTGGGGTCAACAGGGATCAAATAGTGTAAACCTTGTAAACATGATATCTCAGGGAAACTTTTACAGATGCCATATTGGTAAGTGGATCTTATGAAGTGCAAGAACTGTCATGATGTCGGTACAGGTCAAAGATCATTCGGGGTCAACAGGGTTCAAATAGTGAAAACCATGTAAACACAATATCTCAAAATGGGAAACTTGCACAGCTCTCATATTTGGTATTTGGATAGGTCTTATTCAGTACCAGGAGTCCATCATTTTTTGTGGAGGTTAAAGGTCACCTGAGGTCAGTAGGAGTCAAATAGTGAAAACTTACATAATATGTCAGGAGGAAAAAGGTGCACATATATCATATTTGGTTACATTCCATATCTTATGCTGAAATGAGAGTCCATCTAACCTCATCGTTATATTGTTTTAGTGAGGTTCAACTTGTTGCATTGACACTTCACAGCAAGCTGTATGCCCTTTGTAGTAGTGAACTTTCTTGCAAATTAGGGATCATTTCAATTGCTTGAATGGTGCACATTTGAGTGCATTTAGTTTTCAACTTTTTCACACCACAATTTTTGTTTTAAGACCTGCTAGTCAAAATGGGTTGACTCCTGACCAACTCCAAGATTGATCAACCATTCTGGGTTCATCAATTCATTGACGTAATTTCTTCCCTCAAAGTATTTTTTTTTATTCATCCAAGTCATTCTTCACATGATGTCATACTGTACACAACCTGTATGCCCTCATTTGACATGATAATACCCAATCCCAGAGAGCACATGTACTGTATGCATGATATTGTTTTAAAACCTTATTGATAAATTGAAATAATACAAGTTTGGGTTCTTTATGTTCATAAAATGAAAAGGGAAGTTGTAGTTCAATAAAGATGTCATCTTCAAAAGTTGATAATTTTATCATTCTTCTTTAAAATAAGCCACTGTACTGTACATCTGGTCCAAAATGAACTTTGTAGTACATTACTGAATGATATGGAATAAAGTTGGTTACTTTCATATCAAAAATGACTTTTTTATTTTGGGTCTTTTTTATTTTTCTCCAAACTGAGCAACACACTCATATTTTAACAGCAAATGTTTCATTTTATAGTTTCATGTGAAGCATATTCACCTTAAATTGGGTCATTTTGAAGGAAAATAGCTGTGGATCAGTACAGTACTGAAAGGTTTTCTGCAGGAATCCGTTGCCATGCACCACACATGATGTAATGCACGTTGACAAAGGATGCCTGAAAATGTGGAAACCTAATATAATTGGTGGCCAGACACCCATGAAAAAACGGATTTGAAAATAATGCACTGTGGGGACATGATTTGATTTAAAATGTCAAGTTCCGTGATGCGGTTATTATGTCTAATTGACATAACTTCCTGTATTATCTCACAATGTGGTACTTGTCTTTCTTTTGTATCCATTTAGGGTCATATCCATTTCCTTGGTCTTCATCAACAAGTACCTTTTAAGTAGTGAAGATTTAAAGGTAAGACTTAAATACAAAAAGGGGAAAAAAATGACAAGAGACTTAATGGTCCCATGAATATTGATTGTTATCCCAAACAGTGACTTTTATGTTGATTTGTGTCAGTGGTGGTGTAAATGAATGCAGTGTAAATAAATGTGAATTAAGTGTGTGACAATCCTGTTAATGGATGCTACTGTAAGCCAGCAGTGTCAGCTTCCAAACTTGGTACACAATTGAGACAGTGTGAGAAGTAACAGAGGGTGAAGCAAGGTGCTTTTGTTCAAGATATTTCCCACTGTGATATCTCAGTAACGTTCGTGCACGTCCATCTACAGTAGATCTACTGCACTGCACAGTCAATAGTCACATTAGCTGACACTGCTGGTGCTGGTTTCACTTTATGTAGAGATATAGAGGTCAGAGTTGAAATTATCAGCATGTTTTTTGGGAAGAGCAAGTTCATGCATAGTCCAACAGCCTTTCACTGTATCGCAATTTGAGTAAATTCCCTCTGCAAAGCCATGCACGGTGATAATTAATGGAGTGATAGACCTCACCGCTGTGACACTTTTTGAACAAAGAGTCAAAGATCATCAGTTTTTGATGGTCATCTGTCAGAGTGACTGGACCGCCTGTTGTACATAGTATGGTACATCGGACTCGGGTCTATATAGGTGAGGGGAGATTCAGATGAGAGCTCAACCAACTCATGTGCCTCATTCGTAGTCAAAATGTTTACCTAAATGTCTTCCCACCTCCCTTCATCCTTCCTCATTCTCAAGCTAAATTTCTGTAAAGATATCGCTGAGAAAGGTGGATACACACCACTAGCCATTTTTCTGATTGTGAGGTCGAGACCTTTCGCATCTAGGAATGGTATTCAAGGATTTTTTAGCAATTAGCATAGTGATTGACCTCCTATGGCTACATTGGTAGTAAATCACTTTTTGCCATTTCTTGGTGCAAGTTGTTCCCCAATTACCTCATCAAATGTACTGTATGCCTTTCAACTAAACTACAAATTTTGTATTTAAGCTGATGCTGCGAATGTCGGCGTGCACTATGTACACTTTATGGAATTATGTCATCATGTACGCCTGCATGAGCAGAGGTCAATATCGACGGTATGGGTATGGAGTGCAACAGTGATCATACCGATAATATTGATGGACCGTATTCCTGCATCAGTATTACTACACATGGCAGACATTGATTTGCTCCCGATGGAAGATCACTTGTGTAAAAATTTATCTTCCCTTAATTTGAGCATGCCTCTCCTCATCCCTTTTTTCCCTGTCTCAAGAAAGTACAGGCACAGTGTCTAATGTCTATACAATTGCAGTGCAATTCTTCTCTTCTTCATTCTGACAGCTGGATGCTCCAATCTTTATAACCTTCTACCAATGTTTCTGTTCCATCCTGATATGCTTGCTTTTAAGTGCACTGGGAGCTCTATTACCAAACATATTCACATTCCCTGCTATGACTTTTGATCATAAAATATCAAGGGAGGTAAGTTTGACATACTTGTGATTAAACTCTGTTCATATTGTGAAAATATACTTTACTAATTGCTTACACTGGTGCATCGTTTAAGTATGAAATCAATTTCTAGCACCATGCCCTCTATGCTCTGGCTCAGCCCCACTGAACTCACGGTCTTAGTTCTGTCCAGAAAACCTTGAGTACTTTTGCATTCTTTGTGTCTGAAGGTACCTCGAAATTCCACAGCTAAGAAATAGCATGCGTTCTATCACATCAACCATGCACCTTTTGAATGTGTGACAGTTTTGTAAGTGAACATGCTGGACTTGACAAGCATGTGAAAGCAGGTCCACACATGTTGAATATCCTCAGCAACAGGGCAGTTTTGTGTGGAAATTTTCCCCTTTAAGTAGGTCTTGATGGAGGTCATCTCTCTGAAAGTCATGAAAAGAAAGACCAGGCCCCTTTTGCTTGTTTTTTTCTTCTTGAAAGGTTGAAATTGTGTACAATGGACCCAACGGACAAATTCTTATTCAAACATGTGGGAACAAAGAAAGCAAAAAACAACTCTATTCAAAAAGGAAAATGTCAGATGGAAGACAGTAGGTTTAAACAAACAGTTGCATTATGCTGCTGAGTGGATACTGTATTTACTCTAATAAAAGCCCTAATGGCTTGAAATATTTGTGAAGGGGGGGAGGGCGTTTATCATAGTCAGATTTTCTCGTGGTTGTTTTGGAATTCCGTTGACGACTATTCGGATAGGCTAGAGACCGCTGCGAATGTTCGTCCCTATGTGATCAAACTACCACTCTCGACCCGCCAGTGAAGCAGCACAGATTTATGGTATGTAACAGTGATTGACATCAACAAGATACTGCAGAAAAATTTTTTCTGGCAACCCTCAGGCTTTTAGGACTTGATGAGATTTTTGTGGCAATGAGGTTGGGCCACTTCAGTTTCCTTTTACTCTTTTCTCAGATGAATTGTATGCAATGTGACAACAAAAAAGGGAAATGGCATTTATACGAGAGGAGCCATGTAGTAGAGGAGATGTGGTGTCTACTGTTGAGATAGTAATTTGGTCCTGAGCCCATTGGTTCGAATCATGTGGTAAACTTAAATATCTTTTCACATTTCAAGATAGCAATCTATCTTAACACTTTTTTTTTAGGTCTCTGTTAACCTCCTATGAAGAGCTTCCTCCCCCCCCCCCATCATGAGCTCATCAGGTTTTCCAAAAATTTCACCTCCCAACAATAGATATTGTTTACATTTCAACAAATGAGATCAGGGGTGTGTTTACTTTCAATTTTACTCGATGAAAAGAAGTGGAAGCAAGACCTATTCCCTCTCTTCTTTTTTTCTTTGTGTCACATAGGGTTCCCAGTTTGTGATTTGCTCCTTTTTTGTGTCTATGTTTGGCTGGTCCTGCAGGGGAGAGCCGATATCTTTTTATTCTCTACCTGTCAGGTGGCACTGCGTGTTCAGCTACGTATTTGTAATAGATAATTGGATCTGGAGGTTGCCGTACCTGTTACAAGATAATTTTAATTGGTTCTGCCTGCATTGAGTGATGCACCATATGATCGTAATGCAGAGTGACACAGGTGTCCTGTAAACACTGACATTAAGCAAGAGGATTAAAGATACGCTAAAACACTACGGTACTTAAGAGATAAGAGGTACATAACCTTGGAATGGTCTGGTTGTAAATAAGTTGAATTCAATTGGGATGAGCTGTACAGTATTATAAAAGGTGTTCCTTTTTAGGGCAATGTGATCATCCCATCAAATCCCTGATAAATAATCACAAATTAGAATCACATCATAGAGTCAACATTCTTCAGTGTATAGGATCAAGACACCTCCGCCTCCCCCTTCCTCCAAAATGGGTGTTTCTAAAATAGGATGAGATATCAAAGAAAAATAGAAATTATTAAGAGTTGAGGCTTTCTGAGAGGCTCTACTTAGAGTCTTTTGTTACAAGTTGCACCCTTTCTCACAACTTACAACAGTAGGTTTTTGTCCTCTTTTAAACAATAATTGTATCAGAATGTTAATATTTAATATTCCTTTTTTTCTTTTTCTTCTTGGCAGATTTTGCCTTTATCTTTAGTATTTGTGGGTATGATTACTTTTAACAACCTGTGCCTCAAGTATGTAGGTGTCGCATTCTACAACATCGGCCGATCCTTAACAACTGTTTTCAATGTGGTGAGTATACATACAGTATACTGTTTATAAATGTATACACAGATACTCTGGTCTTGTACATCTCAACATTTTATTTGAATGCTTTTTGGTGTGGGCGCTCTTTAGAAATGCTCAACCTGTAGTGAAGGTTAGAGACAAACGATTGCTTGCGATTCTAAGCACCAACCCCTACAGCAGTGTCAGAGAGAGAAAACTAATCAGTGTCACAGGTACATATGTTGACCAACTTTTTGAACGTGTTCATTTCTTTATAGACTCCTTCCGGTCACCCAATGTGTTACCCAGTCTGCTCGTAATTACTTACCTTAAACCCTTGAGACTGTGAAACTCTCTCTGAACATGTACCAGAATTCTCCCGCTGGTGACTACACTAATGTGTTTAGGTTGCCAAGGTTTCCATTGGGTACCCGTCATAAAAAATAATGGCACCAGAAAGGAAATTACCAGAAAATTTTCAACAGTGCTAGACTTGTAGCATTTTTTTTTTTGTTTATTGCTTTTCAGTCTGTTATGATTCATTTCTTTTAACCATAGATGTTATGATTTTTAAAAAAAAATGTTTTAAATTTCATTACAAGCCCTTTCTGGTGCTTTTTGCTTTTTTGGTCATATATACCCTCCCAGTGGTAACCTTTGCAACCAAGACACCCTTTTGAACAGACCATGTGCTGAAAAAAATCCCAAATTTGATATAAAATTATCAAGACTGCATTCTCCGGATGTGAAGTCGTAATATCTAATCCGTACGTTTCCTCTGCACTCCTATATGTTTGCTTCACCATTGTAAAATAGCTGCCCACCGAGGCCTGTATTAATCAGATTTCCTTTTGGCATTTTTGTTAGGTTTTGTCCTACACTGTTCTGAAGCAATCTACCTCTGTACCAGCCATAGGATGCTGTGCTGTTATAGTGATCGGTTTTATCCTAGGTGTTAATCAGGAAGGCAACACAGGTAAGTACACTCAGAATTACCATCAATCTCTCACCAAGCGAAAAATTGGAAACAGAAGGAAGTGGCCGCAGAGCTCTTCCTTCCATTCTCCCTACCACTAAACTACTTAAAACACATTTAACATCAGCTAGGTTATAGCTAGAGGATTCTAGAGGGCAGCTGTAGTGTTTTTGGTTCTTTGCCATCAACAAAGGAGCCTATCAAGTCAGGTTTGCATGTGTGTGTGTGCATGTGTGTTTGTCCGTGACAGTTGCTTAGGTACACTCTTACTCAATAAGGGGAATTTGGATGAGAGTCAAACTTGGGATTTTAGATCTGCCATATTGAGAAGGTGTGTCCTATTGTTTTTGGTGGAGGCCAAAGGTCAGCAGGGGACACTGAGGACAAAACTCTGAAACCTTTTTACTCAAGGAGATATTAAGAGAATGGAGAGACGCGATACTTGCTGCGTGTATGTATTCTTGTGAGAAGATAAATTAGATTGTTTTGGTGGAGGTCAAGCAAGAGACAAAGGATAGAGGACCTGCTTAGGCCCTAAATAGTGGTATTATGGCAGTCTTGGGCTACCATACCATGTTTGCTTGAAACTTCTATTCGCTGCATTCTGTATCACCAGTGTTCGGGGGAATTTAATCCTTCAGTACACTGTATATATGGAGGTGATCGTCAGACAGGCAATTTCTCCCCTCTCTCTCTCATGCTCTGGATGCTTTTAAGGTCGATTGATGTAATCATTGAATTTGCTTCAGTGTAAGAATGATAGGGGTTCTATAGAGTAATAAAATGTAACAAGTAACTAAACATTTGTGACTTATACTACCAACCCTGTGTGAGCTGAAATTGTGATGAGGCTTTCAGTTCTCAATGTATCAACCTTATCTGTTCACAATTGCTATTAATTGCTCTCTCTCTCTTTTATGTTTCTACGTTTTATGCATTTTCTTGAAACTTAAGGCAAAATATACATGTAAGGGGTCACATGTGGGCCATGGGTGGCCCAAACTGGCTGCAATGTTCGAAAATACATCAGTCGCTTCTCATCAGATTTTACAATTGAGTTGGGGTTGTATCACATTGCTGCTATGGTTGTGGTGTCTTAGTTGTGTTCATGGACCATATGGACCATAGCATGAAGTCATGCAAAATGCAAACTTCTACAGACAGATTGTATGGCACTAAGTTGAAGTTGTGTAACATAACTACTATTTTAGTAGTACATTCCAGTTGTTCAGGATTATTGAGTCCAAGGTCTGAAATGGGCCCATTTTATGACATTGTGCAAAATGATTCTCCTGCAGACTGTATGGTACATGTTAAGGTTGAGTGTCACATCACTACTGTGCTAGCTCTTTCTGGATGTTTGGTGTGTTTGGGTCTAAGATCCCATGGTACTAAGTTGACATTGTGTTACTTTACCAATATGGTAGTGGGGGTATTAGAAACTTATTGGTAGAAGGTCCCTGTGGCAATTTTATGAAATCCAATCTTTTACAGGTTGTATATAACACCATTGATGGTTGGTAACATTAGTACAATGGAAGTGGTTCCATCTGGGTGTTTGTCATGTTCGGTGTCCAATGTCCGAAATAAGCCATATGGGCCATTGAATAAAATCATGAAGTGCGTTTCTTTTTCTAAAAATTTTATGATGCAAAAGTGAGGGTTGATAGTCAGAAATGGGTCATATGGGCTATTGTAGTAAATAATGCAAAATGCTCCTTTTACTTCATAATTTAGGTTAATGTACATCTGTGCAAGGAAACACAGTGCCCTTGGGCTCTCATTTTCAGTTTAGTGTGAATGCCTTCCAGGGAGAGGGGTCTAAGGGTGAGGGGGATACCTTCCAGAAAGAGTGCTGGGAATAATACTAATGGTGCAAAAAGTGACCAGTTAAAATTGTGGGTCATTTGACATTGCATTAACACATATATTTTCATGAATCTTCAGACATTTCCCACGGAAATTTTTTTGAAATTTGGTGGGCTGGCGGTCTGGCCGTTTGCTCGTCTATGCCATTTGGTATGCGTCAGTGCCGGGCCGCAGCCGGCTGGTGTGGCTAGAACCATGTTCACCAATCCCCAGTTGACATGTTCAGCCTGTTACCTCCTTCTGTACCTTCTTTTGCAACCAAAAAAATGTACCTTACTTCTAAAGAACTCGCAAAAATCATGTGTTTTACCTTGCAACAGGTGAACTTTCGTATTTGGGTGTGGCTTTCGGAATTTTCGCCAGCCTCTGTGTGTCGCTGAATTCCATCTTCACCAAGAAAGTATTGCCAGCAGTAGAGGGCGATATATGGAGACTTATGTTCTACAACAACATCAATGCAGCGGTGCTCTTCCTCCCTGTGATGCTGATCAAGCAAGAATTCTCCACCATTTACCATTTTGAGAAATTATTTGACAGAAGCTTTTGGACTATTATGACCGTCAGTGGCCTCTTTGGCTTTTCCATTGGCTACGTTTCTGGTCTCCAGATCAAAGTCACGAGTCCACTCACCCACAACGTCAGTGGGACGGCTAAGGCGTGTGTCCAGACTATCATAGCAGTCATTCACTTTGAAGAGTACAAGACTCCCCTGTGGTGGGTTGGCAACATCTTCGTCCTTGGTGGCTCTGCAGCATACACGAATGTACGACAGAAAGAAATGAAGGCAGCACATTCACTGGAGGCCAAAGGTAAAGATGTCGAAGTAGCTCGTCCCTTAAGTGGGTCATCGTAATGACTCCGGAAGACATACAGAACGATAGAAACCCCTCTGTCTCAGAAACAACAAAAATGTGAGCGAAAAGTTTCTTCATTATTGCATTATCAGGGAGTTAACCTTTGTCCAAATTCTAAAACCACTCCAAACTCTTTTTGTTACCATTTTAGAGGAACCAAATTGCACAAAGCCACAAAGAGAAAATAAAAAAAAGAGGTACTAAAATTATGTTATTTGTGAGCCATTAGTTAATTGCTCCATTGCAAAGCTCACTCTCTGGGGCCTTCCATCGTGAGGAAGCAGCAGTGGAGTCCAGCTCTGACTTGAGGCTTGGGTGCACCTATCATCATCCTCTTATCAGAACTTGCACTTAAGGAAATTCAGAAAATTGTAATCACTTTCCCCTTTTGAAAGGTAACTAGCTCCGATTTAGTGTAAAACGTTTTATGCTCAGTGTGTTCCTGTGCTGTTGCACCATTGCTTATGGACCCACAAGAGCCAGCTGACATAGAGTTCTTTGTTTGACAAAGTAAAGTCTGCTCACAATATTTGGGTTTGGTTAGAAAACTCCTTTCTTTCAAAGAGGGAAAAGTCATAGTGAACCATGTTTTTGAGGGGTGTTAACTTTGGGGTAACTTAAAGGTCAAAAACAAAAAAAAGATATGTGACCAAACTTAATGTAGCTTCAAAAACAGAAGGCAATACAGGACTTTGTTTTGTTGGCTTTCTATGCCAGATTCACCAGGAACATCTGTGTAATCAGTATGCCTTGTTGGCCTGTTTGGTTGCAAAGCCTGAAGCTCATGAACACAAAACCTAATGAACCATTTATTCGGTTTGATGTCACACTATGACAATGATACCTCATGCCGTAGGGGATTATGTTACTATGTCGTGAGTATCATGCTTAGTAACAAGTAAGTGGAGCTTATTGTAATGACCTTACAAGAAAAATCTTATTGCACAACAGTCAAGGACACCACATGCTCAGTATGGAGATGTTGGTTCACCATTTTAATGCGTCAGCGCAAAAATGATCTACCAACATGTGTTCCTGGAAGAAGGACTCTACAGGCCAAGTCATGAATGGCTGATTCAAAACTTGAGTTTCAACTTTCAGATAAACTAGTGCAAAATGACTAGGTCATAAAGGCTGTTTGGAATCGTGTATATTGTCACATTTTCTTCTAGTCATTGTTGTCTTAAATTTGTGGATCAACCGTCAAGTTGATGTTTCGCCTCAGTTAGCGTAAATGTAAATTTGAAGCTCGCAATTTTATTCGAAAGTTGAATCTTGTGCTGAACCATGCACGTGTGGCCGGGCCGCACTGAGATTTTTGGCTGGCAGCCGCACAGTTTGGTGAAATGCCGAAGGTGGTAACGTCTAGACTGCTGGAAGAATAGTCACAAATTGTGCCATCTACTCTCCTGAATGATAAGCAGCAACAAAACCGCAACAACTTTTTGACACAAGCTAATTTCTTTGATAGAATCAGATGATTATGACACCTCAATTGCATGCAGTAAAATGCTGAGAAACTTCCGCAAAGGAATGAGCTACGATATGATTATGGAAGCAAAAAACATCATCATAATTTAATGTTCCCATTTGTTTGCCTTGAGACACCAAAAGTCAGTGCTGCTACTGTTGATGTTTCGTGTCTGTTGTCTGAAAAAGCTGTGAATTTTTTGAAGAGTCAGTTCTTTAGGCTCAGTGCCAGTGTGAAAGAAGGATAGGCTATTGAGAGAACAGACTCTCCTTTTGCAGAACTTTCCCTGCGGTCATCCACAGAGAGCAGCCATTAGCTTACATCCTGTAAAAGCTGTGAGTAGAAACAGGCTTACCATTGAAAATATTTGGTAATTGGTGTAAGGGACAGTCAACCCATCGTAATTCAAATTTTATTGAACTTTTTTGTAAAATTAACCATTTTGTAGGAAACCATTTTGGAGATTAACCATTTTGTAGGAAACTGGGAACATCATACTACAACACAGAAAACGCTAGAAATTGAGAAGGAAAAAAAAAAGGATGTGAAAAATTGAAAGAGATCTCTCTTTCAATTTTTCACATATTTTGTTTTTTGTACACAGCAGAGTTAGGTATGTACTTGGTGCTTAATTATCTTTTGGTCCACTGGTGCTTACTGTGCAACGTGTGACGTCATTACTGCAGATTTTTTGGCAGATACAGGATAGGAGAAAATGATCTTTCAAGGTGTGTATTTTTCTGTAGATTGAGGGATGCATAATTTTGGCTGTTTGTAGTTATAGCCTCCATGGGATGAGAGTGTTTGAATCATTTTCAAGAAAGTTTCTCAGAGAAAATTGTGAAATCCTTCTTTAACACGGCTACCCAGCCTCCTGCGAAGATTTTTGTAGATTTGTAATTTGTGATGTTTGGTACATTTCCTTTACTCTGGTGCACAAGCAATGTGCAGTGTACATTATTTTCAATACAGTTCAGCCATTATGGAAATAGCAAAGCTTTTTCTCCTTTTGCAGATATTTATAAATGTAGATTTGGTTATTTTGAAGTATTTTGAAGTTACTCAGAGGGTTTGATAATTTAGTTTCAATATTTTGCAGAAATAGTCATTCTTTTAAGTACTACATTTGTAATGAACTTCGGGGCTTTGGCCATCAGCAGTTGCTTTTTTTTAGGTATTTTTTGTGTTTTTATGGGTCAAGGTATTATATGCTATGCTAGGTGAAGTGTGCTCTGTATCCAGTGAGATGAAAGTCTGTAGTTACTCCTGTCATTTGACCCACAGCTTCTTTAAAGCTTGCCTTCCTTTTAAAAAAGAAAGTTTATATTTCTGGTGATTTAAAAAAATAGTGAAGGAATTTGTGGAACATAAGTCTTTTTGGACTCAACAATGACAAAACATGAGTGCAGCGTTGTTTGCGACGTCACAGTAACGTTCCTTTGTACAATCAGATTCAAGGATGCAGTAGTAATAGTGCTTTTATATTGTGATTCTAAATTATATTGTGTTGTTTACTCCTTTTTTTTTAAATTTTATTAGAAAACTGTTATTATTTTCAGAAGTGGTGATAAAGTATAATAGAATTTGCCAATCAGTTGGCTCATAATAGAACATCGATCAGCTGACAGCTCTGTAGCAAGTGAGCACAAAACACAGGCGGTATGACCTCACGTCACAACCGCCATGGCGCTCTCGTACTTACATCTTTGAAGTGAGGAAAAGCGATGGACTGCTCTGCTCCTTCAAATGATCATTAAACAGCCTGCCATTTGTTTACAAAGCAACAAAGTGTCCCACAGGTTTCTTGTTTCACAGAGAGGAAATTTGAATGAACTTTTGACCAACAGAAAATCTCATCGAAAATTGAACGTGGTCCGTTCAAAAGCTGATTTCACACTCAATGTAAGCAAACTGGAAAAAGAGACAATTTACATTGCACGTTGCCTCCCATTGCACTTTCAAATTGATGTATTTTGTGATGGTCCCAGAGGGTATGAAGGATTGAAAATATGAACTCTCTGTGAGCATTTGCTGAGGGCCACATTGGTGCTGTCATATGCACCATATCAATGAACCAAACCTCGGCCATGCCGCAAGAATTGAACAGGCTCATTCAGCGAAAGTTTCCCAGGGAAACCACAAATTGTCATGTGGAATCTGTCTGTGTATTGCCATAATCTATTGCATCCACTGAACGGTAAACAGACCATGAAGCTTTTTTAATGCTGCTAAGGTAGAAGAGTATCTTACATGGGTTTTATGCTTGCTTTTAACATGTTACCTAGCCTACTATGTGCTTGGCAATCTCTAAAATATGTGACAACTGGTTGGAAAACTACTAAACTAAGCTATTGAGTTTTGGGCCCATGAGTCATCGTGCTATTATGTGATACCCAAATTGTCTCATTAATTGCAAAATGGTCAAAAGGACAGAAAATCAAGTGCATCATTAAAAAATGCGGGTATGTATTTTGTAGATGTTTTCGATGAAATTAGAAAAATCTGTGTTTTGATTGTTGCTCCACAAATTGAAACGCAGAACAAACATCACAATGCTAAATTTGATCGCAACTTAGATTTTACTACATGCCAGCGAAGGGTGGGAAATCCCTTTGGAAATGGCGACCATTTCGCAAAACATTTCAAGTACTGCAAAGGGTCGGGTAGTTTCATCTTCATAGATTTTCAGTATTCTGTGGTTGGTGCTTGGAACTTACATACAGATCTCACTGTGATGTTCTGTAATGTCTGACCAAAGTCTCTGTGCATGAAAAAAAAATCAGCAAGAAGAGCAAGCAAACTATTTTGGGTTGTCTGTTGGAAATTTGTAGATGTGAAGTAATTATTTCATAAATTCAAGAAATTGACAAAGATGTATCTGTTTTTATTATTTGTCTTTTGATTTCCTATTTTACTGAAAATCCATTTTCTGAAGATTAAAATGTGTGGTTATTAAGTATATGCAACTTTGTACAGTTTTTTTTTTAACGATGGTCACAATCTTGTGTGGAAAAAAGTCAGAAACACATTTCTAAAGAGTGGTGACCATAAACAGTTAAGAGAGATGGAAAATGTAAAATTATCTTGTTCCTCACCTGCAGTCAGGTGGGGATATCGTTCATTTATATAGATGGTCATCCTTTTAAAGGCTCATAGAAACCTGTAATTTCCAGTCAATATACAGTCCATTAGATTTAGTTTGCTCAATTAGGCTGAAAGACCACTTAATGCCTCTGAGTTATTAAGATAACAAATTTGTGGCATCAAGACCGAAGCAGGTAGGTAAACAAAGGACTCATTGTTTGTGTTGAATAAAGGACAGTGACTACTATGATAAAAGAGTTTTGCCAGTGACTATTAATAGCCTGACAGTGGGAAAAATCGTAGCCTTAGACACCTGGGCAGACCACCGAAGTGAACTGGTCAGCACTGTGAATCTTTTCAAGCAATGGTCACCTCATGTTAGACTGGTGTGGAAGACAATTATTATGAGGAAAAGTACTCAGTTCATTTAAATGTAAAGTCAGTGAGGAATTAATTTATTTTTTTTTTAAATATCAATGGAGCTATCATGAAACTAGTAATTGGTACCTTTTTTTAGTAATTGGTAGCTTTTTTTTACATCTTTGCTAGTAATCCCAGTACAAATATGTTAGACATTGTTGGTATCTGGAGTGATACATGCTTGATATGGTTCCAAATACAAAATAATGTTGTCTGGTTTCATGTTGTGTGATATATGGATCTAAAATAATTACACATCTGATTTCATGTAGCAAGTCAGATGTTTCTACATGATTAGATATTGTATTCCATACGCATGTGGCTACAGCGTCTCAGGACCAAATGTTTGATTCAATCTGAAGTGGGTACATGCTTGTACCAGATTAAACATCTAACCCCATGCAGCCTGATATATGGTTCCAAAAACATACTTAGATATCAGATGCCATGTAGCACGTTATATGGTTCTACATGATAGGTACCTGGTATCATACAGTATGATGTATGGTTCCCTGTGATTACACATGATTTCATTTAGCATCATATATGGTTCTACATTATTAAATGTATCTGATCTCAGCAACTATGATATATGGTTCTAGATGATTACACAACTTGATTTCATAGGATATGATATATGGTTTTACATGGCAAGATAATCTGATTTCTTGCAGTATGGTATATGGTGCTACATAATTACACATCTGATTTTGTACCTTACGATGTACCATTCCACATGATTAGATACCTAATATCATACAGCATGATATATGGTTCTGCATGATTACATATGGTTACAAATGACAGGTACCGGTATATGTCTCTACATAGTGTTAACGTTCCTCAAAAACTATTTCTATGCAGTTTTGCAATGACAGCTCTACTTCGTATGATTCAAACTACTTCTGTTTTCAATCTCTACTTGTGTGCGGTATCATCATTCCCGACTTTTGTCGTTGCCATGGAGATTTAACGTGGTTGAGTGTAATCGTAGAATTAAGTTGTGTACTGTTTCTGCTAATTATCAACTTCCGTTTTACACTGATGATAAGACTACGGTGTTTTCCCATTGAGATGGATATCTCTGGATACTTTATGCTTCTTGTAAAAGTAGAGCAAAATATCAACTGTTTTTTTTTTTTCTTATTCTGTTTATCTTATTTTAGGTCCTATCTGTTACTGATATTTAGTCTTTCCAGCTTTCTTTTTGTTTTTCTTTGTTGTGATGTCTTTCATCAGACCACTTGAAACTATCAATGCAGTGGATTGTCTGATATGTGAGGATACTTACAACAAAAACCCCTCTTTTTGAAATAAAAATCTCATTTGTACTCATTTTTTTATCAATTGTTTGTCAATACTTTATTTTTGTGTGTATTTATGATGTGGGATGATATGATATTTCTTCAGTGTACATATTTACTGCTGAAGTATGACATTCCTGTTTAAGTGTATAACCTGCATTTCCAACCTCACCTCAAAAACCGTATGGTCACTTTCCAAATATTTTGACTTCAGTGTCTAGAAATTTGGGCTCGATATTTCAAACTTCTATTTCAAAATTTTGACATCCTATCTCAAACTTTTTTTGACGTAATATCCAAAAATTTTAAAATAGTATTATCAATACGTTGAGATACATCTGACTTTGCCGTCTCTGTGCCATCATATTATAGAGATAGCAGTTATGCTGCCACCAAAAAAAAAGATGTATTAGAGATGTTGCAGTGGAAAGAAGACTTTAACCAAAATGATGACCCATTTAAATTGTCAGCTTTCACAATGTTACAGGAGTCTCATGATTTTGCACATTGTTTCATGGTGAAAATGCGAGATATCAAGCTGAAAATCACTTCCATCAAACATCAGATGTTTCCTTTATACAAAGATCAATCATCAATACTTCCCTGTCCTGTTAAAGTAATGATTGATTTGCAGTTGCATACTGGCATTACTGAAAGAGCAAGTGACTTACTTTAGGTTTTCAATGCAAGATGCTACATGAAATGGATGAAGAAAAAAAAAATGTGCATGTTCATAGTTTAGAAAACACTTTTCGTAATAAGATGTGAACTTGCTTTGAAATCTCCAGGGTTGAAATGTCGTTGCTAGGTTTTCTTGCAATCACCCTGAGGTTTAATGGCCATATTTGATGTTGACAAGTCTGCACTTTGCTCCCAAACTGTGTATCTAGGAATGGCATGAGGAAAGTGTATGGAATGTGTTCACCTGTTTCCCCCTAAACTAAAGGTTGTTGCCATTGCATTGTAGAAACCAGAATGCAGCACCTGAAATCTACAAAAGGGTATTTTTCTGGAAAAGTGCCATTTTATAAAATGACGATGCAAGGTTATAAAAGATGTCGCATGTGAGGGGTTAGACCTCGCAGTTAACATTTTGGGCAGTGTAATGAATCTTGTTGCTCAAGACTTTACCTGCAATATCTGGAATGAAAATGTTAATCAAATCAGCATGTTACAAAATGATTGTCAAACATAATAACTTAAACTAATGAAAGTAAAACTGTCAATCAAAAAAGTCACATTTGTTTTGGATACACATAGTCAGTTATCACAGTGATTTACCAGTACTGTAATATTGTTATTAGCTGTTCCATTGCATCAAGTTCACAATGTAGATTGACTGCCAGCATGCATTCACCAGCAAAGTCAACTAGTCTTTTTATAGCATCAGTCAGTTGCATCATTCCATTACAGACTAGGTTTCCCTTATCATTCATCTGCAAAGTCAGTCGTCCACACCAATGAATTTTAGAGTCAACTGTCCCACCATTCAATTTCAAAGTCAACTGTGGACAAAATTCACTTAAAGGGTCACCTCTCTCCACCGTCCAGGTGGAAAGCGGACTGTCCTCACCATTCAATTTCAGAGTTGACTATCAGCATCATTCAACTACAAAGTGGACTGTCCTCACCACTCAATTTCAGAGTCATCAGCATCATTCCATTCACAGAGTCGACTGTCCTCCCTGTTCTGTTTCAGAATCGACTGTCGGCACCACTCAATTGCCTAGTCAGCTGCGCACATCATGCAACTACAGAGTCGAATGTCCACACCAGTCAGTCGGAGAGTCGACTGTCCTCCCTGTTCTGTTTCAGAATCGACTGTCGGCACCACTCAATTGCTTAGTCAGCTGTGCACATCATGCAACTACAGAGTCGAATGTCCACACCAGTCAGTCGGAGAGTCGACTGTCCTCCCTGTTCTGTTTCAGAATCGACTGTCGGCACCACTCAATTGCTTAGTCAGCTGTGCACATCATGCAACTACAGAGTCGAATGTCCACACCAGTCAGTCGGAGAGTCGACTGTCCTCCCTGTTCTGTTTCAGAATCGACTGTCGGCACCACTCAATTGCCTAGTCAACTGCGCACATCATGCAACTACAGAGTCGAATGTCCACACCAGTCAGTCGGAGAGCCGACTGTCCGCACAAGTCAATTTGAGAGTTAATCGATTCTCAACCGATTTCAGAGGTTACTGCATGTTACAACCATTCAATAGCAGAGTTGCTTTCCTTCGGAGGAACCCCACTGATTGGTATCTACTGTAAATTGCAGTGAAATACTACTGCTCAATTTGAATAATTTGCTAAAATGTAATCAAAATTTCCAAGCATTTGCACCCATTATGAGACATTTTCCACATTTTAAGACCAAAGTCATTTGACTGTACATCCTGTTGCCCGTTTCATTGGTCTTAGTGATGGTGTACGAATGTTTACCCTATGTAACTGCAAGCGTCAATTTTTTTCACTGGAGTGCTTTGAAAAAAAAAATGCAGATGCATTTGTAAATGCTTTAACGCAGAGAGAGGGATTCGACGATTGGCTGTGGTTTGACTCAGATCTAAATTATCTTTCATCGACAACAAATGTTCAGACAAAACAGGGTTTGATACTTGGACCCAAAAGCAATAAAGAAGAAAATAAGTTACATCGTGCTACCAAAGATATATTTGTACTCAAAATATTCCATATATTTGGCGGAACATCACCTGCAGTGATGAAGTTTTCATTACAGTACTGTGAAAGGTCTAAAATCATCTTTCAGTGGAGAAGAAAAAACAAAACATGTAAAATTGTCATGATTTATGAATAATGCCTGCTGATATGGATTGGATGTAAGTTTTCATATAAGCAGGAAAATAGCCACTTCATTTTTCTCTCAAATTGACAAACTTTCTCCTTCTTCACTGGCTGTTTAAGGATACATGTGGCCAAGGTTTTGCTTGACTGCCACACTTCTAATGAGGCAGAGTAGATTTCACAATAAGTTGATCTCCAGGGTAGCTTGCACAACCCCATACCCCCTTTCTCTCTTCACTCTAGTGACTCATTTTCCAACCCACTTATGCTGGATTCAGTGGAACAAATGACTATGGTGAATGGCAGCTCTCACATAGCCTTATCTCTACTTACATCTGCTATGTATTTGTTTGGTTCTGAGTATAAATTGTTGATAGTTCAATTCTGGATAATATTAACAAATGCCAACCAAATGTTGTAAATGATTTTTTCACATGACAGTCCCAACAAAAATTTCAAACCGACCAATTTTAGTCCTGCAGTTCTGTGCTTGGAAAAAAAAATATGTTAGATGGAAACAATTGAGAACGCTGTTTTGTTTAGTCAAAAAGTGAGAAAGGTAGTGATTGTTTGTAGGGATTTGTCAGTGACAAAGACTGAAATTTTCATTAAAATTAGTGAACTTTTCTGTGCTGAGGAAAAACCAAATCTCAATAGCATGTTCCGTTTGGAAGAACTGCTTTTTTAAACAAATTTTTATATTGCATTATGGGAAATCTCTGATGTCACAAGAGGCCAGCTGACTGAAAATCCTTTGTTTCTTCATCATCTCAACATGCTTAAAAGAATGATTGTAATACTTTTTAACAATTGTGATTTTACTTTTCATAAAGTTTAAGCTCAATAGAAGATATCCAATTTAATTTTTCACCAATGCCAACGTTACATATAGTATGCACTTCAGTATAAAAAATATAAAGACTTTGCATTAATTTGATGAGGTCACATAACATTTTCCAACCTTGAGGTAAACTTTAATCTTTCTGGACCAGAGAGGCCTTACTTCAGATAACAGTATCTTAAGTTATGAAGGAGATGTTTCTGAGGGGTTTAAAGTGCCTGCAGTAAAAAAAATATGCCTTTCCATTTAAGATGTTCCCTTAACTTGTTTGCTGGAATATCCTTTTTAATACTTGGTTTGAAATGACCAACTCTTGCATGATGAGAAATTTGATCCGCTTTGAAACTGCATGGCGCTTATTGAATTTGCAAGAGTACCACATAGCATAGCAATATTTAACATGTAGCAAACAACTGCTTCACTGTTTCAAACTATCCAACTTTGCACCATGAGAAATTTCCATCACAGCCCGAGCCACTTTTACGCACTACCCTGTTCTAATTACATTTGCCAACACAACAAGTACCAGTGAAAATATTCAGCGTGTAAGAATAGAAAAAAAGAAGGACTGCTTCAGATCGTACCTGAGGCTTACATTTCCTGCAGTGCCACCCTTAGAGCCTCTGTCCATAACACAAACCTCAGTGTAGCATGTATGGACTTTTTTAAACCAATGACAGCAAATTTATGAAACTTCAGGATGATAAGTACCCTTTTGCTACACTTTTCATCACATGCCTATCATGTACATGGGAGTGTACCTTTAAAAATGTGTTACTGGATGAAAAAGGATTAAAAGAGTTGAATGTGAAGTGAAGAGTGAAACAAGTTGGTGGTGTTTTATTGTTAAAGAAAAGATGCCTATACTTCACAAATTTGAGACATCAATCAGAGTTTAAGGACGATCTCATTTAACACCGTTCTTTTACGATTTCTTTCCATTACCAGATGACATTACAGGTCTCTATGCATTCTCTTCACCGTGATTCATCTCATTCCTAAGTATAACAAAGAAACAAGGCCATACCTATGGCATCACTGCAAAAGTTTGTGGCCAAACTTCTCAAAGAACTAGCATGTATAGGCAGTCTGGTCTATCACTTAGTGAAATCCATCCATTCAATCACTTTTTTTTTCTTTCTCTTTTTTTTTCATTTCATATAGCCTGTGAGCTTCGTTGCTAGTGACGAATCTGCCGAACATTAACGCACTATAGCGCACATGCACTCTCAAGAGGCATAATGCCAAACAGCTGCGTTTGCATCTGATCCACAACAATTCAAATCCTGGTATCGACAGTAGGCGTGGCGGTTCACTGTGAAGTCTCAAAATTTGAGTTTTGTTTTGCATGTTGATGAACCATGTATTGTACGTACCAGCATGACAATGGCGTCGTTCTCTCTTAGATATGCGTCAAAAGTTTCCATGCGTAGGGTTTACTTTGGTGAAACTTTGTTGCCCCGGTAGAAATTTCAGAGCAAGGTCATGACATCGTCTGCCGGGTATCACACTACTAAATAAAATTGTCACCTGTTAAATGCCTGGTTTGGGATTATATCAGCCCTCCTTCTCTGGTGTTTGATTCTAAACATGTAAAATGCAATTTCATATTTACAAAAGCAATATAGTGACAAGATTCTGATAAAAGTCCATAAAAAGTGATTAAAAGAAAAAAAAGACTAGTTTGCAAACAAATGTTGGACTGAAGTAATCTCACTGCCAATTTAAATCATACAAAAATATCAACCAGGAGACAGTCATTGAAACAAAGGTGAGCTTGACTGAACATCCAATTTGTAAAATTGTGTCAAACCAACCAAGCATATATTGGACATATTGGCAGGAACATCAGGTTTCATGTTAATGTACCTGCATTTGAACCTCCACTTCAGTTACAAGTTAAACTAGAGTCCTGTTGCAGGTTTAATCTGTTCCAGATGTTCAACTTTGGTTTACTGGATATTTCATCCTCTGTACTTGGCCTTTGGTCCACAAGGTCTTGAAGTATGGGACCTGGACCTTGGTCTACTATGGGAGCTTCTATGAGACCTTCAGTCTCTTGTGCTCTAGACTCCATCGTCCCATGTGAATGTTTCAAACTGTCAAGTAGCACCATGTCAAAGATTACTTTTGGAGCCAGTGGTTACCATAGAGATGAAAGAGGCAAGAACAACAATGTCATGTGACATGAACTGAAGTCATACATGTCACTATCAATGGTACAGCAAGATAGAGACAGCACCGAATACACACAATACAGTACATCGACCAGCTTGCAACTGTTCCATTGTGTGGCAAACTTTCTGCACCAAAACTGCCAAAATGTAGCAGTAAAAGGTATTTTTCCTTAAGAATTGATGGCAGAGACAAATAAAATCACAACTTTAGCTTGAGTATTGAATCCAAATGCACACCGTAGGAAAAAAGAAAACCCATCTTTAATATCCACCAGAGGATGCCATACAAACAGAAGCACTCTCCAATGTTTCTCGATTTCACTGGATTTCTACAGTAGGTGCCAGCGCAAACAGTTACAAATTTGGAAACCGTGTGGCACCCCAGTGAACCGTAACTATCGGGGGGGAGGTCCAGGCCAGTTTTCTTCAAAGCACCAAAAGATTACATTGCAATTTACACAATTAAGTGTGCACAGTGAGAGCTCCCACAAACCACAACTGACACAAATGAATAAAGGCAAGAGAAATTGTCTCTCTTACACAAAAATTTAACAAAAGTTGGCAACTAAAATATTGAAATTGCATATGGAATGGTGAAACTTATGTAAGCGAAGTAAAAGGATATATATTCCCCTCCAGAAGCCTAACCACACAAAATCATCAGATACAAATTGACATATTTCAAAATCTAATGAACAAGCATAAGGTTTGTTCTCTTCTGCAGATGATTACAACTGCTTTTTACACAATTCCTTGTGTCAATTGGATCACAAAAGATAATCAAACTCTACTTAAAAGGTATCTTTCTTGTTAAGCAATTTGTGTAGAAAAATACACGTGCTCTTGAGAAACATTGTGACACTTTGCCATGAATATCTATATATTTGTTTGTGGAGAAATGAAGGTGCCATTCTTTTGCATTAAAAATCACAGTCAAGAAAAACAAAAGGGTCCTTATTGTGAATTTCTTTGGTCTTTGATTATGAAAGACCTCATTGCACGTCACCCCCATGCTATCAGCGACCTCCGGCCAGGGCATCAACAACGACCTTCCACACCAGACTTCTGCAATGATCTTCTGATGCTACGTGCCACCGCGAACGGATCTGTGTTGACGTTTGACGCCTGCGGAAGGAATCCAGTGTCACAGAATCTGATGTGGTTGTTTCAATGCAGAGAGGAAAACTTCTTTCCTGTTGAAAACTTTACACGAATTCACTCAAAACAAAGAGGTTTTAAATGAATCGGTTTCACGACACCATACCATATCGTACCCCTCCACTCATAAAGCTACCATCAATCTCCACAACATTCCTGGCAATTTTATAACATAACAGCGAAGAAGGAGACTTGTAACAGCACCCCTGGCGATGGACATCAAGTAGTACATCCTTCGAATGAGAATATCCATCTATCCCCCCAGCTCTCCCGTTCAAAAGCTACCACCCCTCCCTCCCACCCCACAATTTCTTAAGACTTACTGCAAACAATTCCAAGGCGCTTATGTCCGATCTTCGATTCTCGGGCGGGCCACGACTTATCAGTCTGGCTATGACTGGCACAGATCCATCATCCCAGCTGCCAAATGAATCCTGATAGACGAAGGCAAAAAAACTCCTAGTACAGAACTCAAGATGTAAGTGCCTAACAAGTCTTCAATTGCATCTAATTTGATTTCTTATTGTAACAAAAAAAGAAATATGCATCAGACAAAACAGTCTTTGATACAGATTAAAACATAACATGTAACAAAAATTATTCGAGTCTCAATGTTTCAGTTTAGTCTATCTATAATCTATATATTTAGTCTATCTATACTCTATCTATTTAGTTCACCGATGGGATAATGGCCTCCGTGTTACTCGATGTTTTCACTGTGGGGAATGGTGACCTCCAGTTCACAATTTTGCTGGACCACATATCACGTTTCAGTGAAACTGAGCCACATGAAATGTTGACTTCATGTATCATGAGAGTTTTCCTCATAGATCAGTCATCTCTTTCGGTGCTTTCACCACATCACAACCGGTGATGTCGCCCCCAGCACGTGCAACAGAGACGATTGCCACATCAAATACGTGGACATGGCCTTATCATCCCAAATGAATATAGGAGTGGTCATTTGTTGCATTTCTATCATTGTTTTGTGACTAGGTAAAGGCTCTACAAAACTTTAAAAACATTAAGACAAACAACTTGAATCAATATTCCCAATGATTTTCTGCTTTTTATTTTACGATGGAAGTACCACGAGCTGTGGTCGAGAAAATAAATGACTTCAAATGGGTGCACACAGGGGTGTATTTGTGGGCGGGCATTACGGCATGCTTTACCGTACATCTGCTGTACCTACAGCAGTATATATCTACCCTTCATATAGTAAGAATTCAAACCGCGTTCCTGTAATCACATGCCCCCCCCCCTTCCAGCCTCTCCCCAACCATAAGCAGCATATTTTTATGACTCTCATAGTTTCACTGACAGATCACATGTTGCACATTACCGTACATTAAATTATGGTGACCTTTATATGTGCAAACCCATTTTGAATTGTCTACTAATACGGTCAGTAGCTTTCCATATCAAATTGACCAGATATATCAGTTTGGTGATTCTAACTCGATCGAAGCTAAAGGTCTAAATGGTTCACAACATTCAAGACATTCCAACAGAGTTTCCTGAAAATCAAAATGTAGGACAATGCATGAAAGACAAAGGCACAAGACGGTCTTCCTTTACTAAACATTTTTACATGCGCCATCATATCTTACAAATTCTTTGACTTACCAGCTCTGGATAGAAGATGGCCATGCTCCAAGCATACAACTTCATCTCGTCTATGTATGCTCTTAGCACATGATACAAGAGCCTGCCAAAAGAACATAAAAATAACAAGTCTTTTGGGGGGAAATTTTGGATTCATGAAAAAAAAAAGTGTAACAAGATGTTAGTCAGCTATGTAATGTTTCAAAACAAAATGCAATTGGTTAGTGAAGCTGTTGCTAAGTGCAAGCTGCACCCAATACAGTTTTATTTAAGTACGTTAGTTTTTTGTGTTTGATCCTAGGCAACAGTTTGTACCCATCTCTCCCACCAAAAAAAAAAAAAAAAAGACAAAAATGTCTTGAATACTATTGCCAGAATGGATAAATTCCTTCCACCTCATCTCTTTAAAGTCCCCTCCCACCAGAATAGCAACGGCAACTAGCACATATCACATTCATTTGGTCTTTCAAAATGTTTTGCCAGCAGAATCTCAGTTAGGAATATTCAACAACAATCGAATAAAACAGACAAACAATTCATTTGAACACAAATAGGCCAGAAGAATTTGGTGAAATAAAAAACATCTATCTGACCTCAATGACGGGATTAAGCAAAAAAAAGCCAAAAAAAGTAAAACATGACATCTTCACACGTCAGGCAGATCTGCCTCCACACCTGTAGTAGTCCTCAGTTGGACGCTGAGCTATGACAAGCACGTCATCGTCTTTCTTTGGCGTAATGAGAGTGAGGGCCTTTGCACCTCCGAGACACAACGACAGGTTCAGACCCCTGTGTATCTGAAAAATGAATTACGAATCCCTTCCTTTTATGCATATAACAGTGTAATATAAGAGAGTGGTGCTGTGTACTATTTACGCTTTCACGGTAAACTGGTCGTAAAAGTTCAAGTTCAGTTTATTTCCACAATAAAATATACAATGTTGACAATGAACAAGACAAGGGAGTGGAGGAGGGCTGGGGAAGCAGAATGCTTTTACGAGCAGCCCACCTCAAACATAAAAACCAAACATGAAAGTATAGATAAACATATAAAACAATACATAAAACATAACATAAAGAAGGTGAAAGTAGTAGTAGTTTAAGCAATGTACCTCTGTAAAATATGTTCCTTTAAGTTTTTACAAAATATACCTAGGGATTTTGAATTCTTAATGACATTATCGAGATTGTTCCAGAACTTTGTGCCCATGACATAAAGAGAACGATTAAAAGCTTGGGTGCAAAACCTACTTACATGAAAATTATCAGACCTCCTAGTGTGGTAGTGGTGGTAATCGCGATTTAAAGTAAATTGTCAAAAACTATGGGCAAGCTATCATTAACACACTTGTACCTAAAAATCGAAACCTGATACCTATAAACATCGAAAATATTTAATGTTTTAAGATTAAATAAAAGCCTGTTAGTAGTAGCACAGTAGTTTGAGTTTGTTATAAGCCTTATTGCTTTTTTTCTGAAGAGATAAATACGATTAAGGTAAGTTGGGTATGTATTCCCCCAAACAATATTACAATATGAGATTTGTGAATAGATTAGAGAATCATAAAGCACTTTCATAATAAAATGTGACGGTACATAACTGTTGATTCTGTAAAGAACACCGATAGTCTTGGAAACTTTTGAGCAAATATTGCTAATGTGGTTTACCCAGGAGAGAATGGAGTCGAGATAAATGCCCCAAAATTTAATATTATCAGAAAAAGACACTTTCGTTTTATCAATGTACATTTCAACATTACTTACTTTTCGCTGATAGGGGTGACAAATCATGTAGTTGGTTTTACTAATATTTAACAATAATTTGTTTACTCTACACCAATTAGATATAATAGTTAACTCGTCATTAATAACACTTGTAGCTACATGGATATTTCTATGTTTATACAGAATACTGGTATCATCGGCAAACAAGGCGAAACACAGCTTAGTTGAAATGTTTGAGAGATCATTAATATAAATATGAAACAGGAGAGGGCCCTAAACTAGATCCCTGGGGGACGCCACAAGTAACATTTCTAGGGAGAGAAGATTCCTTATTTACGTTAACAATTTGACTTCTGTCTATGAGGTAACTGTAAAACCAATCAAGTGCGACTCCACAGATCCCATAGTGAGCAAGTTTTCCTAGTAAGATATTGTGATTAACAATGTCTACAGCCGCCATATAGGTGGAAAGATTCTTACAAAATCCAAATTGACGGTGGGAGAGTATATCATTAGAATTTAGAAACTTAATCATACGATTATACGTAAGTCTTTCAAGAATCTTTGAAATACATGGAAGAATAGAAATGGGACGAAAATTGGAAATTATGGATGGGTCACCATTCTTAAAGATGGGGATAACTCTAGCTTCCTTCATTTTCTGAGGTACGACTCTGGTAGATAAGGAGAGGTTACAGATGAAGGTAAGCGGTGTTAAGAAAGGGGTGCGGCAGCCTGGATAATGTTAGCGGTGATGCCGTCAGTGCCAGCTGAAGAACCTTTCCATGACAATGGAACTAACCTCAAAGTTGTCAGTAGGACAGATGAAAATAGAGAACTTTGGGATTGGGCAAACCAAGATACAAGGTAAAGGAATCCTCACTTGAAGGAATACCCCTAGCTAATGGTTCACCGACATGGGAAAAATGGTTATTAAAACATTCAGCAACTTCAAGATCATTATCAATTTCCTTGCCATAATGGATGGTTTTATACTTTGTAACATAGGTGGATGCCTTTTTACCAATAACTTCGTTGATTGTTTGCATTTTTATATTTTTCTTGAATCATTTTTTTAAGTGGCAAAGACATTTGTAAAGTACATTTTTTGGAAAGACGAACCATAATAGTTAGCTATTTCTGTAGGTTGTATACTTGTATTTAAATAAGTGTGTAGGATTCCTTAGGAAATTCTCGTGTAACTTCTCCTTGGTTTTAACAGACTAAACAATACCTGGTGTAATCCAGGGTGTACGATAGTGAGTTCTCTTAGTTTTATAATTCTTGACAGGACAGTTTTTGTCATAAAGATTTGTGATAAATTTATGAGATGGTCATAAGCATCATTCACATCACTAAGTTGATAGAGGTCATCCTAATTAACATTTTGTAATTCATTGACAAATCTGTTAAGTTACGACTAGACGAATCACGTTTTGTGATGTACACATATCTGGTATCATTTGAGTTATCATGCAACAGTTAATTACATTACAATACACAGGAAGATGGTGACTTATATCAGATATTAATATGCCTGACACAATATCCAGAGTAACATCATTACAAAAAATATTATCAATGAGAGTACATAACCGAGACTGGTGATAACAGATTTCTATTTGATTTATTGCATCAAAGAAAAATCAAAATATTGAAAAAAAAAAATTGGTTATGTCCTGAAAACAGAAGATAATCATGATATATCAAAAATAATCGTGAAATATTGGAAGTTGCAGTGAAGTATTTGTGTCAATATTAGTGGTAATTGGGAAGAAATCAAAATTGTATGGTTAGAGAAGCACTTATGTAATGCCCTGAGGTCTCTCAGGCATACAAGTATGGGATCTATGATGACTGATGTATGTAAAGTCTGAGAGGGAAATATTGATTGTAATCTAAGTACAATTATTAGGCCTCCCATTATACCGCTTATCCTTTGTTTGAATACCATGGAAGCTCAGTACTAGTTTGTCAGTTGTTGGCATCACACTGATATCACCAAGACCACATTTTCATCACCGATAAGCAAAAGCTCCAGCGTCACACTATCTGGGATGTGAATTTCATTGTTGCACATCTGGGATCAACATTTTGCCTCCTTTCACCCAAATTCACACAAACGATCTGACCATCTTACCACTCTCAGGTGATTTTATTACCGAGCAGTGTTTGCACAAACAAAATAAAAACTGCTGGGTCCAAAATCTGGGCCAAGTTTCTTGCAGTCCGTGGTCAGGCAGGTACCCAGGTACCAGAATATTTAACCTCTGTTTAGCTGCAAGTTATTTGTGCAGTCGTAGTTTTATATTTTGCTTTGCACATGAAACAGCGTGTATCTGACATGAAGGCATGGAAGTAAAATGCTCCAGGTAGCTAGGCATACATGAAGCCTGAACAGACCAACTCCAGAGCGTATTAAAGTGATTGCGTGTGTACTGACAAAACCAAAAAGATTAGATTATGTTTGATCTTAACTTTTGCTTTATTTTTAAATGTACAGGCGAGGTTGTAAATGAACGGACTATGTCTTTCAATGAAGGAAAACGACAGTAACTACTTCGAAAGGCAACAGGATTAGCATAAAAATAGTAAAAAACAGAAATCATATTTGAAAATTAATGGTTCTTGCTATAACCCCCTACATAACGAATATGCAACAGTACAGGTCTCACTAGTGTATCAAAAACATACTACTCAAGTCGTCGCTCGTTGGTAGGTATCGGGAATTGTAGTATTTGGTGAAAGGAAACACTGTATTTAGAAATAACCTACGAACTGAACACAACCTTGCCCGCTGCGTTAGTGATCCTGAGTTGTTAACTGAATATTCAACACTAGTATACTTCCCATTGGCTGGCTCAAAGAAGCACACCATTGATTTGAATGAAAACTGTCAACCACTACATTATCATATTCTACATTTTTTGTCATTATGGTAGAAGAATTTGAAATCACATGGCAAAATTAACCAACTGAAACCTATTTATTTTCCCAGATTGTCTGAATGGTGTAATTAAAAGCCTTAGCAAACTTTTGGAGATGAAATTTCAATGTTTTTACTTTTTGCCTACGCACGCAATCACTTTAAGTTTCTCTGTCACACATACAAACTGCATTAGTGAAACTTCGCGAGCAGGCAGCAATTTCAGGACTGGGTTGTGACATTGTTGGTCAGGTATCCAATGCAAACACTGACAAATATATTGTTGACCTTCATGGTAAATCATATCTTTCACCTCTGAGATGTTAGTTTGGAGCACAGAGAATTCCACGGATATGACTGAAAGGGGAGGGGAGTCAAAGGAGACACGGTGTTTCATTCCCCCATCCTCCGTCTTAAAATGTTTCGATGCCTGCATATCAGACAAAGCGTTGACATTCGTTGAAAAGAAATATGAATGTGCACAGAACCGTAACTGCTACAAAAAGGCCAAGGTCACATATACTTTTTGAGGAAGAAAATTTTGCAACATCCTGTTTATTATCTGAGCATAGCACCACCATGTTGTTTTTGACAAACTCTACCACTCAGAACCTTGGAAATGACACTTCCCAGCTCCTTAAACTTGGCAGATGCTGTATTGTTCACGTGTTAGAAAAGCAATGACATGGATTGTATGGGTGACATTGCTTTTAGTCAGGCATATTTAGCGTGTTATCTTAGTGGTTTTGAGGGGACTCTGCCGCGCATGTTGGTCCAATGAAGGAAAATTTACACAAGAATGTATTTTTCTCAGAGAAAAGTATGTACAATGCAGGAGATTTTTAAAGATACAGGAGATTCTGACAGGTAAGCAGGTGATGACCTGAAAAGATGGATTACACCTGTCAAATGTTGGTGAGTTTGGCAGGGCTGCCTGGAAAAGCCACAGTTGGATTTGCAAGCAACATATGACATCATTAACATCAAATGCGCTCTAACATACCTATGTGACTTAAAACTATTACTTGACTTTTCAGTGGAACCACATCCACACTCCAGCTCATACAAGGCAGCATTGTAACAAAGTTAAGCAAAATTGTGCAGAGCAATCAGAACTTCATAAAAGTTATTTCACATTTTATTTGAGCTTCACTGTGGGAACTAGATATATTCTCACCTCAAACAGCGTCTGAAAATAACTCTCCCCATAATAGTCTCTCTCAAACTTTAATGCTGCTGATGTAAGTTGTTGAAGTTGACCTACAATGAGATGAGAGATACGTTGAGTAAAGCAAAGCCTCACAAATCTAACCTGAGATCATCTAAAGTTAGATTTGTGAGGCTTCCCTAATGTAGGCCGAAAGGAGATTGTCACATACAGTGGCAGCAGGGTCCAAATGGTTGACACATTACAACAGCTAGAATTGGAATAGGTCGAGCAATAAGAACTAAAATAAGCATTGAAATGGGTAAAGGGTTAACTTTTGTAAATAAAGAAACAGGAAAGTTAATCAAAATTTCACATCATTATTATTGGCTGACATTCAAATTGCAAAAGAAATTGAAAAGTTATCATAGTTTATCATAGAAGGGAGCTTATGAATAGAAGGGAGTTGACCTATGATTAAAGTTGCATGTAATGTATACAACATCAACTGAGAAGACAGAAAGTATTTATCATAAAATGGCAGCAATGTTGCAACATCATTGCATCGAATTAGAAAAGTAATGCACGTATCAAAATATTAAAATTCATGTATTAATGGGTAGAGAAAGGCTGACTTTTCACAATTAAGGAGCATTGAATTTTTCTTTATGTAATCAATATCGAATAAAACTGAAGGAAAAAAGAGCTGGCCAGAAAAAGCAGCATTGAACAGTATTGTATCAGTAATGTAGATTGAAAATATGGCTGACCTAGTAATGGAATAGTTAGTACATATGCATTTGACCTACAATAATAGAATACTTAGTGTACATAATTTGACTTTATAATGGAACAAGTAGTATAGGTATTAGACCTTTAATAATTATAGTGGATTTATAGTTAGTATGGGTATGTGACCTACAGTAATAAAATAAAGGTAGCATAGGTATTTGACATGTTATAATGAAATAGTATAGTTAGTTGACCTACAACAATGGAATTGTTAGAGTAGGTACTTGACCAACAATAGCAAAATAGATTGTATAAGTAATTGATGTTTCAAAGCTGGAGGAGTTGAAAACACATCCCTCCAATAAACGGAAAAAGTAAGTCAACTAACCCATATCCCAAATGAATCTGCACAGAACTAACCTGAAGGTGTCATTAAAAGTAACCAAATATTTGAAAACATTTAATCTCCAGTGGATTTTAGGTCATCTTACCATAGTGGGACACCTCACTGAGTGTGATCTGAGCATGACTGTGCACCTGGCTGGCACTTCCCTTTGGCAGACAATCCCATGTCAGGTGAGGGTACTTGTACGCTGAGTTCTCACCATGGGCACGTTTCATCCTGGCAAGGTGAAACAAAGTCAAAGAGAAAACTGACATCAGTCACGTCCATGCTTAATACCGTGGCAATTGCTTTAAAAAAAAAAAGGCAAAATAAAACCACATTCCTCAAATATTGACTAATTTCATGTGACATTTGAATCAGTTGCAAGATCTATGTCAACGTTCCTGGAATGGCTTCATTCAGCATTATGATGCTGAGGATTTTAAAGATACAGTCCTTGGTCATCACTCTGGGTGACTGCTTCAGTCGCAGGTATGCAAATACAACAAAGCTGGTAGAAATTACATTTGACGGTCACAAAGGTCTACCAAATGCTCGAAACTATGCTCCATAGCTTAATTAGAGTCACATCATAAGTTGCCAACACATTTCCCACAACTGTCAGTAGGGAGTATCTTTTTTCTTCGGTGACAGCATCAAAATATCTGACTTGGCCTTTGCCAAAGTTTGAAATAAAACAGTTTGGAAGATGTATCTCATATGGACGATATCTCTCAGGGGGACTTGTCACAGGTAAAGCATTGGATGGTATCGTTTGGGGAACTTAAAACAATTAAAGAATGGATGATATCTCAAAGGAAACTTAATTAACAATCAAAGAATAATTAACAGTGGATTGTTGCTTCAAAACTAGAAAGAACAATCTTCAGATGAAACCACATGCAAACTGAAGATGACCTGCTGAAATTTATAGCCCCTGATGACCCTTAGGCATTACGAGGTCATCGTTTGGTTAAAAAATCGAGGTAACCCAAAAGTACCCAATGAAAGAATTGACGATAAAATATGTCAATGACGAGACAGCTTCTAAATGCAAAAACTCACCATCTTCTGGCCACACTCATTGTGTCCAAAAATTCCTCCAAAGTGAATTGCAACGGATGGTGATTTTTCAAAATGATGACTCCATGGAAACCATCAAATGGAAAGACATTGGCTGCAGTGGAGCAGTGCTTCGATTCTATTCGACCAAAGCTGTTCTCTGCTGTGTTCCTGTAGAGTAACACCAGAATCAAGACAGGTCCTTGGTAGCTTATGTGTAGCTCACATAGAAGGCATTTCACTTTTAAAAGTAGAATTGAACTCCACTTAAGTGGAAACTATTTCACTTATGTGGAAATGCGAGGTAAACGCTAGAAAAGCCTGCCATATGCCCACGTGCCATTTTGTTGGCCCTCGAAAGTTTCAGAATAATCTAAAATGTAGCTACTCTTAGATTCCAGACTGTTGTTCTACTGTGACGTGCTGACAGCAAAATCCATGGCTGACCAAATGACACTTGTGTTGGAAACTTCCTACGCAATTCAAAAATTTACTTTCAGAAGCAGCCCCACCAAAATTTAACTTTACTGACTTCTTGCTTACCAATACTACATTTCAAAAGTCAGGTGTTCATGATGATTGCACTGTCATTCTAAAACTGACATGCTTTGGATACTTTTAATTCCCTCAAGGGCTGCTCAATTAAATGTTAGTTTCCTTTTCATTTTGCAGTCCTGTCAGTTTATGGTGACATTATTTGGCAATTGAGGGGAAAGTGCTCTTGACATCATTTTCTTAGCTTTTATATCACAACAACACTATCATTTAAGCTACAGCATCCTTTATCGGCTTCAATGTTCCATTTAATTTAAAATCCTGCATCTACAAAAAAAACTACTGCAGCAATGCTGCTGTAGCTCACACAATTAAATTGAGGGTTACAGCCCTATGTTCTGACATACTTTTGTTCCCACGCCCCATGTTCTGACACCCACATGTTGCAACACATTCATTCCATCAGGCACCATTTTTGGTCCCAGCTATAATGCTTGGCGTAGTACTGATGCATTGATCAGCCACTGCTGTCGGAATTTAAGCGTACATGTCAAACATAAGTGTGTCAGAACATAGGGGTGTTGAAACTTAAGGCAGTCACTGAACTAAGTAGAGGTAATTTTTGTTTGTGGCATTGCAAAATGAAAGTACAGTACTTGGAAGGTGACAAAATGTTACATGCAAAAAGTATGTAGTTGACACACTATCAAGCCTATGACACTATCATATGCCAGTGTTTTGACATGCGATGTTGAAAAATGGTATTAGGTGTACCAGCCATTGTCTTTAGAGATGGTTAAATCTACTTTAGGCTGTGTGATATGTAAGGATGCAAGGGATAATGTTTAGATCCTGTCAGAGCTGGCTTTGGCTAGATCTAATTTTTTTTTTTTTTTTGCTGTTCTCTGTACATGTTCAAACTTTACTATGGGCAGTAATAAGATAATCCAAATCAATGGACACATTGTAAAAACACTGCAGTGTTGATGATGCAACAAATCAACTCTGTTTATCAACCTATCTACAATGATCACTCAGCCACATGCTTCACTAACTTAATTTGCATGTCAATTTACTAGTATTGGAATGTGATATCAATAGGTGAGAGTTCAGTTGGACTTGATGATCCACAGGGCAGATAGGCTGGCCAGCCCAACCGTAAAATTTGATTATTGTTCACTAGAGTGACCACAGAATATCTCCAGCTAAACCCATTCAATTAGACTGCCGTGTGCAAAAAAGAGTCAAAATAACACGAAAATCGCTTATAATTCAACTTCCGTTTTGAATATTTCATTTCTAAATAGTACAAAAAATATCCATTTTGACAAAGAATCTATGACCAACGTTTCAGTCAAAATACTTCAAAAATGAAAACTCTGAAACATTTTCAAAAAGTTGACGACATCTGCCTGGCTCTGTAAGCTCACACAGTAATGTGTGTGAGCTAAAAATTATTGTGTGCACATATTGTTGCCAGCCTTGCAGTGTTCCCCATTTTGAGTTTTCTCAAATCATTCCACCGCAAGTTATCACATCTTTTGTGACTGAATATCTCAGGAAGGATGGCCATGATTTCTCATCCGGTCAGTTTTTGTAAAATGCAACTGACACATTTGAGAGATCTTTCAAAATAGCAACACTTCCTAGGTTGGACAGCTGAGATCAGCACTGTAATGTGATACAATTTGAAATAATGAAAATGAAAGGATACACACGAAGCTTCCAATAACGCTGAAAGAGATCTGCTAAAAGTGAAAAGATCTTTCATTCAATTTTTACATCGACACATCTATGCAGCCCAATACTGCAAAATTCTGTACATAAATAACAAAAGGGCTTGAAAAACTGTGACAGTTGAATGTGTCTATTTCTAATATGACAGAAAGCTCAAAAATGTCTTCCATTATAACTTTTAGCAAAGCACATCAAAGGGGAAAAATCGTCATATATACAGCACCAGCAAACGCAAGAGATGTTGCGTCTCCTTCCCAACGGTAAAAGAAGAAACTTACGTAGCATACTGACAAAAGTCGCAGTTCTTTGAGCTCTCCTTGACCAGGTCTTCTACGAAGACGTCCACATTCTCGTCTGTTGACACGCCAGGTCTTTTGGACCGTGTAGGATTTAGAATACTGTGTTCGTAGGTGTACTTGTTGAAGACAGAGATGATTTCCTGTTATTTGGGCATGAATAGCAAAATAAAATTGAGTTCATGCCACAAACTACTTGACATCAGAATGACGTCTATGAGAGCTTGCATCTTCATTTCGAAGAAAGAACTAGTGCAACACTTTCTGTCTTCGGGGCAACTGTGACGCTGTCGAAAACTAACTCGCGTTTTGGTGAAGCTTTCAGTCACATGAACAGCGGCAACGAATAAACCGTCCAAGAGTGTTAACCTCAAATGACAAGTGGACGGGAAGATTAAAATGACATCAAGAGGGAATCACTTTTGCAGGAAATGCGCCGCAATGACAGCAAAGACAAACATCATGTGATCACTCCCCTTGAGTACCGTTGTCTTGTTCTAGAAAAAAAGAAGTCACCTTCCTTCCTCCTTACCAAAACAAATAAAATTAGTTTTTCAAACCAAGCAATGTGAAATATTTTTTTGTTTTCCCTCTAAGTGTAACACCGCATGTCCAGTTGTACAGCAAAGTTGTTTGAGAGCAAGTAAAACACACATGAGGCTTCCACTGGAGGAGATTTCTTTGAGGCAACTCCTCTTGGCAGCAAGTATTCATAAAACTTTGTGCCAATTGTACTTGACTGCACTCCCATGCATTGCATGAGTGATTGCTCCAGGTCTTGGTGGCAAACACCCTAATTGAGACATTCGATCATATTCTTCCTTAGAAGTTTTCGACTTTATATTGTTGGAGTCAATCTAATACACCACTATACTATATTCCCACTAGAGACAAAACCAGCCTGTATTACCATCATTCACTGCATCAAAGTCTAGAACAGTAAAGGCTAGTCATATTATGCAGTGCTTATTCAGTAAATTGCTTTGGGAGTCTGATTAATCTTAATCTAGGCTGCGATTTCTTGACCACAAAAATGTAAACTGTCAGTATAATACAAACTGACTTGTTAAACTTCAAATTAAAGCAGTTTCCTGACCAAGATACCACAAACCATGATTTTCCTACTCATTTATGTACAAATATTATTAGCTAATCTTATGTTGTCACAGATTTTTTTCGCTCTCAACCACGATAAAGCATCCCACTGAAGCTAGGCCTACAAATCATACGTTCCATTACAAGTCACCATTCCTGTGCAAGATCCATTGTGCTATTTTGCACATGAGGCATTTTCTATTAATGAATGAAAAACATAAAATGTCATCGACACCGCAGCATATTACTGCCAATTATCCAGTGACGACCCGCTCACATGAGTGATCAACTACAGAAGAGAAGGTCACCTATTGAGCGCTGGTGTAAAATGCACCACGACTCAACTGCAGGCTAAATTAAAGTTTGTAAATGTTTGCTCACAGTTTGCAAAGTTTGTTCACATTTGCAAGGCAAACTTTCCTATACAAAATATCTTCAATCGACGGTAATTTTACTTTTTGTGGCAACGAATAATCGTCACTGGATTAGTCTGCATGCCAGTTTCGTGGAGTGACAGATTTTATTTACCCAATTTTGAGACCACTACCAGCAGTGACACATTGATTGATTTACACTGTAGGTCACTCTATCACCTGGCTGACAGAAAAACAGTTAAAAGGTTAGATCATTGATGGTACAGCAACCATAACCTGAGACTTTTTTCTATGAGAACAAAAACCTTGAAAAAAAAAAATGTACAGGTGGCTGTGAACACTTCTACCAGCATAATCATCTCCGATGACCTTAAATACTTGCCTGATGTTGGAAATCAGCCGGTGGCACATCAGGGAGCCATGACTGCACCTTTGTCAAGAACGGATCTTTCACGATGACATCGCCAGTAGCTGTTGATATTCTGTATATTGCACGAAACTTTGTGAACAAACCCCTGCGAAATTTGTGGAACAGAAGAAAGCCAAACGTAATTTTTCTGTCTGCTTTCAGTTAAATTCATCGTTCACCTTGCTGACGCAAGAAACCAACCAGAATGCAGAAATGCATCGTGGTTTTGATGATCCGCTCAAGGGAATTTTTCTTTTCTGAATCTGATATAATAGCATTAGTATGTGTCACATTAAGCCACGTATGCTTTATATGAAATATGACATCTGCAAAAGCTTCCTTTCTTGAGATCATATCTACATGTTCACAATTTGAACCTTGTTGACATCGAATGACCTTTGAGGCCTTCCTTAAAGATCGACTGGTTCTTGCATGCAATGAGATACTGTACAACCACATACTGAATATGACATCTGTCCAAGGTTCCCTTCTTGAGATAAGATGTTTACAAGAATCCATACTGTGACCCTGTTGACTGCAAATCACCTTTGACCTTCACTAAAGACAATGGAAATTTCTGTATACTCAATGAGATACACCTAAAATGTAATTGGGAGATCAGCCCAAGTTTTACTTCTTGAAATATTGTGCTTACAATATTTTCACAACTTGACCCCTGTTAACCTCAAAGGACCTGTGACCTCAAACCAAAATCTACAGAAACCTTGAAATCAATGTGATACACCTACATACCAAATGTGAGATTTGTCCACGCTTCTTTTCTTAAGATATAGTGTTTACAAGTTAGCTGCGTTGGTAGGAGCAAAAGCATGTATTGGTATACCTGCTGCTCCATACCTGGTCATACCTGGTATACTGGACATTTTCGTGGAATCACTGTGTACTGTGTTACTTGTAAGTACCAGTGTTGTCATGTAGGAATGTACAGTGCACACGCATGTCTGTGTAAACAGTGTCAATTTTTACAAGATCTTCTTTAAATGAGAATAAGTTTTGAAAAAAATGTGTTCAATTTCATGTGTGTACTCTGAATGAGAAAAACGTTATAATAATGTTTATCCACGTTTCTACTCGCTGCAATGTTCCTTACTTCCTATAAAACTATATACTTGGTACACCAGTAGCAGCAGTAAGTTGAAATTCCATGAAATCACTTTACTGCATTAATTAAACATACCATCTTGTTGACTAGACTCGTTCCCTGTTCACGCAATGTCTATGTTAAGTTGTTAACCACACACAGCCCTCTTGAGTAAGAAAAATTGGTACAGCAATAAAAATTGAACACAATTGAACATATTGGGGAGGCTGGTTTAGTTAACTCTAGTAGACAAAGGATCAGGAGCGACAATTAAGTATCTATCAAGGAACCTGAAAAAAAACACCCAAACAGAAACAAAAAGTACAAAAATCAAACTCTGTCACAAAGCTTAAAGTACTTGTCCATTGCATCTTAAGCCCATTAACACTTCTAGCCATCACTACATCCTCAAGCAACCCATTCCACTCATTCACTACCCTCTGAGAAAAGAAGTAACGACGAATATTGATCCTACTTTGAACCCTCTGGAGTTTAAGACAATGACCTCTTATAATAAAGGACACAAGGGACCAAAAATGTAAGGAAGCACTGGATATTAATAGAAACATGCGCAATTCATGTCAAATTATTTTCATGTGGTCTCTTTCATACTTAATGTTCTATAAAGGTACCAAAAACATTAGTACCTTGTTCAACTATATCTATTTGCACGTTTATATATTTACAAGGACATTACTCTGCTGTTTCTTTGAAATTTTATACTGGACTAAGTTTTGCAGAGAGTAAGCCTATAACTTCCTTCTCTCTCCTTTCCTACGGTGAATTAATCAAAATTACTTGTTATCCAATGTTGACTGATTATGGAACTTTGTCAACTTTTTGTACATATTCCATGATATATAGAGATAAGTCAGTATGAAATAAAAATACCAAGCCTAAACAGTTTCTCCAAATGAAGTCTGACTTCCATCTTCCCTGTGACACTGTTGTTATGATATCACATGCTACAAAATATCACTTCAAGCTGGTGAATCACTCATCCACATAGAAAACCAGTTAAATACCTGCATTTGGGTTTCAACTGCCAAATCTGAACAGTTTTCTCCAAATCAAAAATAGACTTTGCCTGTGGCACCAAGTGGCATTCTGCATACCGGAGATTATCCTGTTCCAGACAAGGAAAACAAAATCAAAGAACTATCGGAAGAAAGGGGATGGAGGATAATTACAGAAGGTTAAAGGGGATAATGTAAAAGTTGGAAACGTAAGTTGTGATATCATTTTTTTGAGAAAAAGTGAACTTATAGTGTTCCATGTATTTATTCTCAAAAACGTTATACATTTTGATTTCTATAACGTGGAAGGATGGAAGGATGATCACATTACTTGACTGAGACAGTTGTTTCATACTTGTGAATTGAAAACTTTGTCCAATATGATGCATTAGAGGGACATCGCAGATATATTTACACACAAGAAGATACTCCGAAATGAGAATACTAATATACAAGAGAGAAATGCATTTTTACATTCAGTCTGGCAGGGATTTTGCAATATTGGACATTCCACAGACTTTCAACTCTCCAGCAGTTTATGACCAGAGGACTACAAAGTCATTCCTGTTTTATGTACAGGTATTCAATCATTTAAATGTGATCCATCATGTCCAATAAACATGTTTATTTTGAAAGTTTAACATGCACATGTGATACGTCTTCACAACAGACTGTGTGTGTTCTATATGTAACGAATACATCAGATAATACAAACATAAAAAAGTAAATGTACGACAACATCTCCAGAACTTTGAAGTTTTCCCCAAGTTTCCAATCGCATCAAAAGCCTCGTAGAATAATGATCCTGTAAAATAGTCATCCATAATCCAGTTTTCAGTTCAATGGATACTGTAGCAATAAATGGCATTGGGCCAACAATTGTATACTAAATAATGAACCAGAGAGGGCATTTTGTACTGCCATGTTAAAGGTGATACACAGAGCATACCTTCGGGTCAAATACTTGGCGGAGGGTTCCAGGTCCTGCTGGAAATGATATTCTGTATATGAAACTCACGATGAGGATAAACACAATAAAGGAGGCGATGGTGATTAAAGCCCATCCTGGTCTTCTCATCTGAATTCGCATGTTTGCGACATTCTCATGCACATTTTTGTCTGTAAATTGAGAAGTGTATATGTATGATGAAAAAGCCACAACAGCATGCATACATTAGTTTGAAGATATAGCCAGGCTTATACCACTAGTGTATAGTAATAGAGGCTACACAAAACTGTTGGAGAGTTACTGATGGACTTCTTTTTTGGGGGGGGACAAAAAGTGTATGGTCCAAGAATTTGCATATAATAACATATTAATCACATACTGTGCAAATGCATCTACTGTAGGACTAGGGTTACCATCTAACCCAATTATTAGGGATTGTACCATTTTTTGTTTTTAAAGGGAAAGTGAGCATCCCAGTAAAACAAATAGCTGCAATTTTGGCAAAAATGAATATAGGCCTCTCTGTTACATTTGTGGGGGGTTGCAGTAATTTCATGTACAGTCATTAATACCACATCTGCATCACAACTTGAGCAATGCCATTCAGCAACATGGCCTACACCAGCCCCTCCCCTCCAACTTGCTTTTCAGGGACTTAGCAAAGGCACCTTCTCAAATCAGCTTCCACAATTATGTCTCTTTTTCAGCTCAGAGAAATATGATTACAATGCTCATCCAACAGTAGGATACAAGTTGAATGGTTCGATGAATTTTTCGTTTTGTACAAAATGCATAAACACATTAATGTCCTACGATATCCTGCCTTCATTACCACATGAGCTGAAAATGGATGAGAGTGGAAACCTCCAGGGATATGAGAATCTCTTTTGTACTGGTTTATAAATTGTTATAACTGTAATATGCATGGGTATTTCCATCACTTTAAAATTGTCAATGCATATTTACCTATATGTGGTATGGTGGTGCATACAGTCATTAAAAGTACTCACTAAAGTATATATCAATTCACATTGATTTATCTCAACCATAAATGATATTAAACTGATCCTAACAATGTTAACTTTGTTGTATATTTAGGATTTGTTAGTCAAAATGAAACACAAAGTAATCAAATACAAGGTTGTACAAATTGTCAACATTAGCTACACCTTTCTTAAAGGCAGTAATCATCGCCCCAAGCTACATTTTTGGCTAGGGGTAACTGGGCAAGCAAAATTCTCAATTGGTTAGAACTCCTCTGTGCTTGACAGCAAATTTGAAAGATGCACAGTAGCTTGTACTAAAGTACACAGCATACACAGGTGGAGGGTTTTGATTGGTCCTTGGATGCTCACCAGTACACTCTAGGTATAATCGTGTTTGCATGAGAAGGAATATGAGACAGGCTGTGGGAGGGGCTAGAAATACTCTAACAGTGGTTGTAAGAACTGGAATTGTCTGAGGTGACGATTTACCAGTGCAGTCACTGCCTTTAGAGTGATTGGTATGGAAAAACCAAAACAATATGACTATGTCTGATGGAAGATTTTTCTTTATTTTTTCAATGTACATCACAGGTTGCTCATGGATGAAATGTCATTCAATGAACGAAATGACAGTAACCACTTTGAAAAGAAATGGAAATGGCATAAAAACAGTGAAAAACAGATCACATTTGAAAATTTTTAAGTTCTTATATGCCAACATAATGAATATGCGACAGTACAGGCTGCACTAGTGTACTGTATCAAAAATATACTACAGTACAGTACTCAAGTCTTGGTTCCTTGATCAGTATTGGGAACAGTTGTAAAATACAAAGCTGTATTTACACTATATTGTATTGACAATCTACACACTGATCATCTCATTGTGGCATCAATAATAAGCTGTTTTGACTAGCTGAATATTCATTACCGCTATAGCCTATGTCCCACTGGCTCGTTCAAAGACGCACACAGTTAAATTGCATGAAGACTTTTAATCACTACATTGTCATATTTTACACTTTTTGTTAGTCTGCTGGATGACACTGAAATCATACATGCGAGAATTTACTGTAAATTACTTGTAAAAATGCATGGAAAATGACATAGCTGCCAGACATAATCACTCAGCCCAAAACATGGTTTCATAGGTTGAGATACATGGAAGAATTTACCACCTGAAAACTATCTATTACCCCAAATAATCTAAATGGTGCAAATAAAAGGCATACAGTACTCAACTTTTGGAAAAGAAATTTTACAAGTATTTTACAAGTTCTACAAGTATTCGTTGACTTGCACACAAAGCGCTCATGACGAATTTCACAAAACTAGGGGACGCAAGAAAATAGGGGAACGTACTATACTATACAGTACTATAGTGCATTATACCGAACGTCACAAATTAAATACCTGCATGGGCGAAGATATGTGGGTAGAAACTGAGTGTGCACCAAAATATTCTTAGAAATGCGTGCGTGTCAAAGTATTTCTCAGATCCTCATGCGTCGTCTCTCTGGATGTTTCGAATGCCCCTAAAAGCGCGTTGTGCTTGCTTCAGTATTATCTTCACAATGCGTAATGTAAACAACTCGAGTTCCTGTACAACTGTGTAGTATACGCTACGCTGTAAAAATATACTGAGTGAGTTACAGCATTAAGTAACACATGGAAAATGACATTGCTACCAGACACTCAGTCAAAAACATGGTTTCATAGTTTGAGATAACTTGTTTAATAGTCTGCTAGATGACACTGAAATCACACATGGAAGAATTTACCACGTATGAAACCTATTTATTATCCCAAATTATCTATATGGTGCAAATAAAATACAGTACTAAACTTTTGGACAAGAAATTTTAATATTTTACTTTTTGCCTTATGCAATGACTTTTAGGTTTAAGTTTCAAACCGCTTATAATGCTTCATTTCTTGTAAAAATCAGCACAATGATATGTGAAATCATTGTAGGTTGTGTGACATGCATCTAAAGAAGGGTTGGCTTCACTCAAAAGTTGCAGCATGAAATCCTAAAAGGAATGCAGATTAAACTGTGTTTCCATCTATTACCGTTTCTGAGTTGTGGTTTTTCAAAGTTTGATGAATGCAAATACTGAATGATAACATGGAATGTGCACAGTATCAGTATTTCCTTTGTTAAGTATATTATCTGGGTTTCCTATGGGTAAGTGATACCAATGCTTGAAAAGAAGACAATACAAGCTTCCGAAATAAAACCCTCCTTGCATGTCAAGCTCTCACTTGTCCTTGAAATAAAGGATACAGTAGGTAACCAAAGGGTAACATATATGAGATATCGTGCAAAACTGCAAATCATTCTCTTGATATCACAAATTGCCATATTTAGCCAATGTCTATACATGATGGAGGGGTAAAACAGGAATGTGCCTGTAAAATGTCAATATTTGATGGATTTTGAGGGATTATTTTCAAGATTTGCAATGATTAATACAGCCAAGATTCCAAAACAGCATTCTCAAGTCACACAACCCGTTTCATCAATATGCTACCTACAGTATAAGCAACTTGGAAAATGCTTGCAGGCTATAGTCCAATATGAAGTTCTCTTTTCCAATTATTGCCATTACTAGAATTTCTATGAACGTTAGATGTAGGCCTGCATCACCAGAGTACAACACTTTGTAGACATAGAAGCCCATTCACAACAAAGACGGCTTAAAACCTTTAATAGCCTAGTACTAACAATTACAAATATCCACAAATCACTACAATAGCCTATGCATTCAAGGCTAGAGTAAGAACTTTGCAACATTTTGTGAAAGGACATTCAGCTTTGTCTCAACTGCACATGGTCATGTGTTGTAACAATCTACATTAGGCCAGTAATACTACTAATAGTACAGTAACACTAACAGTACGAGTTGCAGACAGCAGCAACCATTTTGTAATCTACAAATGGGACTGTAGGAAGTTGCACGGATGCAAACGTAAGACCATTTCCAAAGACAGCGTTTCATATACCATCCTAAAACGGCTCATCACGATTCGGTGTGATTTTGCGGTACATCTTGCTGGCGAAACATAGCGTGCAAACAGTGTGCGCCAAACAGTATTATTTCGTGGAATGGCTACAACACTGTAGGTCCTATTATAACCGGTGAGCAGTTACACACAGCCAATGTAACGCCAAAGTTGCTTTCATTTGGGTAAAAACATCATGAAAAAACTTCCGAGAGGGACAAAACAGACAAATGTTACGGAGCACTAGCGAATTTTTTACCTGTCTTTGTTTCCTTTCATCTTTTGTCAATGAATATTTCAAGCGTAGTGAGTTTCGACAAGTTCTTTCTTATAGTGGGGATGAAGCTACTTGCAGTTAGTGACGTTGGTCTCTGAATACTAATCACTGTTCAATGTTGACGCCGTTTTACGTTTCTCTCAAGTAGGCAATCCACGCGCAGTGCCCATATCTCATTCCGGTCATCATCACACATCATTTCACGTCACATCACACAACATCAACTTCGATGTTGTAGATCGTGCTGATTAGTCAGGTCACATAGTTTAGTGATCTAGTAGCATGGAAGCAACTATTTTCGTGCAACAAAGTAGGAAAATAACTAGCAAGTCCATTCTGGAAGATAGACTGCAATCGAAAAGCACATGTACCCTAACACTTTTTGACGGTTTGTCTTGCCTTGTTAGACTTGAAACTTTCAGATGATTCTAAAACGTTTGCGGGGACGATGAAGTTGATGTCTCATCACCCTGTCAACAGTGTGTTCGTTCCCATCTTTCCGTGCACCTTAATGGCATGCAACCTTTTGTAGCTAAAAAAGGCACAAGCTGACCCACGAACTGCACACTGAGTTAAGTATGTTTGAACCTTTCTGCTCCAGTAGAAACATTAGGCTGCGGGCGGAAAAATACGCCAATTTCACTCAGTAGGCTAGGCTTATTCTCTCGTGATACCAAACTGACTAAGGGGACACACTCATACATTAAAGTAAAGGTATCGTTTAATGGTTTCAAGTGAAGGGTATTCACGAACTGCTAAATTTAGGTCATGTTGAAGGATAATAGTTGTGGATCAGTATAGTAGGCCTACTAAAGGTCTTCTACAAGTATCCATTGACTTGCACACGGACTGACGGAGCGCTCATGACGAATTTCACGAAACTATAGGGCCGGGGACGCACGAAAAAAAGTAGGGGAACGCACTATACTATATAGAACTATACTGCGTTACACCGAACGCGACGGCACAAATTAAATACCTGCATGGGCGAAGACATGTGCGTAGAATTGAAACTGAGTGTGCATCGTGCGCGTCAAAGTATTCCTCAGATCCTAACGCGTCGTCTCTTTGGATGTTTCGAATGCCCCGAAAAGCGCGTTTTACGTGCTTCAGTATTAACTTCACAATGTGTAATGTAAACAACTCGAGTTCCACATGTACAACTGTGTAGTATACGCTACGCTATAAAAATATACTGAGTTAGTTCTAGTTACGGCACTAGGTATATAACGCATGGAAAATGACATTGCTACCAGACATAATCACTCAGTCAAAAACATGGCTTCATAGGTTGAGATAACTTGTCACATTCTTGAAAAAGGCAAAGATGTAAAATTCATGTTGACACCATGCACTACCAGCACCTAACACACATGAGCTACAGTAATCGTCAGCTTTGACCTTGACCTATGACGTCATCGGACTCTACATCTCATTCTTAGGCACCTACCCACCAAGTTTCATCTGCCTTAGACGGAGATTGTGACACTTTTTAGAGCACTTTTGCCAATGTGACCTTCAATCACGTGACTTTTGACCTGGTGACGCCATCACAATTTTCAAATTTTGGGTAAACCTTCAATATAGTTTTATAACTCTAGGATATTCACACGTAGAGATAATACTATATATATTTTTTTTTCATTACCTTTGACCTATGACGACCTCTGTCTTGCGGACACCATAGGCCTACGACATACCCCGGCACCTACCCACCAAGTTTGAGGTTCATCCAACTTACCGTCTAGGAGGAGATCGTGACACACTTTTCAGAACATTTTTGCCATTTTGTGTCCCCTCCCCCCCCCCCCCCATGAGATGTAAGTGAAAATTCATTTTATGGCAATTTTGTTTTTCAAATAAAACCTTTGATTTCTCAATGACGACTGTAAAATGCATGGTTTTTAACGTTGCTAATGCGTGGTAGGCGAGGTAGAAACTGTATGTCGAGGTAAACATTACATGTGTACATAGATTTTATTCAAATATCGTTGTTGTTCTTGTTGTTCATTAATATTCAATGCGTTATGATTCAAATTAATTATATTGCAATAATTTCTTTATATATACCCACTGAGTCCAACTTACTCATTTACCCGTTCAACCTTCTGCGAGAACAAGAAAGTTTTCGATAGATTGCTTACATACAGAGCAATCTTTTGTTCTGCTTGTCATTCGTACATAAAATAAACTACACAAACAAGTTTTTCACAACTGGAATTTTGACAATGATAGATGCATAAACTGCCCATGTATAACCCAAAAGACCTACCCCACATTGCCCAGATGGTACCCACGGTGCAACCGACAGCTGGGTACCACATTGGCACTCTGGGTTTCAGTTATTCCATCTGGGTTCCATGTGAGTTACCAATCTGGGTCCCACATGGGTTCCACATAAGCCCATGGGTCCCAGATATTTTGTTTGCTCTTTTGTCTAATTAAAGGGAAAATGCAGTCACTCCCAATTTATATCAGTATAGCCCGGCCCCTATCTTAATTCATAGGTGCTCATTTGCATCAAGTGACAATATTTTTGTCACTGGATTGCCAGATTTATGCAAGTTTTTTTTAGTTTGAAGACGCAATAGTTTGAATTATCCTGAAAAATATTTGTAAGGTATAACAGAGGAAATTTGTAAGATTTCGTTGATGCTTCAGAAAAAAGTTGGAGGTGACTGCTTATTCCCTTTAAGTCTCTCGCGGTTTCATCCGTCTATCAATTTTCATTCATTATAATGTAATCATGAAAAGTTATTTCAATTGGTTCATGAAGAAAAAAAACCAGTGCATGTACATTCAGTTAAATATAAAACAATAAAACAATAAGAAACATCACGGTGCTCTTTAATACTCAAAGCTGTTAATGGTTTCCAACGCAGGTCATCAATTTTATCACTAAGTTGTAGTTTAACAGAAACAAACTGAATTAAATACAGCAATTGCTGTCTGAATATTTTTTTCTAAGATTTGAAGAATGGGAGGGGAAGGAAGATGCATGAGTGGTTGGTAATTTAAGCTGGAGCTTACGTTTAATATTGTAATACCTATGTACCTATCTAATCTAGGGAAGAGGGTGTTTGAACAGTTTAAGTGGGAATGGGGTGGTACTAATTTAAGCAAAGCGTCACCTCAGTTCGTGAAGCGGTATGCTGTAAAATATTTGGATAAAAATACCCCCCCCCCCTTTCCGCCCTCCCTCTCCCGACCGCTAGAAATCACCTCCTAAGACTCCACAGGAGTTCTTTTCATTCTTAAAACGCCCCCAAAAACGATTGCTGGGACAGCTCCTCCCGACCTTATACTTAGGCGAGCCCCTGGGCCACAAGTGAAAAGGGCTAGGTTTAGGGTAGCCCTAAGTGATGTACTCCGTGACTTTCGTCACAGGGACCAAAAATATTTGGATTCTGGTACTGATGGTGAGTGTCATGATGATAAATGTAGTTCTGTATTTTGTGTTTTGTTTGGTTTTTAAAGGGAAATAAACAATCATATTTTTTAAAACAATGCTTGTGAACGTAGAATAATAGATCATTCAAAGTAAGGAAGGACAATAGCTTCTTTTCAAAAAATAAATTTCTCACAGATAGAAATTCAGTTATTTTTTGCTCAACAGTAATTTTTTCACCCAAACTTTTCAAAATTCAAATGATACATCTCCGTTACTCATCACATGCATAATGTTTTGAGGAGATGAAGCTTTTGCAGATGTCTATTGATGAGACTGAATGATTTAACAACAATTAAAGCTATTTTCTTTGTATGCAATGTTGGTATTTCCCCATTTCCCTTTAAATCAGACTTTGGTGTTATAGTTTCCTTATTGAGTGCCTGACTCGTTTTCTTTCAACTGACCCCAGGACGCATTTGACATACAAGTATAGTACTAATATTCCGGACTATCAAGTTTTCCAAAGAAATTTGAGCAACTTTTGTTAGGAAATATAAAAAGAGTTTCATTATTTTTTTTGTTTGTGCCAATATTTTAGCCCCCCTAAGGTTTAAAAATGTTATCGTTATCTTTTCTTTCATTTATCTCCTTATACGGTAACTTATCATGCATGTTTTATTACATTGACTCTCAGGAGGACAAAAAGAAAACAAAATGCACTTGAATCTTGTGCAAATTCAAGAAATTTATGAAGATTACCCCAATCTCTTTTGATCAATGGAAAGTACATTAAAGTTGTACTTTTAATTAAACCGTGGATTAAGGTTTTTTTTTATCGTAACAGCAGTACCTGTATTTGTAATAACGGTTACTCTACTGTTTTGTTTTTTTTTTGTTTTGTTTTTTTGCTTTTTTGCTTTGCAAGTCCGCCAAGGCTGTCGATCAGTTTATTCTAGCTGCTGAGATGTTGACGTTAAAAACCCAAGGAAATTATAACATTAGGGGTATTAATATAAGTAATCATGAAGTAAATATAATGCAATACGCTGACGATGCCACCATTTTTCTCGATGGCGGTAGGAACTCCATTGTTGAGACCATCAGTGTCTTTACTAATTTAAAAGCAGCCTCTGGTTTATCTATCAATCTGACAAAATCCAACTTATGTCCTTTAGGACCCTACGTTACCTCTATTCCTTTTGCTATACATGCATGATTTAAGCATTAGTATTGCACATGGACCGTTTCAAATTCTTGGCATTTTTTTTCACCGATAATAACAATGATGTATTTTCCCTGAACTAGATGCCTAAACTTTCCAGACTTAAAAGCTGTTTGAGATCATGGTCCTCAAGGGACTTGACACCGATTGGGCGCAATGTTATTGTAAAAACATTTGCACTTTCTCAACTAGTGTACTTATTCCAGGTTTTACCAAATCCGCCCAATTATATTATAAAGGAGCTTGAACAGGTTATTTTTAATTTCATTCGGAACGGAAATCCTGATAAAATAAAACGTTCAGTTACAATTAATACAGTTCAGAATGGTGGTCTCAAAAACACTCACGTTCCCAGTTTTATTAACAGCCTTAAGAGTACGTGGATTAAACGTTATTGTTATGATTGTAATGGTTTGTGGAAATTATTCTTTGATCTGTACAGTCAGCCATTTGGGAAAGAATTTACCTTCCGTTGCAATTATAAAAGTAATGATGTAGATCATATTAAGAATACGTTCATCAAGGAAGTTGTTCAGGCATGGAGTGACATTATCTTTACTGTGCCACATGAAAATTATGGCTCACAAATCATTTGGAACAATTCTTTTATTCGTATTAATGGTGACACCGTATTTTATAAACAGCTCTTTCAGAAAAATGTTACTTATGTTAGTGATTTTTTTTTACCAGAATAATGTACCGCTAACATTTGAACAATTTAAGCATAAATTTCAAACCGGTTCATTTCCATTTACTTTGTATTGGGGCTTAATTTTAGCTGTCCTCCCTCAAGCATGGACGAGATCTAGCTGTGTTAGAATGGACGACTTTGATCCCCACAATGATTTCTTTAACAGAGCAATTAATGAGTAGGTTTACCTCTAATCTCCAGCTAAGTCGTGTATCTACTACACCTACATCGAGAAAAAAAGTGGCAGAATAATTTAATTACTTTTACAGAGAAGGAATGGCGTAAGATTTTCACCAGGCCGTCTATACAGTGTCTAAAGGTTAAGCTTCAATATTCAAATTCAAATTCCATAGATTAATTGCCACAAACAAACTTTTAAAATCTATGTGAAAAATGTGAGTCTGATCTCTGCTCCTTTTGCCTTATCGAAACAGAAAGCTTGGAACATTTATTTTGTGAATGCAATATAGTTGCTAATTTTATTTTAGACGTCGAATTGCGTTTCCTAAGGAAACAGTTCTTCTTCTCAAAAACGGATATATTCTTTGGTATATAGTAAAGGACCTAGCCATCTATACCACTTTTTAATTTTTCATTTGAAGTATTATGTTTACCAGTGTAAAAGAAGTGAAAGCAATCCAAGCGTTGACTTTTTCTTCTTCAAATTCAAATTTGCCTTAAGCATAGAACGTTACAACAATCTTAGAATTAAAAGACATATGAACGGTAAAGTAAAATAGGCCTATATTGAATTACAGTCTGCCTTTTCTGTTTGTCCAGATTTATTCTGCTAGAATGTTGAATCACCCGTTTGTTGACAGTAGACTTGTTTCTCTTAATGTATTATGACATTTCTGCAAACAGTATTCCTGTTCTTGACTTCACTGCCTCTATCACCAATATCTGACGATCTCTTGTTCTTCTTCTTCTTTTTATGTGTCTAGATCACAAAAGTATCCAACAGAGTGTAGTGAGTTATGAATACACCCATACAGTAATATGTGCACTTCCAATGCTCTTTACATCATTGAATGTCACATTCGAAATTATTAAATAATTTAAGCTTAAAAGTCTACCAAGTTTGTAAATATTGTATATGTGGCAAAAATATTATTTGTAATTTCAACTACTGTTGAACACCGATTTATGAAACAGACGGAAGAAAAAAAAATGTAATTTTGCTTTCTAATATATACTGAGTTACACCCGTGGTACACAAATTTGCAATTCGGCCATTGTGTTTTGCTGAGCATGATGCAGGCCGAGTAATTTACTTACATTAAATTTGTTTTCCAAAATCTAAGCAGGCTGAAATACTACCTTGACTTTTCAGGAGAATTTTTTTCTTCCCCTTCATGCAAATATATTTATGATCATTCCCACCTTGCTTGGCAGAGGGTAATTAATGAACAGGTATAGGCTTCATGCGATGACCTAAAATTGGAGTTCAGTGAGCGAAATTAAGCCAGATTAAAGTAGGCATGATTGAAAATAGTGTATAAAGCCTTAACAAAACTGATTACAATTCAGAAACTACCATTCGTAGTGCTTCACTTGGAATATAATCAACATTTTACAGTAAAAGCAAAAAAAAAAAAAAGAACGGGATGAGAAACACGTGACCATGTGGTATCATAGAATCGTAACAGTATTTGTGGACTCAGAATGATAGACTATTCAAAGTATAAGGAAGCACAATAACTTTTTTTCCAAGAAATAATTTTCTTACAGATAGAAATTTGTCATTTATTTATTTTTATTTACTTATTTATTTTTTAATTTTCTTTTTTATTCATGCTCAGGAATTATTTGTTCACCAAAACTTTCAAAATTCAAATGACGCTTCTTTTGTAACTCATCTTATGCATAAAGTCTGAGAAAATGAAGATTTCACAGATGACGCTGAATAGCTTAGCAATGATGGAAAACTGTTATCTTTGTATGCCATGTTGGTGCACTTTAAATGGCCTATTTCACTTAGTTTAAGACTGCATTGGACAGGTAACCAAAAAATTTACGCCTGTGTAACAGGGGCTTAAGTTGGGGTTTTGTCGTTCTTTATCATGCCACAGAGTGGTTGATTCGGGATTAATTGTCCCTCCTGATCATTTTCTACCACACTATGGTCTCGAATGTAAGACAGAGAATGCCGGTCTAATTGTATCCGAGTCCAAGTCAAGGTTTACAAGAAACAAAAAGAGTCCTTACGATCATACATTACCATATCATTTTTGCTTTCACAAATGTTACAGCTAAGATAATTAATGTCAAATGAATTTCTTAGACGCCTACAAGAAAATACGCCGTCCCAAAATGGATCTATATTGCACTTTTAGGTAATAACGTTTATTACATGCACAGTACGAGTAACCAGGTTATTTATGGCCAATAGCCAAACGACGATATACGTTCAACATTAAAGGAATGCAATTCTATATTTACAGAACATGAAAATATTCATACAAGTGATGCAGGATACGTCATTAACATTACGGGAGTAATTCCGCACAATTTTATCAAATAATTCAGAGTAATTCAGAGTATAGCAGCATTCGTGCCATGCATCAGGGAGGCCACTTGCGACTTATTAATTGCCAATCGGAGATCGAACATGGGGACGAAACTGAAACGAACCTCGGTGACTTCAATACTATAGCTAAAAATGGGATGAAATTCGTTGCCGTTTATGCTAATGAGTTTGCTAAACTTACCACAATTATCACCCCACCGGTGTGGGGCTTCACCGTGTAGGGCTACTCCCTCTCCGAGTTTGGAATCCCCTTCAGTTTTGCCCCTCAGGCCCCTCTTCTGGACGTGAGTAAGTTCAGACAGGCGTGTCCCGCCGTTCAATCTTTGAAAGCGAGATGTTTTCGAACTCGCCATCGTAGGTCGGCCCAGCTATAGCGTACTTTTGACGGATCTTTCGAAATGTGTGCATTACCTTGAACTGCCGTTTTTCATTTTTATACCAGCATCTTTTCGAAACTTCTTGCTTAATTCAAATAAGTTGTTGGTTCTTGATAACAGCAGGGGAGATAACTCTCATTTTTTCTTAAATTTCAAAGGTACCATAATAAAAAATAGTAATTTCACAAATTTTTTTAGGTATCACAATTGACAATAAGCTTTCTTGGAAAAATCACATTGACAATGTTGCAAAATCCGTTTCTAGAATAGTAGGTGTTATGAATAGATTAAGGTATCATCTCCCCAGTAACACTTTGTTGACTATCTACAACTCTCTAGTAGTCCCACATCTTACTTACAGTATTTTACTCTGGGGAAATTCCTCCCAAACTTACCTCGATAAACTCCTTGTTCTTCAAAAGAGGTCTGTCCGCTTAATCTCAAATATTCCACTTTATACCCATACACGTCAGTATTTTTATAACCTCAATATTCTCACTCTAAAGGATCACTATAAATATCAGTTAGGTATCTTCCTATATAGACATCACAATAATCAACTTCCCCATGATTTAAACTCGTTTTTCCACTCACACAGTACTCATCATAACTATCCTACAAGGGGAAGAGATAATCTGGTACAACCTTTCACAAGAACAATGTTTGCCCACTCTCAGGTGAGAAGCTATGGTGTACACCTCTGGAATTCCCTTGACACAAAATTACGTAATTCCTCAAATATTAATTTGTTTAAGCAGTACTTCAAAAAACATCTACTTTCTTTATACCTTTCTTAATCTGTATCTTGTGTATTTTGAGCCTAAAATCCCTTACGATTCATTTTTGCGTATATATGCGTACATTATTCCATTATGTTTTGTAATATTTAACGTTAATTTTGGATTGGACCAGACTAGAAAAGCTCTTAGCTTCATCTGGTTCTTTTTTTCCCTTTGATACATACGTTAATTTTTTTTATGTACACTTCATCTTGTATAAATTTTATTTATGTACTTCAATTGGAAAAAATAAACAAATAATCGGTGAATATTGCAGTTTCCCTTCAAGATGACAAAACCAGCTGATTGTTTTCTAGCCGGTATTCTCACTGAAGTAGGTCATGGTCTCAGTTAGTATCAAGTCAATCTACATCCACAAGTTATCCACGTTTTATCACTTTGTCATTCCTGTATTTAGTATGAAGAATTTAGGAATGAGATATTGTACTCTACTTCTACTAATCCTCGATTATGTCTTAATCCCACCCCCCCCCCCCAAATGACCCCCTTGAATGATAGCTCATGCACCATTTACTCCTTGTGCAGCATTTAACTGAACTTGGCAGGAACGCCACTCATATCTAATGACTGGGCGTGTTCGCTTATTTGGCGGCCGCTCGTTAACGTTTTAAAAAATTTGAAGATCCACGCGAACAGAAAAATATTTGACGAAAAAAAACTTCGTCAAAAAAAAAAAAAGTCTCTCAGATCACTGAAAATGGCATTTATAGCCCATTTTTTCTGTTTATTTTACTTCACTCTCACTTCATCCCTACAAATAAATGTAGCTTTAAGTGCGTTTTCAAGTTGAATTATTATTTTTTTTTGTAAAAGTATGATTAGCCACCCCCCCCCCGCAAATTCCCCTACTCCCCATTCGGTGGCGAGGCCCCTGGAAACTAGTTTTTCAAATGGCTATAGGCTTCATGGTATACACAGGACATCGGTTGCGATGGGATTGCCGACAAAATTTATAGGGGGTGGAAAGGAGTGTATCTACGAGTGTGTGTGTTCGTAATAAAAAGTAAAGCGTTTCAAGATCTCCTGCGAGATGGTAAGTTAAATTAACTTGACACTCGGTGGCAGGGTGCATGTAAAGAGACGCATTGACGGTGGTGTCATACCTGTGCGTAACGTCATGTGAGGGAGAACGGATGATCATGGACAAAGACATTCGTGGGCCTGGATGAGATTTTAAAGTCCGTGTGTTGAACATATTTCTTTTTTTTTTTTAGTTTTTTGCTCTTTCTTTGCTTCTTGAATGTAAATACAGTATTGTTGTGTAATAGATGAATGTTTCAAAGCTTATTTACTGACGGAAAAGCAGACTTGTTTGGCCCAGGTTGAATACCGTCACCCTTGCTTGATTGAAAGCAGAGTTTCCATAGCTTGCATATAGGCTCCTAGATCAATTTCGTGACAAATCCTCAATGGAGCTGGTAGAATCTAAAATTTATCTTTTTTTCTATAACCACAACAACCATTAGCCTAGTTCTCTCGGATTTCCGTTTATCTTTGGAGCAAAGGCCGCCCCCGACAAATTTGGTTCTTCTATGAATATGAATCACACATGCCTCTAACAGAATTAAAAAGTGACATGAGAGGTGACTAAGTTTCAGTACTGTATATATATCGCTGCTAATGTTGCCACAAGCAAAGTACACCCTAATTTGTGCTCTGGCCTTTGCAAGGATTGTGTGCCTGATGCGTTATGCGGGTACTGGATAACATGTCAATCGTAAAACGTCCATGAAAGTCAAGTTTAGGAAATTTATTGAAGACCACGTAGATTTGACAGCTTGATATGCGATGCAAGTTGAGGGGTGAGACTTAAAGCGTGTGAACAGGCAATAAATAGCCTATAAGTTGAGTATACGATTTTTTTTTAAATTTTCAACGCTATTTTTGTGAGTAAAATCAGGGAGTTGGCAGAACTTATTCTTTTTTGGAAGTTTGATCAAACAACAAAACAAGGCATTTAATATCGACCCGTAAATAAAATGTCGTAAAATTACCCTTCTGTTGTGTATAAAGTTGAGCGAATAGCCCAATAACTTTTCAGTTAGTGTATCACATGAGTAGGGTGTACTTCGTTTCATTAAAAGCACGAGGAAGGATAGTCTTCTGGAATTCACATAACTCTCGAGGAATCGGGTAGAGTTCATAGGGCAATTGCCATGATATATTCACAAAGTGGTATCTGTCAAAATCGGCCTGTAACGAGGAATAAATTTTTAGAGGATAAATTCACAATTCTTATAAGCATCTCATCATTACGGATTACGGTACAGCCGGAATACTGCAGTGAATTCGTACAAATTCGCATGTCATAGGAAGAATACGGCGTAAATGAATGAAAATAACTGTTCTCAGTTCTTTAAGACCGTCTCATAAATATGCGATGAATTAACGTAGATTACTAAACACTACAGTGAATCAAATGTAAACATTACAGTTTCGATGGTATATGCTCCGAACATTGTGGTTGTTTCGTTGCATATGTGAATGTACACTTTCGGTGTTTGGAAAGGAAAGTTACAGGCTTTTTTCCCAGGTAAATCCTCTCAAGAATTACCCATAATGCAATGCACTACCGTGGATATAGGATTTTGATTAAATATCTAGAATTTCCAAACAGACCATAGTATCGAAATATGATTTCCGCCAAGGAAGGGATAAACAATTTCTATACAGTGTGAAATGTCAAACATTTTTTTACTGATACATCGCTTTAATTATTTGATACATACAAGGAGTGCTCTTCATATGATGTGCGAGTTCCTATACCGAACCGTGATAAGAAGAGCCACAGTGAGATGTATATGTCTGTGATACAATATTAAAGGCGCAAATGTGTAATTGATAAATTTTTTATTTTTTGGGGGGGGGTCACCGGTGCACCATTGGCGCACCCCTCGATCCGCCACTTGCACCAGACTAATTGATGAGGGTTTAAGAGGGGTCTCACATGTGTATGTACAAAAGTTTAACCTCTGTGTTTCGTATATCATGAACACTCAAACTTTCGATGTTTTGTAATGTTGACACTGAGTAGCCTACATACGCCGCAGACCGTGTTAGGGTGGATGAATTATTCCACCTATAGTTATTCGTATAAAATGATCGTTTTGTCATATCAATGTCAATGATTATTTGAACTTAAGTTGTTTTCGCACATTATAGGATTTGTCACGTCAACTTTCTGTACTCACGTTGACGTTGAATTTGTCGCTGGTATGATATATTTTACATTGTCGTCATCAATAGGCTTAACATAAGTTACCTTATCTTCATGGATGACTATATTTACGTCATATTGGTTTCATCTACGTAGTGAAAGTGCAGGTCGTTCGATTATGTACCATCAATTCATGCATGCAATACATACAGGTCGGACTTAACTGAAATCGAGCAAATCTTTACTATCTTGCTCTATGCTTGATTTATTTTAACTTTCTTTCTGCATGCCGTAAAGATTGATGAGCTGTCAACGAGGTTTTACGAGCCCACACATTTGAGCCTTCACGTATAAGTATCCACCAATAAAGTATGGAGACGTTGTCGATTAATATGTCGATTAAAGGAGAACGAAACCCTGGAAATCATATCGCAATGAAATATGACCTAGAACTCTCTGTAAACATCTTCCCAAAGTTTCGTTCGAGCAGGGAGCTGGTGCCATCAAAATGAGATACAAAGCCACCAAGTTTACCCAGTAATCTATCTTTTGTATCGTACCGTACTCGAGATTCATATAGGGCTTAAAGATGATTAGAAAGTAAACACACACTGTTTACACAGTTATGGCTTTGGTTAAGAGATTTCTGTACTGCAGTTGCATTGCCAGTCGTCAAGAGAAAAATATTTTTTTTGCCTAGGTGCCGCTCATTACCGCGTATGACAGTACATCTTATCTACGTTGTATGTCAGAACACAACAAGTAATCTTGTCAGTCTATTTCAGGAAACTTCACATCGATATTAGACTTCTGGCTCTTCAGTTCATTTGCATGCGATAACTTGTTAACAACAGGAACAAATGTCTTTATTTATGTAAATTAAACAGTCGTTTCAAGTTTTGTGTCACCGTCTCTGAAAATGTTGGCGGCTAAACACCCGGATTCGAAGCATTGCTCTGAGCGATCTAATTGTCTAAGGATTAGTTGACATAGATGACGTTGCTAGGTGAATGATATTGAACTGGAATTGCCCACTGAAGGAAAGACATATCGTTGAGTCAATTCAACAGCTTAACTTAACTGGATTTGGTGGGTCTTAAAGTATTAGCATTCAGTAAAAGTTTTGTCAAATCTTCTCCTGATGACAAATCCCTGGTTCGAGCACATTGTTCTGTTCTCGGGTTATACACTTTGAGATTCAGAGAAGAGCACCGTCATTCTTGCATCATTTGAATGTACAGAGACTTGAGTAAGTCGAAGGATGATGTCACATGACTGCTGAAAGCAGGAATTTAATGTATCCTTTTTTTTTGGTTTACTTTACAAAGACCACCCCGTGTATTCGCCACTTCCACTCTACCGATTAAACATCGTTTAGTTGTTTCGGTGCTCCTGGCGGTCGTTTGCCCGCCTCCTCGTTAGGGAACACTGATGATGGGATAGTTTTACCCAAATATATAGCAACACTCAGATCGTTGATCATTCAAAATCCCTTCCAACTTTTCCTTTAGGTAAATCTTGTCCCAATCACAAATTTGTCCAAACTTTTAAATTGAAAACTATTTCAACACTGAATGTTGAAGCCGGGTGCTGTACCATTTTTTTTTTATTTATGGAGGATAATAGCCTGGGTGAACGTAGTTAGTGTGAGGCTGTAAAAATAGCCTTCTTGTACACCCATCATATATTTGAAGGTCCCATGAAAAAAAGCATTTTGGATTAAGAAATCCAATAAAAGGAAGATTTTTACTAATTTGAACTTTGACCTCTGTCTTTTTACCTCTAACATTAAAGGGGGTCACTGAGTTGATATCGATAATTTTGCGAGGATTTTAATGGGTAAAAACACATGGCAATGCTTTACATTAGCAAAATTAGTCAAGTTTCACACCCAGTCGTTATGAAAACTGTCAAAATTTCTGAATATTTAACTCACTTGTACTGACTTTGTGCATTGAATTAGTACTGTTTGAAAAGTGTCTGATCATACATTTTCAAAAAAAAATTCAATCGTTAATTACTCACTCATTAATGTTCCTTTGTATGTGGCACATGGAGATCCTCATAGTTTGACCATTTGTCATTAGCATGTGAAGGAAACTTGACAAGTTTGGGAAGATTTAGTGAATTTCACAAAACAACTAAATGTGTCTCTTTAACCTATGATGCGAGACCTAACTTCAGACCATGTGTAACCTTTGCACCAACTTTGACCTTCATCGACCCTGCTAAGAGGATGTGATAACGCAAACTGTTCAGTGTCAAATTTGACCTTTGGCCCTGACCTTTGACCTCAAAACTTAAAAGGTCTAGAAGGCCCAGTCTGAACTACAGAGCTGTCAGAAGTTACACCCTTGTACTCACTCGTGTAGTCAGGATTATTCATGCGGGGGCATGAATGATCGACTAGCAGGAGGAGGATACAGACCGGAGAAGGCCAAGAGTCTGGGGATCAGATGTTTCACGACAACAAATTTCATTCGAGAGGATTTTACAGGCGCAAAAAGTTTCTTGGCCAAGACAATAGCTTTCACACTATGTAAGCAGATCCTGGGCCATCGGCTGGCATGTATGGTGCATGAGAAGATTTTTTAACAAAGAGCTTGCCAGATTCAGGTTCCCCCCAGATTCATGTTCAACATAACAGTTTATTCAAGAGGATGATGTGATGACCAAAATACATGCTTACTTCAGATACCACCTTTGGCATATATATCTAAGATATTCTCCATAATTCATTGGTGCGTAAGTTACGAAAAAGTTACTTGCCTGATAGCAGAAAATGCGCTGTAGCATGTAAATTTCCAACATAACAAACTTTATTTAAAGGGGGGGGGGGAGCAAATTAAATGGGTATTCGTGCCCTAACTTAGGCGTGTAACGGGTGGGGACGCGACTTGGGAGAAAAGATTGGAAAGTGTAGGGCTGGACGTCGACCTGCCAGGATATAGCGTACATGCCCTGTGGGACACTTTTTCCCCTATAGTTTGCCTTCCACAGACTTTTTCTCCAACATGCCACTGTAGATTGTGTACAAGAGCCAGCATGAAGAAACTTGTTTGCAATGGTTATACTTCCTTGAGCTGTGTGAAGATATCGTGAATGCAAAGATTAGGCGTAGCACACAATTTACTTACATTCGAAAGTAAACATTATCGTCGTTGCGATTATTGTTCAACGTGATCAGGGAGTCATCTCTGTATGAGAGCCCTGTAGTAAGGTTTCCCTTCCATGCCATATTAATTAGAACATTTCTGAGAAGCAACCTCGAAGAAGTTCTTAATTTATTCAAAGCTTTTTAAAAACATTCTTCTTTCCTTTTCCTTTTTTTTTATTTTTTCTTTCTTTGCCTTAAGTCGCACACTGTTAACTGTGGCAGTAAGTAATCTGCAAGTCCATGTGAAGTCACAAGACAATGTTAGCGTAGTTGCAAGTTAAGACACCCCCACTCCCCCCACCCACACACACACACACACAAACACACACATGCACACACACCCACTCATACCTTCGTATTTGGACGTGATTCCAGCTGTATAATGCAAAAATATGAAAGCAAGATATTTGTCTTAATTGTCGCTAACAGTTCAAACTGGCCACATAGTGCGACAAACCACTGTTTTCTTTCTTTTCTCTTTCTTGGTTCTTTTTACTTTTCCAGTGATGCGTGCAACTTGTATTCCATACTTCCAAGGATGCGTGTCTTCGTTGTAACACGGAAAATACTAACGTTTAGGGAAGTGACTGACAGCTTCTGCACCAAGTCGATCGTGTATATTCAAAATTTGTGGAAAGCTATAGTGCGTTGAATATCCCGGAGGTAACAATAAAACTCAATGATAGATTTCATTTGATGATACTGGATTTTATATTTCGCTTCACTTGACGTAGTCCGTGTAGGATGCGTGAGTGTTTGCTATATGGATTTACAGCATGCATTTGCTTCACTATTTGCAGTTTAACGTTTTATCATTACAGAGGTAAATAGAGCACAGTTTTTCTTTCTCAAAGGTTAAAGACTGACTTTTATGTTGGACGTTTCAGTTACTTGTGTCATAGATTTCCTGTCCTGTGTATACGAAAAAAAAAACTCACTAATTCTTGTTGATAACAGAGTGAATAGGTTACAGCCAAACCTCACATGACATCGTACATAGGCTATTTATGCCTTCTCGAGAGGAAAATTAGCAATTAAGGTATCTGGTAATCATGTCATGCTCTGTTCTATCATGCAGAAAAGGTCTTCTCGAGAGATGATTTTAGCACATTATGTGTATTTCGTGAGGAACAGGTGTAGGTTACATCTACAGTATGCATATTCATTGCATATTCACTGTAATATAGGGCCCGTAGTCTACAATAACATGTTGCCAGATGGCGGGAGGTTTTGGCATATCCATTTTTGGTTTCGATGAAAAGAGAAACCTAGGCGGTCATGAGGGCGTGTGTATGTATGAGTGATGGTATGTGTGCGTGCGTGTGTGTGTGTGCGTGTGTTTGTGTTTGTGACACTTAGGTTGTTCACACGATATCTCCAGATAGAAATGATGGATACTCTTCATACTTGGCATGTAGGTTTGTCATATCAACAGAAAGGATCCTATTGTTTTTGTTGGAGGTCAAAGGTCAACTGGGGTCACAAGAGGTCAAATACTGACAACCTTGTGCACGCAATATCTCCCAGGTAGGAATGATGGATACTATTCATACTTGGTATGTCGGTTTGTCATATTGAGAGAAAGAACCCTATTGTTTTTTTGGTGGAGGTCAAAGGACATCTGGGGTCACCAAAGGTCAAATAGTGAAAACATTGTGCACGCAATATCTCCAGGTAGGAAAGATGGATTTTCTTCATTCATAATACGTAGGCTTGTCATATTAAGAAAAAGAACTCTTTTGCTTTTGGTGGAGGTCAAAGGTCATCTGGGGTCAATAGAGGTCATATAGTGAAACCTTGTGCACGCAATATCTCCAGGTAGGAAAGATGGATATTCTTCATACTTGGTATGTAGGTTTGTCATATTAAGAGGAAAAAGTCTGTTGTTTTGGTGGAGGTCAAAGGTCAGCTGATGTCACCAGAGATCATATAGTGAAAAACTTGTGCATGCGATATCTCCAGATAAGAATGATGCATACTCTTCATATTTTGTATGCCGATTTGTCATGGTGAGAGGAAGAAGCCTATAGTTTTTGGTGGAGGTCTAAGGTCATCTGGGATCACTAGAGGTCAAATACTGAAAAATTTTGCACACAATATCTCAAGGTTTGAATGATGGATACTTTCATTCTTAGTGTGTATCTTTATCATTGAGAAAGGAAAAAGCCTTTTGTTTCAAAACTTATTTTCATTTAAAATCTTGGAGAAACTGACACTCTTTACACAGACATTTACGTGCACTGTACATTCCTAGACTGTAGGTGTATCTCATTGAGTATACAAAAATGTCATTGTTTTTGTTGAAGGTCAAAGTTCATTTGCCGTCAAGAGGGTCAAAGTATGGAATTCTAGTAAACATAGTATCTCAAGAAGGGAAGCAGATGTCATATTCAATATGCAGCTGTATCTTATTGAGCACAAGAACCAATTGGTCTTTAATGGAGGTAAAAGGTCATTTAATATAACGCATACGTAGCTTAATATAGCTTAATGTGATACATACTGATGCTATTATATCAGATTCAGAAAAAAAAATCCTCTTAAGCAGATCATCGAAACCACAATGAATTTCTGCATTCTGGTTAACAATACAAATTATATTCAAGAGGATTTTATAGGGGGACCAAATTGCATGGTCACTCAGGCCTGCTACGCAATATTTTGCCCCGGACTCTCGATTTGAAATCAAAGATTTGGTATGGGGGAGGGGTTGGCGAGAAGCTTTCGGCCAGAACCTTTTTGGATAAAAATACCCCCGAGATCACATGAAATGTCTTCCCAGACTCAGCAAGTAACCTCCTGAAAATGATTCTCGGTGTGAGCTTTAAAAACAAAATGTTTGTTCACTATTGCTGTCGTTCGTAGTCTTGTTTTTACCCCTTTTTCCTTTGATATCGTATTATTATAATACATATTTCATATCATTTATTCTAACTCTGGCCAGGCTTATCATCAAACCTGTGTACATGTTTTGGCGAGTGCAATTATAGGGACGGCAGGGAAGTCCGATAGTAATTGACCTGCAGTGAATTTCTCAAGATGTTATTCCTGTTTTTCTTTTTGTATATTCTCGTGGGCAAAGGACTGGCTAGTCTAGAAAAGTCTCCTTGAAAATTCTCCAAGACTAACATTATGCTTACTTTTTAGTATTTGTTATTGTTGATGTGGCAAAAGGAGACTGAGGTCAGGACAGCGCCCTCGACCTAAGTCCGACGGTTGGAATGATGCAATAGACATAGTGATTTATGTATCCTCTCTCATTTAGTCCACCAATTTTTATTCTCGAAAACGCGTAACGTCAATATTGACCTACTAAATTTCTTAAAAAAATACTTTTGGTCATTTACGGTCGATTAAACACAAAACTGGTGGAATGTCTGGATTTATCCGAAGCCACCACCCCCCCCCCCCCTTTATCCCTCTCTTTTCCTTTAAAATTATTAGTAGGAAAGTACATTGGATCGATCAAGTATATGTTCAGCCCCAACTTCCAAATTCTCCCTCCGTCCCAGTTTCTTGGAACACTTCACAATTCTTGTGGAGGTTGCGGAGAACATACCATACCCGCCCCTCTACTTTCTTCATCAATCTGAGCCCCCAACCTGAGCCACACCCTATCGATGGGGGGGGGGGTAAAAACTGCTTAGAACGTCTGCAAACACACTTCCCGTGCACTGAAGTTACTTCGTAAACATTGTTATTTTCGAAGTCTCCTTATAAGCCAATGGTAACTCGATGGTGCCGGACAGGGTGTACCACATGGCATACTTCACCTCAGTCTCCAGTATGTCCTGCCAATCTGGTTTATGTTATCTTGCATGCATCTCGTTGATACTTGGGTTGCGGTGTGAGAGAGAATGAAAGCAACTATGATACCCATTGTTTACATTGGTATTTTCCTTTAAAACTAAAGTCTGGCCAACCTGCCGTGGCTTTCAATCCTGGTCCAGGTACAATTGCTTTATGCAATCATAACGCATTGAGTACTGCATTCTATTTTCTCTCTTCTTTCCTTTTCTTTCTTTTTTTTTTTCATTTATTTTTTATTTAATTTTTATCTTCAGTTTTGATTTTTAGCGGATGAACAGGTGGACTCATGGGCTTCTTGTGCCCTTCATGACTATGCCAGTGATTATAAGCCATCCATGGTCGTACTTTAGACTGTTTTCTTTATGTTCTGTGACAGGTATGAAATATGATGCAGTAAAGAAAGAGCAACATGCAGCAGTCAGAGACGTAGACAGAGAGGTTCAGGGGAAGGGCTATCCTGAAATAGACCATAACGCTAGACTGGGAGCTCATTCCTATCACCGAGGCCGGTACATCAGCAAATCTCAAGCCTCCCACGCTGTTAGACGTAGCCTCCTCGGTACAATCTCCAGTCGTTTTGTGTGCCATCAACGAAGCATTCATCAACATCACAATCAATTTTCTCCTCAGCATCCGCCGTGTTAATGTAACTCCGAACGTCTTAATCGTCTGTGAGGACAGGAGGTCCTACGATGTGATGAGTCGGTGGGAGAACATCACGGCGGTCATGACACACCTCCAACTCTCAAAATCCAGGGCTGAGGACTGGCGATCGAAAGCCTACAACAAACTCGTCGACAAGAGAGTACCGTATATCATAGAACTACTGAAAACTGGCAAAGACGTCTTCTTCATGGATACAGACATCGTGTGGTTGGCAGATCCCTTCCCGTACGTGTCGGGTGGCTTCGATATAGCAGTGATCCACGACTACCCTAAGAATGAAGAAAACAGAGTTATTTACTGCGCCGGTTACGCTTTCTTTAGAAACACGCCCTCTACTCGATCCGCGGTGGATCATTGGCAGCAGCAGCTGATCTCGCCGAAGAGACGGGAAAGGTCAGAACAGCAAGGAATGTTCAACCAGGCCCTGAGGAAGGGGAAGGCACTTCCAGGTAAACGGAAACTGAAACTGAAAGTTTTACCGAGAAAACTATTTCAGGCTGGATTTGAATATTTTAATTATTCGACGCCATTGAAAGATCGGCCGATCAAACCGGTGATGATTCACAACAACTGGGATAGTCGGACTGGAACCGAAACTCGAACGGTACAAACAACACGGTCTGTGGTATCTGGAGGAGGATTCCAAAAAATAGAAGAACTAGAAAAAAAAAAGCATTGAAGGAGATAAATGTTACACTTTTCGGCTTTACTTCTGCTTTTGCTTGTGTAAGTTGTGCTTGTGTTTGTGTCTTCTGTGCTTGCTTGTTTCGTTGGCTTCGAAGGTTGTTCGGGGTGAATTTTTCGAAAGTTCAAATTTATGTTTAGTTGGTATGGCCAACGATATACTTATTAATACATCTCATCGTATATTCTCCCTGAAACTTTCGCTCACCACACGTCGTTTAAGTGAGATCCGAGTTCCCCTCCCCCCCCCCCCCTTAGATTCAAGCAACTGTCACTAGATAAAACGTATGGTGGTGAGCATATCACATAAAGATGATTTATTCCCATTTTCGGCCACTGTGTGATCCTCGTCGCGATACACAAGGAATTCCGTTGTCACATATTTATCAGAAGTAGCCTATACTACCCGTGAACATGTACATAAGTCATGTTAGACACGGTTTTGACCCTACAATGTTTAAATAGGCAGCATATGTTGTTTTGACTAATATTCATATCACTATCTTACGTCATAGTTATAACTCTTCATCGACGATGTTTACCTTTATCCAATTACACTTTGCTATCTGATATGAAAAGTCTCGGTTAAACAAGTTTTCTGCAAGTCATATGGGTAAAAAAAAAGAACCATGGTGGGGGGGGGGCACCTCCTCGAAGAAAACAAGGGATGCATGTATTTATGTCTGACAGTTTTCAGTTAAAGGTCGTGTGACGTGGAAATGACATTTTTTTAGAATATTGGATGTATTAATCCTTGAAAATCTTGTCAACAGCCCAAATTACGTCAAAATCCATCAAATATTGACAATTTTACAGCCAAATTCCTGTCTCACACCTGCATCATAAATAAATAAGAAAGCAAATACGTGACGTCAAAGAGGTATGATATGTCTTATGTTGCCCTTTGTTTACTTGACGTTTATTTCAGGGACAATTGAGGAATTTTTCAGAGAGTTTTTATTTTGGAAGCAAATCATTTCTTCTTTAAAAATATCTCTATCACTTACGAATGTGAAATCCTGCAGTAATTAAGTAATTATGTGGCAATAATTGTAGACCTAACAAAAGAAATAGTAACACTGTGCAACATTCCAAGTCATCTGTTGTTTTCATTTTTATCAAACTTTATAAAGTCATATCTCAGCCAGAACTCATAAGTCCATTGTAGTTTCGATGAATTCATTATGAGAAATTCTTTTCATGAATCTTACATATTGCATAAGGCGAGGAAGTTAATATACTTGGATATTGTACTATAACAGTTATGTATCATGTCACAAGTTGAGATGAAAAAATGACATCTGCTGACCTAAGATGATGAATGATACTGTACGGTAGACACTGAACATGCACAGCTACTTACTACAGAGATATATCAAAGAGCTTCACTGCATACCAAATATCAAATCCGTGAAAGCTTCGCTTCTTGAGATAACATGTTTAGAAGGTTCTCTTGACTTACCTCCTGTTGACATTAATTGACCTTTGACCTCCATCAAAAACAATAGTCTAATTGCACTCGATAAGATACGTTTACAAATAAAAAATGGGATCTGCACAAGCTCAATAAGATACACCCAAATACTAAAAATTTGATCTGTACAAACTTCCCTTCCTGAGATCTGATGTTTACATAGTTTTCATTATTTCACCCTGTTGATCCATAAATGACCTTTGACCTCCACCAAAAAATAGGCCTGACCTTAATAAGGCTCACACCCATATCTAGTATCAGATCTGTAAAACTTTCCCTTCCTGAGATATCGTGTTGACAAGGTTTCACTATTTGACCACTATTGAACCCCCAATTTGTTCTCCACCACAAACAATAGGCTTCTTGTCCTCAATAAGACTAACCCACATACTAAATATAAAATCTGTACAAGTTTCCTTTCTTAAGATATTTTGTTTACAAGATTTTCACCATTCGACCTTTACTGACCACAAATGACTTTTAACTCCACCAAAAACAACAAGCTTCTTAATTGTATTCAATAGGCTCACCCCCTACCAAATATAAGATCTGTATAAGTTTGCCATCTTGAGATATCGTGCTTACAAAGATTTCACTATTTGACCTCTATTGACCCCAAATGACCTTTGACCTCCACCAAAAGCCTTGCACTTAAAAAGCAACCAATAGACTTGTACTTAATAAGGCTCTGCCACACACCAACATGAGATCTGTCGAGGGTTCTCATCTTGCGATATTGTGTTTACAAGTTTTTCACTATTTGACCTCTGTTGATCCCCAAATGACCTTTGACCGCCGCCAAAAACAATAGGCTTTTTGTACCTAATCAGGCTCATCCACATACTAAGTATGACATTTGTACAAGTTTCCCTTCTTGAGATACCATGTTTACAATGTTTTCACTATTTGACCCCTATTGACTAAGCTTCCTGCCCTCAGTAAGACTCACACACATACCAAACATTAGGAGACTTGACCTGGTGACCTCTCATATTATTACAGTTCGTGCATGTAATTAATATTAATTAAAATTGAGTTTACGTCGTTTCATAAGACAGCAAACCATGATAATACAGATCCAAATTTCTTAACGTGAATAGCCAATATACCAAACTGGGGAGAATGTGCATATAAATAACACTTTGCCAGATACGTACATGGATGTAGATATTTTGTATACATTTTTGAATCGTATTTGCTTGCGAAATATCTGAACGCAGTTCCACGAAGTTGAACTAATAAAAGCCGTCCCTAAATCTCACCAGTGAAAGCCAAAAACTCACCTCAAAATGTTTTACGCTAAAATACGGTACCCTTTCAGAATTCGTTGACATTTGTTAATATCACGTCTTTTGACGCGCAGTCCCTGATCAAATAAGTTCGCCATGCAACGGTAACGTAGTGAAATTGGCGGCCATCTTAAGCTTAGTGTTGAAGGTAGATTACGAGTCATACCACCTAAAATGTTAGATTTGACGGATTTGCACGACTAAACACTTCGAAGTCATAAATTAATAGTTTTCAAACTTTGAAAAGATAGTGAATACCTACGTAGGAAACCATTGATTTAATTTATTTGGCAGAACGCTGTTTTTAAAGTCTGCAAACCAGAAGTTCACGCTCGAAAATATTTCCTTGTCAAATTTGGGTGCTTTATAATTTAAAATTGTGCCTCATTGTACAAGGTTGGATGTCCTTCTGCAAAAATAAGATCTGTACAAGTTTCCCTTCTTGAGAAGTTTACAAGGTTTACGTGTTTACAAGGTTTTCACTATTTGACCCTATTGACCTCAAAATGACCTTTGACCTGCACTAAAAACAATAACCTTCTTTAGCTCAGTTAGATGCACCCACACACTAAAAATGACATCTGTAAAAGTTTCCCATCTTGAGATAACGTATTTGCAATGTAGGCGTAACAAACATACATACATAGACCTTGGCTTTGCTTTTACTGATTTTTTTGTTTATTGTAATATTGTTTTTAATTTGCAGAAAAGGTTTGCTACATGAACACTTTTATTGAAACCTGGTGGAGTGACATCAACACGAGCTGATAGATTCCAGGATACAAAAATAGGAACGACATGTAGGCTAATTCTTGAAAAAGGAAAGAAAAAACTAGACTAATTTAAAAGACATGGAGAGTGAAAGTGAGCGGTGCAAAGTTAAAAGGTTAAAAAATCTGAACTGGTAGAATTCTTCTTATTTCGAGACTTATTGACATATGGATGAAAGAAGGAGGCCCAATTCTCAATTCTTATATTGTAAGGAGAGAGCAATAAACCAGCGAAGGACCAAACAGCCAAACGACCAAACAGCTTCTCAGAACAGATGCACTGAGCTGTATCCGAAACTGGGAGGGGGGTCATACACTGAAGATTTGTCAGCCTCAGATATTTCCATTCTATCACATGTAGAAGATCTTTATTGAGAACACTTTCTTCTAGATTGGTTCCAGTATAGTTAAGAAGAACTATTGCTACGGTACTCTGTTAAGGGAATTTCTTTAAAATTACCCGACATAGGATGTTCCCACAAAGTTCCAACGTTGACGGAATCAACCCCCACTTGACTATACATCTCTATAGGCATTTGACTTTGCTTTAGGACTACATTTCCTTAGGGCTGACAGTAGCTTTATATTTGTACGATTGTTGTCGTTTCCAAGGGAAAACGGAAAGTTGAGAATGGGCTGACCAGTTATAGGGTGAAAGGTCCACACATGTTAAGTGCCAAATTATTAGCTTGAATATTTATCTTGGTGCACACAGGTCAAACTAAGAAAGTATTGTAGACGAAGGTTCTTTCTTTCTCTTTTCTTTCTAATAACGCAGTGACGCATGCCACCCTACTTGTTCAATTTATTCAATGGAGCATGGCGTCGTTACAAAAAAAAAAAAAAAAGGCTAACTCTGAAGTGCATCAACTCGGCGTTTGTACAGTCCACCGTGCATATACGTCTTCAAAAATATGGAAAGGTGCTGCATTGAAAACCCGGTGGTAACGATTAAATTCAATGAAGGTTTCCTTTTGATGATACTGGATTTTATCTTTCGCTTGACTTGACGCAGTCCATGCACCATGCGTGAGTGTATGCTATATGGATTTACGACGTGCATTTGCTTCACTATCTGCAGTTTAACGTATTACCAATACAGAGGTAAATACAACGCAGCTTTAACTTTTCATAGCTTTAAGAAAGAGTAAGCCTATCTTCAGTGACGTAGGCCTTTATTCGTTTGCAAGGTTGACGTTTCAGTTACTGTCTTGTATGCTACTCAAGTTCCTTTCGAGATTAACCGTTCCCGGACAACTTTCCCCCGATAATTGTTCCCCCCCCCCCCTGACGATTTCCTACGGACATTTCCCCCATCCGGGTAACTTCCCCTCGAACAATTCCCACTCGGAGAACTCCTAACTAGGACAATTTCGCTCGGAATTGTCCAGCTGGGGATTGTCCGGGGAAAGTTTTCCGGTCACGTGATAAGCAGCCAGTCCGGTAGGACAGTAGGCGGCATGAACCAAAATCTTGCTGTTCGCAGAGCAAGCAGATTATAAAGATTAAGGAATGAGAACGTTTTATCTACTCTGATACATGATCATGATACATATGTAACAACTTCAGTAATCTAAATTCTTTAATTGAATGGCTCTGTCATTTAATTTCGAGGAATATAAGAGGGCAACGGCTCACTTTCGTGAAACTGGCTTATTACCACGTAAAGGTACCAATATATCACGCAAAAATTTTAAGCAATCAACCACGTAAGTACATTGGGTATGGAAGTGGCTAAAGTTGGTACAAAAAGCACCATTTTCAGCAAATTGAAGGTGGCCCCGAGAATTCTTGTCTTTTCTTAGGCCAGCAAATGGAACTCACTGACAGTCTCTGTTCACAATGGAAAAATTTATCAAAATTTGCTCCCATTTTGTATTATTTTCGTCGCCGTTTCTCATTCAGTCGTACCTATACAGGAAGGATTCACTGCAATATCATGTGCGGTATGCACGCCGCTCTCTACAGGAGACATAGACGTAGGCTAATGGTTTGGTACCAGCAGTTCGTCTTACCTTAAAATTGCGCAAAATTAAATCCAAATTAAAATAGTATGTTCAATACATGTCAGTGTTGTGTAGTCTTTGTCGTTTTGGTAACTTATAATTTAATTTATGGACTATACAAATATCTCATCATTAGACGTTATTTATTGTGCTAATACGCTTGCCAAACGTTGCAAATTGGATAGGAAACAACAGTGAATGGTATTGATTTTGGATATAGTGTATTTATGTCGTCATATTTAAATTTCTGTGAAATGGTCGACCGGAACTGAATGAATTTTTTATGATCATGTATACTTTGCAAATTCAACATGTTTTTTCTCAGAAACACTGGAAGAGAAAAGGAAAAAATAACAAAGACAAAAAAAATAAATGCCGGTTTACAATGTAAATTAAAGGACTTATGTATGTCTTAGCCAGCCCATAAGGAAACGAAATCAGTTCCGTTCAAAGGTAGCAATGTTTCTGCTGTTGAGGTTGCAGGCTAGTTATTTACATGTTCTATTCCATACATCTATCCCCCCCCCCCCTGATATTGGTAACTTTGTTTTCCATTTGTTTGTTTATACTTTTTAACAAAGGATTACGTTGGCTGCAGTGGTCATCAAGGGTGGTTACAGTCGGTGTTGAAACTTTTTTTACATACTTTTATCCTTGATCACAACTAATATAAACGAAATTTACATTTTCACTATACTATACTTCAACTATACTAAAGCAATTCAGTCCTGTACTGAATCTGTGATGACGGAACTCCATTGAGGCTTGTTGAACTCTTCGATGACACATGAGAAGAAACAAGTACAAACTTTGAAGTCTGTAGAAGGGCCTTTCTTGTTTCCTCGGCCCTTCGATATGGACTATGACCAATCGCCCTGTAAACAGTTTGGTGTCCGCTCCTTGTTGGTTTTAAGACGGCGTCGACGTCGGGTCAACCTCGGGACAAAGTCTTTCGACGTCGATGCGACGTTGCCAAAGACGGCCATCTGACATCGTTGCGGCAAAAATCCGACGGTTCTGTAAATGTGTAGCTCCATGGGGCTACACATTCACTGAATGTTTTTTTTTTTTTTTTCATAATTTTGACGCAGGTTACGCACCATCACGTTCAGTTCATTTAATGAACGAAACCCCAACACATGTCAGTGGCGTAGACAGAGGAACAAGGGGACCGCCCCACCCCCTTTTCATTCTTTGAAAATTTAAAAGAATGAAAAAAAAATAAAGAGAAGAATGAAATCAAAAGTAAAGGAAAAGGGGAAAAAAGTAGAATGCGGTACAGAATGCTTTGTGATGATGAAGCAGTTGTACCAGGCTTGAAAACTGGACCAGGCCGACCTGGGAATTTCTTACCCTATGTGGGACGGCAGTAGAAGGTGTATGCATTACTCAGGTAAGATGGCCTAGACTTGCCCTATGGAGGTACACATGATGCCATGCGTATATGACCTGCGGGCTTGCACTGCGCGGTGCGCCGACAAATGTAGGAAACGGAGTGCCCTTTTCGTGGTACAACCTGTTACCATCGAGTTACCACTGACTAGAGCATATGCAGTCCCCAACTTTTTTTTCAGCTGCAGTGCCCCCTTTTTACAAACAGGGCTGGAAGATTTATGTCTGAAAATCAACCTCCGCGAGTCCAGACCATAGTCCGCTTTTTGGACTTAAACTTCTGTTTGGATTCTCTGGATTTGGACTCTCACTCTGGCTCTCTGGACTTGGGCTTTTGGCTTGGACTTTACGACGAGTCCATCAAGTCCAAAGTTTTTTATTCATTTCTGTTTTTTTAATTTTATTATCCACCCAAAAGTAGCATGGCGACTCTACTTGTACCATATGGCTTTTTGTCCCTTGATATAGCTAACAGTAGGCTTACGTGATTATGACAGGGGATATCTATACTGTAGGGAATAATAATAATTCACACTTTTAAGGCGCCTTATCCAGTTAAAATATAAAAGCTCTAAGGCGCTGTACAAACATAAAAAATTAAAATAGCGGTTAACAAAAACTTAGCACAATAAATACAGAGAAGCTCAAATTACAAGAAAAGCTACCTTAAAAAGACAAAACGGTAAGAAACCATTAAAAACAAGATAAGGAAAATTTAAATATGTACCAAAGACACAAGCTAAACAACGTGCACGTGCATACAATACAAAAACATACAATACAAAAACAAATTCCCACCACTATTTCGCTCGACCTTATCTCCGGGATTCCTGAACAGTGGAAGCACTAATTGAAACAGTATTGTCAGGGTTGCCAGTTTGTTGTTTCACGTTCAAAAGTGTATTTTGTAACGTAATTTTTGAGAGGTTTGAGATGTCAAAATTGATTTTTGGCGATTTCGAGCATGTTTTATTTGGCTTTTTTTCTGCTTTTCCATACACAAGTTGATAAATGGGATGGTGGATGACGTAACAAAGATGTAAAAGGTGACAATGGGGACATTGCAGGTTGGATAAATAAAGATGATGCATAATCTATCATGATTCTTGTATTATCTCAACGACAGGAGAGGATGTAAGAGGAGGGGACTTAACCGACTTCACCTTTCCACCCCCCCCCCTCCCCTTTGGCTGCATCAGCAATGCCAAATTCGGGAAAATAATCGCAAGGTAAGTCTAGGGCAGTGGCTCCCAATGGGACGGTATCTGCCGCTCCCTAAACCCCCCCCCCCCGGACGGTGTAGTACCTAGGAGGGCGGTAAACACTACGTGGGCGGAAAGGGAGAATTTCAAAGAAGGTACCAAACTAATCTTTGCGCTGAGCTATGAAAGCAATAAATTTCTTTTGAATTATTTTTTTTAATGATATTGATATTTTTCAATGTTCAGTCATAATTGGAACGATCATCCGAACCCAGCGAACCCCTTGCAGCTCACACGCAACATTACTGAAGGTCTTTGAAAATTCATTTGAGTCGTACAATCTTCTCTCATAATGCATTTCTACATATAGGTCAAAATCGACAAATTGACGCGTTATCATGTGATACTATCAATGCAGATGGAACCATAAAGCTCTTTGCAGTAATTGCCGGAACAGACAATACGTATTTTGATTGGTAATAACAAAGTGGTCGAAGGGAGGGGGGTTTCCCAATTCCACTATGTGATGGACGGGGCATTGAGCTGAAAATGATTGGGTATTACTGGCTCAGGAGAATATTCAAGAGGGCTTTTCAAGACTCGCCCTTCCTTTCCTTACAACAATACCAAATACAAGAACCTCCTATGAAACTCAGTCCGGAGTATCTGTGTCTACTGGGCTTTGCCTTTACCCTCGTACCTTCGCCACCACAAGCTGTTGATAATAAGCCAGTTTAGAATTATAATAGGCTAAATGATTTTACAAAGTATTACAATAATTTGTCAAAGGTCTAGAAAAATGGATATGAACGATAAAAACAGTGTACACGCTTTTTTCGAAACTCACTTGCTGAGCCGGGAAAGGGCGATTTACAGGGGTGATCTAATGGTATGTATATCAAAAGCGTTCTACTTACGCGAGACACAAACTGCTGATGGCGCTCCACGTCATTAGTCTTCCTCCAATTCTCAGTCGCCTATCCTCTAGCCGAACTACTGAGTGCTCAACTTTCTTAGGGGGCACTTCTGCGTATTTTCGTATCACACCGTAACTTTGTTTTGAATCATCAGTTATGACTTCCTATACATCCATGTTCCAGGCTCCTAGAGAACAAATATCTAGCTACGTCCATGGGAGCACGCCGAGTCTCTCACTCGCTACAAATGACCCTTTTGACGCTGCTGGTCTTGAAGTATTTTAGTGGAAGCTGCAGGAGAAAAAATAAAGAGCAGCTTTCCATCACAGAAAATACTGACGGCACCATTTCCAGACGCTTACTTGCAAAACCAATCAAGGGCGATATCCGGTGATCCGAGGGGGAATCCTTATCCATTTTCTCTTGTACGCTGTCTTGATCTGGTTCGGTTACAGACTGCCCTTAGACCATTCAATCGTTTACGTTAACTCCCAGTCCCCCCCCCCCCCCCCCCTCGCGCCCTTGTTGGATGATCCTGGGTAAACCAGTGTCCATCGCTTAATCCTAACCCTTATTTTGAAAGCAATTTCTGTTATTCCGAAGAATTCAAAAATAAATATTTACACTTTAGAAACAAAAGAGTGAATAGAAGAACCCTCATAGTAAAAGTAAATTTCACCGATATTTCACGCACATGGAATGAAATATCGCTCGTTTTGGAGTGAATTCTCACTAAAGTCAGCGTAAAATTCACTCTTACTACGAGTGGACCCTCTGTGCACTCATTTTGGAGTCAATTTATTCTTCTGTTTTTAGAATGTAAGTGGGAATAATAATTAAGCAAACATGCCTGGGTTTAGGTCTTCTACATCTTGTTATATCGGTATAGTGAGGGCAGTTTTCAATTTGCTTGGATTGCCGTTATTCTACTTGTGGTGTAAATCGACTTTCCCATGTAGCCTACCTGCAGTAGGGATGTGGTTTACCGTTGTACGTCACATTATTATTTTTTTTTTTTCCAATGGCAGATATGCTTCAGAAGACCAATGACGTAATAAAAAGAGGGCAGCATCTTTTAAATGAAGCCAGAGCCGTCGAAAGAGAAGCTTTGGGAGAGGAAAATTCTGATACAGACGATGACGGCAGGCTATTAGAAGGTCGTTATCAAGGAAACCATGCACCGGCAGATCTCAAGCCTCCCACGCTGTTAGACGTAGCCTCCTCGGTACAATCTCCAGTCGTTTTGTGTGCCATCAACGAAGCATTCATCAACATCACAATCAATTTTCTCCTCAGCATCCGCCGTGTTAATGTAACTCCGAACGTCTTAATCGTCTGTGAGGACAGGAGGTCCTACGATGTGATGAGTCGGTGGGAGAACATCACGGCGGTCATGACCCACCTCCAACTCTCAAAATCCAGGGCTGAGGACTGGCGATCGAAAGCCTATAACAAACTCGTCGACAAGAGAGTACCGTATATCATAGAACTACTGAAAACTGGCAAAGACGTCTTCTTCATGGATACAGACATCGTGTGGTTGGCAGATCCCTTCCCGTACGTGTCGGGAGACTTAGATATAGCAGTGATCCACGACTACCCTCAAAATAAAGAAGGCAAAATTATTTACTGCGCCGGATACGCTTTCTTCAAAAACACCCTCTCCGCACGATTCGTAGTGAATCTTTGGCAGCAGCAGCTGATCTCGCCGAAGAGAAAAGAAGGATCAGAACAGCAAGGGAAATTCAACCATGCCTTGAGAAAGGGGCTGGCACGTAGAGGTAAACAGAAACTGAAACTAAAAGTGCTACCGAGGAATTTATTTCAGGCTGGATTTGAATATTTTAATTATTCGACGCCTTTGAAAGATCGGCCGATCAAACCGGTGATGATTCACAACAACTGGGTAGTCGGACTGGAACCGAAACTCGAACGGTACAAACAACACGGTCTGTGGTATCTGGAGGAGGATTCCGGAAAATGGAGGGGAAGTACTGGAGAAAATTGAAAGAGACAAAATTTATACTTATCAGCTTTTCCTTTGCAGTGTTTTTGCTCGCGTTAAAATGTGTCTTTGATGTATCTAAGATGTCTCTATTTTAAAGTCGGGGTGATTTTTGTTTCAATTACAGAGTGCATGTTTCAATTTAAGGTGATACTTAGGTTACAAATACATCTCATCGGGGATTGTCTTCCAGTCGTCTACATATGGAAGCAGCGGTCACTAGATAGAGCGGTACCACGGTACCAAATCAAGATGTTCGTATACCGTTTGCCGCTTCACCTATTCAAGGCTGGGTACACCGCAAGCACCGTTTCTAGCCATCGGGGTTGGGGGCGGGGTTGTAAATCCAAAGTCTTTTCGTACGCTCAAGCGGTGATGACGTTCCCCTTAGATAGCCCTGTCCTATGAGGCACCCCCCCCCCCTTCCCTCTTGCTGCTGCATTGCAATTTAATACCCGTGCGTAGATCAAGAGTATTAACAACATGGATTTGCGATGATGACTATTTTTGCCAGAAGTTCATTTCGCACCCTCGTTTTTCTTATAATCTCATGCATGGGTATAGCTACTAGTAACAAATTTAGGCTGTGTATAAAAAAAAAATATGGAATCAGAGTGATGAATTCTTCTATAACTTTTTTAACCAAAATATAAAACTCCGTCTGTCGTTTTTGTGACCTATGAGACGCCTGTTTATCTTTCATTGCAATGTGCCAAATTCTACTTACTGCTTACTGCTTTTGGTGAAGAAATCGATCCATTGGTTCGTTTGCATGCCGATCAGGCCTACGGGATCGTTGCAATGTCTACTGCTAAAATCTATTTTACTTTGAGGATTTTTTGTACTTGTATAAGCCTATGACATTCCACGTCCACAGCTGTTGGTTAGGAAAATTAATTAATAGTTCATTCAAATCCTTGTTTTGTTTCTTTTTTTTAAATTTGTATTTGTTTTATTTTGTTCTGTTCTGTTTTTTTTTTTCAATACTCACCGCTTACCATCTTAAGTAAATTGACACAGAGTTTTATTTTCTGAATCTACCACTTACCTTTGTTATGATTTGTCAAGTCCGTATCAAACGAGCTTTCTACACGTCATGTACATCAAACATAGACCTGATGAAAAGTGGCGCCATCCAAGAAAATGCATGTATTCATGCCAGACAAACTTCAGAACGTGTACCAATTGGTATTGTTATCTCATCGCCCTATAGGGGCTAGATGAGATATTGTAGTCACTTGGCTAGTGGAGCTATATATTGTACTGTGCACCCATGGGATAATGGTTGCCATGGAAACGCTTGGAGTGGATGAGTGGCGACACCCCAGGGGTACTCCATGGTAGAATGACCATGGGTAGAGTAGGGTCCTGTTGTGTGGTATAAATGAAAACGTGTCCGTGGCAATGTGTGTGTGTGTGCATCCGGACCTGTCCAAATTGTGGTTTTTCCAGAATAGTTTGAAAAGTATATGAGCGATTAAGTCGAAACTTGGTAAGGTTGTGCATAATGCCAATGTGTGCAAGATGTACTAGTTGTACGGTAAATTGAGTCAAAATTGCTATTTTTAGCATATCTTGAGAAGTATTTGAGCATTTAATGCAACATTTTGCGAAAACTTACATGAGAATGAAATATTCAAGGTATATCACTTTTGTAGTAAAGAGAGTGAAATTTGCTGATTTTTTAGAAAAGAAGCCAATTTTGCCCCAATTTTGAATTTCCAGCATATTTTGAGAACTAGTAAACCAATTAACTAAAGTTTTTCAAATACTTAGCAATAAACTAGTACAATTTCCCATGTGCACGCCCTGTATTGAAATCAGTGTGCATGTTGGCGATGAGATACGCAACTCCGTGGATAGCTATCTTGTTAAAATTCTGGTACTGGAAACACAGTGACGTTATAAGGGCCGTTTGCAGGAAAGAGTCAAGATAATTAGACGTAAGTCCCATGGGGTGTAGCTTTAGCATTTTTTCTTCAAATTTTAACTATTTAGAAGGGAATTTGCCCAGTAATTTGAAAGCTGTTAATAATTTAAACATTGTCAGATAGGCCTAGGCCTAGTTAATGTTAGAAAGTTACAGTTGGGGAATTTCTAGTTTTGGAACTGGCCCGAACAAATAGAGTCTCGAGGCCATATAACTGACTCGGTAGCATGTTCCCTTTGGAAGTTAAATGTTTGAAAGAAATGTCTACCAAATGGTACATTGCATTATGGAAAATTTGCAAAGACGTATGTAATATATGTATGTCACATCTACCTATCCTCCTTTCAAAAGCTCATTTAAAAAATGGTGTCAATAAATTGTTTGCGCTAGACATTCACAATCTCCTAAAAACATCAAAGTATATGTTTGCCTCTAAACACTTCAAGACCCCAGTACCAGTAACAAAGCAACAATATACTGTACAAGGAAGAAAAACATCACAATAAAATATCACAATATAGCTCATCTCAAAAAAGTTTAAGTTATAGTCTGTGTTACATTTTTTTTTAAATTATACCGACATGGTATGTTCTCACCAAGGTAATTCGTTAACTTAGATATACCTTTTCTGGGAACCGACCACTAGGCAATACATCTCAATATGACGTTTGACGTACAGTAAGTGTTAGGAATATGAAGCATTTGTTTTCTAGCCTACTTAGCGCCTCGGTGGCTGCCGCCCCTATGTGACATCCGCCCGAATTGGCCTCTGCTGGCGATGGTCAAACATTCCATTAAGTTGAAGAACTTAATACTCATGAGCATTAACGACCATTCACTGGCCAATCCTCACATGATATCAGTCCTCACAAAATACACATAATGTGCTAAAATCAGGTCCCAAGAAGACCTTTTATGCATGACAGAACATGACGTGATAACCAGATAGACCATAATGGTTAGGGTATGTTCCTCTCGAGAAGGCATAAAACATGTATGATATTATGTTGTCGCTATATGTGTTTATGTGCAGGAGTACATGCAAGGAGGGTGTCCAGTGACATTGTTCACAGTAGATCTACGCAGCTTTGTGTAATGATGGCAGTGATTACGTGCGTAGGCAAAAAGTAAAAACATTGAAATTCCATCTCCAAAAGTTTGGAAAGACTTTTAATTACACCATTCAGAAAATCTGGGTAAATAAATTGGTTTCAGTTGGTTAATTTTGCCATATGATTTCAAATTCTACTAACATAACGACAGAAAGTTTAGGATACGATAATGTAGTGGTTGACAGTTTTCATTCAAATCAACGGTCTGCTTCTTTGAGCAAGCCAATGGGAAAGGATACTAGTATTGAATATTCAGTTACCAACTCAGGACCACTGACGCCGCGGGCATATGGCAGCCATTTTAACATTTACCCCGTATTTCCAATAAAGTGACATACATTCCACTTAAAAGGAATTCAATTCCACTTAAGTAAAATTGTATTCCACTTAAGTGGAATTCAATTTTACTTAAGTGGAATTGTATTACACTTAAGTAGAATGCAGATGCGGTATTTTACTTAAGTGGAAATGTATTCCACTAAAGTAAAATTCAATTCTACTTAAGTGCATTTCCACTTAAGTGAAATTGTTTTTTACTTAAGTAGAATTGTATTCGACTTAAGTAGAATACAATTCCACTTGCCAGTGAAATACATCACCCATAGGCCCAATTCCAATAGGTGACCAATTCTACTTAAAGGGAAATAGGGCGTTTCTTTCAAAGAAGACATCCATATTTTTGAAACCAATGTTTGTGGATGCAGAATGACAGATTATTCAAAATAAGGGAGGACTGAAGCCTTCTTTTCATGAAATAAGCTCCTCACAGCCTGACAGAAATTCAGTTATTTGTTGCTCATCACTAATTTGTTCACCCAAACTTTTCAAAATTCAAATGATGCATCTTCTGTTCCTCATCTCATGCATAATGTTTTAAGGAGATGGAGCTTTGGTAGATGTTTATTGATGAGATTGAATGGTTTAACAATGATTACCGCTATTTTCTCTAGTATGTCATGTTGGTGTATTCTAAACGCCCTATTTCCCTTTAAGTGGAATTGTATTTCACTTAAGTGGAATCGAATTTTACTTAAAGGGGCTCATTGAGTTGATATCAGTAAAGATTGCGGTGATTTTGAAGTATACAAACACACGACAATACTCACAATTAGCATAATTAATCAAGTTTCACATCCAATAGTTGTATGAAAATTGTCAATTTTTTCGAATTTTTGACCGTTACTTGCTCTGATTATGTGCATGTGAATGTACTAATGTGAAAATGTCTGGTCACAAAGTTTCAAAAACCAAATTTAATCGTTGGTTACTCACTCATTAATGTTCCAACGTATGTAAAACTTTGGGATCCTTTTAGTTTGACTGTTTGTCATTAGTATGTGAAGGAAGCTTGACCGGTTTAGAAAAATTGAGTGAATTTCACAAAGCAACTCAATGAGCCTCTTTAAGTACAATACAATTCCACTTAAGTAACATTAAAACTTAATGTCGCCTATTTTACTTAAGTGAAATTGCATTCCACTTAAGTGGCATACAATTTAATTAAGTGGAATTGAATTCCACTCAAGTGGAATGTATTTCACTTAAGTGGAAATAGGGGGTAAATGTTAAAATGGCTTGCCATGAGGGGCAAGGTTGTGTTCAGTTCGTAGGTTATTTGTACGTGTTATTTGTAGGTTATTTGTACAGTGTTCCCTTACACCAAATACTACAATTCCCGATACCTACCAAGGAGCGACGACTTGAGTAGTATATGTTTTTGATACACTAGTGAGACCTGTACTGTTGCATATTCATTATGTAGGTGGTTATAGTAAGAATCGTTAATTTTCAAATATGATTTCTGTTTTTACTGTTTTTATGCCAATCCCGTTGCTTTTCGAAGTAGTTACTGTCATTTTCCTTCATTGAAAGACATAGTCCGTTCATGTACAACGTCGGGTGTACATTTAAAAATAATGAAAAAGTTAAGATCAAACATAATCTTATCTTTTGGTTTTTACTTCGACTTGAACGAAGTTCAGTCGAAGTAATGTAGTCCCCAGAGCAGTTTGTGCAGTCATGCGTACCGATTAGTGCGTTCGGGGCCCTTTCGACGGCGATTTCTCGGCCGTTATGGAAGCTACGGAGCTGAAATTTGGTGGACGGGTGGACCGTGTACGGCGGCGTGCGTCTGTAAAATTCGGCGGGGATCGGTGATTTAGTTTTCTCGCTAGCGATCATTCTCCATTTTTTCACCAAAAAGCCTACTCCTCCTAGGGCTTTCGGAGTTACCTCTTGAAATTTTGCACACTGTTAGAAGGGTCTTTCGTGCACAAAAGTTGTGCTTTTTTAAGCAAAATTCGGTAAAATGGCGTTTTTCTGGACCGGTTGGGCTTCGAAATGGACCCTTTCGGAAAATGGCCAATTTCTCTTGAATAAGGCAAAAAATCGAAATTTTTTTAATTTCATTTTGATTTTACACTCGTTGTAGAGGTCGTACGTGAATTTGGTGAGAATTGATTGCGAAACCGTGGAGAAAATGCGAAATGAAATTCGCCTGTTTGTGTCCAAACTCAAGTTTGTATTATTTTCAATCTCCTCGCCAAGCATGGTTTGGTATAGCAGCGTGGATTAGTCCTGCTTTCGTGGCTGTGATGTACGGTAGCTTTGTGTGCCATAATTTTCTTACGGTAGTCAACATGTAATACGCAAGCCGGGTGTCTTTGATACAGAGCATGCAGTCTACTTGTTTGTCATGCCTACGTCAGTGGAAACCATTAAAGATAATGGTTGAAGAAGGAGTATTTTCGTTGATACTAACAACGAAACCAGCCCGTATAAAGAGTTAGTTTTAAATTTTACATGAATTAATTTTTTTCCAGTATTATATACATGGTTACATATTTTGGTCGTGATGGTTGATTATAATTAATGACAATTTTCCATGAAATATATGATATAACCTTTATCACCATTTGGTATAAACTAATAGCAAATATGAATATGCAAAAGCTGTTGTCGACTGCTAAACTTGAAGGGGGTATTTTGTACTCACTTTCACAAGAATAAAAAAATATGGCTTCGAAACGTTTCAAATTAAAACTTTAATGTGATCTTGTATTATGTCTCGATGATGACTGCCTTCAGAAAATCAGCTAATTTTAAGAAACTGTTGCTAACTTGTGTGCCATTTTTAGTCGAAGTTTGCGTCATTGACGCTCTAGTTCAGTACGCAAGCCCCGCTCCAGCCAATCACCTATAGCGCTATATAAATGAAGCTTGCGTATAGCATTCCTTCGGAGTTGAAAAGAATTTGTCTCCTAACTTGCAGACGTTTAGTTTGTTGTTTGTTCGTAGCGATATCCCGAAAAAAAAAAAAAATTCGTCCGCTAGACGGGGTCTATCCTACTACAAACAAGAACGAAATGTTAACTGATCACAGACGGTGATACCTCTTTGTGGAGAAAAGACTATTTTCACTTGGAATGGGAATGGAACAGAAAGGATTGAGTTCATATTGGACCAGGAACAACTCCCTGATCGGACATGTATCAGTTACTAATAAATAACTCAGTTGTTTAAGGTGGCCGAGGTGGGGGCGAATTCATTTTTTTAGAAGTAACAATTAGAAAGTGTACAAATATTTGGTCTATCAAATTTTGAAACTCGCAGGAGGTCAACCATATCGACAACTTGCATATCGAAGAGTTTTGTACAAACTTCGATCATTTGCTCATTTTACACCAAAATTTCTAAATTGTTCTAATCAAGGTATAAACCTATTCACTTATGCTTCAAAATGATATATCTTGGTGGAAGCAACCCATGAAACGCCGATTTTCATTCGAAATACATGATTTTTGACGATTTCAAAATTATGTGACGTCATAATTTGAGGAAATTTCCCCAAAATAATGCGTCATTTCATGTCACACAAACGGGGTTTACGAAAAAATTATAGACCCAAATAAATTCAACTCTTTTTCTCCTGCTACATATGACATGCAGCTACCAGAAACGCGTTTAGCAATTTCGATATATTTTTGGCTAGAAGTATAAATCCTTTAAATTATGTAAATTTGGGGTGAAAAGAACATTTTTGCTTGCAGACATCATTCCCATAAATTAATGATTTACGACAAAATTAATGGGTGTGCCCAATCAAAAAGTATCCTCTGTGTGTGTTATGGTACGAACATCGCAAATCCAACTTAGCCAGACCTGAAAACACAACCTCGGAATACTAACCGATCAATGCACCATGCGCCCACACATTGTTACGCATTTGTGAGGTTTATGATCGAAACTTTTCAATATGCATGGCAATATTACTAAAGGGAAAATGTTTCCATTAAAAATACGTTATCCTTTCCACAGCTTACTTGCGAAAGCTGGGAATAACATTCGATGGGTCATTTTTATTCAATCGCTTTTCTGGTGCACTCTCCGGGCACAGAGGAGCTCTGGTGCACGGGCTGGGCCAAGAATTGAGAGAACCAACTAAAAAATTAGATGTTAAAATCCCCCAGATGCCCCCCCCCCCCAAGAAAAAAGAAGAAAAGATCACTTCCTTTTCACAAACTCCTGGGCTTACTACTAATTGTCTCTTACTCACACAGTCCAGATCTAGCCTCTTATTTGTCATGCCACGGTGCATAAAGCAAGTCGACAATTCAGTTGTACTATGGCTATGTTAATAATATTGCTTTGTCATTTCTCCTGATATGGCATTAGGCCTGCAACACAGCTGCAAGCTGTAATCAAATAATACTGTAAATAGCCATCACCTTTCCAGTAGCCCGTGGTCCTTAAATGGCCGCCCGATGTCCACATCAAGCCCGTGGGCCAATTTGGCCACTGGCAGATCCCCCCGCCCCCTTAAAAAGCTTAGACCCGCCCCTGTCATCCACAGTAGCCTGTTACAGCATCAGTGTTTATCACTTATACCCTTCTTTTTACAACATGAAGTCTCAGGGCACTGACTAATTTCACAGGGCAAAAACACTTCACATACCCCTCCCCCGCCCCCCCCCTCCCCCTTCATAAGTCCATAGAGTTCAGTACACCTCTGCACGTGGCAACAATAAATCAAGTAAAACATCTCTACCTTGTACGTACGTTGCGACAACATTGGCAGCTCCCTGTTGGCATCATACAGAATATTTAAATGTTAAATATCCCCACTTGATTTCAATCATATGTGCATCGTGGCGAATGTGTTTTTATTGCCGTTTTTGTTTACAGTAATACGTAAAAGCACGGTAAGCTCAAGTGCAGTGTTAACGCACCAGTTTGCTAGTCGACTCAGCTGTTAGGATGACGTAACTCGTGAATGTGTCGCCCTCACAATAGTGGTGACCTTCCCGAACTACTTCTCCGCAACAACGTACGTCCATTCATATTACACTTTTAGCATACTGACCAAGGAAGTAAATTTTGATTCGTCCGGATACTTTTAGGCCAGTTATCTTAGCAATTTGTCATTTTTATTTGTTTTTTGTCCCGTTTAATTATCGTATTTATCTACAAAACCTTATCGAACTACTTTCTTTGCTGCGTAGGTTGTTACACGGCTTAGCCAAATGATCAAAGCATAGTGTTTGCTAAATATCGTGTTATGTACAACCGGATAACAATATGTCCTAAAAGAGACGTTCAGTTCTTTTACTGTCTTTGTGGACTATGGCCAAACGAAGGCCAAATTTACGCTAGATCTTGATTGCACACGTCGCTTTTAGAGTTAAGAACCTTTCCGATCGAAATGGTTGAGGAAGACGTTCCTTTTGTGCCTCCACCGGAGGCTCCTGTCTACGAACCAACCGAGGAAGAGTTCGCAGATCCACTGGCCTACATCGCAAAAATCCGTCCTGAAGCTGAACAGTGTGGCATTTGTAAAATTCGACCCCCACCAGTAAGTTTCATAGTCCAAAATATATTTTCTCTGACTTTGCTGTACCACACAAATAACTTAGTCACGAACGAAAAATATCACGTGTTCTGTTTTCGTTAAAAGTTGATGATATTCAGTTATATTTACTAAACAAAATGCAAACAGTCGTCGACGCTAGAGATCTTGAATGTTGAAGTCTTTGTGGGCTGGGCCCAGTTGTTGTGTAGACATGTCTGATCTCCATTTTGTCACGTATAGTTCCTCGGATGTATGTTGAATATAATGATTGTGCAGCCTACCTCAAGTTTTGCCTGTTGAAGTTTTCTTGGTTTATGAACTTAAATCATAATGTGAGTGCTTATACTCCAGCAGCATAGGAGGACTGCCTAAGTTGTAGAAAATCATGTTTCATATTGAAAACTTAAAGCAAAGGTTGCCCATGTGTTAGTGACCAATGCAGCTACTTTCCCTTGACCAAATTCAAAATACTGTTTCCTATGTATGACACATGCATGGCTCGGATTGGATGTAGTTTTCTCCCCTTTGAAAAGAGTATAGGGCCTAGGGTGAGTCATGATTTTTTTATTGTTTTCTAGCCCTAAATCCTGTTGGTTTATCACACAACAAAATCAGAACCAGGAAAGTAGAAATTTCAAGACCAGCTGCTGACATTGCAGAATTTCTGGTTTTTGAAAATCGAATAAAATATTTCAGAATAAGCATCTTGTCCTTTGTGAGTTATCTCTATTAAGGCACTCAGACAGGTCGTTATGCAACTGGCAGATGTTTGCACAATAATTTTGCTTATTGTAGCGTACCAGCTGTTTGTATCATCTTAGGAGCCACAGAAAGGCCCATACTGTTATTATCAGTGTGTTCAGATGTATTCTTTTTTTACACTCACAGTAGCATAATTGTAAGCTAAAGAAACTCTCGCAGCTTCACTGTGAGTCTCACAGTTTGAGACATGAAAATGTCAGATCTCATGGTGAAAATCACTTTGATACATTGGTAAGCGTTTCCTTATTTAGGCCAGCTTAGGCCAAGATTAATGCATTTGATTGCTGTTTTAAATTATTATGGAATTGCTGATGTATCCTTGCCAAAAGTTTGACTATTTTAGCCAAATTCTACAATCTTTTCTGCACTAAGAGGGTATTAGGATGGAAGCCAGTTCAGAAAACACTTTTCATAACAACATATGAATGTTTTGCGAGTCGCCAGGTTTGGAATGTGATTTCCAATCCAAAATTTCAAGGTTTGCCATTTTTTGACGTTGACAAGTCTGAATAAGACTAAGAATAGAAATTGATTAAATTGTCAAGTAAACTGTATCAAATTGAAAGTCAGTGAAGTTAAATGATTGTCCATGTCATTGTACTGTAGGCTCTTCCTCAGACAGAGTTAAGTTACAAATTCTCTTCCAATGGGATCTGTGTATGTTAAATGTATTGCATTTGACATAGACAGGAATAACACGGAACTTTAAGGTATTGGTTCCCTGCCGAGGCTTCTGAAAGGATATATGATGTATTAGTTTTCCAGAGAGACAGCTTGCATCAAACTTTACAGTAGCTGTATTCACTTAACTGTACTTTAATGCTTTATGGGTGCACGTGATCAGACACTGAGGCAAAGCTTTTGATATCATGCATTGCAGTAATTTTTAAGAATCTTGAGGAACTGTGCACGTTTAATGGTATTCTACTGCTTCCCATGCAAATGCTCTGTTTTTCTTTTGGGGTTTTTTCTTTGCACTCTCCCTTTTCTGGGCACCACCATGCAGTACCTCAAAACAATTTTGTTCTCTTCAATTTCGTCTTCAATTTCTCTCTTCAATTTTGTCCGTATTAAGATATCAACTAAATCTGTTTGTTAGGATGAAATTGATGAATTATACTGAGTGAATGCTGCGTTCAGGTAACATGTCATCAGTTTGGGTTAGAAGATCTGCCATAAGATGGCAGTGAACAAGCGTGCAAGTGTATTGTGCACTGAAATTGAGACTGTAGAACAAGGAATTTTCCAAAGTTTTTGTCTGCAGAACTACATTCATACTGTGCAGTAGAATATCAAACCAATCGTTCGCAGCTACATACAGTGGTTAAGTTATGTTAAGCAGTGATGAGTAAGCTTTCACAATAAACCAGTTATAACGGAAACTGGTATTAACTGATTTCTATTCAGTTTGATTACTATGTATGAAAATTGAAATATCAAAAATAAAGGTAATATCATTAAAATAAAAAAAGTCAAAAGTAATCATTACATATGAAAGTTGCAGTGAATATATGTGGAAATATTAGCAGAGAAATAAAGTTTGTGTGGTAAGAGAAGCACTTACATAGTGCATTTCAGCCTTCGGTATTCTCAGGCATACAAATTACATATGGGTATGTCAACTCTGAATGTACTGTTAAGTGTGTGAGAGAAATATGGGATGTAATTGAAATACGATTATTAGGCGTGGGATTATACCATCGTCCTTTGTTTGGATACCAAGAAATCTTGGTGATTTTCCCACCAGAACACGCATTAAGGCTTACAGCTGAGATTGAACATACAGTACAGTGTGTGATCAAACAGATTGTCCCAAAGAGGATGACTTGTGGTTTGTGTGCTCCCTTCCAGTAAAGCATATTATAATTGCTTGTCGTTACATTGCGAAACATTTTGCTGTGTGACAGTGTTTTAATATTGAACAGTAAACAGTAGTTGCAGTACCTAGAGAAACTAGAAGTGTATGTTAAGATGACAAATTGTATGCCAGCTGACATATAGGTAAGCGCAGACGTTTGTTTTAACTGATAATTTGGATTTGTACCATCTACTGAAACATCTTGCATGCTTTGGATTGAATAATTGCAAATTCTAGATGTCTGCCTCCTGTGTTGCTGACTATCTCACTGTGATCCACAGGATGTTTTAGAGAAATGTTTTAAGACTTAATTTTTCCCTTCCTTTTGTACAGTAATGGTAGACTCTCTCTTCTGTGAAGCACCATAAACAACTGCACTTACGTGACTGGAATGCTGCTATACAAGTCAAACTTATCATTATTATTAAATGCCTTCGTCCATTAAATCTCCTCAGGGGAACGTGGAAAACTTAGTTTCGTTGTGGATGTTACTGTATTAGCTGCATTAGTCATGTTTGATAATGGATTTTTCTTGTGACCGTAGACCCTCTGTCCATTAGCAGTTACAGTAGTGTATTCTTGCTGCCAACCTACTGTACAGTAGGACGTCAACATGCGCTAGTGCAGATGTCATAAGGTTACAGTACAAATAGATATGATATCACATGCCATCACAGTCATGTCAGGTTATGTTTGTCATGAAACTCTTAATAGTGAGGAGAAGGATTCCCTGTGTCAACCACAATTGTTCCAGATGATGATCTTGAGTGCTGCATTTGGGTTTAAAAATTCCAAGAAGTTCAGTAGCAAGTACACTACAGTTTCATTATTCATATTGAAATTGTAGAAATTGACAGAAGTAACAAATATTGTCGCCATTGAAACCCATTCACTCTGTATCATGGGATGCACATTTTGCTGCATGTAATGGAAGGGCCCTCACCATGTGCACCATGCAGTAAATTGTGATCTACCATGCTCACTCAAATAGGTACATTTCCCTTGATCTTGACATTTCTTACACTCTATTTCAACCGCACTTGTGGATAAGGCTTTTGAAATGCTGACAGGTGATTGGGCAGATTGACCCTTCAATGTTGTCTGTGAAGTTAAGTGTAGTTCCACAACTTTCTCAGGTAACTCTAGCCATCAAAATTCACATTGTAATTTACCAGTCGATCTCTTAAGTGTGTACGGTATACTGTATACATACTGTAGTAACAACACTATTGTATGACTAGCAGTACACCAGATGGGAGTTTGCAATGAAGCCTCTCATAATGGCACATCAACTGCCAAATTTTGGAAAAGATTCAGTATTCATTAAACAGTACTGTGAGCCATCAATATAATTTTAATAATTGATGTTATGCAGTACTTACTGCACTTAATGCACCTGAGGTTTCGTAACATACTCGATGAAGCAAGGGTTTTATCCTGTGTGCTGTTTGACACACAAAGATTTGCACAACTGGAACATTGCTGCAGATGGACCAAGACCTAGGAAAAATAATTCGTGTATAGCATTGGGCAAAATCTTTCTATTCAGCCAATAATTGTAGGAACACACCTGTACATCAATTTTTTTTTTACTAGCAATCAGTTTCAGGGACAATCAATGGGTTAATTTACCTGGTATTGCATCTCATCTTGCTACACAAAAGACAAAATGATTTTACATTGCTTTACAACTGGAATATTGTTCAACAGACCACATTACGGTTTTCTCTGATTTAGCGACAATATACAGTACCAAAGAAATCTGAAAAGTGACAACACTACATTTTGAACGCTAAAATTATTCCCCGACAGTGCCTAAGTGTTGTGCTTTACTGACGGTTATTCTGAAGAAGAACCTTGCAGAGAGCAGAATTTCTTAGACTGATCTTGTATTTTGGATACAGTAGTTCAGCCTCCATTGTCTGTGCCCTGATCTCAAGGGAATGCAACACTGGAACCTGCAATATTATAGCAGCTTTACAGCCTCCTGCAGCTGTATACTGTATGTGATGAAACAAAGTCATTGAAATACTGTCAACTTTGACTTAATTAAGTAGTTTGCACTAAGTAGTTTGCCTACTGTTGAATACAAGCTATCATGATGGTGAGAATCTGTTCGAAAACATCTTTATTCCTGAACAGTTAAACACTTTTTATTAAAATGCAAGAAATGGTGAGATTTTATAAAACTGAAACCATATTGAGCATTCCGTAGCAATTTTCATCCACTGTGTAGATCTTCCAGCCGTAGTATTCTTCATGTTTCCCATACTGTTGAACAGTTAATACCCAAATGCTGTCTTATTGCAATAGATTGCCAAGAAATTCCATGTAACATTAACACATGAATGGTGATGACATACAGTATGTTACCAACATGGATGTATAATGGAGTTTCCTAATTTAGAGCACTGACAATTTGACAAATTATCATACTTAAAGAGACAGTCAGGAGTTTTGGGTCTTTGAATTTGTCTCCTGTCTGCTAGACCTTGCAATTTATTTGTTTTGTTAGATTTCATTAAATGGCTGTATTCATTGTTCACACAGTAAATTGTCCTCATTGAAGGAAAAATAACACTAAAAGTACAGTGTAGACTGCGACGTAGGTGTAAGCAAATAACACCATGAACAATAAAAATGGAGAAAAGGGATTCCACAAGAAACTCAAAAAGGTGGGGATTTATTACTGCTAACCGGTGATCTCAAATTGATGCTGTCCTCAGCAAAAGTCGCTAGTGGGTTCAGGGAGGACAAAAGTTTGCTTTAAAGCAAGATGTGCCATTTGAAGAAACAAAAAATAGCCTTCAAGTTAATTTTCCATAATTTTCTTCCATTTGATACCAATCTGGAAAATAACATCTAGGCCATGTTCTTTCAGTAGGAATTTCAGTAATTAGAGTGACAATTACAGTACAAAGAAGAGTGTTTTTTTTGGGGGGGGGGCTAAAAAGTAAGCCGAACCGGGCCCTGTGGTAAGTGAGCGTCGCTATAGTGTGAATACCCACAACAAAACACCTGTGTAAATGCATTTCTTTTGGAAATTAGGTGACTTGGATGAATATACCTCTGTTGAAGAGGTTTTATACTTTCTGCAACTATAAGAAGTATAGCCAGTCTTTTAGTTCACTCTTGAAAATGCTGAAGTAATAGCACATCCTGCTTTGAAGCCTGTGTAAGACCCTTGCAATTTGAACAGTTTTGTAGGCCGTTGATTTATGTAAGTCCAAGCATTGCTGCAAAGTGCCCCCCTTAGCTCTTCTTAAGTAACAATTAAACCAAGATAAAGTTTTAAATTTTTATGGAAATGAAAAGGAGGGGGATTTTATCCTCCTCCCTCTTGTAGGATTGTCAGGTATTGGCTGCTTTTCTTCTTTTAGAAGATAACACTGTTTGTGTGCATCTATGAATCTCTCACACCTCGCCACGTGACGTTATATGCACAGTAAAAAAATGATGCGATATTTTGGTGACCAAAATATTACAAATAAAATTTGATTCCTTCTTTAATTCCCAGCCTCTCTTAACTCTGATTGTTTAAGGAAAAGAAAAACACTGAAAAAAAACGCTGTTGTACTTCCGTACAACCGTGCATTTTCTTTTCATACTAGTTTGTCAGATTTTCAACTTGTTTAGACAGACCAACACTTTGTCACTAGCCTCAGTACCTTTGCTTTTTCCATAGGTTGCATTCTTCCCGATGATTGATTTTTCCCTCTCCTTTTAAATTTCAATCCTGGAGATGAGATCTGCATCAAATATTATGCTCTGTTATGTGAAATCATTCATTTTAATTATCTATCCATTGAAGGGCTGCAGACTTGTACCACTGTCTAGCAAAACTGGTGTACCCAACAGCATATTGCATGCTGGTACTTTCTGTTTGTGCATGTATACTGTACAGTACAGGTGCAGTAGTATCTCCATGCCAAGCTTCCATTGCGCTGCCTGTGCCCGTCTGTTCAGTCGCTCATTGTGGTATACAGTGAATCACACTGAGCAAACAACTAACAGTAAGTAATAATAAGTGGTCAACAGTACACTCAATAGTCTCTGCCTTCAGTACTGTGCACAGTGTGTGATTGTGTCAGATCAAAGAGACATTGGTCAGATAGTCTGTGGTCATTGTAAGGTCTCTGAGCTGCAGGAAACTGTTTATATTAGGGGGAGATGGATTCAGTTTTCAAAATCAGATCAGCTCAGGAAACGTGTCTGTGAGTGGTGGTTGGTTCTCTGTCTACCATGCTCCATTGCTTCAGTGTAGAGGGAGATTCTCTGTTGTTGATTCAAGTTTGTGGTAGGCTACTTAGTTACTGTGGAGCTCACCACATAATTTGCAAGCCTGTGTGCATGCAGCACATTCTATACTGTACATGTAAAAGGTTGGTTGGTGCAGGGAGCTGCCACTGCTACCTGGTTGGTGGGTCAATCTCCAGCAGAGTTTGTGAGTGCTTATATCAAGTTTACAAGAGAATAACAGAATCACGTCAGACTAAAAGGAGTGAAGCAATTATCTTTGGAGACTGGTAATACTGACTAATCGACTGGGATATATTTGAAAGGGATGCCACAAACATTAAATGGTTGATTGTGAAGTGAATATGAAAACCCTAGCAGTACTGATGCACAGTACAAGGCAACAGCATTGAGTGTGGGATTCCTATCTGAGAGTTTACAAAGATGAAATTTTGAAAAGAAGTCATGATGTTTATTCAGACTATAACTTATGATCAAAACATACAAAATTTCAGAAATTATGTGTGCATTTTCTGAATAAAACAAACAATATGTAAAAAAAAGTACTGTACAGTGTGAGCTTTCAGTGTGTACATTTTACTGATATTACTATTACCACTTTCCTAAAATTGGAGATTTTACTCAAATGTGTTTCATCATTTAGTAAATTGCCAGTTACACTATTCACCAGTACAGTGCTTGAGCAAGACCTCTGCATGGTTTTTATTTTCTTTCACCTAAAGGGAAATAGGGCATTTGTTTTTGAGAAAACGTCCGTTTTTTTAAACCAATGTTTGTGGATGTAGAATGATAGATTATTCAAAATAAGGAAGGACAGTAGCCTTCTGTTCAAGAAATAAGCTTCTCACAGATAGAAATTCAGTTATTTGTTGCTCAACACTTATTTGTTCAAGCAAACGTTTCAAAATCCAAATGATGCATCTTCCATTACTCATCACATGCATTATGTTTTGATGAGATGAAGCTTTGGCAGACGTTTATTGATGAGACTGAATGGTTTAACAATGATTACTGCTGTTGTCTTTTGTATGTCATGTTGGTGTATTCTAAACGCCCTACTGTATTTCCCATTAATGACAAACTCTGCTGAAGTTATTCTTGATTACCAACAAAAATTTGATAGACCGTGCATCAGCATATCAAGTGTGCACGGTAGGCTTAAGTTGGCATTGGGACTATAGACCTTTACGTAGAGATTGAAGAGAAGGAGGTGTCAAGATAGCTCCTGCAGGTTAGGTCTACATAATCTGGGTTTGTAATTAACGTATGCCACATGGCATATTCCATCAACCATTGTCTGTTTTGTGGCAAATTTAAAGCTGGAATATGAGTTTGTCAGTGAAAGTCAAATTCCACAGCAAATGTCATAGTCACTACATAAAAAACATTGTTTACACCTCATTTTTGCATAAATGAATAATCATATCCATTCCCATTGGTCTGTTTGATTTCAGGTAATGGTGATTGATTACTATGCATTCTTGGAGAGACTGAATTTTGTAGGACCAACAAAAAATGTTGAGACAATTTTCATATTCAAATATCTGGAAGATGAATGCATAGTTCTCTTTCAGATTTTGCAACAGGTGATCTTTTCCTCTGCTTTCTCCTCCGTGGAACACTGGCAAAGAACAAAAGTAGATGACCAGGCGATTACCAGTGCAACTCATATTCCAGCTTTGAAGTCAAACTGTTGGTGGCAATGTTTATTTCTTTTTTTAGATTTGATTTTAGTAAAAATCAAGCCTGTCCAGTGTTCTCCATGCGGGTTTTGGGAGAGGCAGCCTACCCCTTCTAAGACTTACTTACCCCTGAAATACCAAGAACCCCCATAATAAAATCCTGCCCCCTACAAAAGCTCTACTGGACAAAAAAGAAGTTGTCAATGAGCTAAGTGCCATTTGAAATGCCGTAGAGTACTGTAAGAATGAGTTTGCTCAGAGAAAGTTAGACACCATGCATTGCACAGTATATACTTTGGAATGTCCTCAGTGAAAGAGATATGGATCATCGTGCTTCAAAATACATTTTGTGCGTACAAACATGAAGTAATCTAAGATGTGCTATGTTGTGCATATATACAAATGTGTAATATGACAGGGCTTTCACTCACTGACGGCACCATTAACCATGGCTATCAGGCCCTTACTGATGGCCCCTCAGTAAATGTCAGGAAATAACATAGACCCTATGGCCAATTTGCTCATTTCGGTTGTGCCCTTCTTCAAACTAATTTGAAGCCCTTGTGTATGAAAATTGCTATGGCTGTTTAACAGGAGGATAAGGAGTTGTGATGAGCTGATCTCCATGTACGGTACCTTTCTATGCAATCTCCTGCCAGAGGAGCCGAAGTCCCACATCCTGCAGTATTCATGTACAGTGAATAAAAACTGACAAAAATACCGACATCTTGACCAAAACATTCTCTCTATTGACAGAAGAGGCAATTTCTATTTTTCTGAAGTGTGTTTCTTTTTTGTTTCTATGGATTTGATATATTTCATTTTGTTTGTGAAGTATCTTTTAACTCATTAATATTACAAGATGCTCACTTCAAGAAAGACTCTTTAAAAGAGAAACGGACATAATTGCAACGCAGCATGTTAGTTGGAATTTTCGGGAATTTATCAGTTTCAAAATCGTGTTGTTGTAGTGTTAAGATTATTCACCTTTGCTGCAACACATATGCCTGTTGTATCTTACGTTTGATTTTTACTGTTGTTCCTTTTGTACATGTCTTGATGCAAACATCAGCCATTGAAGCTTGCGGACTGTTCCTCGTCAGTTTGTTGACTAGGCATGAGGCTAATTACAGTATTTTCATTGACTTTTGTGGGCACTTTGCCAGCTTCAGTATTATTGCATCATTTTTGTCAATTTGCAACCCACAGTTACTATACATAGCGAACATAAACAGCAAACTTAGAAACTCTAAGGAACTTAAAATGGCATGTCTTTTGGGACTGGTTGTCAAAAAGGGAAGATGCAATCTTAACTTAAGATTTCTTTGCTTCCTTGATACAGTAATATCTGCAGTATGCTGTTGCGGCTGCTGTAGTACTTGTGTGGTTAGACCAGTTGATTGGACATGTAACTCCAATGGATAATGTGCTGATTTGAAAGTCACTACAGTAGCTCAAAGGAATTTCTTATGAAAGATAAACTTCAAGGTAAAAAATCTTAAACCTGAAGGAGTTCAGAGAAAGGCATGTGGGTAACTAATTTGAAACAAAAACACTTTTTTATACAGCTTTCTTGAGGTGAACATTCAAACCCTATTATTTATTTCCATGACTGTTTGGTTTTGTTTCAGGACTGGCAACCTCCCTTCGCTGTTGATGTCGATCACTTCAAGTTTGTGCCGCGTGTACAAAGACTGAACGAGTTGGAGGTGAGCTCACGGTGGATGTCTTCAATTTGGTGATTGTGGATCTGTTGCTGCCTCTCACTGTGATCTCTGTAGATCGCTGACGACTTGTTGAGGTCCCCATTATTAGACAGAAAGTCAATTGTTTTCATGCATTGTCACTGTTACCTAGGTTACCATTCCTTAGAATGGCACATTATCATGTATTATCTGTGGAGAATCTAAGGTATCACCATTCACCAGTTTTTTTAATACAAAATGTGGGATTGTCCATCATATGAAAATACAGAGTCATGACTGTGTGATTAAATGTCATCACACATGGTAAAGGTCCAGAATAAAATGGTCTGCAGTCACACCTCTTCGGTGATTTTCACCCTTTGTGAAGTTTCGGATTTTTTAGCAGAATTTAGAAGTGACTGTAACATCAAAACAATGGTCCTGGTTGCTCAGTTTACAAAGCAGTGAAAGGAAATTGCAGAGAGTGAAGAGAGTGAATTTCTGGGGCATGCCCACATGGCATTTATGTCATTCTGAACTGTACCAGTCTCCACACTAGTAATATACAGTAAGTCCCTCTCCGGTAATTTGGTCACTGGTAAGATCCAAACCAGGCGAGCTTGGGGGTGTGTGTGTCAGCAGGTACTTCAAGTGTTTTTTTGTTTTTTTTTCGGAAAAGTTTTGCAGTACAATCAAAATTGTCGATGTAAAAGTTCATCTTTTTGAACTTGTGATTACATGCATTATGGTGGAAAGGATTTAAAACTTAAGTCACATTGCATGCTTCTGAGAAACTAAATGATGAGAAGTTGACATAAATAATTGTTTTTTGCTTCTATTTCAGGCTAAAACAAGGATAAAACTTAACTTCTTGGATAGTATCGCCAAATTCTGGGAATTGCAAGTGAGTCCACAAAGTTTGAAGTTCGAGTGTACTTTTGGATGGTAATTGTGCTGAATTGTTTAAACAGCACTTTCTGAGGGCCTTTTGGGTAAAGTGGATGGTCGTGTGGAAAGGTCATAGTGCAGGCTCTCGCAAACTTCCTTGCAAGAACTAACTCGGGTGTCACACTTGACTACACATGCATGCTTGATTGATGCGGTATGCACACTGTGTGCATATGAACTGTGTAGTCATGCACAAGGAGTTCAACAAAAAGATGTAGTTTGGAGACTCTGGCTGTAGAGACTAAACTTTCGGTATCCTACTGTCTGCCTGGAAACAAAAGTTCTTCAACTGAATTCTCAGCAGCTCCATTCGTTATACCTGTCTGTGCACAACTGCTGCAACCTTATCAAGTTATGATATGACTACTGTAGTGATTGATACCTCAGACATTGCCTTTAAATCAAAGTTAAATTACATTTTGGATTTGTTCCACTTAATCTTTACCCTTTCCTAATCCTCATTTCCCACCCTAATGTGGCAGTGTGCTGGAAGTGCTGGTAGTATGAAAGCATATGGATAATGTTTAAATATTATGCTAGATCCGTCCATCATTAGAAGTTTATGCTAACTTCAAGTTTGGTGCTGTTCATTTTTGGTTTCGATGAAATTGCAACCTTTGTAATCACGCCTCAGTGTGTGTATGTATGTTTGTTACGCCTGCCTTGATATGGTATCTCAAGAGGCGAAGCTTGGACAGATCTCATATTGAGTGCATAGGTGTATCACATTAAGTACAAGAACCCTATCATATATGGTGGAGGTCAAAGGTCATTTGGGGTCAGCAGGGGTCAAAGTGTGAAAACATTGTAAAGGTGGTATCTCAAGAAGAGAAGCTTGGACAAATCTCATATTTACTATTTAGGTGAACCATGCTGAGCTCAAAATCTCTACCAATTTTGGTGGAGGTCAAAGGTCTTTTGAAGTCAACAGCAGTCAATTTGTGAAAAGTTTGTACACACGATATCTCAAGAAGGGAAGCTTAGACAAATCTCATATTTGATATGAAAGGGTACCGCATTGAGTACAGCATCCCTAGTGATGTTTGGTGGAGGTCAAAGGTCATTTGAAGTCAACAGGCATCAAGATGTGAAAACCTTGTAAACATTGTATGGCAAGGAGGGAAGCTTGGACAAATGTCATATGTGGTATGTTGGTGTACCACATTGAGTATAAGATCCCTATTGACTTTGGTGGAGGTGAAAGATCATTTGAAGTCAGCAGGGGTCAGATTGTGAAAACCTTATAAACATGATATCTCAAGAAGGGAAGCTGTCACAAATTATGTCATATGTGGTATGTAAGTGAACCACATTGATTACAAGATCACTTTGGTGGAGGTCAAAGGTCATTTGAAGTCAACAGGGGTCAAATTGTGAAAATAATGTAAACACGATCTCAAAAAGGAAAACTTGGGCAGATCTCCCAGTAGGAATGTAGATGTATCTCATTGAGTATACAAGAATTCCATTGTCTTTGGTGAAGGTCAAAGGTCATTTGAGCTCAACAGATCACATTATTAAATTCTTGTAAATAACATGTCAATCTCAAGAAGGGAAGCTTTGACAGATGTCATATTCAGTATGCAGTTGTATCTCACTGAATACAAGAACTATTGGTCTTTAATAGTTATCAAAGGTCATTTGATGTCAGCCAAAGGTCAAATTGTGAAGTCCTTTGCAGACATGACCTCAAGAAAGGAAGCTTGTAAAGATCTCATATTTCATATGGAGCATAGGTAACCTTTGACACACTTGCTAATGCCATAATGTCAGATTCAGAAAAAAACTGCTCATAATCAGGTCATCGAAATCACAATGCATTTGTTCATTCTGGTTAGTTTGCTTAATGTGAACCTTGTATTACCATTTGAAGTGTGATGCATTTCATTCATTTCTCTCTGGTTTTCTTTACACCTCTGTCTCAGGGCTGTCGATTAAAGCTACCGTATGTCAACGGTAAATCTTTGGATCTGTACAATTTGAACAAGGTAAGCTTAAACTGAAAGTAACCAGTATAATACAGGAATTTGCCTGCAAAACTGTCAATATTCAATGGATTTTCAACATTTTTAATGCTTAGTACAGACAGTATTACAAAATGTCATTTTCTTGTCACAGAACCTTTAAGGATAATGATTTTCTTTCATTAACATACAGCTTGTTAACAACCTTGGAGGATTTGAGGTCATCTGCAGAGACAAGAAATGGAGCAAAGTTGCTACGGATGTAAGTTTGCACAACATTTGACGGCTTTTTCACTGTAATTTGATTCTTCTGTAGTGTTCTGTTTGTCGCCACATGTGCATTTAACTTGGTAAAGTATCCTTTTCATTGATTAAGTTTTAGCATATTCATCTTGGACAACTAACTAGTGTACAAAATGAGGTTGTCCTTTTAATAATTTAGTAGCCAAAAATCATGCCATGACTTCGGTATATAGTTAGGTACATCAGTCACACATTTGCATTGTGCTGTCAGCAATCCATCGTCACATGTCATCCCATACTGTGCCAGATACTGCAGTTATTAGTCTAGGTGTAGTCTGCGTTTGATGCTAACCAGATTTGGTTGTATGAAAGACAACCAACCTTGTATCACAATTTGTTTGTCCTGTAAAGAGTTTGGGCGTCTCATGCATCAGGATTACCATGAAACTTCGTTGCTGCTTTAATAGTATTTCCCCATAAAGTAACCATGTATCAGATTTACTCAATGTAATGTTTGTAATGTTGATGTACTTACATTATTACAGACCGCTAATATCTTATGTTTCGGGCTTTGCTGTCACCTTAGTAGCAGTTTGTAGTCTTGCCCTGATGTTGTGGCACAGTTTGTGCCCATATTTGCAACATATTTTGTCATTTCTGGGCATTTTTTGTCATTAAGTGGTTGTATTTTAACCTTTGCATCTTGAAAAAATGTCTTTTTTCATTTATCACCTTGTGAAAATCATGTTAAAAGTCATCATGATGCCCAGCCACTATCTGAAATAAAAAAGAAGATAATCTTTTCTTACAAACTTTTAACTAGTATTAATTACATTGGTCACAGTCTACATGGCGTCTTGAAAAAATGACCGTAGAGATGAAAGTGAGGTCGGTATATTTTCCAGTATCAGGCCACAGATAACACCTTGCTTTAGTCTGTCAGTGGAACTTCCTTCTTGTATGGGTGCACATTATGCAAGTTAAAATAGGAAAATTTTGTGTCCCACATTCTCTTTTTAACCTATGTCCTTTGTTCATTCTATTAGTTTTCATTATCTAGTGTTAAAATACATTATGTTCATCACTGTAAAACAAGGAAGAGAGTGGCAACATACTTCTTGCTGTATAAGATGTGAATTCTTTCAGCTCCTGTCAGTGTCTAAGCTTGTGCATGTCTTGGTCATTACGAATAAACTGACTGGTGTGTCATACATACGTCATGGCATTCATCTTCCCATTTTCCTGTAAATTTCCTGAAATACATGTAGCTTAAAGGCTTAAGGAGACTTCCTTTTTGGGAATAGTACTCCATGCTTGTAATACATAACCATGTGTTGAAATTGTGAACTGAATTTTTAAGTTGTTCAACTAGTCAGTTGCTTTAAGTCCTCAGATATCTGTGTCACGTGTCAAAGACACATGAAAACTGTGAAACTGCAGTATTCTGCCTTGTCTACTTTTGTGTGCCATATATTACGCCAATGATTCCTCTGGTATGAATAAATTTTGAAAGGCATGTTTAACTTAAAAAGCTGTGAACCACATCCAGAGCACTCATGTCCAGGATGGATATGCTACCCGGAAAGGGATTAGGGTTGGGGGGGGGGGGAGAGGTAGGGTGTGATAGTAATACCCCAGTGGAAGAAAACAGGTCAAAGGTTAAGATCTTTAGACTTGAGTTACTGATTATGACCACTGTGTGTGAATGAGATATCCATTGCAAACTTTGCACTTGCTTCTGTTGATTTGGTTTGTGGTTACAGTAATTCCACTATGAGAAAGTGTTCAGAATTGAAAATTACAAACCCCACAAAAGAAAAAGAAAAAAGCAAACAAGATGAAAGAGAAACTAACTCTGTGCTGTTTGAATAGGATAAGCATCCCAGTGTACCCCTCCTTCCTCCCTTGCATCCAACCTGAATCGTTTTAATAATTTGCCACTGTACATGTCATGTTTGCACATTATGCTAGTTCTCAAGATACTGACAGGTGGGACTCATGATCAGGCACCAGAATTAACTCCTGATCATCACCCACCTGTCCCCACATGACTAAGTGCACCTCTCACCACTATGCTATTTACTGCAGACAGCTTACCAGTGGCACTGCCTCTACCTTTGTCCAATTTGGACTAACCCCCCATCCCTGGAACTACTTCTTCTACCCAAAAGAGCTAGTTGGCTCTCAAGAATTTTCATGATTGTGGATGATGAATCATGGCATTTCCTCTTCCTTGAGTGTAATTGACTGATCACCTGTGTCTTTACTCATGTATCCTTTCATTTTATTTAACAGATGGGTTACCCCTCTGGCAAGAACATCGGACATCAGTTGGGGAAACATTACGAGAGGATTCTCTGGCCATACGATGTGTTCCAGTCGGGGATCCCTCTGGAAGAACCTTTGGTGAGTTTGGCTTGTTTTGAAAGCCCTGTTTTTTTGTTTTTTGTTTTTTTTTTGTTGGTTCTGTTCAATGCTGTGGACAGAGATTGATGTCAGCATCAATGGATATGTTTTTGTTCATGTAGAGTCGCACCTTAACCAAAGTCATTGCAAATTCTTTGTGAATTTGTTGAATGTTTATCTGTTTATGTTAGTTTCTCCTGTGTTGTTTAACCTTCTTTCAATTTTCTTAAATGCATTAATCCTGTATTCTCTACTTTGTGGTAACTTTGATGTCATCCTGCTCTTTAGTTTGATGAAAAACTTCATGTACTGCAGTGTTGCTTCCAATACAGATAAGACTGTTGCATTTGCCAGTAAAGATGGGAAAGGGTTAGCAAAGTTTGTAATATGGCATTTTTATATGTACATTTGTATACTGTAATATATACATGTATAATTGCATGCATTCAAACTTAACATTTAATTGTCAAAGAAGTCAATTTACAGCTAGTTGTGGGATGGCATGCCTTTTTGTGCACTCTTCCTCAAAATGATCTTTACACACACATCCTGCAAAGTTTGGTAAATCTTGACTTAAGGCAGATGCTTGCTGACTGCAGTCCGATGCAGCCGAACCCAACCTCTGGTGGGGGTGATCAGTAGCATGCGGTCGTGACCAGTTTTGCCGGGTGGATGTCGGATCGTAAGTTAGCCGAATACTACGCCAGTCCTACTCAACCTGATTGGTCTTGTTCGTCTGTCCACGTGGAAGCTGCGAATCTTGCTTCTGCGGCTGTCACCTGATATCACAGCGCTTTGTCAGTGATTATACAGTAATAATCACATGGCAGTCATGGTGGATAGCAGTTGCAATCTGCCTTGATGCGACTCAACTACACTGCAACTCTGCTGACTAAACAATGAATGTGAAACATGATCACGACAGTCGGATTGCAGTCAGGCCAGGAATTATGTTTGGTGCACTCTGCTATGACCTGACTGTAACCCAACTGGGTTTTCATTGTGCTGCAGTCAGGTTGCTGTCAAGTTGGTGCAGTGTGTGCCAGCTCTTAACGTTTTGACCAAATATTCTTGCTAGTGACAGGAGATGCTGCTTAAATTCAAAGTTTCCTAAAAGGAAAAGATAGGAATGAGAAATATGCTAATATATTCTTTGCATACCTTCCTCCAATTGGATCCATACAAACTGCATCCCACAATGATAATGAACAGAAAGACTTAAAAATAAGAAGCGATTCTCTGAGTTAAACAAAATGTGCATTTGAAATGCAACAAGTGGGTTTCCCCCTCTTAAATTTTCCTTTCAAATTGAAATAATTTTGCTATTTTAGGTAACACTTTGTTAAAAAGCCAGATTTACTTCGCTCACCTGCCTCATCACTTTGTTGTGAAGCCAGTCGTGGTGTATGGTCCTTACACAATGCATACTCATGGTTCACTTGAAAGATTACACCCCCTGTGTGAAGTCTTTCGGACAAACATCTACAAGACTACAAGTACGGTCTCGTTACCGTGTCTCCTACCCATAAGGCATAAGTTCAGATTTGAGGGGTGAATTTCTGACATCATCTCAGTGTCTCCCTGTGATCTTTGGAGGGATGCATCGGCTTGGTTCATCAGAAGGAAGATGATGTACACAACCATTCTTGCAACTGGCGACCTAGATTCTCCTTTCAAACTTGAATGTTATTGGTTTGGCTTGAAAGGGTTTGCTCTAGTTTCACAGAAGAGTGTCACAGTGACACGCTGGGGAGTCTTGTGACATGCCAGCATAACACCATTCTGATTGTAATTTGATCTTGACCTTGACTCTCTTTGAGCCTACAGTTGACGGGTGATCATGTCAGATTTTAAAATGTAGGATATACTGTACCCCTCCTTCTATAAAACGATTCTTGGTTTTGCTGTTCAGTGTAAAAATTGCGTATTAATGCATTAATCAACCAAACAGTGCAGAACAATCAAGACATATAATTGTAGTTGCCTGCCCTTTGCAAGTTGTAGTCAACTTTATTTCTGTCAAAAAGCCTTTTGTCTACACCTCACAGTATTTGGAACATGACTTTCACGGTCATGTGACAAGACTTCTTGGCAACAGTGTTAAACCTTGCACTGCTAATTACATCAGTCACTGTCATTTGAACCCATTGTACCACAAATTTGATTGCCCATGCCGGCAATTTACGTTTTCTTGCATCATTTTACTCTGTTTCATTTTCATTGTTTTCATAAGATGACAGTCTTCACTACTAACCATATTCTGTATTTTTTTTTTTTTGTTTCGTTTCATTAGCAACCCTTGCCTGAAGGAGATGGCAAGGATAAAGACTATGTGCCCCATGGCATCATATCACGACAGGCCATTGTACCCAACCAAAGTGGTTATAGTCGCAGGTCCAAGAGGCAGGCTCCTGAGGTATAGACTTCATTTCCCCCCCCCCCCACCCACTGACCCCTCTTTGTTCCCTTTGTTTCTTGGCAAGGAAATTGCTTCCAAAGGTCTAGATTGATTCCTTTCTTAGTTGAAAAACATTATGGATGAATTCCTATTTCATTCTCCATTTTAAAAAAGACCCCATAATTAGACTTGAAATTGAACTGACACAAGTCCTTTCCCTAGTCCTTAATCCAAGTTCCAAATCATGTTTTGCCAATAGTGGCATGTTTTTATACTATTAAACATTTCAACATTTTGATCTGTTTAAACAGGGTTGCCTAATCTCATTTCTAGCGCACAAAACATATTGTTGAAACTGTGACTTATATGTGTTTAATCCGATTACATGTAACGAACCATTCAAGTAACATTGCTTTGTTTTTTATGTTATTACTATGTGGGGCTTCACTACAGAATAGAATGTATGCCTGCATTCATCTGCTGCTGGAAATTCAGAGATGGTTGGTACTTTCATAGTAGAGTTTGTTAATGTGATGAGAACTGCCTGAGTTGTAGCCGTGTCATAGCAAACTCACTGCTCACTCTCGTATGGAGTGTAGAAAAGCCAAAAAGTCTTATTGATGAACTTAGTTTGGTATGAAATTTTTTGCACAGCAAAATGACTCTTTACAGTTAAACTGATACCAGACCTGCTGACAGCCTTATCTATAGTACTGAGGCTGTGTGATATGTGCCTATGTGCAATGATTGCTTCTAGTTATATGGATGCAAGGCATCCTGAAAGCCTAATTTACAGTGTGAGATCTGTGTGATGTGTGTGGATACAAGGCCTGCTGAAAGTCTGATCTATAGCACTGAGGTCTGTGTGATATGTTCCTATGTGCAATGATTGTTTCCAGTTGTATGGATAAAAGACATGCTGTGATATGGTGAAAGGTGCCTATTTCCAGCTACTATTTACAGTTGTGTGGATACAAGACATGCTAAAAGCCTAATTTACAGTGTGAGGACTGTGTGAAATTTGCCTATGTGCAATGGATGTTTCCAGTTATATGGATATGCTGAAAGTCTAATCTACAATACTGAGGTCTGTATGATATGTGCTTAAGATGTGCAATGACTATTTCCAGTGGTATTGATACCAAACATGCTGAAAGTCTTATCTACAAACTCTTCTTGATTTATACCATATCTTTATACATAGTCTATACGTAACTCATTGTTTGTTGTTGTAATTCTGTCACTGAAAATGCTGAATTGTTTTATTTGATGAGTTTTCACAATGTGCCAAAAATGTCAGGCCTTTGTATTTCTGTCAACATGGCAGTCATAAGGCTGCTATTTATCTGGACTACTTGCATTTCTGTATAATAGCTCATCAAGTGATTATAAATTCTGTTGGTCAGGCTACCAAATTTTCTCATACGTGTTCATTTACAAGAGACCAACCAGACTAGTGAAACCAAATGGAAAGAAAATGTTACAAGGAGGATTGGTAGTGTTCAAATCATGGTTGGGAATCGGGCCGGTTATCACACACTTGCTTCATAGTCTGAATCAGTACAAATAATTTGCATTGCCACTCATGTGGTACCAATTTTTCGACACAGTTGGGAGGATGATTACGTCAAGTGAGGTTTCTTTAAGTTTTGACCTTTAACAAGACAAAATCTACATGAAGATGCAATGGGATCGTCTGTGACGTTGATGTAGTTTAATCAAATTTACCAGAATGAAAAAAAAGAAGAAGAGAACAATCAGTGTATGGGAAATGAAGCTGTTCCAAATTTCATTGCCTGCAAGCAAGTTGATGGTCATTGTAGTCGATAGAAGGATTCTTCATGTCTGTTTAACTTGTTACTCTTTCCTCAATTCGCTCTTATAGGGTCTCAGCGTAGATATCACGAATAATTCAGAGCTGAAGAAATTACAGCTCTATGGACCGGGACCAAAGTTCCAAGGACTTGGTCTCGTGGTCGATACGTCAAAGAAGACTACAGATAAAGCAGGGCCACAAGGTACTTTGGACTTTTCTTTCATTCTGTTTTACATTTTGGTTCGCATTTAGGGTCAGTCACTTTGCCCTTGAAAAACGTTTCATTCAGTCCAGTGTCAGTTGGAGCCATGGAAATCATGTAATTGTCATTGAAAAAAAATTTCTCTTTTAGCAAGGTATAATCATGTCATTGCCTGGAAAAAGTTCAGCATCAGTTTAATGAGAACGTCGCCAATTCACATCAGCCAAACCCATCATGAAACATTGTCCTATGCAGTTCTATTGATATAATCTTCATTTGTGACTTGTGTGCCATGTTATGTGAAGGCTATCAGTTTTTTGTGTCGCACACATTGCCATATATGCTGCAGTTGTTATTTTAGCAAAAATATCATTTTGTACTAAGTTATTCACTGTCAGATAAATGTGCAACCACTCTTTTGCCTATTTCTCTGTGGAAGTAAAAAAACTAGCCCTGCATGTATGTCGATGATGTCGATACTCTTCGTTTGTGTGTTAGCCAGTGTATTGATGTTCGATTTATCATCTTTGATGCTAGACAGACTTTGGTGGCTGTAAGGATCATGCATCTTGCTCAAATCTCTTCTTCAGAGTTAATCTTCTCTTTCTTTGACTATTTTCGTCTTCTCATGGGTTGTACGTAGCAGTTACTGCTTCTTATACTCGTCAATTGGTCCTCTGCATTACCTTCTTCACAATCAGTCGATGGCACAGATTTTATGTATCTCATGCTTTATTTATAATAATAGGGTTTCCAACACTTTCTGGCTTAGCTCGACCATCTGCACATTTTCTTCAAAGTGGGTACATCTTTTTTCAGTGATTGTGCTCAAGGGATTGAAAATAATGTAGATCTATAAGTAATTGGAAATATCGGCACTCTTTGCACATCACACGTCATGCAAGGTGAACCACAAAGATGGATTAACATTAAATGAGTTGCATGCTGACATTACGTACCATTTGTTATGCTTCTTGTGTCAGTCTATATCCTCTTCATTTTGTTTTCATTCGAATTCTCGTTGCCTGCTTTTCTGTTGATTCAACTTCTTTTAACTGTTGTTTGTTTTGCCGTGAAGTGTTGCATCCACTTCCTTCTCCTACAGAAGGGATCCTGGAGAGCGACAGGCTCAAGGTTGAGAAGAAGGCAGCCACGGTGGACCCAGATTACCAGGGTCCCAAAGGAAAAAGAGAAACCAAGTCACCCAAGAAGAGTCCCGGGGCGGGTTCCAAGCATGCAGATGAGACAGCGCCCTGCCGCCTACAGCTTGGTGAGACTTGGATGTTTTCAATCTCTGTACCTGTAGTGGCTGATGTTGTTTGTTTCTATGCAAGATCAGAAAAATGTAAAAAGAACAGAAAAGGGTTGAACCTCTTGAAGTCTTTGTTTGACCCTTTGTCCGTTTTTTTTTTTTTTTTTCTTTCCCGTATGAGACCAAATCTTCGCTGATATTTTTCGACTGTATTTAGGGTTCCTGTGGTCATGGACAACCTGGAAAAGTCTTGCGAATTTAGAAAATCATTTCAAGGCCTGAAAAAGTTTGAAATTCAATGAAATTTTTTTGAAGCCCTGGAAAAGTCCTGAAAATTTTCTCAAATAAAACATTGTGTATATCTCACTCATAATATCAAAATGTGTTTCCACTCATAATATCAAGATTTGTCATCTGTTCCCCCTCATGTCGCTTTGACGTTTGCCGTCACATAGGAAAACTTTACAAAAGACATCGGAAGCAAGGTAATCGAAATTTCATCCCGTGGTCCTGGAAAAGTTACGAGAATTGGTTTCATGGAAAATGCATAAATTGCGTGAGTTATATGAGAGACTCCTGTTGACAGCTCCGACACACCTTCCGTAATATTTGACCTGTTTTCTACACACAGATTGAAACATACATCTGTCACATGTGTGGCAAGGGTGATGCAGAGGACTGCTTGCTGCTGTGCGACGGATGTGACGACAGTTTTCACACATTCTGTCTCCTCCCGCCCCTCCCTGAGGTACCCAAGGGCGACTGGCGTTGCCCCAAATGCTTGGCCGTGGTAAGCTGCGAGTGTCTGCATTTGTCTTGTATTCCAGTTTCTGTAGGAAAACACTTCCGTGCTCTCAATTATCCACATATGAATTCTGTCAAGACGAGTCGAGGAGACATGAATGGAACCTTATGTCTCATGGGGTTGTTCATTCATTACAACTGGCACTTGAACTACTTTGCACATGATAAACTAGTACTTGTTCTGGTCTTCTCACTTTATGCCTTATGTTTTTTGGATAGCTTCCCTCTTTAGTTGACACTGCATGACTTTGTAAACAGTCCCTGTACTTTCCACAATGCCTTACTTGGTGCTGTTTCTCTTTATGAGAATTGAGATGCCACAGTGAAAATGCCAGTACTTCCTTGATACCGCAATTAGAATTTAAACTTTTTTTCACCTAAAAATAGATTTGCCTCATGTGTATCATGGTTGTTATGATTAAAAGTCCACTTAACTCCCTTATGTCAGAAACACAACCTTCTCAGGGCAAAATTGAGTATTCCTGTAGCGTTTTGTTGCCAAATTTTTCATACGTAGACCATGATATGTATGTGAACTTTGTTCTAAGAGAACACCCATTAAGATGTTTTCTCGCTACTGCTGTTGGGGAGTACTTACATGTCAAGGCAAGCTATGAATACCTCTGGCATGTATTTGCTATAAGCTTTGTGATGTGCCATAGTGATGAGAGAATTATTGAAAATAACCCTGATTGGTGTTTTAATTAGTTACAAACAAAATGCCAATGAATTATAGTCAGTCGCATGCTAATGAATAGTAATTGATTGATCCATTTAGGCTTGCAGCAAGAAGAAAGACCCTTTCGGGTTTGAGCAGGCTGGCAAGGAATACACCCTGGAGTCATTCGGCAAAATGGCAGACCAATTCAAGAAGGACTATTTCAACATGCCTGTACATGTGAGTATTTTGAAAATGATGCAAGTTAGCCACAGGACAGGATGGGATTCTATTTCTGTAGAACGTCTCTGTAACTATTCCTGTAACAGTGCACACTTCACTTCACTCTTTGCTTTTGAGTTAAATTCTGTTACTGTAAACATTGCAAAATTGCACCTCATCACCAATTGTTTTGAATCGGTTTCAGTGGAAGAAAAGTAAGTTTCAAGATCATTTTACATATGGATGCTGGTTAAGATGGATTATTTTTAAAGTCATCCAAAGACAATGAATACCCCAAAGATTTTTAAAAAGCTTTGAGAAGGGCAAGTTGAGAAGAGTCTGAAGAATATACTGTACTGCTCCCTTGCCTGTCTCCCATTACTCCTGTAGCACCCTCTTCCTCCTTGTGCTTGACATGTGGAGGGTAGTTGGCAAAACTTATCAAGGACACCAGACATGGCAATTGCAGAGGTTCTTGCAGGATTTCTGGGAGACAAGTCTGTCAGATGGACAGTACATTACCCAGCCAAGTGAGTTTTGGTACAAATAACACTGATGCAGGTCAGCTGATGTGGGATAGCGGTATTACAGCCAGTCCTTGAAGCTAGCTACATTGATATAATGAATGAAAGTTCCTGTTCTGTTAACAGATGGTACCCCCTGAACGTATTGAGAAAGAATTCTGGCGTCTGGTGACAACTATCGATGAAGATGTGGCTGTGCAGTACGGTGCTGACATCCATTCGTTGAACCAAGGGAGCGGTTTCCCTACGAAGAATACCAAGAATCTTGCACCGGAGGATGAGGTAATTCACAGAGCTGCGATGAATGATTGTAGTAAAACTTTCAAACACTCCGACGAGTGACAGATTCATCAGGAGTAACGTCTGCAACAAAGATTTATTCAAAAACTTAAGATTATTCAAAACTCAAGCAAGAGAGAGGGAGACGAAAGTGTGGCTGTGACAGCAGACATGTATGTATTAATGTACTTTATTGATGACATGACCTGTGAATGTTGTTGCAGGTTGAAGAACACATTGATTACAAGTAGTGTAAAAGTTTAAGGCATCGAGTGCATACTGCTTGACAACTAAATCCAAATTGAACGTGAAACAGACTTCAGTACTTAAAGCTGGTACATGAACATTTTAAATACTCCAAAAAAAAAAAATTCTCAATTACATCTGAAAGTCACTTAGAATTGTTTTCTAAACAACTAATGTATCAGTTGTACCACGCATTATTTTTTAACCACATCGTACAGGAATACGTTCACTCTGGCTGGAATCTCAACAACCTGCCTGTCCAGGATGCGTCTGTGTTACATCACATCAACGTCGACATCTCGGGGATGAAGGTACCGTGGATGTACGTGGGAATGTGTTTTTCAGCTTTCTGTTGGCATAACGAAGACCACTGGAGTTACTCCATCAACTATCTCCACTGGTGAGTGAGACCACGTATGATATGCATGATTCTGTCGATTTGAAAATGTCACATCCATGGTGTGGCCACTGTGAGCTCTTACTTGCCCTGTGGGAGACCTGTTTGTCCACGGGAAGCATGTTGTTTGCTCAGAAATCTTAGCAGCTGATGGTAGTGTTTTATGCATGAGAAAAAACTATCGAAGCAAACATCTCCATCTGATAATCACTACTTGTGGTTGGCAGGTGCTTTCTCAGCAGCGGTTTCTTTGAAATTGTCGTTTTGCAACGATCTTCTTGTAAGTTTTGCTTCCACATCTCATAAACAGTGCACTCTTAGGCATGTCTAGTTTACCAGTAATGATGTAAAACTTTCTTACTAAATTTGTTAAAGTAACTGCACGTTGAAAAACTAAACCAGAAGATTATCTGGCCAATTCTGAGATTTAATGAAGGTGTTCCGTCATTCATTAATTGGTTTGTCATTTGTGTCCTAGAATGTGTGGAATTTTTGTCTATTGATCAGAAGTATAAAAATAGAGAAAGAAAGGGCAGTGAAAGAGAGTTCTTGGGAAGTTGACAATCAATCTTGGAAGTTCTATATTCAGCAGTTAGTGGTTATCTGTTTCATAGACACATTATCAAGTAACACATTTGGTGAAAGTTTCTTGAACTGCCTTTCTGAGAAACGCACAAACAAGCAGCTTAGAGAAGAGGAGTTACAATATTATTGCTTGTCAGTAGTAAAATCTCATATCAATTATAAATACAGTGCAGTCATGTGCAAAGTTATGTCTAGCATGTCATGACCAACTTATGAAATGTCAAAGGTCTTTATCCTGTATAAATTTTTATTCTGCTGTAGGGGTGAACCAAAGACTTGGTATGGTGTCAGTGGCAATAAGGCCGACATGTTTGAATCCATCATGAAGGAACAAGCTCCAGAACTGTTCTCTGCTCAGCCAGATTTGCTCCACCAGTTGGTTACGATCATGTCACCGTCTCTTCTGATGAAGAACAACGTCCCGGTGAGTCGGATGAGCTTTCTCTCTGCCATGAGCCAAAGTGATCATGAGTTTTCACTTCCCCATGTGTGTCATTTGCTAGTGTGCTTGACTTTAGCTGCGGTGGTTGGTGTCTGCAAATTCTGTTTTAATATTCCATTAATGCCACTGTAGTTCACCGTGGAAACCAACCCTAAGGAGATGTAGTCAATGTCAAACAGATGCAGAGTGATGCATTTATGAATTTAATTGTTGAATGAGTCTTTTGACATCAGTGATTATTGTGACTCTACCCTTTGACTTTTGACAGATTTACAAGACCAACCAGTGTGCCGGGGAGTTTGTCATCACCTTCCCCAGGGCCTACCATGCTGGATTTAATCAGGGTTACAACTTTGCTGAAGCGGTCAACTTTTGTCCCGTAGACTGGGTATGTGAATAAGAGAGATGGATGAGCAACAACAGCAGTTAATTTAAATTATATTTTCATTCAAGGAGGTGATGACTTGATGAAAATTACATATATAGCCAATCGGGAGAACTAAGGAAAATGTTTTGGTTCAGTGTGTGCTTTGATGGTAGCCCTTTGTGATGCTGCCTTTTATTTTTCATGGTTATGTAATGCCATTGAATTAAAACAAGACAGAAAGTGCATTTCACCACACTGAGTATGTAAGGTCTGTTTTCTATAGGTGTCAAAGGTCCTTTTATGTCAGAGGTCCTTGTCTGATAAATAGAATGTTGTTGCCGTGTTTCCAGTTACTGAAGCTTGAAAAAAGACCTTGTATTAAAATGTTGATGCTTTAAGCACAGTAGTTCCAAGAAGCTTATTTTGAATTGTTTCCTTTGAGTGCTCTAAACAATAGTTCGATGTCATCATGGATGCATTGTTTATCATAGTTAAATGATCAAGTTAGCTTTCCATTATTCTTTGTGTGGATGGTTGACAACATGAAGGGGTACAAAAATTACATTGTAAATCTTTGAAATCTCAGTGAACTTTTGCATTTTAAGATTTGATCTTGGACCCTTTGCCTAAGCATGTATCGCTTTGTCTCTCTACCCTGTGTTCCATTGGTTTGGCCACTCTTCTCCCTCTTACGTTACTCCCTCCAGTTACCAATGGGTCGCTCTTGCATCGAACACTACCGGAAGTTCCACAGGTTCTGCGTGTTCTCTCACGAAGAGTTGATCGCCAAGATGGCTGCCAACCCAGACAATTTGGATTTGAATTTGGCTGCTGCCGTTCACAAAGAGCTCCTGGCTATGGTGGAAGTAGAGAGCAGGCTGAGAAAGAAGTTATTGGAGAGGGTGAGTCTGGCGGCCTTGAAGGATATCAAAACTCTTGTTTTGAGTTATTTGGAGTATGTCAGTACTTTTAGTCCGAAGTAGCTTCACTGCAGAGACTGCGTCTTGCTGTTGCTTCGGTTTAAAACTTGCTTATTTTAGTTTTGGAGTCTTTGGCACCTCGTAGTATGAAAGGGGGGAAAAAACTATTAACTGCTATTGTGTGACCACAAGACTGAAAGTACGAAATGTTAGGTTCCACAGCAACATGCACTTTTACTGTGCAGTGTATCCAGGGAGGATGAGAGGCAGGGATGGTTTCAGTCATTGGTCATTGGAGAACTAGAATTGTTCCTTGCATCATGTACTAATAACATGCAGTATACTCCTATTTGGAGAGTCGGGTTCATTCTGGGCATATCTCCATGGTTTACTACAATTTGACAATGTTACATAGATAATAGATATTGTATTTAACCTTTTGTATCTTTTGTAAAGGGCCTCGGGGGAGATAAGCTTTTTAAGCTAACCGAGTTTACCCTTTTGAATGTTTAAATGAAATAAATGTCTAATAAATATCCAGTTGTTATATTTCTTATCACAAAACTTGTCAGCTGAATCTTGAGTGTTTGTAATCTTGTCTCACCTCTTTCATATCCTCCCCACCCCCCTCCCTCCATCCACCTCCACTGACCTTTGCAAGTGGAAGAATCACCTGATAGTTCATATGTACACAGAATTTGTGGATGAAATGAGAAAAACATACAAATACCCTATCCGCCGCATGCTTTGCAGGCACTGGTAGTGATTTTTTTTCATCAACAGGGTACAATGCAGGCAGAACGGGAAGCGTTTGAGTTGCTCCCTGATGACGAAAGGCAGTGCGATCATTGTAAAACCACCTGCTTCCTCTCAGCGGTGACCTGTCCGTGCACTCCCAATAAGCTGGTCTGCATACATCATGTGGAACACCTCTGTGACTGCCATCCTAGCAAGCACTGTCTGAGGTATAATCTGCAATAATTTATTTTATTTGTATGAACATAGACTTCATAGTTCAAGGAATGTCTTATCTGATCAAATTTTGTACGGTCGTTGTTTTGTCTTTGATTTGTCTTGTCGTTGATCTATTAGTTGTCAAGTTTTCCTGGTAGCGTGGGTGTTCGGGAGTCCAGAATTACTCTTGATTGTTTTGAGTAGAATAAGTTTGATTTCGTGGATACTATTTCTAAACAATCACAGCGTGGTAGCCCATGTCCAGCAGTGTGCAATGATTTTCAGTTCATGCCAAAGACCAGAAATCAACCTTTTATGATTAGAAGAAGTATGAAACTGAATTTCAGCGTGATGGCATGCAAAACAAATTCATTATCATATTCACTTTGTTCTGTTATTAAGGGATTTCTCTTTTTGTTGATTTGGCAAATTATGTATGTCAGTCAAAGAAGAACAACAAAACCCATTCACCTGTGTTTGAACAAGTACCGAACTTGAACTTTGTCTGATCATATTTTTGTCAAGAGAGGACACTGGGGTTGGCAAACTGTTTTTCTGTGTGTGTTTTATTCTTTTGTTTTTTTCCTCCGTTTAAAGGTACCGTTACACGTTAGACGAGTTGCCTGCGATGCTTCACCGTCTCAAGGTCAGGGCGGAATCATTTGACAACTGGGCAAACCGCGTCAAATCAGCTCTCAATCCGTCTGATGTCAAATTAGGTAAAATATCAATTTGCTGAAGGATGCCAAATGAAAGGTTTTAGACAGGATAAAGAACAAAAGACCGTTTCAGTCAAATGTTTAGGTCATATGCTGTATCCGGTAGTGATGCTGCAAAGTGTCGTCAGGCTGAGTGGTGTTTCATATCAATTTATATCAGTACGGTGTTTAAAATTACAGTCAATATGAAATTCCGGAAGGTCTCAGAAAGTGTAAGAATATAAAAAGTTTTTGTCAACTGTTTGATTGAATGATTTGTAGCTCTGTTAGCAGGTGTGGGTATGTTTAATCAGGTACTGAAAAAGGGGGACGGGGCCCTAAATTGCTGCTGCAAATTTGCTCTTACTTTTCTTTAAATCGGACGTTGCCTTCATAGTGTTTCACTGGTTTTCATTTTTATCCTGCCGTCTAGACATTTCGGAACTCAAGGAGCTCTTAGAGGAAGCAGACGAAAAGAATTTTCCAGAGAACGATTGCCTGCAGGAGCTGATAAGCGCCATAGCTGAGGCGGAGAAGTGCAGTATGATAGCAGTACAGCTGATCAATAAGAAGCAAAAACAGAAGTTAGTAATATTGTGCCATGAAGTGACAATTACTGAGACTGTTGTCACTGTCGCTGCTGTCACATAATTTTACATTATCAAGGGACAAAATAAGTTGTTTTGCTTCGCAGTTTGTAATCCGTGAAAGCCCAGTGGTGATTTAGTTTTAAGCAAGCTTTGCAAGAATTGCAAAATCAATATTTTCTCCGGTCCTTCGTGAGGGCTAAGTTCTCTTTCAAATTGTCTGAAGCCTATGCCACATTTTTGCATGTAAATGCTCCACATGCGCACATTTGCAGCTGCAAGACCTTCGCAAGCAGTTGCTAAGAGGTATGTAACATCTGCCAGTCAAAATAGGTTGACCGCTAACCAATTCCAAAGTTGATTAGCAAACACTGCTACTTGGGTTGTTCACACTATTTTGTCCCTTGGTCATGTGTTGAAGTTAGTTAAGACCATATTGGAGAGTGTTGCTATAGTTGTCTACACCACATACCCTAGCCCTGTGTACCAAATATCAGTGAATGTTGTCATGAATCGAGCACCTCAGAATTTGTCAGGCCACTTCTGCATTTTAGTTTACAGTGCCTCCTCACTGCCAGTCGATGGAGTTGTCACTAACAGTCGACTTGTACGAGCAACGTACATGCGGTTTGTGGGACCACATATTGCATCACCATGCTCGGTCATCCCGTGGTTCACAAGACGATCTATAGTCCCCAAAAACACAGTGTCCTAAGACTGAAGCAGAAGATGTCATTTCTGTCACTATTAAGCTGTTTCAACATTGATACCACTGTTGTCTCTTCGGATGACCACATTACATAATGTTACTACTATTTTTACTGCTCTTGCTTTAGACATCTTGCACAGAGAGTGGTGCTACTGCTGTTGATTCTAATCACCTTAGAAAAAAAAAAGAGGCATTACTGCCACCACATTTAATCACCCCATTAAATTAGGACCGTTATCAGTATCAAGTATCCACATTAGACACTGGTGGTGGTACCTTTGTCACTTTCAATGCCCCTATCAGACACTGTTGCCTTATTCTTATCAGTTGTGGGTGGTCAGTCGAGGGTAGCTTAAGATGGGGTGAAATTTTAATGGACCTTGCCTCTGTTGATGTCGTGGAGAAATTTTTGAACTCTTCTACTGGTATCATCTCTCCTCATAGAAATTTGTCAGGAGATGAGAAGTTCATCACCAGGATTAACTTGGATGAGTTGAAGGGCTTTGTCGAAACAGTGGAAGGCCTTCCGTGTTCCATCGAAGAAGCTACCCAACTTGGGGTAAATCACACTGTGTTATCTTGACCTTTATGTAATGAACATTCATCATTGTATGTTGCCAGATGTTGGTCGCCAGAAGAACAAAATTGGTTATCTTGTTTGTGTTGTTTTCCTTCAGTCTAGTCATGCAGCAATGCAAACCTTACATGTACGTGCAGCTCCTCCTCTCTAAGTCTGAATTTCAAGCTCTATTTCTTTGTTGACTTGATCTTCATTATGAGCAACTGAATTGTTTTCATAAGGTCACATTCATTTGGTTATTTTACAAACAGTTTCTCCTTCGGCCAATGTCCTTGAGACTCAGTGGCAGTTGCCATGACTCCCGTAAACATTGCCTCCTTGAATATATCTATTTATCCCAATGTGTTGACTTTCCTTTCTGTTTTATGACTCAAAAACTTGCAGGATTTTCTTGAAGAAATTGAAAACTTCATTGCCGAAGCCCAAGAGACCTTGGAAGATGCAATACCAAATTCTGCCAAACTTCAGACACTACTGGACAAAGGAAACAGCTTTGACATCGAACTCCCAGAGATACCGAAACTCAAGCAGGTAATTCTGAAAGAAGTGTCATCTTGATGTTGTAAGCACAAAGTCAACTAATGTATCACAACTGTGATGTAGCACACCTGTTGTTATAATTATAGAATAAAACAAGTAAAGGTTCCTCAGGTCTCTCAGTGTTGGGTACAAGGTATTTTTAAGAGTTGGTGAGCATGAACGAAATGCTACTAATTTGTTTTTGTGCTAAGTCAGTGTATTTTACAAATCCTGCTGTGAACATTGCTGCAAAACTACTGCAGGGAGCTAAAAGCAACAGCCAGAACACTGAAGAGGGGTTCAGACACCATAGCTAGCTTGTTTTTTTCTTTAACTGTTTGCTTGTCAAAGAATTACCATGTGTATATGAGTCACGGTTGGCGAGAACCACCATTTGAGGTTATACAATTGATGCACTTCCTGATGCTCTAAGAGGCCATCAACTGAGATACAACATTCACTTAATGCTGCATATTTACTTAAAAGTCCTCATCAAATCTTCTTCTCCCCTGTAGGAGCTGATTCAGGCAAAGTGGCTTGATGAAGTCCGTAACACACTCTCGAATGCAGCCAATGTCACGTTGGACTTGCTTCGCAAGTTGATCGACTCGGGGGTCAACCTTGCCCCTCACCCAGCAATCGAGAAGGCCATGACAGAATTGCAAGAGCTTCTCTCTGTCAGCGAAAGGTGGGAGGAAAAGGCCAAAATATGCCTGAACGCAAAGTGAGTAATGAAACAACTATCCCCAGCCGCATCTTTAAATTGCACGGCATTTCTCGAAGAGCAGAGTTTTTCTTTCTTCAATCCAGCTGAATGAAATCATGAAGGAATTGAAAAAATCCTGATTTAAATTCATGTATTTGATTTAAAGTTGTTCTGAAAATCACAACCCTGGTTCAGACCTATGAAACTGTTCTGATTGGTGAGCCGCGTTGGTTTGTTACAAGTAGTTTCACGACCTCTCACACTTTGCATATTTCATCAACACTGAACACTGGCCGCGAGGGCGAAGTCGTTATGACGTACCATAGTGTGACCATAAAGGGAAGGTCTGTACAGGCACTAAATTTGTCCATAAAGAATAGGGCTGCCATATAGTTTAGTAAAAGCTACTTATATTCGAGGGTTTTGTTTAATAGTTTACATTTATCCAGATATCATTTGTCACCATAAACACCATATCGTATATCCAGTGTAATTTTACAGAGGCAAGTAGGCTGCATTAAGCAAACTACTCGAAAGCTGTGAAGGATGATCCCAACACGTAATACATATGATCTATCACTTGCTACAACCATTTTAACGCAGTCATTTTAGGTTCCATGCTTGATTCCTTTGGATTCTTCCTCCATATCTTGCCAAGTTTGCTTCAATTTTGTTCAATCTTTGCAGACCACCCCACATGATCGCACTGGTGGAGGCACTCATCAGTGAATCAGAGAACATCCCAGCGGTGCTGCCTAATACATTAGCACTGAAGGATGCCCTGAGGAAGGCCAAGGAATGGAACGCTGATATCGAAGATTTACAGGTAAATAGCCGATTTGCATGTAACCAACCCTCTTAAATCTTGAAAGTCTCGAGCGATCTTTCGAAGGATAAACGGAGCAAGTAACAGGTAGTATCTCTCCGTCAGAACACAGCAGTTTTTGGTGACAGGAATTTTTTGTATGGTAACCAAAAATTTAAGGAGAGCCAATAAAACTGCAAGAGAAAGAGGGTGGAGTACAAGTACAATTCTGAAATCATGAAATGGTGGTCCAGATTTTCTCAGGATGGTAGTTTTGGTGGAGTATCAGTGATTAAAAAGTCTTTAAAGAATATTAATTAGTCAAAATGTAATTGTTAATAATTTTGCATTAAATGTCAGCAACATTTGCCTCTTTTATCCGTCACATCATTGAATATGAAGTGATTTTGTTACAATATGCATAAACTCTTGTGTTATACCAAAGATGGAATGTTTTTGAAAGCTGGAATTCAATTATAGTGACTTCTCAATTATGGGCAGTTACATTCATTGATGTATCAGTCAATCAGTCAATCAAACAATGAAATGGATATATTGATTGATGATGATGATAAATGTAATTGCAAGTGAGAAGTGTTATGTCAGTGGCTAGATGGATCGATTTTAAGAGATGGTTCTTTCAGACTTCAAAAAAAAAAAAAAAAGAGAGAGACGAGACTGCTTGCTAACATGAAAACACACATTTAGTATCAAACCATGCAGTTGTTCACCAGTTTTCATCAAAAGGAAATGTGAAAGGAGCGGTGAGTCTCTTTCTAAGCTTGCTGTAATTTTAAGTGGTTGGGTATTAAGTAACATGTTGGCATTAACATATCGGTAAGAGCATTCAGTCATGTCCAGCAGGATCATGAATGGGGATTTAGTCGGATTCATCAAAGCAAGCTCTCACATGTAGCTGCATGAGTTCTGTGCAAACTGCCTCCACTAACGGTGACCTTGACTTGAACGTTTCTAGAACGGTGATCATTTTCCTTACTTGGATCACCTGGAGGTGATGGTCAACAAAGGCCGTCCTATACCGATCAGACTGGAACAGCTCCCTCAGGTGGAGACCCAGGTGGCAGCTACGAGGTCATGGAGGGATCGCACATCGAGGACATTCTTGAAGAAGAACACCCACTACACTCTCATTGAGGTAAATGTCCACTGGTACCTCAGAAGGTACTTTCTGCATCATCCTTGATTAAATGGTTTATTAACCCTACTGGATAATAGTGGTACTTATTTAAGAAAGAGGCAAGTTCAAGGAGGATGGAAAATGAAACATGAACATAGTCATGCGAAGCGTTCATCGGGATGCAGATGTGGAGTGATTTTTCGTTGATGTTTAACTGGAGTCTCAGTATCCATCATTGAATTCCTTCACTTCCAAAAAAAATTCCTTGTTAATTTGATCATAGTTTCATGTTTAGTCCATTGCTGATTAAAATCATAATGTTAATATCAATAGACTTAGTTTGATAATATATATTATGGCTCTACTCACCTCTAGTCCTAAGAAATCTTACCATCAAATTTTCCTTTCTCTTCATTTCAGGTGTTGACTCCCCGTTCTGATGTGGGATCTCAGTTCATGGGCAAGATCCGTAAGAAGAAGTCCATATTCTGCGACCTGATGGAGGAATCTATGGTAGATGAAGGGCGAGATCCAGTTGTCTTTGTAAGTGAATTCCATCGGTTTGTATTTATGTCAATCTCCTGCCCCACGGGAAGGCTGAATTTTTTTTGTGCACACTGAGTGAATGGTATTAAACCAGAAAAAAATATTGTTATTAGTTCCCCAGTCACACATCTCCCTCTAGGCCCTCTATCCTTCAATATTAATACACATTAGTTGCTCCTTTTTTTTTTATGCTACACACTGGACTGGTGCCAATTTTTCTCCTGCGCCGTTGAACATGTCGGTACAACAGCCCCTATTGTTTGTTGTTACACCATAAACCATTGTTTTTTGGTGTGTTTATTGGTACACCAACCATTGTTTGTACACCATCAGCTATTATCATTTGGTAACCAGCCACCATTGTTCTCTTGAAGTGCCAGCCATAGTTACCTGTTGCTACACCATCAACCATTGTTTGTTGACACACCAGCTACCATTGTTCTATCGTACCCATTGTTTTCTTGTAATGCCAGCCATGGTTACCTGTTAGTACGCGAGCAATATTATTGCAATTCCTGCGTTTCTCAATGCAGAATTGAAGTATCTCAGATCTCTTTCTCACCTTTCTCATTACCAGACATTTCTTGTTCTCAGATTGCTTTGATGTTGTTTTCTTTTGAATTGATGGTTTTTCTAAGGTATCTTGTTTACTGTATCCTTTGTTCTGTGCTATAGTTCTGAAAATCTTGCATCCTAGTTTTCATCGAGTGTTTTCATTGTTTCCTCTGATTCTCACAGCTGGGTGCCTACAAGAAAGCAACTGAAACAGAAATTAGCAGCATGAAGATCCTGAGAGACAGAAACCGCCGTAAACAACAGAGTGAGGAGGATGGATTGGAGCCAGGAAAATACTGCGTGTGCAAGAAGCCTGTCTCTGGCCACATGCTCCGCTGTGAGCTCTGCAAAGATTGGTTTCACACCCTCTGCGTGCCCATTCCGAAGTCTGTGGTGCGTCAGACCAAGCAGAACCCCCTCAGTGCCCAGGGCCAGGGGACCCTGCAAGGCCCTCAGGTCAAGGAGACCAAGTTCATGTGTCCCCTCTGCATGAGGTCTAGAAGACCCAAACTAGAGACAATCCTCTCCCTGTTGGTGTCCCTACAGAAGCTGCCTGTGAGGCTCCCTGAGGGAGAGTCACTGCAGTGCCTGACAGAGAGGGCCATGAACTGGCAAGACAAAGCTAAGCAGATATTGGCCACGGAGGAAGTGACCAGTGCATTCGCTCAGCTGGCATTCATGGTGGACAAAGAACAAGATGTGGGCAAGAGAGAGAAATATGTTGGACTTGGCGCATCGGAGTTGGAGGATCCATACACCTTCCCTCAGGAGTCATCTTACAGCGATCTTAATCCACACAGAAAGTCTGTCCTACAGGGTCTGTCCTCTGTGTCTCGGGGCGGTGGACTCAGCGATGACTACGACCTGGATGACGAGGACAAGTTAGTCATTGACGTCCCCCAGCCTAGCAAGGATGTCGGACTCAGTGCCGAGCATGCCTACAGTACAATGTCACGGTCAGGGCACAACCCGGCACAGAGCAAGAAACATTCTCGTAAAACCCCACACGTTGTGAGGCAGACAGGGTCCGTTGCGATCGAACTCTCACCATTGGTCAGAGCTCAGCTGGAGGAGCTCCTGATAGAGGGCGATCTGCTGGAAGTGTCTTTGGAGGAAACTCAGCACATTTGGCAGATACTGAAAGCAGCTGAACCAGCCCCAGTGGCCACAAAAATGATGGAACACTTTATATCGGTAAGGGACACACTTTTGTAAAGTTCTAGCCCTCACAAGATGCTAAGATTGTGCCATGTTGGCTAGTATATCTTTAGTGCGTTTTCTTTTTGGTGCATGGAAACAATTTGCCTCACATGCTATCAGTGGCATGTTGGTAGGAAATTTCTGTCTTTTTTAACTGGAAAATTTGGGTTTGATAGAAAATGGAACAAAAAATGAATGAGAGGGAAAAATGGAAAAAGCTGAAATGTGAAAACAGATTTGGGGTTTTGCACAACATTAAAATTATGATTAATCTTATCCTTCTGTCATCTGCCATCTCTGAGGTAAATCACTCGCTGCCTGGCAACAATACCAAAAGTGTATCTGCACATTTTACTCATACTATTCTGGTACAAGTAATGCTTACGTGGTCCATTTTCAGCGAATTATTTTGCCTTCTTGCTTTCATATTGTGTGAGCCTGTGTGACAGTGTTCATCAATATTAATCAATATTTGTGCTCTCACTAACATTTAATCTGATTGGCTCAGATCATCACCTTTTGTGAGTAGAGAAATTAAGTAATTTACCAGTGTATAAAAATAAGCAGATTCGATTGTGCTTTCTCATGGCTTTGCTGATGAGTTCACATTGCTTTGTCCATTGCCCCACAGCATCTGACAGAGGAATCGTACGACAAGATGATGAAGGTGAAAGCGGAGCACAAGCAGAAACGTTCAAAGAGGAAGTTGTCCCAAGAGACAGCAGTAGCATCCCAGGAGATGGGAGGACCAGAGGCCAAAAAGAAGAAGAAAAAGAAGGACAAGGACAAAAGCGAAGTTTCAAAGGAGCATGTGAAATCAGACGGCAAGAAGAAAGCTAATAAGAAAGGTTAGTTATCTTTGATTTCTGAGTTTCTGCTGAGATAAGATCAAGAATTTACTTTGAGGTGTTATCTAACCAGCTATTGGAGGTTGTGGTTGTAACATATACCGCTACAAAAGGTGAAGCGATTCATTTGGAGAGCAGTTTCAAGTTGAAGAATAGGCTTAAAGGTGTAAAACTCAGTTCTGTATAGTAGGTGTGCAATTAGATGGGATGGATTCATTTGTGTCATTGCAGAGAAATCATCATTCAATGTGTCTAATGTGTTCGGTGACAGGATACTGCAATGGTTGAATATAATCAGACTGTAGGTCATGATATGATTTTAAGCCCATCGTAGCTTTAGACACCATCAGTGCATCTGTCATTCAGATAAGCATTCAAGTGACTCCTGCCTATCATGCTTTGTCCTTATTTCTGAGCCTGACCTTCCTCCTACTTTCCTTGAAAATCCCTTATTATCCCACATTGCCCAATTTTTGGCTTGCCACAATTAAAAAAGAAAAAAAAAAAGAGGGAGAACAATTAATTGTGTGTTATGTTGCTTAAGTAATGCCTTATCATCAAGTAGAATGTAGGATGGTGGCCCTGTTTGTGAGTATGGAAAATGTGAAATGTGTCTTGACAAATCTTTAGGACTGGTGGTAAATTTTGATAGAAACGACCTGACATGACCTACCTTTGTCCTTCTTTTGATCTGCATAATCCTAATTTTAATCTTTTTGTTGAGAATTATCATCCTTCTTTTAACCTACTCTTTAGTCTGGGTCCACTTGAAGGATGTAAATTTGAAGGAATGATGCATTGCAAATTCTTTGGAGATTGTAGATAATTCCAACAATTTCTCAAAGACATTTTGGTTTTTCTATCAGATTTCAAAATTTGCAGTCTTGTTAATTTCATTCAGTTAGAATAGCCACCTAATATGCTCCCATTCAAATGGATGAAAGGGATTCCTGAGAAGTGGTAGAGGGCATCCTGCAAAGTGGGTACATGATTTGTCAATTGCTTCATTGCTGTTGCTAATTTTTTTTTTTTTACCTCATTCGTTCTCCTGCGACAACAGAGAAGACAGAGACAAAAGTCAAAATTTCTTCATTGAAAAAAGAGAAAGAAAAAGAGGAGCCCTTGATCGTCGTCGACGGCGACGAGGACGACGACGAGATATGCTCTGCAAAGAGATGCCTGCAGCCAGCTGGTGATGACATCAACTGGGTGCAGTGCGACAGCTGCGAGAAGTGGTACCATCTGCTCTGTATAGGTGAGTGTTCACCTCCCTTCTGAATTGCATCCTTGCATCATTGGTTGCAAGGAAAGTCTTTGGAATTGCTCTCCAGAATGCATTTCAAAATGCAGAGTGCAAGGTGAAAACAGTTTTGTGGAGAGTTTTACATCTCCATTCTGCAGTTTGAAATTGCCGAGCATCTTAGGCCACAGACGCAGAGTCTTCGCTCGGGTACAGAGATTACCGGCAGCCTTGATATCGTGAGGGCACACTTGATCTGGTGTAATCATGTAAGGATTTGCCCAGAGCTCAAGATATTGATTTCAAGTGAAATGCAGCTCGATGTCATTTACTATTTGCACACAACTCGGTCAATGCTCAACAGGGGCACTGTGATAGCAGTGTCACTTTTATGAAACTCTACTGAGGTGAAGTCACTATTCTGAGGCTGCAGGGATAAAGTTTATTTACAATTTGCTCATTGCTTAATTTCTTCTCAAGAAACACGAAAGCATGGAAACTCATTTCTCCTTATGTCATTATTCATGATTGAAATGTGTTCTGTTGGGTGTATTCTGGCAGTTGTGTGTAGGCCAGTGGGCATAGTTGAAAGCATAGTACAAACATACAAATATCAAACAGTAATTACTCCCTGTAGGCATGTCATCAATTTTTTCCACAGCTCTGTCTTTTGATGAAATGTGGAATGAAGTGAGTCGCTTTAGATTCTTGTAAACTCCACTAATCCTTTCATCTGTTTTCTCTGTTGTCTAGGTATGACTTCCCAGCCATCGGAAGACGAAGAATATATCTGTAAGATATGCGTGAAGAGGCGGGCCGCTCAGAAAGCTAAGCAGAGACAGAGGGCCAAACTGGCAGCTCAGAAGGCCAAGAACGAAATAGCCATCACTGCCTCTGCCAGCATCACCCCCTCTAAGACACCACCGAAAGCCTCGGTGGTGATTGACACCACCGAAGACGTGAAACCAAAAGCTCTGGTACCTGTGGCCCTCATGAGAGTAGAAAATACTTTCGTCAAGGAGGAAGAAAAGGAGGATGCTGCAATCAAAGAAGAGCCGATGGATGTGGAGGTCATCGACACATCCAAACCACCTGCTGATGTTCCAGAGCCCATGGCAACCGACGTCAAGACGGAAGAGGTGAGCGTCGTGATGAAAGAGGAGATTCAGGAGACTGGTGAAGTCGTCAAGGAGGAGACTGCAACTGAAGAGCCCAAGGTCAGTGCACCTGCAGAGGATGCCAAGAACAACCTCTCAAATGTTACAAGCACCCTGAACAATGTCGAGATGGAAGTCAGTGTGGAGGAAGACACTCCCAAACAGAGTGACCTCATCAGGAACTCACCAGAACCATCTTCAAGAAAAGTCACTCCCACAGAAATGTCCATTCCATCGTCACTTGTCGTGGAAGACGAGGAGACTCCAGCAGTCAGTGACTTGTGCACAAAGTCATCATCAGATAAAGAACAGACTGACCCTTGTGAAAGAACAGTGTTAGACACAGTCGGGAACTTGGATCTTCAAGGCGGTGAAACGTCAGTCAGCATTCCTCCTACCAAGGATGTCAGTGTTTGTCAAACTGAAAGCTCTGAAGTGGCGCAGATGGATGTTGAGAATGACAAATCAACCGTCGACTCCTCAAAAAAGGAAGCATTTCCAAAGTCGTCAGAAAAAATGGAAATTATTTCAGAAGAGAATTCAAAAGAGGATCAGAATGAGGGGAAATCAAGGGATTCAAATCTTGAAAAACCGGTGGTAGAAGAAAAAACAGAGGAAACAGCATCACCTTCCTCATCGGCATTTAAGGATAATGTTGAAGATGTTCCAATTCTTGACCATCGGTCTGGGAGTCAGACAAAGAACGAACCCGAGGGGATTTCAGCCGTCGCTTCAGAGTCGCACTCAAGAACTTTGGATAGAGAATTCACACCTGTTCCCCGAGATAATCAGGATGGGGTATCCGAGATCTTGCCAGTTGAAATCCCCACCATTGTAAGTGAAAGTGTAGCACCTCCTTCAGCATTAGTGAAACCTCTCTTGCATGCCATCAGTGGGATGGAGACAGATACTCCTGGCCAGGTGTCGCCAGAGGCAGGTGATGGTGGCAAAGAGGGTAGTTTGAAGACCACCTCTGAGGGCAGTGACAGTGGTGAGACCGCCTCACTGACAATGGTGTCTCAGGAAAATGCGACAGCTACATTGGAAGCCCCCATTGCCTCCTCTGAGCCCCCCTCACCGGAATCATGTGATACACCCGAGGCCAACCCATCAGCATCGACAGGCGGTAGCGATCAAGGCGGCACTCAAACTAGCTTCACCTGAAACCGGAAATCTGTATAATTTATTGGCTGTATCTCAGTAACCATGGACTAGTTTGTACATGTTGATCTTTTGAACAGACAGCATTGTGAATGTTCCAAGCTACCTCAAGCAAGCTCGTAAGAAGAAGCAGCTATGTGAAGCAATAGGCCCCTGTCAAAGTGAAGAAGAAGAAGAAGAAGAAAGCAAGTACCTTTAGAGAGGCCAAAAGTAAGCTCCTCTTTTAGAAGAGCGGACCCTTAAAGCTCAGTTATCCTGCTCCGTGAAGTGTTGTAATGATTCCATAAAATAAATACATTATAAGTTCTCTCAAGACTAAAGGTTATGATCTTTATCAGCTTGCCCAGTGTATGTAGCACTATGTAGCACATTGCCTGTTATGTCCATGAAGCACTGGAGGAAAGGCTCTATTCTCCATCAACATCTCCATTTGTAGCAATTATAAAACGTGTTGCCTGTCACATCCATGAAGCACTGGTGTCACATTCAGGAGCTTGCGTGTCCTGTCTTCTGGGTTTGTGGTATGATCATGATAAATTATTGGCTAACATGAAGACGTCCCTCTGTGGTGTTGGTTCTTGTAAATGTGACATTCTGAAATCTTTGAAGTGAAATAATGTGAATCCTGTCATAGTCAGGACAATTAAATGCACGGACAGTATGTTGATGTGCAAGCACTTGTGGCAGTGATTGTGAGAATCAAACAGCATTTGACTTCGTGGAGAGATCTTGTCAGCGGAGCCTCCCGGTAATGTATTTCAGATTGCGTACCTCATTCCACTGGTAATTATGTTACTAATACACCAAGTGGAGGTACTGTAGTACAGACCTATAGCCAGGGTTGTTGCCTATAGCCTGGGTTGTTGCCTTTAGGGGCACCAAAGGTATTGATTGTCATTGTAGGGGAGTTGTGTAAGTTAGGGAGTATCCCCCCTTTTGAAAAAGTTTGCCTTTGGAGAGGGATTCAGATGCATAATGAGGCTACCATTATGATGTTGTTAACTGCATATACTTAACCATTTCCTGGGCCTATGGATTGTATCAAAGAACAGATCCCTATTTTGGCAGTTGTGGGCAGCATGTACCTACCCCCCGCCCCTTATGCCCCACTGTAGCTACAGCCTATCTATAATAGTGTCAGTTCCAGTGACACAGTGGATTATATATACATTCAGTATATTTTCGAAGGTAGATTTCTGGATGCATTACACAGTATCCTTTGTTCTTAGAATGTAGGTATTACAGTATGTATTACACATGACTGTCAGTTCTCAGGATGGATTTATTACAGTATGTATTACACAAGACACTTCTCAGAGAGCTCCTTTTATATCATGCATATTGCAGTCATCTCCCAGATAGAGATATTCTCACAGCTTTGTCAATACAACACTTAAAGCACCTAAAGGCTAAGAGATATTTAAGCCATTAAGGCAGATTTCTGTAATCGATTTCATCAACGGAACAGTGAGTGCCACACCATCTTGGGTTAGATTTGTCAGTTTTTGGCACGAAAGTTAAAAGCACTGATCGGGGGCACGCCTTATTTGAATATGTATATGTTCGTCTCAACTGTCAGTTGTCTTTGTGCGCATATTATTATCAAAAATGCACTTGAATTTTATCATTTTGTCGATAAGGATACCTGTGGCAGCCATCTTAATGTCTGAAAATTGACTATGAAAGAAAAATCTGTCAGTGTTTACTATGAGTTTTGACCTCCACAGGTAGATGTAAGTTTTCAAAGAAAGCCTGTAACTTTAATGCATATATTGATGTTATCCCAGTCGTATTTGGTGTCACATAATATCTGATATTTAGGATGCAGATCTGTAGAGGTTGTTCAACACCCACTTTAACTGGTGCCACAGTTTTGTGGCTCATGTTCAGTATCACATGGTTTATCTCCAAGACCATCGAGGTCCTTCGTCGTCTAGTAGCAACATCTTTTTATTTGTCTTGGAACAGAATTCTTTCTCAGCAAGCTAATCAGCAGAATTGCTATTGGATGATGTGGGCAAAAATAGCCTGTGTTTTTCTTTTTCCTTCAGGGGTTTTTATTTCATCAATTCTTCACACCAAATTCAGAGAGCCTTAGCACCATTTTGGTTTAAAAAAAAACTGGAAAAAAAGTGCTGTCTAGTCACCCCATCTCCATTTAACCAAAGAGACTTTTTGCACAGAATTTTAACAACACTCGTGATGGCGTTAGCAGTAAATATTAATACGAAGTGTGTACAGTTAAAGCAGGGAGTACTAAACAAGCTGTGGTTGCCAAATACATCCTATCCATTAATTGCAGAAATCTCAAACCACCACACTCCGGGCAGTTATAACAGCAAAATACTGAAAGGCATGATCTGCTCTCATTCAGGTAGCCTTCCTATTCCTTGTGAAATGTTTTCTGTGAGCTGGCTTTACATAGCATGGCTCATGCAATCCTGTAAAATTTTTGGTACATACACTACATGTTTTGCACACTCAAGATATTTATTGGAGCGGCAATACAGACGTGCAGACAAGAGTGACTATTGGAGTAGTCTTGGTGTACAGCTATGGAAGCGTACATCACATCTCCCACGATTAATATGTCGTAAACTCTGTTTACGTACTAAAATAGGAGTTTTCTCCAAACTTTTCATCTGCAGAAAAAAACCCTAGAGGTCAGTGTTAACAGGTCTGACATCTGCAACCTAAGGAATTGATCTTCAGAGCCATGGTGGGTTGACGTTTTTCTTTTGTGACAAAATTTGGTTCTTCATCACTTTATCGAGGGAAAAGAAACTGGCAATTCAGATTGCGGCTGTATGGTGTAAGGAAGAGATAGGAATCTCGTGAAGCATCTGTTTATAACGATACCAGAATTCTCATTGGTTGTAATAGCTTTTCTTGCTTGCTGCATTCCAACTCAGCATCTTCCTTTGCTGCATATGAAATGGTTGAGATGGAGTTACTTAGAATCCGTCAAGAGAAAACATTAATATTGATCGTATTGATAGGAGATGGCTTCCATTCTCTCTGTTTTATTCACATTTTGTAAAGGTTAATACTCAGCTTAATCCTGTCACCCTACTACCAGTGGTCAAGTTAGTACTCAGCTGACTAACAGGAACTCCTTAAGGTTTAATGATAGAGATTTCTAGACAGATTTGTTGACTACTTTGTCAGATTTACATTTACTCTTTGTAAACATATCTTTAATAAATATCACCAGGAAATGAATATTTTATTTCACAGTGCAGAATTGTTTGTGCATAATTCTCTGCGGTTATGTCAGCATTTCACTTTTCACTTTGTTAGTTGGACAGCTGATCACATGTTATATTCTCCTTCAACAAACTTTGTTGTTTTCACGGATAAATGTCACAGATTGTCCAAATAACTGTTCCAAGAACACAGTCGGGCTGCCTCATCGCTCTCCGACCATCAGCCAAGAGGAGGACGGGGAAAAGCAGATGGTCCCGTTATTTGCAAGCCTTGGAATTCAACTGTCGCGCAAGGCTCTGAAAACAAGAAAGTGAAAATGACATAACGTAAGGGAAAAGGGGAGAAATAAAAGTTGCAACTATCTCTCCTGGAAAAACCAAAATTGTCATAGAGTCATGGAAATACAGATTGTACCTGAGGCTGGTCAATGAAGACTATAGTAGACTGTCATGAGGACCATATTTAATACTGCAATGAACGGAAAAATAATGGGTCTTCTATGCTTCACCCATCAAGGACGAGAGAGACTATCCGGAACCTGAGCGACAAGATTCTTACATTACCTGAGATAAAATATATAAAGGAGTTGTATTATAAGAAGAATGGTGATTGTACGTGTCATACGATGTTGTTTCGTTTCTTTTTGTACTTTTTTTTTCCTCGTTACTTTTATCAAGCTGTTGGTTTTGTATTCCTCACAACTACTTCATCTTGTCAAAATTTTGGCTTTCTCTGTGCAGCACATTTTATTTCTCAAAGTAGAATTTTCCATAAAATGGTCGACAGTTGACGTCTTTTTTTTTTCTGATTTTCTCCCTAGTTTTTTTTTTTTTTTGGCAATCTTTTTTTTCTCAGATGTGTTCAGGAGAGCATTGTACATTCATCGTCATGGCAACGAGTAACATCGATCGTAACATTTTAATGATACTGACCAGAATTCAATGGAAAGAAAAGGAAATCTAACAATGACTGACAACAAAAACTCGGTTGCCTTTCGTTTCTCTCGGTTTGATTACTGTCAACGCTGACTCCGCATGATGTTGTAGATTTCTAGCTGTGTAGATAAGTAAGAGAAGAAAATGCGGGAAAAAGTAGAATGTTTTTTTTTTTTTCTTTCCTTTTTTTACCCCTTCACTTTCGTCTTTTATAGTATTTCGTCTCAGAGGATATTACCGAAAGAAAGGATTCTTGCTTCTTCCTTTTTACCAGGTATAGACGGTGTGATTACACAGTTCTCCCTGGGATGACAAAAAATGTCGATATTTGTACACTGTGTAAGTAAGTAAGTAAGTGAAGTAACTTAGGATCTTTGATTTTTTTTTTTTTTTTTTTTGTTGCTGCCTGATGAGGTGGATTGGATGTTGCGGTCATCATCATCATCGTAGTGTGGTGTGGATCAAAAAAGTAGTGCAAATAAAATTTAAACAAAAAAATGAAGCAAAAACTACAAAAAGATACCATTTTGACTCATTTGTTCAAGTGTACTTTGTCAGCGATCGAGTGTAAATACTTTTGACTGTTTAAAAGAGCTGTGCAAGTAATGACGAACGACACCAGATGAAATTCATTTCAGGGAAGGGGGTGATTCCATGGAGACAGTGTGTTCCGTCTGAACACGAAGGAAGTGAAAAGCGGGTATGCTTACAAACTTGAAAAGGTTAACAAAATTGGGTCACCAATCAGTGTAGTCCTCTTCCGAGAAGTTAAGTTTACTCAAGAGTTGATGGAAAGTGTACTCAAAAACCAAGTGTTCATGCCGTTAAGTGTCTTGGCTCCCAACATCTGAAAATATTCCGAGCATTAAAACAACTTTCGACAAAGGTTCTCAAAGCCGAGAATTTCCATGCGTTGGGTATGGCAGACGCCCCCACTGGAGCTGTGGAGACGGTAACGTAATTAACTTGGCCAATGGTAGCCGTGAGTCTGGAGTGTCGTCATTTGACAATGCATATTCATCAGTGAAAAGTTTGTCTCAGTTCACATTTTGTCCGTCGTTGATACCCTGAACCAATCCCCCCTACCATCACAGTAAACCGTATACGCCCAAGTACATTCCACTTTTGACAACATATGTTGTGGCCAATCTGTTGTTTCTAATTAAATGTTTTATCACGGTGGTTTTCTTTTCGCGTAATACAAATTTGGCCGACCTGTTTCTTTTGTCGACGTAACACGTACTTGATTTCTCAGAACATGTCAGTGGGGAGAAAAAAAACAGATCAGGATGAGTATCTTTCAAAGAGAGAAAGACGGATGGCCCAAAATGTGTAAAGTCATAGAAACGGTGAACTAAATACATACCCTACCAGTGGCACCAAGGAGCCATTGTCGTCATACCCTCACACCCAGTCGAAAAGGTTTGCCTTGGAAATTCTGACTCTCTAGCCTTGCGAACATTTTTTTAGGTTCGAACAGACGGAAGGAACTCAAGACTGATGTAGTCATATGCGAATAAACATCTCAGCGAGGAACATTTTATGCAAACGGTGTTGGAAATGTCATTGGGGATTATAAAAAAATATTCCCATCATGCTAGAAATATTAACATGGTCATAATCGACGGCAATCTAAAATTATTTTTAAGGGACATTTCCTTCTTTTTTTGTAAATATGCGTACAATAGTTCCTATTGTACTCAAAGACTTGACAATACAATGCACTTGCATCCATTTGAACTGGCCGCACACTAAAGGCAGAGGTGACACCTCTTCTTTTAGGGAGTTTTTTTTTTTTATAAGAAACTGCGTTTAAACTATGGCGTTCTATACCAGGTGTGGCGAAGTCCCGACTTCTGGGGGGTGGGAGAAGGGGCTGCTTGGACTTTTCCCCACGTGCCAGACCCTCCCTTGGTATCACCACTCCTCTCCCCTCTATGGAAACCCTTGACTCCACCTATGACTGAAGGGGCATTTTTTTTTTTTTACTGAAATCAGGTAGTGGAGATGTTACGCTTCTCTGTGCTTTAGTTGAATGTAAAACACAGTGGACCATTGTTTAGAATTTTGCCATAAGTACGTAGCATTAGACAAAAGAATACTCGTTGGGCATTGTGGCACGTTCACCTAGGCCGACTAATACCGAGAAGAAGATAAAACACTACAAGAGAAAAGAAAAAAATTACACGAACATGCTCTATGAATACCGTGAAAGTCAGTTCATTTCCTCCATCGCATTACTCTACACCTTCTGCTGACCCTTCCAAAATTTGTCCCAAAAACCCAGTGGGATTGGAGAGCAGACAGAAATATGTTTCCCTACATACGGTGCATCTGAAATTTTAACAACTGGCACGTTTTGCATGCTCATTTGAGAACTGAAAATTAAGATAGTCCATCTGTTATAAATGAATTCTTGCAATTGGATCAGTATCATATGTGACCCCACGAATCCACCGTTTACCATCTTTGAAATTAACGGCTTTGAATAAAGCGACTAAAGATATGACGGACGGTAGGTACACACTAATCAAGAAACGTACTAAGTTTGATTTGCTGTCCCCAGTGCAGTTGGTGATTTCTTCTCAAGCCAAATGAAGAAAAAAAAACCCTTAAATGTAAAATAACCTGCTCGCTTTGTTATTTGAGTGCATATGCTTGGAAATCGATGCATCCAGAAATGTTTCTTTTACGTGTCTTTCATTCCAAATTTTTAAGTTCATGACTTCAGTTCTGTAATATTTGGAACGAACGGAACCGTCACCGCACAAGGCAAACGTCGTGAAGTACCGTCCTTATATTATTCTCTCAAACCAAAAACTACCGGTGCCCATACCTTATACAAACACGCGACTTCATTGCACTGTCATTCCACGCGTTAATGCCACTCGCATTGCATTTGTGTGCATGCAGCCTGCGCAACAAAATAGCGATGCCAACGTATAATGTGATACCGTAGACAGCCATATAATACATACATGATTAATAAACGCTTAGTCAATTACAACATCGAAGGTGGCATAAACATTACGGATAAATTGGACAGTACGTCTATGCTGAGTACACGGCTGATGTACGGTGGCGATCCGAGCGTGAAGTCTATTTAATAAACTCAATGTCACGGCGATAGAGTGATCACAACAAGAACGATTGGTGTATTAGGCCTGCATGTCATTCAAACATGTACATCCGCAGAAGAAAAAAAGAATCAAGTTGGGGCATAGACGTCCACAAGAGGAATTTCAAATCAGAAAGTTAAAACCTTTGGTAGTGGAAGTGTAAATTCCCAAACATTTGCTGTAAAAGTATAAAGATTTCTTAGGGGTGAAATGGTTGGATGGGAGATAAGGATGAGAGGGAGGGGGGGGGGGTGTAATGACATTATCTAAGCAAAGCGCCACCATCAGTTTGGGTATGTCGATAGAAAACTATTTAAGGTTAAGATATCTAAATTACAACGTACATAGGTCTATCCGAAGCCAAGTTCAGTTATCCTTAATGTTAGATCGGTCTATCAGACAGAAATCTGAGATATCCTAAACTGTTTTTCTTTTCTCCCCCCCTTTTTTTTTGAGACATGATTGAAACTTCCACCAATTGAACCATTTTTGTTTCCTACGTGCGTTAGTCTAATTCACGCTTTAAAATTATTTAAGACACACCATCGTGTAAACGCAACTTTGCATTTTGTCTTAACTTAAGTTCCCTTCTTCTGCCATAGACGTAGGCCGAAATATGTCTATCTGTATTGCGTACAGTTTCCCTCCCCAGTACTTGAGGCTGATTATTAACTGAAGATAACCTCACTGTTTCAGCAAGCTGTTGCGGACAGTGGCGAAATGGATGGGGCATGGGAGGAAGTACCTATACCTCGTACCTCTCAGATGGGTGGTTTTTGAGGCAACACAAAAGTGAAGAAAGCGTACCTGTAATTTTATTACTTGCCATAGAAACGAAGAGTTGGTAAGATATCCCCAAACTGTGAAACGTTGATCACATTTTTTTCTCAGCCGAGAAATCCTTTGATCCACCCCTCTGCCAACCCAATCTGAAAGAGAACTAAAGGAAAGAACTAAAAATATGTTATTGAATTAACATCAATTATCACAACTATTGCAGAACTTGCAACAGTTGAACGTACGTTATAATCTTCCACTATAATGAGTGGATAAACTGTAACATTGCCTACACCGCATTGAACAAAAATGGGCCACACATCGAAAGGATTTGATCATAACTATAACAAGCACAGAATGTTTAAAGCTCTAGTCATAATGGCTACTACCATCTAAAGACTTTGGGTAAAATCGTTAAGCCATCGCCATCATAAGTGCATTCATCTACAAACTCCTGAATATCTAACTAACAGTGGCGGCACCAGGATTTTAAAAGTGGGGGGGGGGGGAGCAAATGGAGGGCAAAAGAAAATGTTGGGGGCAAACAGATTTTCGCGCTTCGGGCGAAATCGAGCGCGAAACGCGAGACTTACCGGGTGGAGTTCCAGGGCCCGCCTTAGGGCCCCTGGTAGGGTCCAGGGGCAAAGCGCCGGTGGGGGTTCTGAGGTTTTAGCAAATCTCTTGGTAAAAAATTAAGTCTCATGTGTATGTTGGTCCATATGAATGCATCATCCAACGCAAAGATTCCAAATGATTTTAATGCAAGCTAGGCTTATTTTGGTTATTACTCTTCTCCTGAAAGGACACTATACTTCAGAAGCTGAGTGGGGGGGGGGGGGACAACTGGGGGAAAAGGCTCCGACTGGGGGCATTTGCCCCCATGCCCCCCCCCCCCCCTTGGTGCCGCCCCTGCTAACTAACATGTTAACAATATAACAATAATACCATAAGTCCAACGGAACATTGAAATTGGCAAATGTTTTCACGTTAGTTTCACCAAGAGTAAAGCCTATAATGGTGATAGACAATTAAACTTTATTGCTTGTGAGCCATTGGGATGCACTACCAAACAATATTCTTGACATTTCAACACATATACACTTTTAATAAGTGACTAAAGACATAAATGTTCTCAAAATTTTATAATAAATTGTATTTTATAATAAATATGTAACGTAAATTTGTTTTTTAAACATAGTCTAATCTTAAATGTATCCTTATAGCACTGAATTTTTTGGGAATTAGTTGGCCTTTCTGAATATTTGTTTAAGTTGTAACCTTTTAATCTTCCAACTGTTACCATTTATTCGCACTTGTATTGGCTACCTTTTGGTAATGACATATTTTTTTCATAATGTATCATAAGATGTTTTATTTTTTGTGAAGTTCTTTTTATCAGGGTTCATTGTAAAAAGAGCACTTTATAAATGTTTACAATAAACCCCCTTTTATACAAATTCCTTTTGACCCCCCCCCCCCCCATCCCCCACCTCATAATGGAGTTGAACCACCATTTCGCTTTAGCACACTGGGCTCCAGGTCTCTTATTGTATGATCGTGTACATGGAATTTGGTGGTTTATGAGTGAGAACACCGACAGTGTGAAAAAAAACCGGAAAGAACAGTTGAGTTATTTATGGTTAATTTGCAGTCTATAGGGAAGGGTCTAAGATTTTTGTCCGGGGAGAGTGCGCACTTAATTGAAGATTCACCCATTGTGGGGGTGTCTTCCATCTGAAGGATTTTCAAAAATGCTCTCAGTGTGGTGTACGAGATTCTGTACCAAAACCGCGCAAATGGGCAACAACGGGTGATTCAGTGGATATTAATCTCACAATTAATTGATCACTTTTGGAATTTTTATGGGAGGGGGTGCACGTGCACCCACGCCCCCCTTGAATTCGCCACTTATTTACAGAACAAAGGCCTTCGTCGATACCTGATATCCCCTCCCCTCCCCCATCCTCTGGGCTGCATAGCTTTCATGAAACTGCGAGGCATGTTGCTGAAAGAAATGATCCAAAAGAGCAACAGTGATTCTGTGGTTATCAATGGCACAATTGATCAATTAACATATCGAAAAGTTGTGATCATAAACCTTGCCGGCGTTACAATTGGTGGGTGTATGGTGTATGGGTATTCGTTTTATGCAGTAGCGTAATCGGGGAAATAATGCTTGTTTTGGAAAAAAAATTTCCCAAATTATGACGTCACAAAATTTTGAAATGATAAAAAAATCACGTATCTCAAATGAACATCGGAATTTCTTGGGTTGTTGACACCAAGACATAGGGGAGGGCTATCATTTCGAAACATGACCGGATTAAGCTTACCTTAATGGGAACAATTTAGTAGTTTGGGTGAAAATTTTGAAATGATCAAAAATCATGTATTTCAAATGAAAATGAGGAACTTTTCGGGTTGTTTACACATAGACATATCATTTCGAAATATAACCGATTAAGTTTATCTTAATGGGAACAATTTAGAAAGTTGAGTGTAAAATAATCAAAGGATCGTTTTTTTTTTTTTACAGAATTTTTCGATATGTGCATGGAGGACTGAGGGTGCAGGTGCACCATGGTGACCGGCCCCTTCGATCCGCCAATGATTTCCATAATGTAGGCCTACTTTCATGAAACTGCAAGGCAAGCGGCTGAAAGAAATGCAGCATAACACCGTCTACGATTTAATTGGTCTACTTAAAGATTCAAAATCTTAACTCCATAGTATAAGGGGCTACCCCTCGAAAATTCCTGTTATATGAACAGTGCAATAGTCGACGAAGGGAGCTGTTGATTGTTTTTGAGAATTTGGCTTGTTTGGATTTATATTAGAGTTAATCGTCTATTTATCCTACAGAAATACTGCGTCTACATGGAAATGTAAATACAGGGGTATCTCTCGGGTCCTTATGTAGTACGGTCAGATTTCTATGCGGGAGGGTCGAAAACGAAAGGTCGGACACACCGGCACACTGTTGTGGCACAATGTTGATAATTGCTTTCACCTTAAAAATGCTGGTGCGATAGGTTTGGTTCGTCCCCCCACCCCTTACCCCAGTCCTCCTTGACTACGGACCTGACTGCCTCAGTGACGTTTTTCCACCATGATCCAGGGATCACCAATATAGTTTCAGATGGGTTTTGGTGTACCGACTGTCATTGTATGTGTGAGAAGTTTTTCGAAATCCAGAATGATTTAACAAAACCAAATATTTCAAACAAATACAGCACTTTTCGAATCCCTATGGTAACAAGTGACAGGGAACCCCCTATTACCTTGCACGACTGTTTTACATGGTGTTCGTGACATGAAAACGCGAACTGAGTACGGTGTGACGTCACTTACGTTGTCTGACGGGATAGGTTATCATGAATACAACCAAGTTAGAATTGGAAAATGGCGAGCTCAGAAAATAGCAGTCCCTCGAAGTTCTTGGGCAAGCCATGGTCCGTGTGGGGAACCTATGCACTAAGCCCATCAACGAAAGGTAACCATCGTATCTCATCTTAATGTTTGTTACCTTTATTTTGACAGTTTATGTCGATATAGTCAAAATATCACAATTTGTTTCTCTTGTTTTGACAGTTACCGATCCCGTTGAAATTTCACATGCAGAGTTGGGGAACCAAAGTCCCAGTTCGAACGCATCACTTCTTCCAAGTGAAGATGACGCAAATGTCATGAAGCTCAAAATTGAAGGTATCCTTTCATGAAATGCGAAAAATGTGGAACTTGCCCACGATTCTGCCATTGTCTCCGAAATGGCAGCCTTATGAGTTGCCAGAAGGAGACGTGAATACATGACAATGTAGCCTACCTGTGTGTTACTATATATTATATTGTATGTCACTGCTTGTTGTTAGGCTGAATGGGCCTAAGTCTTTCTGCTCTAGCCTAAGTTGGTAATGTTATGAAGTAGGCTATTAGTCATTACATACCCCACACAACTTCGCATCACCAAAGCTACGCATACGCCAATTCATGAAGCCTAAACCAGAACAAGTTGATATACATGTGCGTTGACAATTAATATGAAAATAAGGATGAGAAAAGGTTTAATGGGAGGAAAGAAAGCTCTACCCTTCATCATTCATGACTAAAGTTATCATGGTTATTGAAAGAAGGGTACTATTAATATTAGCAATAATTGAAAGCTGAAACAGGTGGAGGCAGGCTGCACCACTAGCCTAGGCCAGTTTGAATAGCTATGTGGACTTTGTCAAATGAAACCACAGATTGCAATAATGATGACATTGAGGTTACAGTTAATAAAGTTATTTCAGTTCTAGTTGCTGGTAGTGTTTTAATATGGTTATTGTGAGTAGTGGTCCATTTACAGTGTTCAGTTACCAGTGCTTCAGTTTATGTATCCACCTCCTTATCATACAGATTTTGCTAAAATAGATGCACAGACAATTAACTGAAAGCACATAGATATGGACGGTTGTCTATCTTAAAACTTAGTTTAGAGGAAGTGCTGGCAATTCTATATTGTAACAAACCATGTCCAGAGTGTATTCTTGGGTGATGTTTTAGCAGTAGTGGGTTGCGAGTTACCTCATTGACCACATCACAATTCCCTGAAGTATCGTATTCTTTATAGTGCCCTATATTTATTAAGTTGTGGGAAAGATATTGAACCTTTGAAGAAGATTATTACACATCTTATCGGATCCATATAAATCTGTTCTTTTGCTTTTCCTTGACTGATTAAACTTGTAGATAAGCCAATGTTTGGTATATGTCCCATGAGGGATGAGTGCTACCTTGTGTTTTGCTCCAAGTGTGAACAATTTGTCAAATCACAGGCAATTACGAAGCATTATCGTAAGTATCCTTTTCTACTTCTGTTTAGCAAGGTCGTTATTTTCTCTTTTTTTAACCACTCATTGTTCTGAGAGTCATTCAGTCCTGAAGGATCAGAAAAAGGCATTGAGCACATCAAAGTTTCCTAGAGCCATAGTACATTGCGTAAGTGGAGAGCAATCTTATTCATTCCACTTAGAGACAGCAGTCACCAAAGTTATGACCTTTCTGTACATTTTTCAAGTCTACATGCACAGACCAACTTCAGTTTGCCACTGTGCCATTCATTTTCCCAATTTTAGAAAATCAATATAAAAGTGAAATCTGTCAACTTATGATGCAGAAGGGAAAAATGGTGTGTGCTGTTCCTGAAATTGCTTTCTTTTCCTTCTAATTATTACTTGATTCATTTTTGAGAATCAAATCTCTTTCACTGTAAAATCAAGTGTATATGTTAGCATGTGAATATAAGAGCTTCATACTGAAACCTTTCCTAACAAAGCTTTTGCCTCCAGTTAAAAATTGAAAAATCTGACAGACTTAATTGCCCTGCCGTGAAATGGGTAAAAGCAGAATTTGAAACCTTGAAAACAAATTTTGAGATGAAGCAAAAACTAAAGCAAAAAATCTGCAGCCCTTTGTGAAGCCTTGTCTAGCTTGCCCTCATTTTTATGTTCATTAATTGGGACTCGGTTGTTCCAGGAACTAGTAGCATATCCATTTAGATCTTCACACATTTACAAGAAATACAAAGACCTTCTGTAATGTCTTCTGTTATACTTCCCAACAAAAGCAAGAAATAAGTTCTTGAGAACCGTGTCATGTGGCCTTTGTGTATGGTTATTTTATTTTATGTTCATCTTGGTGTCCTTCAACCCAAATTAATTGTACATAATACTTTGTATGGAAAACACATCAGGAGAAAAGTTGATCCATTCCCAAAGTATGTTTGTGTTATGTTGACAGTAGTTTCTTTGTGGGACACATTTCAGACATAATTATAAACAGAAACAGTGGAATTTTGCCCATGAAGCATGCAAGCAAAGATTTCATCTGAAAAAAAAAAAAAAAATGGGGGGAGGTAGGAATTATTTACTGGTAACCCTCGATTCCAAAATGATGCTGTCTGTGGTGAAGATGCAAATGGGTTCTTGGGGACAAAACTTTGCTCTATGGTCACAGTATAACGTGCAATTTGAAAGGATATACAGGGTATGTAAGTTCAAATAATGTTGCAGGGTCCTTTTCTTAAGTAACGAATCAAATCAAATCAATTTTCGTGGAAATGAAGGGGGGGGGCAGATTATTTAACCCCTTCCAAATAGAGGAGTAAAATCCCCATTTGGCAGAAATCCTGGCCATGATACCTGATATTGACAATAAACAGAATGAAAAGAGGAGTCCCACAACTCCTAACAGCCACAAGTAATGCTACCACGGGTAAAGTTAAAAAGAGCGCAGTCACTGTTCCTGTAAAATGTTCCTTCTTTGTTTATATTCTAACAATAATGTAACTTTTTAATGGGATGAAGTTATGGCCTATCGTTTGTTACTCGTGTGTGATGTGTTGCAGAGTTAAATTACTGCAGACATTACATAGCACATACTTTGTGAATTGCAGATTCTATTTTCCCCTTGATTTTGTCTTTTGTTACACAAAATTCTCTGTTGAATTAATTCACAATATGTTTTTAAACCTGTCAAGTATTGAGTTAAGGTTGTAATCTAACCGAAGTTAGGTTTTTTTTTTTCCCATGAGTCTTTTCCTCTGTGATGGATTGCTTTGTAATCTGGAGATGACATAGTTTTGCAAACATTTTTGTACAGAAGAGAAAGAAAACATAAGCAGCTTCGTTTAAATATACATTGGAAATTTATTTAAGAAGGGTCATAATTTACTTATGAGTGATGCTTTACAGCAAATTCAATGCTTTAATTCCGTGTCAGTGTAGGTGATGTTCGATAAGGGAGGTTTTACAGTATTTTCTAAGTACCTTGCTTTTACAAAGAACTTGATGATTTTCTTTGATCAATGAATCAAATTCTGATGTTTGGTGTTCACTGTGGTTCAACTGAACCAGTTTGTTTTGATGCAGTGGAGCACAAAGGTGTGCAACAAAATGCCCAAAACTACAGTTTGCCCTACAGTCGAAGCAACAACCTGATGCTATCAGTGTTTGTTCACTGTTGTAGAAGCAACATACTGTGAGATACTTCTAATGCTGTGCAATGGTTATTGTGTTGTTTTCTTATATGCTTCATCAATAAGTCATACCAGGAAACAGCTGTGAATTCATCAATGGATGAGGACGCCCATCAACACACAGTCAGCACATTCTGCAAATTCTTAGAAATGCCACTAGTTTATTTAGGATTTTTGCTGCTTTTTTTTTTGTTATTCCACCTGGGATGATGTTAAAAATGAAAAACTCCAGTTATTCTTCTCCACCATGAGTACGTCAATTATCTTTTCATTCATTTTCCCTTCGTTGGCACTTCTAGAACTTCGGCACGGACGACCTCCAGACAGGAGCCCCGATCCGGATTCTCCGCCGGTTCAGTTTCCTGAAGATTTGTTAGCTGATTATGTCCCATCTCATTCAGATGTGCCTAGCAACAACAGCACAGCCATTCAATCATGTGCCCCACTGCACAGAAGGAACACCTCTCCACTGGCCAGATTGCACTCCCAGGAGGAACTCGCGAAGAGCCCAGCACCTGAAATACGAACCAAGTCTGATTCGACACCGATTCACAGAAAACACCAAATAGCAAAACCAGAACCACAACCTAATGAAGATTCCACTCCTGCAATAGTCAGCATTGAGCAAGACGCTCCCGGGCCACCCCTCCACGATCTGGCTCCGACCAGTGATCGCCCCTATGGGGTACCTCATGTGGCATCTTCTCAGTTGTCTCCTAGTAGCGGCAATATTACGGATCAATATCAGGTAAGCCTTCTAGTGTATTTCTTCCAAAAAAGTTTGGCACGTAGGTTTGGTTGTGTGGTAACGCCTAGTCGAAGGTTCAGTTATGTAAGCGGTGGCGGTATATCGATATTACCAGCATTAGTCGGTATTCCCACAATACCCATACCGTCGATATGCGTTTTCAACTATATCGATATATAGATAAGTCGATATATAGAAGAAATATCTAAAATATCGATATGATATTTCATAATAACATAGTAGCATACTGGGTCAACTGCTGATATCGACAGTCAGTAGCAGTGACTAAGTATCGACTAAATGACACGGATTGATAACCCTCCGTCTCATGTTACAAGGACACTTATGTTCAACTCGTGTCTCTGACCTCCATAACAAAAGCAGCCCTAATAGCAGTCGCTACGCACATGTATACATGCACTCCGATCGCTACACACGTGTATACATGCACTGTGACCGTGCAGAAGCTGTTGTCGACGTTAGGTACAGGGGTTACAGTTTCAAGTACACACACAGTGTGCAGGGTTCAAAGCAGCAAGTTCAGACCACGCAGAGTACGAACGTTAGCGACACACGTTGTCAAGTGGCCATTTGCACGGGACAACGATCACAATTTGTCATCCCTATGGAAAGTTTCAGTTTCTGTAACAACTACGTCACAATGTACAAAAGATAAAACCAAAGTAAAAGGGCTGAATCATTGCATTAAAAAAACGGGTGTGGAGTAAAATTGTTAGTTTTTTTTCCGTTGAAGATTGTGTTCGTATCGATAAAATATCGGTCGGTATTTTAGATATGTAGGGATATTTACGGGGCAGGCTCAAGCTTGTTGATGAATAATGACAGAGTGACAGGCGAGTTCAGCTGTACTGAGGCAAACAATGAGTTCGGTAAAACCCCTTATTTACAAGTTTGCGTAGAGTATATAGTACTACTCAGTAGTGTAAGGGCCAATTGCAAGCTATCTCACTCAGGAATCGGGCTTTTTCATCGGTTTAGGTGTAGTTTCAGATTAGTGGGGGATAGTTAACCTGCAATTTTCTGAAAACGTTAGCTTGTACAGTGATGTGAGATATTCTCCAATGTCAAAGACAAGAGGCTACCTGGTTCAGTTAAATTACTTCTTTTATATGTCCAATATGAAGAAAATCTGGAGCAAGACATCAGTGTGTGTCTTGCCTAGATGTGCACAGCACAGGTGCTGTTAGAAATTTGCCACTTTAGTGATAAGTTTGTGATAGGGCCTCAGTCCTTTTCTTTTATGATTGCTGCACAGATTGGGTACCATATTCTATATCAATCACTTGAATTTGAAGAAAAAAATAGCCAGTTTTGAGGCCACAATTTTTGCGTGACTGAATCGAAACTGAATCGAACTTTACTATGGAAACAGAATTTACCAATTTTGGAGAAGTTTCTTAAACTATACATTTTGATTGAAAAAGTTAATTGACAAAATGCACATGGTGTACAGCTGTTTTAAATATCCTTACAAATTTTGCAATCGTTATCAAAGCCGCAAACTTTTACTTATAACATGGCAGTACGTAGTACGCAAGTCGACCCCAGCAGACCAGCTGCAGCTGGCCAAAACACCTGTTTGAGCATTCCTCATGACTGCTAGCACTGACTATGGTATGTCTAGCCCACGAAAAAGAGGAGGTAAACTTCGTAAACAAACATTTTTGCTACTGTAGTGCCACAATTATCACAACTCCTCGAAGTTCTCTTTTTCTACAAATGCAAGATTGAATCTCAATATTGAAAACAGTAGAATACATTTATGCATTTCTTTCAATAATATAAACTCTGTAACTACAAACAGTTGGCTGTCCTTTCACAGGGAATGAAATACTGTACGTACAAATTTTCCGAGGTGGATAGGCTATTTGCAACATACCTAATTATGTTAGGATATTATTAGCGTAAATTAATAGAAGGCCTTGCACGATCTTTTGTACATTTTTAATGGAAGTCTTTTGGTACATACATTAAACTTTAACAATATATGTAATATAGTTTGGTTTACATGAAATATGCAACATTTCGTGAAGCACTTAAGTTTGGAAGCAATATCGAATTTCTTCCGATCAAAATTTTGTTACCCTGCTGAAGTGGTTTTCGGCCTAACACTAAAATGTTCATTAAATGGATATTAATGCACATGCGGGCAATTCTAACAAGTGTAACGAAAGATCGCGGAGACTTGCAGCTGCAGTTTATGTCTGAAACGGAAATTCACAGAAATTGAAAAGTAAAACAAACAAAAAACTAGAGGAATCAGAGAAGTGAAAATGGTATATCGCACTTTGTGACACAGAAAAGCGGAAAGGGGGCCTGTCCACAATTTTCAATCGGAGTTGACAAGTATTTATGATTAGGCTTAGTATAAGGAAAAAAAAGCAAACAAACAGAAAACAGCACAAGAAAGCAAAAGACATTTGATATACCATTACAGTACATTTACAGTAGCTCTTGATCATTCATAGTCAAGTCCTGCAAAAACTATACCATTCAAAGCACATTTACTGTGTGTACCTGTTCCACGAAAATATCGATATTACTTATATTATTTTGAAGTCGGTATATCGATATTTTTATTTCGGAATACCGACCCACCTTACAGTTGTGATAGAACAGTAATCCTACCGATGTGTAATATATTATGAAATCATTTGTACGGCGGTGTGTTCCCTAAATTCAGCATGACAAAAGCTGTCATCAGTAATGTGATCTTTTGGTTTCCAACTGTACTACAGCGTTTGAGCGACAAACATTTGGAGGATCACTTTTATAGGCCTGTATACATTAGCAAACATTTCCGTATACATTTTTGAAACATTTCTGAAACAAAAGATGTAGAAATACTGCAGCTTTTTTGTAGGCCTACACTAGCAACTTTCTCAAAACATTGACTTGCAACAAACCATTTTGCATGTGTAACATACTAACATGACTTTGAGCTTGTCAGATGACACAAAAGGAACTTTGGCTTGGAATTTACAACATTCCTACAACATATTTACAATGAATTTACCTGACAATTTTTCTGCAGCATTTCAAAACATTTGACAATGTTTTGGAAATTGTTGCATAATCTGTCTACATTGTTTTACAAACTGAAAATAAGCTCATTAGATCGCATTCTCCGGTGGAAACGTTTCCTTTGCAACTCCAGACTCTTCCAATGAAGCAACCAAGCACTGAGGGACTTGCTGTTAGCCAGGCTTGAGGTAATCATAAGCGACAACAATCAATAATGTGTTGTAACATAATCGTAATTGCAATGGATTACTTCGTAATTGTAATCGTAATTGATTGCATTAGCAAAGTAATCATAATCATGGTTTAATTATGATTACATTGAATTAAAAGAAATATAAAAGACACAAAAGTTATTAAACATTTTTTTCAGTGCTTATTACTTGTTCTGGAGTCACTATACAGTAGTTTCATTGATCCTGCTGTCTTAACTTCAGCGGGGCAGCCTGAATGAGATGTGCATGGGATTCAATGATATCCATTTTGAACACTTAGTTCCCTATCGTTGGTACAATCATGAATTTGTTTTTATTGCTTGCACAGTATGTTCACTCAGCCACCCAAAACCTGAAGTCATTCTTGTTTACACAACTGGTTGACTTTACAAATAATAAACATGTAATGATCGAATGCAACATCTAAATTGAATCCTAGTGGCAGCTATCTGTACAGTTGGTGCCTTGTTGGTATTTGTATGGTATATGTGTGTTTTTTGTATGTTACTTGTGATTGCTGAGCGATTGCCGGGGAGTGGTTCAACTTCACTACTAGAAAGTTTTGATCCTTGTGATACAAAGTGGTGCCACTTTGACACAATTATTTGCTCTTTTAAAAGTGGCAGCACCTTATTGTCAACTGCTTTTCAGCCTAGCCACGCTTTCGTAGCCAGAACTAGCCAGAACAGTATTTTTACTTTTATGGGGGTATTGGCTATTTCAGGAGAGCAGTGATCTTAACATGGCTGATAGGCCACATCCAATAATCACCCCCCACCACAAAGAACACTGCTTTAAAGTATGTGTGCTTAGTTGTATAAGTGTATTACAAATCAGAACAACAGATAACCTCCAGAGTTGTCTGTTAAACTCAGTACTGTATGTACGTCTTCTTCTCTCTGTATCATTTTATCATTGTCTAAGGATGTATACACTCATGTATATGAAAAAAAAGATAAGCAAAAATGTAATTACGATTGCAATCATGATTACATTGCGATGTAATCATAATCGGTTACTTTTATTTTAGCTGTAATCATAATCGTAAAATCCTGAAGTAAATGTAATTGTAAGCCATTACATTCAGATGTAGTCGCCCCAACCATGCTGTTAGCAAGTCACCTCTCTCATTGTCGAAATTACATATGGTTCAAAGTGGTAGCTCATGTAAGTAATAGATATATCTTATCATGATCAAATGTTACCATTAATTATGTGTGCTGCACTCCCCCATCTGTCCTCTCCCTTTCCCCTTTCCCTGCCTCACTGTCCTCCACAATATGAGCTGCTTTTGGCAGCTGTATTATGGTCAGATTTGGATAATGTAGAATGAGGTGTCCAACTGTCTAATGTTGCCAAAGAATTTGGGATCCAATGCATCATTTCCTCTTACTCTTTTCAAAGCGTCACACACCGTCCTTCTAAGGGATGCTTGCAGAATGCGAGAAGAATAAGTACTAGAGTATTTTACTGATGACTGACAAACTACTGAACCCCGTTTCTTTGAAAGCTTTTTTCCGCAAGTTCCATCATTGCTGTGCATTTTGATGAGACGTGCTTTCCCTTGTAGCTGTAACATACCAGTTATCTTAGCAGCAGTGAATTGTAAAAGTCTACTTCAGCTTACCGTCACGCAGACAGTTCACCTTCCCGACTTTCAAAAGACAAAAAGAAGAATGTTGACTTAAATTTGTTTTCCATTTTAAAATGTTTCCCTGAAGATCAACCACAGCTGTCAGGTCGCACATCTGTAATGATGATGCTTTTAGAGTCCATTTATGGGTTTGACTTTACACAGGATAATAGCTCACTTAACCAAAATATCAACCGAATTATCTCTTTAATAGCTTTTCCATAATCTAGTATCATACCTTATCAGTGCCTTCCTTTAAAAAATTTGGCAAAAATTCCATGCAAAAAAGGAACAGTGTTAAAAAGAAGCATCAAAGCAACAAAAACATTTTTTTTTTTCTGGTGTGTCTACAAAACTCTGTGCAAAAGTCAAAAGAGAGCATGGATATTAGCAAGGGCCAACTGTGAATGCGCTTCACAAAAACGTCACCCCTGCTGTGTATGCAAAGCAGAAGTCCATCGTATCTTCGTTTTAGTGATATTCGCCAAGCTCTCGCAAACAGTCACACATCTTGACAATGAAACACATGAGTGCAAAGATGGGAGATCGTATGGGAGATCTACCTGTCAGTGATGAATTAATGGAAATGATTTTAGTTTCTCGCAGTTCCTCGTAATAATTAGACCTTTTATTAAAATGCAAAGAGGAGGGATGTGGTCTTCACCACACTGCGGTCAGGAATTTCTGAGATACTGGCGGACTGTCGATCGTCCTGGGAGCGGTCAGTGGGGGGAGTGAATTTACTGTAGGAACGTATACCACATCACAGTTGCTGCAGGTAGATGGTGTGCAAATGGCTGAAAGCGTTCTGCAGGTCGTGACTCTGCCAATGGCAAACTAAATACGTGAATCAATGGAATGGCAATTTTGAATGTCATGTTTTGGAGCTTGCAAAGAAATATCACAACATGTTTGACTGATAGATTTTTATGTTCTGCAAGGAATTGTTAGGAATTTCAAAATTTCTGTTAGGAATGTCTATGCCAGTTGGCACCTCCAAGCATGGTCACATCTCTGTATCTCATTTAAACATTAGGAGGATGACTTTTGCAATGGGTATTCATCAGAATTGTCCAGTGAATAGCCAGCATCTGACTCTCACGTCATCTGTAGAAACCCATTTTAGTCACGGATGGCGTGACCTGATATAAGTGTCAGCTTTGGTAGATCTATAACAAAATTGTGTAATCCAGGAAAACATCCGGCCATTGTGAATCTCTTTTGGTTTACGTTCATCCGTACGATGGACAAAAAGGGCCCCGAAAGGTCATCCTCCTGTTGTAAGAATGGTCAATGTGTGAGTGAGAACATAAATGGAAGCCTTCTTACAATTTTCCTATGTCGTTACATCTTGGGATATTCACAAGAATAACTACTGTTTTGGTGTATGCTGATAACTTTGTGGCACCTTTGCTGTCTGGAAATTCTGCAAGAATTTCTCATGAAACACCAGCGCAGGTTTGTAAGCTTGTCACTCCAATGTTTATATTCGGAATGTCACGTATTTGCGAGTGTCATAAGCCAGTATGTTTCCTTCCTGTTATCATAAGTCTTGTCAGTTAATTACATTTCTGTCGACATTCCTTACTAATTGAATGTTTCAAGCATAGTCATTTTCTTCCGTCATAAGTAAATGAACTCTTTATGGCAGAGGGCCTTTGAAGTCTCAAGCAGTCACTGAAGCCTTTAAGTTTGCTTTGTCGTGCACTTGTGCATATTTGTCAAGCAAATCATTGATTTAATGAATTTGAAAATTTGAAAATAATGAAATTTCATTATTTTCTACAGATCTATTTGAATGTTTTAGGCTTCTTTTTAGGATTTCCATATCAGCTATAAATTGCAAGTGCTGTTTTATTCACTCATTTGTTGGTGCATTTATTCTGATATTGATATTGATACTGATACTGGTGTTGTTGTTGTTGTTGTTGAATGGATAAAGGTGATTGTATTTGAATTAATGAAGCTTAGCAACTGCATGGTTCAAGGTTTTGGGTTTGATCCACTCTTGGTTTACAGTAAGATGGGCTTTCCCTCCAGAGGAATGAAACGTTCTCTCATCTAACTGACCATGTGATAAAAAAGATGACAATTTGAGCTTCAATTGTTGAGTTGGTAATCACTCGACATGAAGTTACATTATAAGCCACAGGGTTCGTGAGCACTTTTGTGGTTGCTTAGGGTCGTAAAATAACTGGCCTTCAAGTCCTGAATTATTAAGCATTAACATTGTTTTCATGTACAGGTCAGTAGTGAAGGGAAATCACCGTTGAATCACATGCTGCCAGTGGCTGAAGAAGGCACCTCTCCAAAACACCACAAGAAGGAGACTTCCCTCTCATCAAATAAACCTGACAAAGATTCCAAGAAATCAGTTACGCCACCCAGTTCTTCAAAACCGAAGAAACCGACGAGCAGAAAACGTAAAAGTAGCGGAATAAAGAACGAGAAGAACATACCTTGCAAAGGTAAGCACTGACTTTTCTGTAAGAATTTAAAATGGAACAAATTGTGCAGCATGATTTACATGACCTGTGATTGCAAGCAGGCCAGACATGTTTGCATCTGTGGTTGTAGCAAAGCAGTATGCAGATGTTCTGGACTTCAACCTGCTATGGTTGGTCATATCACAGGTGGTGTGTCTATGTTTTGGTTTTCTGTAAAAAAAAAGGAAAGTGCAAAAGTTGTTTTCAAACATCTTAATACCAGGAGCAGGAGCCAGAATACAAACACTGTTAGGGGACCTGAAATGAGACACTTTGCTGTTTCCGTGGGGTGAAACTGTTTGCTCCGTCAATTAGTGGTTCTCTTTGTCACAGAATTTTCTATGCTAGGTGTCTGTTAGACCAGAATGAAATGTAATTTTTTTCCCTTGGTTTAGTAGATTTGTCAGTAGAGTCCAATCTTATCACAATTAAAAGAAAAAAAAAGGAAATTTAAGTAAAGAAAAGCTTCAAAACTGTACTGCTGTAATATGTCACACATGTCACACATGCACCTGTGCATGTCAGGTAGTATTGCCGGTGCATGATGTACGTCAAACAGATCCAAAATTGCAACACTCTGTATGACAGTGGCGGGAAATTTGCAGTTATATTTGGAAAGAAGTAATTACGAAAATAACACCATTACCATTGTGACTTTGTAAATGGATGTACATAAAGTCAGAGTTTTTGACAAGTCACTTTTTGTCAAGTCAAGTCACAAATCGCTTAATGGCAAATTACAAGTCATTTTTTTTTTCCAAGTCAATTCAAGTCACAAGTCACTTCATTTCTTTGCGAGTCACAAGTCTTTTTACTTCAAATCAAAGTCAAGTCACAATTCAAATTGGTCTTTTCAAATACTGTTTGTGCATCACCAGTCGTTGCTCAACTCTTCGACTCACATGTGAATGATTTGATGAATGATAAGTTTATAGAAAGAGGGAGACATATGACAGCATACAGGTCAGGATGACATTTTGATGTTTTAGTATTTTAATTAATCAATAACTTTCACAACTTAGGATTCTTTCATGCCTCTTGCTACTCCTTGTTTGTTTGTTTATTTTTCTCTTTTTTGTACAAAGTAACAAATGTAGATAAAATGAAAAGAGCAAAAAAAAATGAAAACAGTAACGAAAAGAGAATGCTGCAGAATCTGAAAAAGCTTAGCTTGTACAAAGCAGTTCTACCACACGTTTATACAAGCAGAGGAAAAGAAACAAAAACCGCACCCCCTCCACCCCAACCACCACAGCCCCGTCCCATCCCGATTCAAATAACAGCACAGTAAAACTATACAGTACAGGAGAGAATGAAAATATGACATAATTTCCACACTCGATAAGCATCAGCATGACGTTGGCACCAGAAAATGTGCCGTGAATTCTCTATTCACACTACGGATGAAGGCTTCGTGTTGACCTGAAATAATAGGGATCGCCAAGTCAGGGTATACTCATTGTTGTGTAATCTACCACCACGGTGTAAGGTCGACCCAACGTCCAGACATATGCGTGATTACATCAATGCGAGGGCTCTCTTGAAATACATTTGTCATCTCTACTATGGTTTTAAACGTCAGAGTCGACCAAATTCCAGAGAGAGAATGCATACCGCATGCATTTGTCTACTAATTTTAGTCGTCGCTTTTGTATTTTCCCTCCATTCTTTGGAGAGGTACAAGACGTAAGGGACTTGAATAACCTTCATGACAAATTTCATTTTCAGATCGGCAATTCGATGCTAATAAACATTGTGGCGTGTGGATCGAAGAAACGCAAAGACCATGTACTCACTCTCTTACATGCAAGGTAGGTGAATGTTTCAGATACTATTGTATGGTCTCAGATTGAGTTACCTTTTCCTTTCATAGTTGATAATCTCAACAACCTATAGGAGAAGGCACAAATTGTGTTTCCTTTATCATTTTGGGATGTTTTGCTTTGTTTTTCGTATGTCATATAATGGATATGAATGACTTACACTCTACCTTTTCTCAGAAATTCCAGAAAATATATATTCAATATGCTTCTTATATATTCAATTATATTCAATATATATATATTCAATTAGCTTCTTTGGTTCTTGAAGCAAGTTTTGCTCTCTCTATCTTAAAAAAAAAAAACAGACTCACTCTCTCTCATTGAGGAGAGCGGTCAAAGGCCGCAGGGCTTCCTTCGATGAGCTGCTAGCCGAGCACAAAAAGATCTCCGATGCTGAGAGGGCGGCAAAGCTGGCGGGACAGCAGACAAATTCCAAGTCGGCAAGTTCGACGTCACCGAAACAGGCCCACATCCACTCATCGGCGAAGAGCGAATCGATGCAAAGGCACAAGACCAGCCAGTCCTCCGGTCTTGGTCAACCAAATTCCAGCGTGGTACTTAACTCCTCTGTGCCGCAAAAGTAAGTTCACAGTCGTTTGTTGCAGAAGTGTTTGATAGAGATGTGTGATGTCGAGAAGGAAAAGTGGTCGCGTAAGGCTATCGAGGAGGCATTGGGAGGGCGTCAAATTTCTGATCAAAGTGTCTGTGCCGAAGATGGCAGTACCTTGTTTAATTGATAGTATGTTTTGAGAGATGCAAATTTTAAATGCAGCGACGAGGGTTAACTGTGATGTTCTTCAGTTTTAGCGTGAAGTGATAAGTACATTGAGTACAATGGCTTAAGTTCCAAGTTTCATATTTGATTTCTTCACCATTTTCATCCTCATATTTTAGTTTCCCGTCCTTCTGTGATCCGCTGAGATGTACATTGAAGGCAGGATATTAATAAATGTATCGGTATTATTTATTGAAACAAAAAAAAAGCTTGTAAGTCATTTGTGTATTTCCTCATTCTCTTTTAGTTTGTATCTCAGTATTCAAAGTTATGTGTAATAGTTGCAGCTACCTCAGTATCTTATTTACTGTGAAAAAAAAACAAAAGAGGAATTCAACGGTATATTGGTTATGTTTAAATACTGACATGTGTTGTATCTACTTCCCTCCTCACTAAGCAACCCAACAAGTGCAAGCATTTACTGATATTATTATTATATTTACCGATATTATTATTATTATTACATAAATGAACAAAGCTGAGGGATGTGAACTAGACCCTTCTTTAATTTTTTCATTTGTTCTTTCACAGGAGGTCTCACAACAGTGCAACTCGCCATTCAAATTCATCTAGCCCTATCAGAGTCGGTGCTTCCTCAAACGCGAGCCACAGGTCCGGCGAGGTGTCGTCCGTGTCACATTCGCAAACTACCAAAGTCCCCGTGGTCCTCAAGAGCCCTCAGTCAGAGGGGCCATCGGTGAAAGCAGAGGCTGATTCACATGGGCCAAACTCATCATCCAACCGCACAGAGCAGCTGCATGCAGGTCACCCTTTACCGTCCACGGTAGGTTTTCAGCTGCGATGTTGCTCAGGAGAGGGGAAGGGAGGCATTTTTAGTGAAATAGGAGGGGAAGAAGTAGGCTGTAGTAGAGAAGAAAGAAATGGGAAATTATCAGGGTATGTCACTGAATGGAGTTTTTCCACATGTATCTATGCATTTATGTCCACTGAAAGGTGTCTGTATGGAAAATGTCTGTTTGTACAGCCACATAGATATTTGTAGGTTCTTGTCTGGAAGTGTGTTAAAGTTCTTAAATCATTACCTTTCACACCCACCTTCATATGCTACTTGCATTACCAACCAAGTGACCTGTTCATAGAGCAGTAGTGGGTATATGGATGGAACATGGTACCTCAAAAAGGATTACTACAGATGAAAAAGGAACAGGATTTTCTCATTTTCGGACGTTCTAAGAAATGAACTGCACTGAAGAATGATGATAGTGAGGAGTCATTGAGACTGATGATAAGAGCATGCAAGAAGTACTGCTCTGTCCTTTGGGTTCCCAGTGATCATTTAGGGTTGACAGACGTCAATGTCTGTAAATGGTGGAGGTGTTGTAACTTGTTGCAACTGCAAATTTTGCTATATTGGATGATAGCCCATGACAAATTGTTTAAGCAAATTATCTGAAGCAGGTAAAGTCATGCAGTCTCGAAACTTGACACTCAGGTAGTCCCGCAACTGTCAGATGATTCCTCATCGTCCATCGTGAAGGTAAAATTTCATTTAAAGCCACGCAGGGGTAACGACCTGAATGAGTTTGGCCAGTGATGAAGCAAAAGGTGGTTTCCCTCAACTCTCAGCTGTATAGGGGAACACCTATCGATATTGCAGGATGGTGGCAGCAATGGCATAACAATTTAGAAAGATGGAAAACAGTACAACCAAAGCTGCTCTTAATTTTTAACACAGAATCACTTAGTCCTGTTACTTTCTCATTGATTACCTTCTTCAGGGTATCCCATATTCTTGGAAAAACCTTTGAAAGTTATGAAAATGTGAAAAATTATTTCATGACCTGGAAAAGTTTTGAAATTCAGGGAAATTCTTTGAGGTCCTTGAAAAGTCATGGAAATTATCGCAAAGCGACATCGTTTGTTTCTAACTCGCAGTATCAAAATGCATCCTCACTCGTGTCATCAAAATTTATTCTTCTTCTCACTTTGTATTGCTTTGGCATTTGCAGTGTGAGTTGAAAACTCTGTGTAAGACATTAGGAGGAGTGTGTCGTTGATTCTCTTTTTAGTAACATGAAAGTCATGGAAAGATCACGAAAATTGATTCACTAGAGAGTGAAGGAACCTGCTTGTTAATCTAAGATTCATTTCACAGTTTCAGTTCAGTCTGTGTGTGAAAGGTTGTGTGACATGTAAATGATGCTTTGGAATATTGGCTGTATTAATCATTGAAAGTGTTGTAAAGTAGCTACCAAAATCCATCACATCATGAATAAAACATTGGCTAAGTATGCAAATTTAGGAGTCAAGATATGGACTTGTTTGAAATCTCTGCTGTTCTCTTTTGTGTTTTCTCAACCTTTATTTCAAGGACAATTGAGAATTTTGTATGTCCCAAGGATTTTTTTTTGAAAGTGTGCATTTTCTTCATAAGTATGGGTCTCACTTACCAATGTCAAACCTAGCAAGTAAGAGAAAATGTCCTAGCAAAGAAATACCGACACTTTGCAACACTCCACGTCATCATATTTCCATTTTTGTCAAACTTTGAAGAGCCATATCTCAAAGGTGGTAGGTAGAATCACAATTCTATTAGATTTTAGTTCAGGGTTTCACTTTGTGACTTTTGAGTAAAGCCAGCTGTTTTCTAGATGCATGTCCTATGACCTTTAAGAAAAGATTCAGAAATAGAGAGTGAAAGAATGAAGTCACAAAATGTACATGTTGAGTTTGCATCTTGTGTCCTCTACTTTTAGCTATTGTTACTTGGTAGGGGAACAAAGAATAAATACAAAACAAGAGAAACCAAATGGAACCTCTTTTTTTCTGTGTATGCTTTACTACATATAGATGTCTAGATTTTTTGCAAATTAACCTTAGTTTTATGTATAAGTTCTTCATCATCCATGTTTTAATCTACAGATGTGTACGTTTGGTGCTAAGACGGTCGGAGAGGGGCGCCAGGTTTTCAGCCGAAGAATGTTCCCTTTAAGGAAAGCATTTCTGTGTTTACTTGAGCAGCAACTTAATCCGCAACTCTCTATAGCAAAGTAAGACAATATATACCCCCTTTTTTCTGAGATATCTTCCTTTATACCAAATTGTTTTCTTTTTCCTCAACACTCTGTGAGTCTTGTCTGTTGTTAATATGCTAGGATGGGAAGTTAATAAAATGAGTAGGCTGGGATTGTAGGTGGAAGGAATATGTGAAAATATAGGTGGCAATAATGGATGAAAATATAGGTGGAAGGAATGGGAGAAAATAGAAGTGGCAATAATGGGTGAAAATGTAGGTGGAAGGAATGGGTGGAAATATAGGTGGAAGGAATAGGTGAAAACACGTTTTTTTTTTTTGTTATGTGCTGTATCTCACTAGGTATGTAATGTATGATATCAAAGTAAAATTTCCACATTTCGAATAAAATGTTGCTGCAAAACTGCAAGCATGTTTCATCAGTCAGTTTTCTCCATCACTCCCCCAGGAAGCAAGGCCGCTCTCAGGAGCAGAAACATGCAGCAAAGCTCTCCAGACAATCAAGTGCTCCAGCCACTTCAAAGATGGTGGCCAATAGTAATATTTCTCAACTCAGGACAGTCGACGACAGCGAAATTCTGTTGTCGGGCGGAGTGTCGGACAATATGTTCAGAGGATCAAAGGGTCAGAAAAGGCCCGCTTCGGACACGAAGGCGAACACTAGCAGTAAAGCTCAAAAGGTCAATCAAATCCACTGCATGCCACATCTCCAGCAACAGAAAAACAAAGTCCGTCGGAAAAGTGTAACCAAGATCAGCAAGATGACTCAGAACTTGACAGCTGCCAACAGTACCTCGTCGACGACAACGACGTCAGCGGTCACTGTCACGCCCAATGTGGTGTCGGTGGTGCCCAACAATGGCATCCAGGCCATTGACCTTTCACAGGGCCTGTACAGCATTGATGCCACCTCTGAAATACCACTCAGTGTTTTGAAGAGCCTGCGATTTGTAGTCACAAACATTGATGCCAGTGCCAACGGGGGCCAGAATGCCTCCCAGGGAGGTGTGGCGGTGCCCATATTGGGCACAGTAGGTGGCACCCAGCTCGTCATCGGTAACGTGGGCGGGACTGTGGTCCCCCACGATGGCAAGATGAATATCAAATCCAGACCAAAGCACACAGTCGGCACCAAAGTAGCCTTCGAGAAACAAGCGGAGAGGTCCCGCAGACCAAGCGGCCAGTCCCAACACATGATCGTACCCAACCAATACCTTATCAATGCTTCTGACAGCAATACCGCTGTGGACAAAAGTGCAGGACAGTCAATATTAATACCCTCAACCACTGCATCTAGTCAAATATACAGACAGGTTTGTCAATTTTGTGTTGATTCTTAATTTTATGCAGACAGCGTGGATTAAATTGGTTTCACTAAGAATTCGTCAAGATATCAGTGTCTTAACAGTCCACCCAAAAACCACATTGTGGTTGTCTTCGTTTTTGTATTGGTTGTAGTTACTGTTGGAATTGAGACCATGTCGGTCCAGCTGGTCTGTGAATTCCTCATCCATGCTCCTTGTATCCCATTCTCCTGCTAACTTTTGCCCCCAAAATTACTTTCACTATTCCGCACATCGTGGAATGTCTCGGTGAAACTAGAACACAATTCGTAAACGTCAGGAACCGAAGTTCACGTGAGGAGGTAAGACTGATACCTAGGAAGCAGTTGACCATCCTTCAGTTGCCATGGAACAGATGTGCAACAACATGCATGTGTGGATTATTAGTGTTTTGTAAAATTCATTCGCCAGGTCCTGATAGATAAGGATTGCACATATACCACCTTTGCTGATGCCTAGAATAATTTGTTCTTAATGTTTGATATTTATTTGTTCTAACGTCTGTTTCATGGTAGGGGGGGGGGGTAATTATCCCATGGGGTTAATTTTTGTGTCTAATGAGGGGTGGTTATTGATAGCTCCTCCTGATCCGATATCTTTTTGAAATTGTTGTAGCCGTGTAAGATTGCTCCCTAGTCCAAAGATCTCACAGCGTAGTGACGGTACTGAACCGTAGTACAATAGCCATTCCAGACCCATTATAGTGTACATGTATGGGTAAGTTCATCAGGAAACTAATGCAAGTGACATGCTGTGGTTGAGCCCTCAAGTGTAACTTTTGATATGTCTATGATGAGATGGATTGCTTAGCATTGGTAATTGGAAGGGAGGGAATGGGACGAAAAATATTAAGAACCTACTGGTCTGGTGGAATTAAAATTGGTGGGAAAAAAAATGCCACCTTACTTTTGCATACATGCTCAGGTAAAAGTAAAACCATTTTGTGAACAAGGCTTAACTTCTTGTCCCTGTTCTTTCATAAATTCATCGGAATCATTCAAAATGACTGGCATTACCTTACGTAATCTCTAACTTTGCCTCTCAAAGGATTTGAGGAGGCACCCATAAACGAAGTCAAAGTATGATTCACATCGTTACTGAGTGGCTGTGCCTTCTAAGTGATGGTACTTGCACAGGGGGACATTGCTCAGGCTACCTGTAAATTTAATCAAGCTGGTCTTTGGTCATTTCATTTTCAGTACCTTACCTTAATATCACAACAGCCATATAACCACAGCAGCTAGTTTATATCGACATTAATAGATTCAGAAAGTTAAAATATCTGTAGACATTCCCATAATGTGAAAGCTTTTCCTCTAGGAAGTATTTGGTGTTTATATTGATCATGTGGTAGTGGCTCCGTGAGTTGTTGAAGGGTGTGAGACCAACCGTAATTTAAGCTTACTCTTTACGAAACTTGCCCAGAGCTAGTAAGAACATTATAAATTCTCTCCTACTGCATGTTACTACAGAAATTGTGAGGCAAAATCAAATATTTGTGGCTGTTAGTTTTACACATATTAAGCTGTGGTTGCCATAGTTTATTACAAGTCTGCTTCAGAACTGTTGTACAAGATAGGAAGACTATCTTCAGTGCATGTCTAGTCACCCAGGGATAAGTATTGTTTCCCATGTAATCCTTTGTGTGAGTAATGTAAGTGGAAAGGTCATAAGTTTGTGGTTCAGTAGATCATCGCTGATCTTGGTCAAAATGATTTGTAAATTCTTTACATTTGGTGGAATTTTCAGGAGGGTGAGTGACAGCATACCCCAAATTTCATGAGTCGCCAAATGGCATGATTGCCTATCTCTTTCACTGTATGAGCTTATCTACCTTTGGTTTTCCAACTTTTTGTCTTGAAAGAGCTTTGATTTTGGTAGAATCATTTTACAATACTTGGTACTTGGAAACAAAAGCGGTATAAGACCTTTTCAGTTTTTTTGTTTTGGTTGACAGGAAGGTGTCAAAGCATAGCATTTCAGATTAAGTCAATGGTGAATGAACAACTCTGCCATTTGATGGAAGTCACATTGTTTGTACCTTACAGTTTCTCTTCAATTTCTGTAAAGCTTTTCTTGTGCTAAAAGAGATATCAGATTATTAATTACCCTTGACCTCTCATCTTAGGTTCTTGGCTTCTAACACTTGTTTTCTTCGATTTTCTTTGATTTTGTTTTCTCTCTTGAACGTTTCAGAACTCGTCAAGTGCTCAGGTTTCTTCTCCTCTTCCCAACGGTATTATCTCCACCAACTCTAGCCAGGTCTATACCCTTAAGTCTCTTCCTACATCTATGGCAATGAACTGCATCCAAGGCAGTGAGAAGAGCCCTAGTCGCAGCAGTACGCCTTCACCTTGCGCTAACTCCACCGAAACCTCACCGGTCGGACTCCACTCACATTACACCTCAGGAATCCAAAGCCAAAGTGGTATGTCCCTTAGAAAACATCAGTTTGTTTCGTTTTTTTTCTTTACTCCTGACATAAAGCATCTTTTTCACCACAGAAAAGGTGGAATCAACTTCAAGACCTTTCACATGTATTCCAGGGAATGTGTATTGCATTTCTCACAAAATTTCAATTCAATTGTCTAATTCAAGTTGTATATTCAATCAGTGCAAGTAAAAACATTGACATTGAAAATCAGATCATTCCAAAAGTTCCAAAAACTAAAAAGTTGGCAAAAAGTGAATTATAAAAATAACAAACTGTGGTAGGATATGCTAAACTATATTATCTGTAAGATGAATCTTTTACGGTGGGCTTAATTGACCCAAGAAGAATATTTTCATCCATTTCACCAAGTGGTAGCAAATATGACGTTGTCTCGCTCTAAAAGTGCAATGTCCAGAAATTCACAAACGACTGAACTACGTTCATTGCCTCCAAGAAGTGACTTGTTGTCATAGTTTTTCGCTATGCTTGGTTCACTAACTCTATCCCCGTTTCCCGTCATCTCTCATTTCAGCAAAGAACAGTTCTTCCAAAGCTGTGAACAACTCTCAGAAATGTATATCTAAGAAGCCTTCAGGAGTGGCCTTGCAAGCACAGCCCAACGTCACAGCCGCTGCACCCCAACTGCCCATCCAGCTGCAACCGCTCCAGTTTCACCAGACGAACCAGATTTCCCACCAGATCATGGCAAATATAATAGCCACAGATGCCCAGGGTAAGCCGGTCCCCCTGATCTCTTCTACCAACCAGCATCTCTTTCCGTCGCTCTCCTTCCCGAGCGGGCAGTCTCAGATGGTCCAGGGGATGATGACGCTGGCCGGGGAAGACGACAAGGGATCCCAGACGACCCCCTTGTTGCAGCAACAGCCAACCTTGGCACTCTCCATTCCCCAACAGGGGACAAACCCTCCAGTGAGGTTACAGGGTCCAAGTTTGTCGTCTTCTGGAAGCCAGTCCCAGACGGTCTTGTCCACCAGTTCGGAGGTGAGATGAAAGTGAAGGATGACGGGTTTTAATCCCGGATAACCATTCCAGTGTAGGGCTGTTACAATTTTGGTATCTCTTGATTTGATAACCCTTTGAGAACCGTCGACCTGACCCTGTTACGTATCTCTGCCGGATTAGCCCTTGCACAAACAATTACCATGACATAGTCTGGTCCGAAAAAGTTCTTCTTTTCTTCTTTCCATTGTTTATCATGATTGTGACCACACTTCACAATACCTGGTATCCATTGTCTTTAGATCTCTTCTGCCCAGGGTGAGAAAAGTGATAGGCTCACCTGCTCTGCTGTTTCAGAATATGTCACAGACCAATGGTACAAAACGTGCAGAAGTGCTCGGTAAAATTGTTTCAGAGTTGTTTTTGGGGTCAACATCTCTATTTTGGGATGGACAAAAAATTAAATTTGCAATAGTGAAACAGACTCTGATGTATCGTGATGTGTACGCTGAGTATTCAAACCATCCCACTGTTACACAAAAATACATGCAACACTTGCTATTATGCCCAAGAGGTGACCTTTAGGTTAGGTTTAGGTTAGGTAGTTCTTTGGGTCTGACTGGAGGTTTTCTTGATGATGGATTGTACTGATTCTGTGGATATTGTCCTCCTATGAAGCACAAGTGATATGTCTGGTTAAAACAAGCCTAACCTCAGTGGCTCCTCAAGCATAAAGTTGCATAAATGATCAGTGGTCTGATTAAACCTGTTCTGGATATAATGAAAGGCAAGCTGTAATTGTATTGCTGTGACCATGGAACTATAGGCAAAATGTCACAGAGACTGAGTACTCTATGTTAGGTTTTTGGTTCCTTCTTGATACCATGATATGACTAGCTCAATTGAAATCCTAACTGCACTAGAACAGTCCCTGCAGTGTTTACTTAGTCCCTCTCTCGCTGTGACTTACCAGTTGTTTTCATGGTTACAAATCAAGTATATTTTCATATGCAAAGTGTGTTAAAATACCAAACCGTTATATGGCAATCTGTCAGTCGCCAGCAGTTTGCATTTGTGCAATCCTTTTCCTTTTGTTTCGAACTTTTCTCGTTGTTTCGCCGACGGGGCAGTCGAGAAAGGGGTAGTATCTAAGTGTCGCCATGTTAGTCGAGGCTGCAGTTGAAGTCTTGTGAGCAATTTGGAACTTTTGTTTTCTCTGTGGATATAGTATTAATGCTATAGTTAAAAGTCCACGTTTAAGTTATAGCTAAGGTGAAGTAGCAAGAATCTGTCCATTCATAGAGACCAGAATGTGTTGGAACGCTTTGAGCTGCTGTACTGGATCGGGAGTCTTCCCCTGTGGTTACACTCTCCACAGCTTGGAAAGAAAACAGCATTCCATTTGGAGACGACTGTAATGCCCATCTGCAGTCGAAATATCCACCTTTCGTTGCACCCTGGAGTGTTTCTTTTATTTCGATGTCAACGGCTTTACAGAACCATCCCACCCGTTCAATCTGGTCACAGCGCTCCTGGCAGGCGGCCAGTTGCGAGAGTAGTTATGTATTTGAACCTAAGACCGTAAGTCTGTGATAGTGTAATCGGCCATCTTGCAAAGTGCCTCAAAGAATGAAATGTTCTATTTTAGTTACTGTCAAAAGTTTGCAGAATTTATTTTGCATAAAGTGTTTTCTCCTTTTTCCCCTCTTTTTCTCCTTTTTTTTACTCTCTATTTCTCTGTGTGTGCACGGGAGAAGCTTCTATCAAACGTTCTCGTACGTAATGGTACCATGGACGGATGGCTTTCCATGCTGAATGAAAAGGCTATTCTGTGCATTGATTGATACTGTTAGTCTTAAATTTGAATGAAAATGACCCACTTGGTTGTGCCTTGAAGAAAGTAAAACTTGGAATGGACAAAAGTCGAGTGCACCAGCTATGGTAGGCTATCCTGCAAGTCTACAAGATGCAATTTTCACAAAATTTTGAGCGAAAATATTGGGACGCAAAACAAAGCTAATTTGCACACATTCGTGGAATTAAAATGTATTCACTGTGATTTTCTTTAGGGGGAATAATGAACCAAAATGTGACAACTTAAATGATGTTGTTGGTGGCAGAGGTGGGAATTATTGGGTGGCACAGGGAGGGGACCAGATGTGGGTGGGTCATTGGTTGTTTGTAGTAGCACTCATGAGGGTAAGTTGGTACTAACCGAGAAGGACAGTTAGTAATCAAAGTAAACTAGAGCATGCTAATTAGCTGCATTTATTAATTCAGTATTATCATCACTGCACCGCAAACAGGAACATTTCAGTACCTTTCAATAGTGGTTTGCTTTTTGTCACATGCTTTAAATATGTACAGATCTCTGAGGTTTATTCAGATAAGAAGTAACAAACATCGAAAAATATCTGTTTGGAATAAAAAGTAGTGCCGAAGGTGAATTTCCATGAGTTAAACAGACCTGTCTTCTGAAAAACGAAGTAAGGTTAGTTACTTTTTGTAAGCAACAGTTCACTTGTCACCACTGGAACTTTTATGGTTGTGCGAATTTACTTTTTGAGCCGTTTTTATCAAGATTTTCAGCTTATTTTAGCGGTCTTTGTCTACATTTGCTAGACCGAGCTTTTGAGTATAAAGCAGGTATTAGCTTAGAAGTGTTTGCTCCTTCAGCCAAGGTGCAACTACATCTCACTGTGAGCCAACTTTAAAATGGTTGCTCAGTGTTCTTGTAAAGTGAAGTCGCAACTGGCCGTTGTAAGCAATCAGGGATAAACTCTGTTAGGTACTTGCTGCCTGGTGGTTTGCAGGTGGCATGAGAGAATCTGAGTCAAAGTGCAATTCATGTGACAGTAATGGAAATTAACCATGTGTGTTTCAGCAAAGTGGGGGAAGGGGCAGGGGAACAGTGCCAGGGGAGAAAGTGGAGAAGGGAAAACTTGCAACCTGTTGAGAAAGGTCAGAGATCAGTACTGGTTCACTTAAACAATGTGCAGAAGTATGGGGCATTTTAAATGTTAAATTCCACTAATCTCCTCCTCAGAGAGAGTGGGGAACTTAAAATGTTGAATTTTCAACGATTTCATTCTATGTGGTGACCAAATCGGCGATCAGCAGAGATCGTCCGTTTGAACGACGGCCACCAGAGACAACCAAGGTGGATTCAACGTACCCCGAGGGGGTTGGTCAGCAGAAAGATTGCTTTCAGGGATAATAGAACATGTGCAGTTTCATCTTTTGAATCATACTAATGGTTTGATTTTTTTTTCCTGTTCTTTTTCCAGATATATTTGTATTTAAATGATAAATTGAATAATAATTGCAATTGTGATCATGCAGTCAGCATGATATCAGTTTTGATCATAAGAATGTTGGATAATATATTTTGCAATCCGGAAGAGACTTGATGGGAGGAGGGAAGGGGTCAACATTTCCCCTTGAGGGGAAGTGAGATTGACACGGTAGAGATTTTCAAAGAAAGTACGTTTTTAGTGAAATGCTGCCATTATTTGAATGTATTATGCAGGGCATGTCCAGCTTTCACCTTTAATTTAGAGAGGTTTTTTCATGCCTGCTTAAGTAGGTGAAGCAAAAGCTGGGTAATTATCTTAAAACTCACTGTTCTTTCTTTCCTATTTCTAGCGGTTAATATGCAAGATGTCAGACATGCTAGATTTAATTACACTTGGATTTTTCCAACCAATAGAACTTAGAGTTATGTCTTGAAAAAAGACATATATCCCCTTCATAGCACATAGGTGCATGAAGGGTAGGGGTTTTTTCCCCACTGTATGTCACAAAAGACAGGTGATTTTGTACCAAGGACACAAGGGTACTGCTTATTTTCTGGTAGTCACAAGGGTTGCCCTGTTTCAGATAATTTCCAAATTTTGCCTGAAAGAGCTTGTTGGCATGTTATTTCCTAGGCCAGTGATTGGAACTATATAAGCTTCTTGTCACACACCTTCATGCCTCACATCAAGCCTAGTGTTTTTCAGTTCTATTACATAACTATCCTGCAAAACTTGACTGCAGTGCTGTGATCATTAGCACTCATTGTTTTTCCTCACAAACAGCTTTTGTAAGCAGCAATGTAGACTGAAAAACATCTTACCACACAGTGTTTCACGAAAAAGGGACCTGCTCAGGTACAAAAATGTAAAGACAGTTTTACAAGCTGAGCTGTGTAGCTTAATTAAGCTAATATAATGACTATGGTAGGTACCGTTGATCATGTTTCCAAGAATCTTTGCCAGGGATGGTGTGGTGGTAAATTTAGGGTCAACTTAGCACATCTTTATAACATGTTTTGAGTGGGTTAGATTTCACAGTACCTTGATGCTCTTATTAATTTAGTTTTCCTTCCATTTTGTGTGCCTATTAAGCATTCTTTTTTTTTCTTTCTATTGCAACGGTTGGGAAATGAATAGTATTTTAATGTTTCTCTTGGTAATCACCTTTAATCTGTCTGAAGGCACGTTAAAATTTAGATCGAGCATGGACATCTTTTGTAAATTCATCATTTATCAGTACAAGGATAATGTGATGCATGACGTGAACGGTTCCTTCAGCAGATGGTCTGCAGTTTTGGCTGTGGCAGACATTGAACGATCAGTACCTCCGGCAGATTACAATTGTGCCTGCAGCAGACAGTTTACGATTGAAACCTTTAGCAGGTGGTCTATGGTTGTACCTTGCTTTACGGTCGGTTCCTCTAGCGGATGCATTAGGACTGTGGCTGCGTCAGATGGTATACAATGATTGAGCTACTGATCAATTGTTACAGTCCAAGTGATACAAGTGTTTGTCATTGGTTAGCCTCCAACCAGCTCAGGTCAAGATTTTGCAGGATAGCTTGTTTTTAGGATAATGTAACGATTTCATGCTTCTGAAATGAAAAGGTTGCTTCACAATAATTTTATAAGCGTAAAGTGTATCTTGTTGGGATATCTGACATAGCGTTGATTGTGTGACCACCACTAAGGGAAGAGTCATCTTTATTTACAAACACCACAGAGTGATTTGTATTGGTGGGAGACACATTACTGTCTAACAACATTTTAAAAATAATTCTCATCTTTGAGCAGTTTTAGATTATCATGGAAGCAAAGACTTTAGAATGATTGGAAAATAAGTGAGCAATAATTAAGCAAAATGCATGTGGTTAAATTAATGAGACAATGGCCATTCGCAGTGGTCGTTAATCCCCATATGATAGCTAATTATCTCTTGTGCAGATGTTCCCCATCTCCACTCTGCATATTAATCTGGCTGCAACTTGAGTCGGAGAAAGGATAGTGTCTTTGGCTGCAGGACTGTAGTGGCTCTTTTATAATGGTGACACTGACCTGTTCCTTTTTTATGGGGCCTGAAGGTGGAGGAATTGCAAGAGAGACATCGGTGCACGAGTGGGGTGGGAGTCCCCGGCACAGCATCGTCGGTCAGTGCAGCAATTAACATTCCCGCAGTTCAGGTTTCTCTCATTTGCTTGCATTTTCGTGGGGCGTAAGATTAAGGTTCATCAACTGCAGTACTTAAAAGTTTAAATGTTTTCATTAACTTTTTATCAGCAATGATCAAACTTGGACCTCATGTTCATGAACTGACATGGCAGATTTTGAAGCTTGTCATTTGGTCAGTCTTCCCTCTGTGTGAGACAATGGCTGCATGTACTTCTCACATTACAGCTGCCTGAGGTTGCAAAAAGTGTGTCAGCTGCTTTGTCTTTAGCTGTAACTGAACTTCGTGTGTCAAATAAGTGACTTCAAAGGTTTAGAAGCACAGATTTTTTTTTCTTTTACTCCTTGCTGAACACTGGTAGAAGCAACTTCTAATGAATTACCTAGTATTTGACGACATACAGTCTTGGAGAATAGCAGTTATATATCTATGCCTGATCAGACTAAAATAAAGTCTGCAGGCATGGTATTCCAGTGGTACATAAATGACCCCACCCCTGGTAATTAACAACTCAAAAAGTGTGTGCTATTTATTGCTATTTTGGTCAAGAGAAAAAGGATTTCTTTTTATCATCTTGGAGAGTAATGCTTTACTTGAAATGTGATGAAACACAAATGCAGGACTTTTTTTTTATGTTATGACCAACAGTTTCACAGACAGGGTTTGTTGGCAGTATACAGTTGGAATTCGAACTTACCACTTGAATATTCAAAGCATGTAAGTTAATAAAATTTGACTTTGTACAGTGTTCCATAAGAAACACCCCACACAAAGATGTAATTTCCGCACATTCTAAACTAATTCAGCAAGACCGTAACTTAGTGTCTTCGTGTTATAAATGTCACAGCGTTGGTTTTTTTTCACTGTGGAGGAAGTTGATTAGTAGGCATCACTCACACTTCAAAAGAACTTTCTTTGTCTCTTTAGCGGGAAACCGTCAGGGTTTCCTCAACGCTGCTTAATATGTAGGATATTGCGTAAAGATTCATTTTATAGGTAATTAGAGATCTGGTTAACATTAGCAAAAGATGAAACAGATCACATCAGATGGCAAGTTAACCATTCATTTGACTCTTGCTAATATTTGTCTGTTTGAGTGTGTGAGACTGCTTCATCCAATCGATTCCTTAGTCTTATGTACAGTTGATTGATGGTAACCCTTAAAATCCTTTAGGCGAACCTTGTTACATTCCTGATGTGAAACCGATGCTGTGAATGGTACAACCTTTCAGTATTGGAATTATTGTCTGTTTCTTTGTGACTGCTGTACCACAGAACCATGAAATATTTATCTTGAAATTTTAATAGGGGTATTAAAGCTGTATAAATTGTCATCACAGTCATTTTTTTTTGGCCTGAGGTCATGTTTATTATGTGACTTATGTACCTAGCATACTATTAATAAGCATTTCCACTGTGTTGTACATAAACATTGACAATGGTCATACCACATCAACACCATTGTTTGGCAATCGACTGTCCCTCACATTTGCTGATAATCATTTAATTTTTTTTTATTTCTTCTAAATTTTTCTTTTTCTGCAAACAAAGAAGAATGTTCAATGTTGTGTGGAGTTAATAGTTTTCAAATTTACCTTGACAGCTGAAGACATTGGTCAGTGACAGGCAAATGTGATGTTAAAACAAGACATTTGAGTGTAACTTTGACATGTCAGCCATGTGTGGTTGGTTTGTATATGTGTGGTCCAGCATTGAGCCACTCTGTTCGGCCCTGAGGTAAAGTTCTGGAATACGATATTCAAGATATTCAAGAGGGAAGTCTCTGGTCTGCAGTTTTTCATTCTGAGAGAAAACATTTTCAGGACATTAACATATTTATTTATTTGATGATAATAATTGCCAAATTGCTATTTGGAAGAATTCATCTTTTTTTTTCATTATGCAGAGTGTAATATGATAATTATCATGCAGTATGATTGTACAAATATTACTAAAACAATAGATATTTCAATACTTCCATTGGGACATTTTCAAAGGAGAACAGCAAATATTAAAATGGCAGGTTGTACTATAAAACAAAGGAGAGTACCGATGACTTGGCTTGTCACGTTCCGGTGGGAGCGACCGGCGGGCACAAAACTCTGCGATTTCGAGAAAGAACTGCGACAAAACGGACGAAAAAAATTTGTCGGTGTACATTCTGTACAGTACAGAAATTAATCATAGTAATATGCAAAATAGATTATAAACTGATATATCTTTCATTTTGTGTACTGTTTATGTACAGAACAAGGTTTTTGCAAACTTGCCTAATAAATTATCGAGACAGATGAAAAAGAAACAAAGTGAAGGTAACAGTGTCTTCCGACTTTTTATTTTATTGTCCACCCGATGACTAACGAGAGGTTGATATTGCACCACCGTACATCTCCAGATAGTTATGTTACACCCTCCACTCTTCACAACCCTCCCATGAAAACTTTTTGACTACCAACCTCATCTGTCCCCCAAAATCACATGCCTTCACACTTAGATAACAAACACAAATTGGGTTTGATCCCTGATAATCACCACAATTGCACCATAGGAGAAATCACTCTCCATTCATGACCCTGAGAGGCCTCAATGGTATCACGCACACAACAAGATCATCCTAGTTTTAACATTCGAAAACACAGCTGAACAAGTAAAACGTAGCAATCTCTCACCAAAGGTTTTTTCCCAAACAAACTCCCTTACAAATACAGCATACCACAACGTTTGGCTGTATGTAATGTGACGCTGCAATCTGACGACATGGCGTATGCATCTGACACCAGACCGACTTCAGGACCCGATTCTGAAATGGCTGTTTCATGATGTACACTGTACGTGTGACAAAATTCAGCATGTCTAAACTATGAACAACTTCATCGTCATGCCATGATGTAAGATACATGGTATTACATTAATGTACAAAGCAACATGTCATACTACGACTTCGCAATGAACGTTGTAGCCTAACAGATGTTTCACCTTCTGGTACCCGACTGACTGCGGGCGGCGGGTACCCTCGGTCCTAGGTCTGAATTTTGGAACCGGTGTGAACGCTAATGTAACTTTAACAACATCACTAAACAACGAGAGTGGTTCACTGAAGAGACCTGCAGGGAGCAAACTAAGGAGCAAATTTGGTAGTTTTAGTATATCTAAACATGATTCACCCTAAACAAAAGTGTTGCACATAAGTGTTAGCACCAGGTTCAAAAATTGGAATCCACACCCAGGGTCCACAGTCTGTTTCCTGCAGAAAAATAATGAAAATTATAGCTTCCAATAAGCTTCAAGTTCATTGTGAAGTCATAATGCAACATATTACTTTACATACAGGCATGGCAATAAAGTGTTGTTAAGGAAAGTAAAGCATTTTGTGTCACACATACAATCTATGTTAGTGAAAATATGGACCCAGGTAGAAATTTCAGAGCATGGGTCCTGAAGTTGTTGACTGGGTACCTCTGGTCTCAAGGTCTGGTCTGAAGCAACACATCGTGTTTTGATCAGCTTTTTATGTGCAGCCTCACTTTATCACCCCACCCTGGTTCTACCAACCTAAATCGAAACACAAGCAATGATGGCTTGAAAACAGGCCTTCACGTACCGAACAATAGTCTAGATGAAGAAAACTACCATAACCCCCTCCCAACCCCCCCCCCCCCCCGACGGTCATGACATCCTTCCTGCAAAGTATCAACCAACCACCCATGCATGAAAACCACCAGATTATATAAAATAGGACAAAATAGTGCATATCCTTCTCTGTGAAGCAAATTACAGAACATACACAGAAATGACCAGAATATTCTCCATTACCACAACGGTTGATTAAGACCACAGCTCTGTGCTGAAACGACAACTTTGCCCCTGAATCAGGAACACAGTTCAACACCCCATATGGACTCCTAATGGTTCATGCCATCCGTAACAACAACTTTCCACATTGTGATGGTACCACAGGCGCTACCGACATGATTCCGGTAAACTTCACTTTAACTGCTGGAGTAAGCACCTTCCAGTTGACATTCACAGGATTTGATGACAGAATGAATCAAGGGTTGTGAAGGATGCTGATGTGTCGACTTGGTCTGCTGACAAGACTGATGAGCCTCTGGAATCATGTCTGGGGGGTATGGTCCCGTCATTCACAGCACGATCACAATCGGCTGATCATTGACACAGACCAGTGGCAGCATTCATTGGTATTTATTTTTCACATAAACGTCTGATGGATACGGAGTGTTCCCCATGAGTTCATCCTCTACATTTGCTAGCATCCACTTGTGGTCCACGATTTCAAGAGCCTCCCATTCGGCCTGCAGACAGATCAACCAGTTGAAAAACTTGTTCAAAACTGCCCATAAGGAAGGCAAGTAAAGAGTGTACGGCCTGCATGGTGCGCAAAAATGTTCAAAATGTCACAGCAGAGGTCGTTGGGCAATGCAATTCAGGTACATGACTCCTTAATTCAAATGAAATCTTTCACAGTGTAGTACAGATGATGATTAATGAAAAACATCAAATGCATTCTAGAAATTAAGAGTAGTAATTTGATCACCTGAACTCCCATCTGTCTCAAACCCCCCAACCCTCCCCCCCCCAAAAAAAATATTAGTTAAACTGAAAAACCATCTGGGATTTAACATACATCATGTTCACATGATTGTGCTACAGTTGCTACATATCACATTACAAATCATGCTGCATGTCAAGTCACATGATATTCAAATGATTATGCTACAAATTATGCAGAACACAGATTAATAATTTCATAATTATCTCACTTTTAATGTTATTTGCTTCAATTTTTATTTATAGACTTGACATTGAGGTACATGATGAATTTTTTTTTCACTTCTGATCATCTTAAATTGATGCAAATAACATTGTTAATGATATCCAGCTTGTAATTTGTTGTAGACTTACAAGGAAAGTTGCAGAACCACCTGATGTAAAACTATACTGAGTTATTGAATTATGACAACATAACTGGTACCACCAGGGTTAAAGCCACACATGCAGGTGACGGCAGGCTGAAGATGACGCTGACAATCTATAGGAATATATTTTACTGCAATATAAAACAACCCAAACTTTTATCTGGTCAGCTGATGCAAAACAAGGCTGACCCCTCCCCCAAGGATGGCATTCATATCACACTGACAAAGTAACAAGGCCACCACTCAGAGGTCTCTATCTAGAGCCCTGCATATCACACAATTTTTTATCGATTCTGATTGTGAATCGACAATACAACGGCTGGCTCGATTCCGATCATCGTTTGGACGTACACCAACCTTGAATGCTTTTGCTGGATCTGGTGCCATGGCCATAGGTTGAGCCATTTGTTGTTGCATTAACCTTGTTTGATCGGCAGCTGCAAAGAGAGGCAATCAAAACAAAGGAAGCCATATCTCTCTGACACTGCAGTTTAGATCCTGGGGGGGGGGGGGGAATGGAAGGGTAGAGCAGCCCAAACAGTGGGCTACGTGAGGACAGCCCCACAAAAAACATTAATGCCCCCAACGTTTACTCTTCCGCTGGAATCACTTAAAGCCGATGTGACACACCGTGAATAATTACAAAGCACTAATTAGTTTCGATTCAAACATTACCAAGGTAGTAGGGATGTGCAAGCACCAAGCAACTACTGAACCAATCATCAATTATACCGACCCATCACTGCCTCAACAATATCATACTTGATACCTCTTTTGAACCTGTCTGAACCAGCCCTTGAACTTCACCTTGCACCTACATATGAAATATCTCTCTTGATCATTACCTTCTGGAGATGACAAGTTAACACCGATGCAACCAGAGTTGTTGATGTTTTTTTTTTTACTTCCTTAACAAACTCATGATATAAATCAGTGATTTAAAACAAAACCAGTGACTTAAATAAATTTATAAAATAAATTTATTTATATTTACTTAAATCAAATTTTTGTTAAGATGTTAAGATTATCGTTAAGATTTTTTAATATAAAACATGACTGTAATCACGATTTTAATTGGCCCGATTTAAATCCAACGACCCTGATGGCAACACACAAATACATCAACTGACTGACAATTGAATGGCTGTATATCCGTAAAACCAGCAGAATGTAACTACAGAGAAGAACACAATGGGATTACACTTAAAGCTAACAGTGCTATTAATATTTCAATTTATTTGCCACTTCACAAAATTCTGGCTTAAGGTTGCAAGTTTCACTACATTTTCTCCACTTGAGAGCAAGTTCATAAAATTACCTTTTCAGCAGGATATGTGGGCTTTTAAAGTAACTCACAAACACCATAATGTGCTACTTCACTGTACTTCTGCAGAACTTAATCCTCATAAACAATTCCAAAAAGATGGCCTTCTTACCATTATTTTCACCCAAAATTAGAGAGTACACGCTCCTAAGACCAAAGACATTGAGAAAGTACCAACTGGCCGAGCTGACCCACGAGGCATCCAAAGAAGCTAACTCGACCCCACGCTGCAACATAGGCTTGAATCTTAACGTCAAAGGAAATGGCACCTTAGCTGTAAAATGGGACAAAGAAAGTCGACATAGCATCATAAATGTGACGATCAGAACATGGGGGAGGACATTTGAAGCAAAAACTGTGATTGCGAAGGCAACAGCCACTCATGGGTGTCAATTTTTATGGGAAAAGTTCCCTCACTATTTTGAGAAGGGGATGCTTACACACTTGCCACCCTCCCTGAAACTAGGAAGGGATGCAACCAAATAACTACACATAGGTCATAACAGATGTCTTCCATTACAAGTGTCCTGTAACCTACATTTTTGAAACCATTTTATTATTTTCACAGCAACCATAAGAAAACACATCTCACAATTTAAACTGGTCACTTGAATACCCCGTTCTCAGTACCTCCTCAGTATGTATACATCTAAGGCTTCGAGCAAGACTTACCTTTGCCAGAAGAACCCTACAAAAACCAGACGATTATAATCTAGGTAACGATCTTGTCACATACTTGTGGCAAATGCATTAGCTTTAACTTTCCTTTTATCATTTAGAGTTTTGTTCTTTGTCCTTGAAAAAGGGATACTTCTCAAACATTTCCTCTGCTGTTAATGTATCCTTAAACTGAAACTTTGATCAAAGAGCACTTTTTTTTTTCAATGCAACTACATGGACTGTTCACACACTGGAAAACAAACATCTCTAGGTGAACTCAATTGAACCTAGAACTTTACAGTCAACTTTCTAAACACCCTCGATGCTTTTTCTCATGCAATTAGTACACAATTTTTTTCATAAAGAACATGCCGAGGGTAGAAAATTTGCTTGTGCCACAAAACAGATAGAATTACACAGAAAAACAGACAGACATATAGATGGACACATATATGACATATGCTGTGACAACTGCTGGTGTGAGCTTAATATGCTTGAACCAGTATTGGATTGAAACTAGTTGCAAGATACTAAATACATGCTTCCTCTTATGAAGCACAGATCCTCCCACACAGAGGAAAAACTTTCAAGCCATTAAACACAAGATTCAAAACTTGCTGATCCTAAAAACATTTTTGATACTGCTACGGTGAATAAGCAAGCGATCAATTAATTTGTGCATTTACTTATCACAAAACCAGAAAATGTCCAGTTGATCCAGCCACCAATCACTATCATAGGCAAGATGTTGGTCAGATTTCCTTTCATCATCTCTGTAAGCATTGAAGGATCTGTAAATGTGTCAAAGATATGAGAATGTTACCAACGTGCCCCGGTTTCAAAATAAATTACACATCACTGTGACAATACTGCCCCAATGCATCATTTAAATATCACTGGATTACAAAGAGACTTTGTGCAAATGGTGCATAAAGTACATACGTGCACCATACCATAACCACAAATGGGAGGGAAGAATTTACTGCAAGACAACCTGAAAGGACACTCAGGTGCAGGTGTGGAAAGGAAAGAATCTCAAACATCCAAAAAGTGTAAATTCTTGTACCTACAATTCTGCAAGTACCGAGAGAGGGTAGCCGGAGCAAGTATTAGACACTAAGGATGGTATGTTGAGGAGGGTAGAAGTGGCTAGAGGGTAGTGCTAAAACCTTACATAAGAACACTGGACATGGTAGAGTGGTAGTGAATATGTTGTGGAGACAGGTGAGTGAGGAGTGAAGTAAGTACCACAATCACTGGTCTGGTTCAGATGTTAATGGATAAAGAATGACACCTACCACAAGCATAAAAATGTAATGTTCCGTAGCTTCCTCAATGTCATTACATTGACATTGTGTTAGCAGAGATGAATGCAACAAGTTATCACCTGTCTGACATTACTTTTTTTCTTTTTCAGGTGGCTGTGTCCACAGGGAGTATAAGTTTCCTTGACGTACCACTCCAAAACTGTCTGCATGGGTGTGGAAGCTACAAAAGCTTTTTCTCTGTCAGCCTAGTAACTAAATATCCACGTAAACCACAGTAGTGTTTGTACCAGGTCCAAAATGTGGACGCCAGTACCTGTCGTTCATAGAGGGTCAGGTACCCAAAAAATTGTCATTAGGCTTTGAGTTTGTTGTGAAGTAATAATAATAAGATATATTCTGCTTTGCATGTTCTTATAACACATTATTACCCGTGGTTACCATTATTACTCATGGCTACCTATGACAATGAAGTTACTCTTAGTTAGATAGAGGCTGAATTTTGTCACACGTATGTGTGCAATAACAAAACTTTGCATTCAGGCAATTTCAGGATCAAGTTGTGACGTCTTCAGTTGGGTACCCCCTGCAAGAACTAAACCACGACTATTAACAGGTACTAAAACAGCATTCCGTATTAGAGTATCAGGTTAACTTACCTGCCATTGGATTCTGCATAGCTGCTTCCCTCTTCTGTGTCTTAAAGTATCCTGTTTCTTCATCATTAAAATAGTGTTTGCGCATCTGAAAAGACTGCAAGTTTCGGAGATAAAACAGTCATTTTATGTTTTCCATTGCACTGAGCATAGTATTTTACAGAACTGTAGGTGTCCACTGCATCATTGAACGATCCTCCTGCCTAAACTTTGACATAGCTACAATCTTCAATTAATTCACACTTCTATGAGGTCCATCCATTCCTGACACAGCACTCATCAGTGATAATAGAAGACAGGGACATTAAAACCACACAGACTGACACTACGCAAAGCACAGGTGGCAGTGACCACAATCAAGCGCTCCACGTTTCAAAGCTTTTATGTTTCTTCAACATAGCGCATTCACGAGGTTCACAACAGAGGAGGACAATTTTGCAAGGCACATAACTGTACCTGCACTGTTCTGTCAAGTTTAGAAGCACATCTGGACATATATGGGGAATTGAAGAAATGATACGACATACCTTTTTGGGCAAGTACTTTCCATTTTCTCTCAACAACTTGCTCCTCATCAGTACTTGTCTAAAGGAATCAAATACAGAAGCAAAAAAAAAAAAGTTGGGTCTCAAGAAACCTGCAAAACCCGAACTGTGTGACAATTGATACAAAATGGTGAACCACTGGCACAGATTGCAAGTTAAATGTGTGTTAAATTAACACACAAAAGGACTGGGTGCAATCACTGTGAACTGTAAATTCAATGATAACAAATCCTATCAAATTGCTGATCTTCAGAACTGCTCAAGGGTTTCCTAGGATTCCTCTAGTTTTTGCAAGCAAATGTCAATATTGCCTGATTTACCTGTGTAGACGATGGACAGAAATACACTACATGCTGTTTCGTAACCTATCCAATTCATTATTGAGCAAGTGCTCTAACTACAAGAAATGCACTACAATGGGTCACCTGAATAAGTATATGATCTTGCTACAGTTCACTGCTTTTCACTGCTTTAGAAAGTTTGTTCAATTGATTTTATTTAACTTTTAAATGATTTAATTTATACATACGTAACACATACATATACTACATACATTGACAGCAAAGGTATAGAGGAAGAACGCATTACAATTTGGATACAAGCAAGAGCTTTTACAAGGCAGGTTTGCTGTAAAAGAGAATGAAAAGAACACAAAAATAATCAAGAAAAACAAGGTCAACAGAAAAACACAAACGTGATAGACCCATGTGTAATGAACAATACAAGTGACTGGCCTTGACACCGCTAACCGATAAATTGCTAGGCCTAGGCAGTAAGATAATGTTCAATCATTTGGCCACTATCCAATCAAAATGTCCACAGACCAAAACATCCCTGTCTTTCAGCTACCAAAATATTCCTGCTTTTTACCAAAATGTCCCTGTGGCATTTTATATGATGCACAAAAACATTCCTGGATATGACACAGACACAGGTCTTTGGTGAAAATGATAGAGAAAAAAACATAGGAATCGAACTGAAACTCCAGGCAAAAGGATAGGAGGAATTTGAAATGGAACATACAGTCTGGGAAAAGAACAAGGAATGAGGAAGGAACGAATAGTCTTTTCAAGTGGAATGCCTGCCTATACATTAGAGTAAGATCAACAAGACCTAAATTGATTGAACTGTTGATCGCAAATGTTTAGAAAGTGCACTTATGGCACAGAGAGTACTGCTTTGGCATAGGTCTTAATTTCCAGAACTGTATTTTTACATGAGTAATAGCTAACTATTGAATGCATGAATCATTTGGAATGGGACATTTTGGCCCAGAAACAATTTTGTCTGGGTTCGTTTTGAAGCAAACTTAGTCTGGCCTTACATTAACTTGTTAGGGTTACACTTTACAGACTTACCAATATGAATATATTCATGCATTTTATGCTTCTCGCAAACTTTTCACTACTATTTATCACATGCACAGTTTAACAGTCTAACTGAAGTTGGCAAAGTAGTCTAATGTAGGCCTCAGGCCAAATCCAAGCTCTTCAATATCTCCTTATCTGACAGACCCTGTTGCACGATTCAGCAACCTTACTTAGTGCAGCCGTTGGCAGTACTTAGTGCCTGTTGTTACGGTACCTAGCCTACCTACAAAGGGGCCTACACAGTAGTATAGCGTGTTAACTGTTATCAATGCCATGGCAGTGGTGCCGGCCAAGGCCAACTAGTACAGTACTCAGCAGATTACTGTAAGTGTAACTTTAAGTCTGTAACTTTATGTACATGTGTAAAGACCTAGGCCTACACCACAGTACACTAACTTGAGTAAGGGTTACTTGCAAGTTGGCGTGAAATAATGCACTCACACTACCTAGCCTACAGTACTGTAACTTAGGCTAAACGTTAGTGTAAGTTAGGCCTAACGTTAGGTGAAAGACAATCTTTCTCTCTTACCCGTCGCTAACTTTCTGTAAGTCTAACTTCTTTTGACTAGACAAAAGCAGACTGACATAATGCCGAATTATCCCTACAAAGAACGTTATGAAAACAATGGGTAGTACAACCCAAAGGCGAATATTTGTGTCAAGCAGTAGTTCAGCCATTATCTGATTGACAATCCCCACATATGGCTACTATACCATCCACTGCATGCTGCTCTGCACTACTAGCAGCTATAGTGTACTGATTACGGATTATCAAAGATAATTGCGGCCATAATCAAAAAGAAGGAATTTATAAAGAGACTTCTTTCCTCCCCACATGCACAATGGACTTCTTTCCTCACCGTACTGGCAATACGGTGGCACAATAGGGACATACAAAAAATGCTCCTTGGAAAGTCAAAATTTTTACAAAATTTTGAGATAAAAAGTGTGAATTTTGACTGGAAAAGTCAAACTTTGACTTTTTGAGATAAAAAAGTCCAAATCTGACATTTCAATCACGTAATGGTTACTTTTTTCAAGGTCAAACTTAAAAGCAGTTTTTAATTATATTTCTCTTGAGAACTGAGAAGTTTGAGGCCCGTCGCAGTCAGGGTGCGGTCAAAGGGAAGGTTAAAAATGGCCTTTCTGTGATCACCAACTACTTTTTGAAAGTGATTCTGATGTTTTAATTTTTAGAACAAAACAATGTTTTAATTTTTAAAGAACCAAAAAATTAAAACGAAAACAATTTTTGGTTGCTTTTTAAAACTTTTAATTTTTATCATTTTTTTTTTTAATTTTTCAACAAAAGAAAAACATGCTTTTGAGTACATTTCTATGGACTGATTCCTGCATGGTCTCATTCCTCTTCGAATCTCCATCAGTGCTATAGTCAATATATTGTGGAGTTTATTTTATTATTTTTTTTTGTGGTGGTTCAATATGTCCTTCTCATCTCGAGTTCTTGTACAATCTATTGGTTAAATGCTGTAAAAATATACGAAGTGAAAATATTACCATCTCATGGACGTTGACGTCATACGTACATACATACATACATACATACATACATACATACATACATACATACATACATACATACATACATACATACATACATACATACATACATACATACATACATACATACATACATACATACATACATACATACATACATACATACATACATACATTTGGACACCTCTTTCAACCCCCCATCAGGCTATCGCCAATCGGTGTACTATGGGGTATCCCTACACAGGGACTGCTGACCCACCTGTGTTCTATGAGGTATCCCCTCGACTATTGACCCACCTTTTTACGATTAAATACCACAGGGGCATAAGGTGGGCTACCAAAGTGCAACAACGAAGTAGAAGAGCAAACGACTTGAGGAAAGTCGAGTTTTCTGCGTGCCCTAACATGACAGGTACGATGTGTGTATAGATTTACACATTTCAGTGGCTGAGGAACCGAGAATACTGTGGACACCAGACAGTACAGTGTATACGTACGTACCCACAGTATACACACTGAGTGAACGTAAATAACAACAATTGTAGCCGTACAGAAGAAGAAACACTCCAACCCGTAGTCGGTGTCCGTAGCTTCCGCTTAACCAGCCCAAATCTCACGAAATGGCTGCAAGTGAACTGCCTCCAGAATTCGTTGTTAGTGAACTGAATCGAACAAAATGGGAATATCCCAGCAGATATGCTGATCTTAGCCCCATCGGCAATGGTGCTTACGGACAAGTTTGGTAAGATTGCCGTCGCAAACGTTACAATTTAACAATAACATTTACAAAACAGTCAATGCACTGTGAATTAGTTAGGCCTAGGTCCTACCGTGTTATTGAAAACTCAATAAAAGCCTAACGTTAACAAATAACATGTTGTTTACTCCACTGTCTCCAGTTTCCACTACGCAACTGCATTACTAGTGCTACTAGTTATATTGTTTCATGATCTACCTACAGAAATTTCCAGGTGAGTACAATTACAGATAAGAATTCAGGTCCACTGCCCAGACTGGAGAGCTTAGAAAATGCATGGGGGATCTGTATCCTTTTTACATGGCTTGGCAGAAGGGCTGGCATCTTTGCGCGAGGGATAGATCTCCCGCACACTACAAACTTTCCAATCTGGTCCACCGCTACTTAAGTACGGTACTTAGTACTGAGCTTCTTACCAACACCTCAAGGTCAAAACGTCCCCAGACTGAAACGTGCCCATACCAAAACATCCCCGCCAGGCCTATGGTCAAAATCTTGCTCATGGTTGCTAAATGGTTTCTGCACCAAGTCATCACCATGTGAAAAAGTTAACATTCAATAGAAGGTGCATCAGTCTAATACTCAGTCCATACTCAACTCCTGTTGGCCCTTTGCAGTCAGGTGACCATTATCTGAAGGATAATACATTATTTTAAAGTAAAATTAATGGCAGATGAATACGATAACATTGTTGACATGTAAATCTTGTTTACATTCTCCAGGGATTTGTTTTGGGTAAAAACGCATTTTTTTCCAAACCCTAATGTTCTTTCTTTTTTGTCCTTTTGATCAAAATCTCGTTTTGTAAGTATGAACAAGGTTAATCAACCTTGAACCTGTGCAGTAATAGTAGGATAATTTGGTGTTAATATTCTCATTGGATGCACTTGGGCTATCCCCTTGTGCATTGCTTGCATTAACCCCCAATTGTTCATTCCTTAAGTTAATGCATGGTCCTGTGTTGGTGAACCTTTCATTGATGGAATGACTGATACTGTAATTGATATATGGTCTAGTTTTCATGAATTAAGCCTACTTGCTGCATAATAAGTTAAATACTAATAAATTTAGAAGCATCTGCAATCTACAGATCAATCAACTTAGTTAATCTAAGCAATTGTAGCACTTAGGCTATCCTAGGCACTTCTGCCCTTCATAACTATTTTCATAACTATTTTTCCATCCTTACACTCCATTTCCAAATTGCTCACATGTGCCTCCCTGGAGTTTCAATTTGATTCCTAATTTTTGTTCTCTATCATGGGGACATCTTTGTGTAATTAATTAATATCCAAGGGACATTGTAGTAAAAAGCAGGGACATTTTCATGGCAAAAAAGTGGAGACATTTTGATATGGGGATGTTTTGACTGGATAACATTGAGCTGATTATTGAGCAGTATTGCTATTGGCTGATGGTACTAATCATGATACATCGGTAAGTTATCTGGTAAAAGCAAGGGTCCTCTTCCATATCATGGTTTTTATGGTCAGTTGTGGCTATTAACCGGAGTAAATGTGTGCAAATAAAGCAAACTCTTGGCACGAACCTGATTCAGCCTATTGGTGATCTTTATTACGGTTACGTTTAGGGTCAGGTCCAATTGACGGAGGTTATTTGCCGGAAATTTGCCCGTTTTTGGTGCAAATAGTTTCATTTTTCATCATTTTCTTGCACATGACACTTGGTTGGACGTTCCAGAGCTTGCTTGCTTGCTTGCAGTGCAGTGGTCTTTCCTAAATAAACATTGAGCTAATTATTGTTCAGCTAGTATTGTGATCCACCGATAGTAGTCTTATCTGTAAGATGTAAGTATCGGCAAAACTGATGATTGTCTCTGATGGTCACTATAGCGACTGATAACAAGTAGTTCGTCATTTGCATTTGTCTTCTTCTGCATGACACTTGATTGTACATTAGAACATTCCAGAGCTGCCTTGCACAATGATACTGGGGTTACCATCCCTCCACCTGTTAACCCCAATTTTTTGTAATTTGATTTACTTTGAGACAACTAGATTTTTACAAAAACGAAGACCTAGCTGTTATATTCTGTATGCATTTTTTGTGCAAGTGCAGTAAAAAATCCTGGTTCTCCATCGCAAATTGAACACTTCCCTTCAGCAACATGACCTAATGTACAGCACACTACTCACCAACATTTTTTAGTGACTTAGCAAAGGAGATACCTCTCCAAGATCATCCTCCAAGAGTTATATCCCACTTTCACCATAGAGAACCGTAAATGATGCATAACATTAAAATCATCGTAGAAGTGGCAGTGAAAGTTCCAGTTTATTCCCTGACAAATGATCAACTAAAAATAGCTGATGAACTCGTCAACAACAACAACCAAATGTCAGGATGTTATATGTCCCTCGCAAGCTTATTGCATGCACTGCAAAAATTTGTAAAAAATTTGTAAAAAAGAAATTTGTAAAAAGTTACACTGGTGCAGGCAACATCCTATATAGCAAGCACCTTGACCTACCATTGTTTAATGTTAGGCTGAATACTTGTAACCATGTGTAACGAATATGGTGTCCGTTATTAACAACAGAAGATGAAAAGCAAACAGGTATCGTGGACTTTCAAAGATTTAACGGATGTTTATTTGGTTACAAAAAACCCCAACCACGGAAGACAGTATCACACTAGGAAATTAATTAAACTTCAGACTGAAGTGTAATTAGTTGCTTCAGTTTCAAGGATCCAGGTCAAACTGTACACATTCAAAACTTTCCCCTCCCAATGTCATTCTCATTCAAACCTACAGTACCACGCAGCACACACTCCCAGCCGACACACATGACGCACACCAAGAGGTTCACGTCACAATGACTACAGTACATGCACGGACCACACAACAAAACAACAACTATGCCACGTCCCACAACTTCACCAACAAAGCAGTGTCTTTGTAGTAAAACATAACTGGATATAATTAAAGCTAAGCATTCACCACAATCACACCATGTACTTTGAAATGGACTTGCGAATAGTACTGATATTTTAACAAATTCATAACCCCAAATCTGAACTCTCCTGTAAAAAATTAATTTTTTGGACAGCTTTACTTGTTATGATTTCTCTACATCAATGAGGTATTAAAGATGTTACAATAATTTCAAAGCATGCTAATCTTTTAGCTGCTAGCATTAGCTTTGTGTAACATTTTAAGTGACTAAGTTGACTGCAGTGTGTAGCATAAGGTATAGGCCTCTTTGAAAAAAGGCTACATGTACATTATCTTGTCAGATTTTTGCTAAGATAGGCTGATACATAAAAAAGTCACCTATCCACATGATTCATTGATACTATAATGAAATTCAATGAGAACTAAGAACCTGTCTGTTTAGATGTGGTGACGGTTTCAGTACAGTAAAACTGTAAAAGTTAGGATCCATTGTCATTACATGACATCAGTTTGTCTATACAGGCCTAAGCTTATCTTCCAATTGATATTAAACATAGAATAGGAGGTTCATAGAGCCTTCTGCAAATGTTTGTTAAGACTGGTTTGAAAAATGTTGAGCATTATGTATGTATATGTATTAAGTATGTATATTCCAAGTACAAGGAATCATACTGCCCTTGGGCTTTTTTGAAATCATGCAAAATACTTCTTCTCTTACAGATTGTTGATGGTTGGTCACATTAGTGCTGTTGGAGTGATTCCATGTGGTATTTGTCATGGTTAGGGTCCAATGTCTGAAATGGGCCATATGCGCCATTTTATAAAATCATGAAATATGTTTCTTTCTCTGCAGATTTTACGTTAAAAAAGTGAGGGCTTATGGTCAGAAATGGGCCATTTGGGCTATCGTACAAAATTGTGCAAAATGCTCTTTTTACTTCATAATTTACATAATACTGTAATGTACATCAGCACAAGGAACGACAATGCCTTTGGGCTCTCGTTAACATTTTACATCTGAGGCAGAGATGGTTTTGCAATCATAATAGTAGGCCACTGTAAATATTGAGGTCTTTATATATGTGTTAATTATACAGTACTTGTGTCTGAAGGTAGAGTTGGGGGCCATAGTGTTGTTGTTTTTTTTTTTTCAAGTGGATGCAGACTTGGGATGTGGGTGTGAAATTAATTGCATTGAAGCCACTCTTCTGAAAAAATGCATGTTGCTTGAGAGGCAGAATCAGGATAAGGTCAGAGCAGAAGAGTTGACTGGGCCTCTGTGCCTCTTTGCTCTTTACTTCAAAAAAGACAAGAGGCTGCAGACTTGTAAAATCATTTTGATAACCTAAAAGCACCGATGGTAGGAAGATCTCATTTGGTAGGAAGTATGGTAGGAAGTATATGGTAGGAAGTAGGAAGTAGGAAGTAGGAAGTATATGGTAGGAAGTAGTATGGTAGGAAGTATCTCATTTGTCTACAACTGACTGCTGAGGAGAGGGGAAGAAATGTCATTTAGCATTGAGTTGTTATGCAAGGTTATAAGTGAAGCAATGTGTAGGATTAATGTTGCTTCATATTGCTTCCAGAACAAGGAAGTTTGGAACTCTGGATAAATGCCTGGTTTTGCACAAAATTAGCACAGTGGATCAAAATGTGGGTTGTTTTATATTGCAATAATATATATTCATGAATTTTCAGACATTTCCAGTGGAATTTTTGTTGAATTTTGCTGACCAGTAGCCTAGCCGTTTCCGGTACAGCCAACTCTCACTGGCTGGCTTGGCTAGAACCCTGTTTGCCATCACCTGATTATTAACCAGATGCTTCCCATTCCATAAGCAAAGTCCAGGAGTGTTTCCTGATCGGCTCTTTCTGTCATCGAAATAGGGATGAAGTTAGACATGCTTGACTGGAGGAATAGATGAAGAAATTTGTTTGTCTAGACTTTTCTGTGTGACTGCTGCTTTATGGTGTGATGGTTTATAATTGAACAAATTCCGTAACTGATTTTGACTGTGGATTTAGAAGAGAATAAATGAGCGCTTTAACTTGTTAACCTTGTGCAGTGTAGTTAGGTGCATTTCAAAGCAGCTTCATGCAAGAGAAAACAATACTGTAAATGTGGTCTTAAAGAATTTATGATTGGCAATCTGTGAGAAAAGTTGTGTCACTAGGACACAACTTAATGCACAAGCAGTCGGAAGAATTTGCATCCCTGGGTGAAACCTTTCCTCCTGGATGCAGGATCCCATGTTCACTGTATCTAGTAAGATGATGGTCAAGGATGCTGAGTCCCTCAGATTTTGTGGATGGTCATTTGGCTCATAGAATTCTTGATGTGAAATGTGAATTTACAAGTGATGTGAGTGCTAAATGAGTAAGTGAGCAACTTGGTTCAGGATTCACTGCTTCTCCCAGTAGCTCAAGTTTCATGTTTGATGTCGATTTTAACCAAAAAGCACTTTTTAATTAGTTAAAACAATCTGTGACCCACTAACTGATTGTTATATACTGTGCATTGCCTACAGTAGTCC